>OY998230.1:15758186-16959019 GCA_963922035.1 Amblyjoppa proteus
AAATGATTTTTTTTCGCGGGACAGACAAAAAAAAACTCTCGTTCCAGATGAAGTCCAAACGGACCATTTTGCTCCGTTCTCCGCTAGAGCAAAAGCCTCGCATGCTCGCAGGCTGAGGGATCAAGCTTGGACAAATCGGTACACAGTAAAAAAAAAAAAAAAAATGTGTACTTTTTACCAACAACTTATTGTCCACAAACGTCCAGAATTTTTTTTTTTTTTTTTTTGGGCAATTTTTTAGTTTTACGAACAAAAGTACAAACTGAAATTGTCGATAACACGAGAAATGAAAGGACAGGTTCGTATTTTCAAATATGTGACAAGCGAGTTTGTCGCTTGTTTGACAAAATTATTTTTACGAAATTTCTCATTCCGGTTTTTACGAAATTATTTTTTACTGCGTAGGCGCGAAGAAGAAATCCGCCGTCGGACCGTATTATAACACCCAGAACAATCATTTATTTGAGCGTCCCACAAACAAATATTTATTTGCTAAGAACAAATATTTATTTAAATAATTTAAAATATTTATTTAAATAATGTAAAATATTTATTTAAATAATTTAAAATATTTATTTAAATCAATTAAAATATTTATTTAAATCGATTGAAATAAATACTTATTTGCTTGGCTGAAGGACTCCGGTCGATGGCCCATTGGGCAAAGGAAAATACTACCGTGACAATCGTAAACATCCGCTTACTCACGTTAACATATTGTCCAATAAAATTCTCGTACTACTATTCATTTGCTTGAAATAAATATTTATTTGCGGATGCCAGTGAAATAAATTATTTTTCTGGTTGTAGACGGAAGACGATGAACACTTGCCTGACAAGAGTCCTTGCCCCCTTGGGTGTAACCAGCGCACATCATGTTGTCGGTTATCCGTCTAGCGGGGTATCTCATTGCCCGGCACTCGCTGTTCGTCATAATGGGTACGCTGACCTCGAGCAAGGTGTTGGACGTTGGTCCAGCTTCCTGTACAGCCCCCCAGCCGGTAACTATCGCATTTTTACCTGCGTAAGTTAGACCTGCAATGGAAGAACGATTACATTCGCTCCTTAAGATAGTTGGAATCGAATAAAAAAGAAATCTACCTCTCTCCGCGAGGCAAACTGGGCGCATCGGACCCACGAAATTGATGACGCCTCTCAGTTTAACGAGGGCGATGTCGTTGTTGTAATTTACCGTCGAGTATCCACTGTGCCTGATGATATCGTCGACTTTGAAATCGATTGTTTTAGCCTCGGTATTTGACGATCTGTCGTGATCGCCTATTCGAACGGTTAGCTGGTCCTTGTCGAAGCTGCGAAGTTCAAGATGACGCGATTAATACTCGCTCGGAGTGCGATAACCGGAAGCGGGGCAAAACGGACCACTTCGACCAGTCTCTCTCGCGGCGGGTAAAAATAAAAAGTGTATCGTATCGTGCTCCGTTTTGCCCCGCTCACTTCCCTGCACCCAGAAAAATAATTTATTTGACCGCCACTGTTTGTTCGATTCAAGTTAAATGTTTACTTGATTTAAATGAATATTCATTTTAATTAAGTAAATAATTACTTAAATGAAATAAATGTTTTACTTCATCTAAGTAAACGGTGATCGTCAAATAAATTATTTTTCTGAGTGTGCACATGAGGCGGGAGTTGGGTGGATTCTCGCGATTACCGATCGATGCAATGAGCGGCTGTGACCACGTAACCGGAATTTATTACAGTCGCTCCGCAATAGAATCTGTCCTGTTTCAACATTTGCGCCATCCACGGATACTGATTCGTCTTCGTCTCGACGCCACCGACGATTCTACGCTGTGTGTTCGTAAAGCCGCATTCTACGGGTTAAAAATTTTTATGATTATTATTTTTATTTGTATTTTTCCAAAAGTGAAGATTTTTTTTTTTATTCTTTTGATAAAACAAAAATCAAATATGAACATATGACTGACTGCACGGTGGACAGACGCCCGGTTTATCAGTGGCAAACGGCGCCGCGGTGCTCGACGGCCTCTGGCCCAGTATCTGCAGGAACCACTCGATAAAATTGTTGTCACCAGGCTCACTTCCTGCCTGCTTCGTTCCATTGAACTTAGTGTTTTCTTCGGTCGTCGAGGTCGGCTCCACCTGCAATCGAAGCATCTTCAATAGCGATGCGAAATGAGTCACGAGCGTATCGTGCCAGCACTGATTCACGCTCAGGAGCGGGAAGCGGAGAGACAATGAGCACACTTGTTAAGTATTTCGGGCAGGCAGTTTTAACGAGCCAAGCAATCGATACGACGAGACGCAAGGCGGAAGTTTGTCGACAATGTCGACCGCGGCGTTAGAATCGGTCGTTGAAATTAGGCGAGACCGTATGATACGTTATCTCTGGTAGGTTTTTTTTTTTTTTTCAATGTCACCAGCGGCATCGACGCGCACGAGGAGCTCAAGGCTGCAGTTGGAAAAGCAATTAATTGCATCGACCAACTGTTGCGCGCTTTGAGTAGGCTTCATTTGTGAACCGACAAGTTCATTTGCTACCAAACAATTATTCTTCTCCATTCAATATAAATTAATACAATGGAAATAATGGGACTGAAAGACCTCGATCAGTGGCTCATTAGCCTTAGGCTGAAAAAAATCACACGTGTATACACGCAACGACACTTTCACATCTCTACCACTCAGAACTGGAGTCCCAGAACAAATAACGCGGCTACAACGCTGCCGAAAGTATAATCTACTATTTGTCACCCAACAATGATATTTTCGTGGATTTTGTTAATTCGTCCGAAGGAGAAAATTGTTGAAAATTTTATTGGCTACCCCATTTTGCCCGCTTTTCTATTTTGCGAATTCTATGCTTCTGTCATTGTTCACGAAAGGTTTTAATTTTTTCCCTTACAGATTTTTATATTTTTTTAAAATAATTGTGGGGTGGCCCATTACGCCGCGAATCAGCCTGATTTTTCACTAGCCCATATTGTCCCGGTTTCCCCTGTATAGGCGCCCAAGAAAATATCTAGCAGAATGAAAAGAAACTCTACTGGACTTGAAATAAAACTGTACCGGAATGTAAATGAAACTGTGCTGGAATCACAAGAAAACCATACCGGTAAACAAGTCTCGATGATAACCTTGTACTCTGGTGCAGTTTTCTTTTCTGGTAGAGATTTTCTCGGACACCGATGATCCGGTAGAGTTGTCATGGGATGGAGTTGTTTTCTGGTAGTGATTTAACGCAACATCACCGAACCATGTGTTAATGAGGCCAATAAAGCGCATTTACTGCTACTACTACCAGAACTAATATATCCGTAATATATAAAGAACATCTAATATAGATGATATACAAATTTTTATCTCAAATATCAAAAGGGGTTAAAAAAAAAATTGCGCATGGATAACAAATATGGGATAACATTGCATCACACTTACCGCCCCATGAATCCGCACTTCGTTGCATCCCACGACGACGAGCACGCAAAAAACAATCGACGTTAGCTGCATCGCGACTCGATGTGCAAATTATTAGTAGAAAAAAAAAAAATAAAAAAAATAAAAAATAAAAAATAAAAATCTGTAGAAGAAGTGCGATGCTTCGCTCTCCTATCGTAATTTCATTCCGACGTGTCTGTCGTGAACGAACGTGGCGGTGTACACCCTGTCCACTCGGCGGTCACTTTCACACAGGCCTTCCTCGAGCGTGCCACATCTTTATTTATACGGAATAGTGGACGAACGGGTGAACCCGCGGGTGAAAATTTAGGCTAGCGGTATGTTAATTTTTCAGCACCGGTAGAGAACGTGTGAGAACGCCGATAGCCCGCGCCAAGCTCGGCTTCTCGACGGATATGCTCCGCACAACTGTTACCTTTAGACTTCACGGTAGGCGACGACCCCGGAGGCTCGGGCTTCGCGATACTTCTCGAGAGAATTCCCACTCCTGTTTGTTTGTTTTTTTTTTTTTTTTTTTTTTTTTTTAATCGACATATGAATCGGTGGGGGATCCCGAAACCACCGCGACCCAGTTTAATCCGTTATAGCGAATCGAATCTTCGATATATGGAAACTTGACTGGGAGCATCGACTCGCACACGAAGTCGATGAAGATGAAATTTCCGTGTACAGTGAAACCTCGTTTATCCGGTGACAAAAAGTCGGAGAACTGATATAAAAAAAAAAAATCGTGTAAGACTATTTTCGACAACGGGAGACTGTTGCTTATCGGCGTATATTACCTCAGACACATGAGACGATAACTTCTTGTCTTACTTAATTTTTTTTTTTTTTTTTTTTTTTTTTTTTCTACGGTGCTTTCATGATTAACGTAAGTATTATGGTCTCTCCAGACTATACGCGGCGAGTTCTCTCCCGCTTGCCTCGGATGAACGTTTCTTTGTCACTGGGATAAACCTGCGTGTTGATTTAATGAAAAAAATAAACGAAATCGATGGATTATTCCGGTCCCGTTGCGTAGGGATGGTTATTTTGTCGATCACGAATTCTCATCGGTGAGAGATCAGCCGATCACTCGCTCATGCTCGAACAGCCACGCGTAAGCCTTATCGCGAGGTTTTAGTTCTTATCCACCGAGATCTTCACGTCTTTCCATGTGAGCTGTCGTATTTCATTTGGACTCGCGGAGAGTTCGTTTCGCGCTGTATACATACCCAGTGAACATGTCTTATTATGGCGATATAACATGGAAGTAATATGTAATGTTTCAATTGTTATATGCAGTTAATGTAACTGTTATGTATCGGTGTAACGTTATAGTGTTTGTATACAAAAATTGTGTAACCGTTACATGACATACTTGTAACAGTGTGATTGTAACTTTCGTGATAATCAGGTAATGTTAATGGCGTATAACGCAATTACATTAGAATAATTTAACGGGACTCCGTACAGTTTATATAACATGTTTACAACAATTTTTATGACCATTACGAATCTGCAGGCAATGTTAATGTTACAGAGTGCAGTAGCGTTGCGACTACAAAACCAGGCTTCGTAACAGGTACATAACATGCTTATAACGACGTTATAACAAGAAAATAATCACTGGCCTCCTTATCACCGTTAATGGGCTTACCGACCAATATTTAATGCCAAAAATTAAAGTTTATACATCAGTCATGATCCGTCGGAAATCCGTCTGAACCGTGTATACAATTTTCCAAAATTATGTTCTCAAGTCCAACATAACCGAATAGATATGGTCAACGTCTACAAGTCCGAGGATCCTTGGTTCGTATCCCGATAATGATACACAAATTAATAATGTTTTTTCTCAGATGTATTTGTTTCTGTCGATAGAGTAATTTCGTTTGTCACTAATAAAGATGATGATCCAAGGATGGAATCAGCCATGATATGTTTCTAAATAAAAATTACATGTTACATTGTTATATAACAACGATATAACACGGTAATATAACAATGTTAGATTTCTGAGTCGGAAATTGCAATTTACATTTAACATTCTCGTAATATTACCTGTTATTTTCAATTACATTGCTGTTACATTACTGTGTTTCCTGGGAATGTATATATATATATATATGTGTGTATATATATATAGTAGGGGGCTCGGGGGTCGCGTGCCTCGCACCCCTTTATGGACTTAAGCCCTTATTGTTCCAAGTCCTTTAAGCGCCTCTTGGAACCCCAGCCCCCTCGTGTCTTGAACTCCCCTGACCCGCGCGACCCCCCCCCCCCCCCCCCCGATTCTTGACACGGCGGCGGCGAAATCTTTTTATATTATAGAGAGAGAGACAACTAAAAGGCTGCAACGGCGCATGAGCACTACTGACAGGTAGAACTAGGGGCACTCAAAATATATGAATACTAAAGGCAGGGCTTAAAAAAGTGAACACTTTAAGGGTAGTCCGTCTCGTCCTAGACAATTTTTTTTTTTTTTTTTTTCGGACAGCTACAAAACTTTGAAAATTTCATTGTTGGATGACAAACAATAAATTATGCTTTGGGCAGCGTTGTAGCGTCTTTATTTGCTTAGGAGGCCCATCTCGCCCCGGTCTCCCATAGGGTAAATGTGGTGAATATGGATCACCCCGATTAACACGTAAATCAATGAAATATGGACCGGTCCATATTCCCCACTTTTACCCTATATATCGATAAACATGTACCGGTGCTTCCGGAGGCTCCGGCGCTTCTCGCGCTCATATGAAGAGTCTTCGAAAGACTTAAGGTGATGTATAACCCCCTGTCCATCTGCCTCGCGCCCGGTCGATAACAAAAATGATACCGAATGCCGTTTTGAGACCGCAGATCGTCGAGAAAAAAAAAAAAATTGTCTTCCCCAGCGTCCGCCCCTTCCCCAGGGAAAAACAATTTTCCTTTTCGTCGCACGGACTGTGATCTCAAGACGGCATTCACTACGGTTTTTGTCACCGGCGTCGGTATTTAACATCACCCTAAAATAATCAAAGCCTGGGCAGGGACACCAAACCCTCGTAGAAGAATCAGATTTCCCCTCGATTCACGCCCTCCCTCATAAGGGCGGCTCATACAGTTGACAGATTAGCTTCAGCTTTTAGGTACATAGCATTAAGTCGAGAATTTTAGTTGACAAGCTAATCTTTAATTTTCGGCTTTTTACTTTACATTATTATTCTCGTTTCTATTCCATGATTATCCATTCCGATTGTTGTTATTATTTTTTATTTCTATTATTTCTGTTATTTCTATTTTTCGATTCTGTGGCAAATTTATTTTCTTTTGCTTCACGCTTTTCGTTATGCTCGCTTCCTAGGTTAAGTGTACTTTTAGGTTTATGTGTGTGTTTGGTGTTGTGCTTAAGTTCATTCTCTTGCTGCTGCATGTATGCTGTGACTCTCTGCACGGTGCTCTTAGGGCGCTTTGCCCCAAGGCACGAAGTAAACGATCGTGGGCTGAAGGACTTAGGTCGATGGCCCGTTGGCAATGGTAATAGCAGAGGAATATATTATGTAAATAATCGCGCAAATGCATCACCGTACCATGTAATACATTGTCAATAAATACATTTACTACTACTAAACGATCCTTTATCTTTCTCTCTCTCTCTCCCTCCTTGACCGCCGCCCTCTGAGGGGACTTACAATACTGCAGTCTGCATGGGGCAGTTTCACCGAACGGGGAGAGACTCCGTGTATCATGAAGTTGATCTTTTTTTCCCTTACAATATAAGGGGGAAAAGGGTCACTTTCATAAAAACGTACGCTCCGTATGGTGAAGTCAATCCGCCCGCCACAATTCTTGACACGGTGGCGACGAGACTTTTTTTTATATTATAGAGAGAAATATACACTAGCAGGTCTTCGTGACTCAGGCGCCTTCACTATAAAGTATGAAAATCTATAAACCGAAAATTTTGATTTCCTAGTATTTAACGAAAATATGTCTCATTCGAACGGAAGTGACGTCATACGAGAAATACGATAAATACGAAGTGAAGTATTTGTCAGATATGAATTTCGAAATCTATTCCACACGCTATGAAAACCACCCCGACGAAATTATAGCGTATGAGATGGAATTTCGTATGCTAGCTTTTAACTTAAACAAAAAAAAAAATAATAAAAACTCTTCAGAAAAATCTGAAAAATTTCTCAAAAATCCAGTGTACCGTATAAAAATTGTTAAGCGATAATCCGTGTACGACTGATTTTGATTGACTGATGCATGTACAGTGATTTTTTTCTTGTGATTTTTTTTCACTGCAAAAATTGGAAAAAATATCCGACCCACGCCGGCTCAAATCTTAAAATTAGAAGATTTTAAGTTTTGAGCCGGAGTGCGCCGCCAATTTTTTCTAACTTTCGTAGTGAAAAAAATACATGGATCAGACAAAAATTGTATGATACAAATGTATCATATAAACAAATATGTGACACAAGATTTTTCAGAAGTTTTTCCGACTTTCCAATTGTGGCGATCGATAAGATAATTTCTTGAATAAATAATTATAAACAATTATCAAAAATCTAATTAAAGATTTGAGTGATTTCGAGAGTTAGTTCAGTCATACGAAAAAATCGGTATCCAATCTAAGATGCGAAGGGTTATCCAGGTTGAAGCGGTATGGAATGCGCCGTACACATAATTTCTATATATATATATATATATATATATATATATATGTGGCCGTAATTCGCCCTACTCCTCGCGCGGATTTTTGGTAGAGCTGACCTTACAGTCTCAATCAACACACTCATCCGTCGAGGAAGGCCCACGTTTAACCGTGAACCATATCAGCCGGCTGCGCCGGAGGCTTCCTATCTCCCATTAATTTCTGGCCGAGCGAGTCACGAGATAAAAAAAAAACTATATTCTTCATTTTTATTTTATTTTTTTCAGGACGCTCGCGTTCTGCGACGCGCTTTTCTGACACCTGTAACCCACTGCCTCGGGTCAAGGTATATGGGTCACGTAACCCTCATGCGGGTTTCGCCTCGACTTGGTATGCTCGCACATCGTTCGGTAATTTCTCGATGAGATTCGCGCCGACGAACCGCGCAAGATCGACAACGTCGAATGTCTTCTTATCGCGGAGCCTTGCTTTATTTACGGCCGTCGCGTCATCAGGGTCAGATTCCATATGTATTATTATTATTATTATTATTATTATTATTATTATTATTATTATTATTATTATTATTATTATTATTATTATTATTATTATAAGACGAATATACGAAAAATGGAAGGATGCTTATCCCTCTGTTAGACGGGGTCGACGGGGTTGTTGATCAACCCCGCGAATCACTCTTCAGAAAAATCTGAAAAATTTCCCAAAAATGCAGTGTTGCGTATAAAAATCGTTAAGCGATAATCCATATAAGGTAAAGGGCCCAGTTTCTGACACTTCTACGCAGGGCTCTCACTTTGAGCGTGTAAAATCATAGGGATCAATAAGGAGGAGGGAGTCAGATTCCATATTATTATTATTATTATTATATATACAGTCATAGGCAATTGAAGTGGAACACGATTTTTTGCTCCTGATTTGGCAAAAGTTGGACCCTTTCGCGTAAACTGTCGCCAAAATAACCTTGTTCCACTTCAATTGCCTATTACTGTATTATTATACATATATATTTTATACATATGTATTATTATTATTAAATATATTTTTTAAGACGAATATACGAAAAATGAAAGGATGCTTATCCCTCTGTTAGACGGGATCGACGGGGTTGTTGATCAACCTCGCGATCACCCTACTGTTTTTGACGAGGGGTTCGAAGCTGCCGATCGGCACGTTCACCGTACGGCTACCCCTCCACTCCATCAGCGATCCCGTCTACCATTTTTTGTTCTCTATTTTTTTTTTTTTCTCTTTCGTGAGTCGCCTGTCAATGGATCGTATACAGGCTTATATAGGTCACGGGCTCGGAACTTGGCAAATATGGAACGAGGGAGGGGGGGGGGGGAGGGGTGGGAAATCATTTCGACTAATCTATAAGGCCGAAGTTCGGGTTTTCGAGAACAAGGCTGTGGGTGTTATATTATATCGTCAGATAAACTCCGTAGTGTGAGAATTATCTCGGAAGCCAGAGGTGCGCGCGCCCGCGTCTAGGAACACGCCCACGCTTTATCGCCGATCCGGCAACGCGCTACGCGACGCGCGGTATTGGGAAAAAGGCACGATAAGGTTATTCGCAATCGCAATTGAAATTCGCAATTTTTCTTTTTTATTTGTAAAAGTGCCAATTTCATTAAAATCATGGTTGCGTTTCGAACTATTTTTCCTGCTAAAATTCGGCGTCGGTTTTGGCCGAAGTTCTAGCCGGTGTTTGGCGCAGAGAGAAATCTTCTTTTAATTTTGTTTACGGCGCGGCTCAAGGTTCCTCATGAATATTTCCTAGCTCCAGCCCCGTTCAATGGCCAATCACAGCACGAGTGAAGAGTCGAAAAAACAACCCTCCGTATGTTCCACTTTTTTCTTACAGCGATTTTTTTTTTTTTTTTTTTTTTTTTTTTTATGCTAGTATTGGGCTAGAACAGATGGTTCGTCTGCGAAGGGGGTCGACGCCCTTCAGTCTTCAGCTGGAACGAAGATCGATCGGAAAGCCCGAATGACGAGCCTCCGATCGACGAACGATCTTTGGTTGCCGAAGAGAAATCCATTCGACGATGATTTTGGCGACGTGGCAGAATCGAACGACCGTATCGGCGCCTCGAGCGAAGGCGGACAGAAAAAACTCACTGTTCGAGGAATTCATGCAAATTAGACTGTCACTGTGTGACGCCTACGAGTACCAAGGGCAACCGACTAATTGCATTGACCCGATTGTGGCGTCGGACGAGTCGTTTGCTTTTCAGACGAATCGGCGGCGAGAGAATAGCTCGAAGATCTATTCTCAATAGGGACACCGCGAGGTCGCTCGTAACGCAACAGTTTAACACACGGAGTCTCACCGATAGGCTCATTATGACGAACCATTTTTTTTTTTTTTTTTTTTTTTTTTTTTTTTCTTCGAGGCAATAAGTTCTCCACGCTTTTGCATGACACAAGCTACGAGAGGTCGATAGCTTCTGGGAAGGCCGATTTTCGCAATCGCTGACAACTTCACGAAAATTACAAAAAAAAAAAAAATGCTAATAAAAAAACAACGAAAGAACCTGACAACGAGCACAATGCGAGGATAAACGGTCTTCGGAAACAGTATTAGCAGACCAGAGATTTTAGGCTACTGCATGAATTACCTGAAACAATAAAAAAAAAATTATAATGACGAACGAAATAAGTATCGTATAACTACACTGTAAAAAAAAATTTTTTATTTTTTTTTTTGAAAATTACTGAACACTTTGGGAAGCTTTTTTTACATAAACTGTTTCTGAAATTTCAAACACAAGTGCGTTGCGATTTAACAGCAAAATTTGTATTTTTCATGCAAATTTTTTATGAATTTCGAGGAAAAGATTTATAATTTTTATATCTGCTATTTTTTATTTCACAAGTAAATTTTAAGTTTCTCTACATTGAATTTACAATTTATTGTTACAGTGTAACAATAACACCCCATATATAAATATTTTTTATTCCTGTATTGAGAAAAGTAAAACAGCCAATGAGAAAAAAAAAAAAAAGGATTCTTGTTTCTCATTGGCTAATCGATACGACATCGCGAGTTATTAATTCGTTTGTCGGAATATAGTTTATTTACGTGCGTTTACACCTCGGCTTACATTTTTTGTTTGTCACGTACATAGATCACTATGCAATGAATAAAAATGCCAAATTTGCTTAAGATGATATTTTGCTGTTTCATCAAACACTTGCGCCTTCGAAAGGGCGCCATAGTGGATTATCGTCACGAAACGCAGAACTCTTGTTTTGTCCGAAGTGCATTCGGGAGTTAAAAAGAATGATAACTCCGCATGTACGCAAGTGCGAGCGGGGCAAAACGGAGGCGGTGTCCTCCACTCGCGATGACCCCTTTTTTACGCTCTCCAAATCGGTGAAACCGGTCCCTTTCGCCCCGCTCTCCGTCAAGTAAAAAAAAAAAAAAAAAAAAAAAAAGGTTCATCTTCTTATTTCTCATCGAGAGGTTACTGTATATGCTTTCACTGCGGCAACGTGCCGGCTGCAATGTATCCGGAGACTGCAACTTTCGTTTTCAATCGGTTCGTCCGGGTTACGAAATGAATGAGCATTGATCGGTTGAAAGAGTGCGCCGAGAGCTCGTTGCTCGAGGCGGGGCAGCGAGGCAGTGTGAAGCCACTGCCGATTAGCAAGGTCCTTCGATACCGGTCGCGCGTTAACGCTCTTTCGGGCCGTTCGTCAGCCTCACTCGTGACATTGGGATTGTCTCGCGGCGCTGTTCGATCGTCGTGGCGGAGGAGAGCCGCGGCGGGCCAGGAATTGCGACACAATCCGACCGTGTGTGAGACAACGATAGGCAGAACCGTCGGTGAACGGGCGCGACAGGGCATCGATGGCAACAGACGAGCAGAGTCGCGCACCGAGCCCGACCCGATGATTTAAAGGCCTGACGGCACATCTGCCAATGCAAACGCACCGGCCAAGGTGACGTCGCCCCCACCGATTCCAGCCGGCCGTTTATTAGTTATAATTTACTATAAAACGGCAAAACTCCCCTGGATCATCACCTTTTCACGCCACGGCACCGTCTCGCGCCAGACACGCGTTCGCCACCCACGTGCGCCGACATCCTGACCCGCGGAGGTTGTTTCCTTGCACGATCGCACCGAGAGATCCATCGTCGTGTCTTCTCGTCGACGTTTCGAAGGCGTCGATCACAAAGTGCTTCGAGAAATCAAGATCATGAAGAAACCGACGATCATATCGGGAGGGTGCGTCGCTGCGTTTGTTATCTGCGCGACTATCGCTTGCGGTCACGCTCTTCCGCGATTGGTAAGTTAAACTTATGTCGTCGAATATCGCCGACTCGAAGATAATGTGAAAACGATGATGCGGTTTAACGGGACGTCGAGTGAATTTTCGATCTTAATCGGTGAAAAGCCCGATAAAGGCGGACGAGAAAGTTTGACCGTCGGTTTCGTACGGTTTCGTGGCGGAGTTAGTGCTCGGCTTTCGTACAAGATGGTCTCAAGTGCATTCTCCGAATTTCCGAACGTGTCCGATCTGGCAAAAGGGGACGAATTGGAATTATCGGGAGGTTCGGAGGAATTTTTGGTTTTTAATAGAAACGTGCTGGGTTGGTCGTTTGCAGAGTTTTCCGGACTGGAGGGACGATTCGCCGGGTCATCGGGCCAGGCTTGGATTTAACTTTACGGCGATCGGTAGAACAGCCAACGAAGCTTCTTACACTGACTACGCAGCGCCGACCATGGCGTTCCTCAAGACACCGAGGACTTGCAGCGATTGCGGTAAATTTAATTAGAAAAAAAAAAAAAAAAAACACATTGGCTTTCCTCGGCGAAGTCCTCATCGGTGATGTTTTTTTTTTTTTTTTTTTTTTAGTATGCGGCGTCGGCCGAAAGACGAGGATAGTCGGCGGAAGCCTCAGCAACATTGCCGAGTATCCGTGGATGGTCGGTATGGTGAAGCAAGGCCTGTTCCACTGTGGCGGGAGCCTCATAACTCGCAACCACGTACTCACCGCTGCCCACTGCCTCGACGGGTGAGTATATCGATCTTTTTTTCGCCAAATTTATTTATCACTCAATTTGAAAAATCCATACAGAAGTCCTCTTTGCCATTTTTCCCATGAATATATCGATATTTTTTCGTCAAATTTATTTATCATTTGATTTGAAATCTCCGGCCAGAAGTCCTCTTTGCTCATTTTTCCCATGTGCATATCGATCTTTTTTCGCCAAATTTATTTATCATTCGATTTGAAAAATCCGTCTAGAAGTCCCTTTTGTCATTTTTTGCACGAGTATATCGATCTTTTTTCACCAAATTTATTTACTATTTGATTTGAGAAATCCATCCGGAAGTCCTCTTTGCAAATTTTTCCCATGAATATATCGATCTTTTCTCGGCAAGTTTATTTCATTCGATTTGAAAAATCCGTCCAATGAGAGAAGTCCTCTTTGCCCATTTTTCTCATTATCCTAATAATCCTAATTATTCTAATTTTCCGCATTTTCCGCATTTTGCCCCTTTTACCCATTTTGCCCCACGATCTTGCGCCACTTTGTCCAATAATCCCAAAAAACCGATTGCAGCTACGAGAGAAAGCATTTCGAGCTCCACATGGGCGATCAGGACATCACAAAGCGCTCGTCGAGCCTCTATCGCCGGCGCATAAAGTCCTGGACGATCCACGAGTCCTTCAACCCTTACAATCTCAACAACGACATCGCCATCGTTGAATTGGACCAACCGGTGCCCCTCGACGGAGTCGTGCGAACGGCTTGTCTGCCCGAGAACCGTAAGTCAAACTCGGCAAGATCCGAGGACACTCTCAATGCCGTGCCGATTACGAGAGAGAGTTGATTCATCGCATTGTTCTCAGGTGCCATCGACTACACCGGCGCACTGGCGATGGCCGTTGGCTGGGGCCGGATCAAAGAGGGCTCCGAAGTGAGCAAGCATCTGCGAAACGTCAGACTGCCGGTTCTCTCTGAGGAGGAGTGCGACGAGTCCGGTTATCCGAAAACTCGCCGAACCGAGAACATGTTCTGCGCCGGATATCTCGAGGGCCGATTCGACTCTTGCTCGGTAAGTGCAATTTTCCAGGATTTCCATTCTCATTACCGAACATTAATCGACACGTTTGATTCTGCAGGGCGACAGCGGTGGTCCCCTGCTCGTCCAGGGGCCCCTCGGCCACATGGAGGTCATAGGTGAGCATGAAACGAAGATCGCGTCCACTCAGAAAAGTCCTTCTCGCCCATTTTTCCCATGTGCATATCGATCTTTTTCCGCCAAATTTATTTATCACCCGATTTGAAAAATCCGTCCAATCAGAGAAGTCTTTCTTGCCCATTTTTCCCATGTGTATATCGATCTTTTTCCGCCAAATTTATTTATCACCTGATTTGAAAAATCCGTCCATTCAGATAAGTCCTTCTTGTCCAATTTTCCCATGTGTATATCGATCTTTTTCCGCCAAATTTATTTATCACCTGATTTGAAAAATCCGTCCATTCAGATAAGTCCTTCGTGTCCATTTTTCCCATGTGTATATCGATCTTTTTTCGCCAAATTTATTTATCACCCGATTTGAAAAATCCGCCCAATCAGAAAAGTCCTTCTCGCCCATTTTTCCCATGTGTATATCGATCTTTTTCCGCCAAATTAGATTATCACCTGATTTGAAAAATCCGTCCAATCAGAGAAGTCCTTCTTGCCCATTTTTCCCATATGTATATCGATCTTTTTCCGCCAAATTTATTTATCACCCGATTTGAAAAATCCATCCAATCAGAAAAGTCCTTCTCGCCCATTTTGCTAATTATCCTAATTTTCAACATTTTCCTCATTTTCCTCGCGGCTCCTTCGGCCCAAAGTCGATTGCTCGCAACAATCGTCATTTCAATAATTCAAAAATCCTGCCAGGTATTACCTCTTTCGGACGTGGCTGCGCGAGGCCGAGGTACCCCGGAGTATACACCAAGTTGACCAACTATCTCGGATGGCTGGAGGACAAGCTCGACGGTGATTGCGTCTGCCCACCGCCGACTCCGATTTGACAACAGTCAGCGATTGATCTCACTCGATCGACCATCGCTGGTGATCATCACCGGCGACTGATTTCCTCCCGACCGCCGTGACGATCCCTCACCGGAGAGACGCTCCGCTGTGCCACTGCCATTTCGTTGATTCATGCCGATCACGAACAACGAATATCTAGTCGATTAATTTTTAAGTCCCACTCTTAACGCTTAGGTGTGTACTCCGTGTATGTGCACACGTTTTTTTTTTTTTTTTGTTCTGTCTCTCTGTGTTTTCAAATAAACGAGAAACTC
Organism: Amblyjoppa proteus; assembly: GCA_963922035.1. NCBI lineage: Eukaryota > Metazoa > Arthropoda > Insecta > Hymenoptera > Ichneumonidae > Amblyjoppa > Amblyjoppa proteus. The sequence goes on from OY998230.1 coordinate 15,773,592, forward strand.
CAGATGACGACAATCGCCTCGACGAATCTGGACGGCTATTCCACCTTTCGTCGCCAATTTCACAGCTCACAGCGTGTGCTCTACCGTTAATGTGTCGGCGCAACGGTAATCGCAACGAGCGCGCGGTGCAACAATGTCGCAACAATTGCCTCGGGATAAGAAAACAGTTGCACTTTCGTTAGACTCTCGGTTTGCCGAATGTGTCTCGCGGATTTTGTTGTTTTAAAGTACCGCAACACCGCACACCGACCAACCGATCCAAGGAACGATGATTGGATAAATGTTTGACATATAGGAGAGAGCGGAGCGAAATGGCACAGTGCGGCAAAACGCAATGTTCCAATAATTTTTGGATGTTACAGTGGTGCAAAACGGTGCAGAAAAACCGGATCTATCGATGGGGCAAAATGAGGCATTTTGCCCTGTCGATAGTTCCGGATTTGGCGTCGCTCCAAAAATTATTGGACAATTGAGTTTTGCCTCATTGTCCCGTTTTGCCCCACTCTGCCCTATAATGAAAGAGCATTGTACAATTTTTCATTAACTAAACAAAAAATGTCCTTAAATTGACAGTAAAAATAAATTGTGAACTACATTGATAAAAATCATAAAAAAAAAATGTTCAAACATTTTTTTACTAATTAAATGGCCATATTTCGTCAAACCGAATACACAATGAATTTATGATTATGTATGATCATGTTTTCCAGGGTTGCATTGCTAAAGATACGTGATGCGAGGCCGACTGACCTAAATTTGCTTTTTCAAGGGTGTATCGGCGGGAAAATTCGAATTTTGTTTCTCGCGCCCTGAATTGACGGTGCGTAATGAAACGAGAGGACAATGGACCAGCCCGAGCGATGAATTTCGCATTAAGCTGACTTTTTTCGGCTGCCGCTTGCCCGTTGCTTTCCCGTTTCGGTGGAAATGGGGTCAGCCGGCTCGCGCGGAGATGATCAATTGCTGTACGACGAAACGAACGGTAGAACAAGACCACGTGTCTGTCGGAACGACGGCGTCGAAGCTCGTCGGGAAAACAGATGACTGCTCCGATCCGGGAGATGATCGGGCTGTATCCGAAGCAAGTGACGCGACTTTAACCGGGTCACGAATCTGAGACGTTTTGCTTTCGACGAACGAATGTGGGTTAGTGAAACCATCGAACCGTTACGGACAATGCACGGGGCTCGCGAGCCGCCGCTTCGTACACACGCCATATCTGCTCGGGCGTACCGTAAGTAACGCGGGTAACGATGAAATTACGAAAGTTTACTATCCAACAGCGAAATGATAATACCCTAGCAGTGACTGGCGTAAGATTGCCGTTTCCGGCATCTCGCCCGGTAACTGTCCGCTCGGGCCCGAAAGTGAGAGCCACACCGCTCCATCCAGATAAATTGTTTATTCCGAGGAGTATAACGCATAATCCAGAGATATCAACAGCATAATAACAAAATCCAGCAATATGTTTAATAAACTGAGGAAAAAAAACATTGATTGATCGTTAATTGAAACGTAACGTTAATTAATCCACGCGCACATAGTCAAAACTTTGGGCTGAAGGACTCCGGTCGATGGCCCAATGGAAAACGTTTCAACTACCACACAGTGAGATGTACACTGAGAAAAAGAAATTGTTGGATTAAGGAAATGCGCCGTGAGATACGCTCAATGTGTATTTTCTTGGTACAACAAAAATGTGTGTTTCAATCGACAAATTTTGAATAGATTTGAGCGAATAATCGTTTAACGTAACATTGCTTTATTTGTAGCAAACAAATATCATTTGTACCAAACAAATATCATTTGTAGCAAACAAATATCATTTGTAGCAAACAAATATCATTTGTAGCAAACAAATATCATTTGTAGCAAACAAATATCATTTGTAGCAAACAAATATCATTTGTAGCAAACAAATATCATTTGTACCAAACAAATATCATTTGTACCAAACAAAAATAACAGCTCTGAACGTATGTCACCGCGACTTTTGGTTAATCCAACCAATTTTTTTTTGTCAGTATATAACATATTGTATGGACTAATTGATATAGTCGATAAATACACTTTTATCACTGCTATTTAATTTCTATTGAAATTAATTAAATTAAAGTTCAATCAATAACAAAATTTTTGTAAAAATAAAAATAAAACTTATGCTTGTTTATAAAAAAACGATCGTCTATTTGCTCAATTCATACTTTTTTTCTGGGCGTCCTCGAGTCGAAGCGCGAGCGGTCCTCGAGTGGGACGAGCGGGTCGTTCGCAGTCGGCGGTCCGAAAATTCGCATCCGCCAAGGTGCGCGAGGTGAAATTGAATTTTAATTTTTTTTTCGGAGTCCAGCCCGCTGCCGATTTCGTGGGTTACGAAATCGTCGGAGTTTCGAATTCGATGGTGGGGCGGCGGTCGCGCGGTTGGGCCGAGGCGACGAGATAAGTAGGTCCAGCTCGGACCCGCGATACCTCGTGGTGGGACACGCCGATAACGTAGACAAGCGTCCACGAGCCGCGGCTCCACCTTTGCGGGCTCTCAAACTCCGCTGTCTCCTGATGCTGACTATGCTCAGATGTGATTCAGCGTCGCGCTTCCACCGTCGTCACCGTCGTCACCGAGGTGTGCGTGTGCGTTCGGCTCCTCCCGAGATTTTGCCGCAGATCAATGTCGCAGTGCGCAAGCCGAAGCGGCTTCCCAAGTTCGAGCAAAAAAAAAAAAAAATCGCGTTTCTGTCGCACGGTTTAATTATTTATTAATTTTTTTAATTTTTGTTTTTTTTTTTTTGTTAATCCGAGGCGACTGCAGGCTGTACGCGGGATTGTGAAAGATCGACGGAAGAGGAGGCGTTCTCGAGGGGAAGAGAGGTGTGCGGCGGTGGGCAGAGGACAGGCGGCTCTCTGGTCAGGCGGAGAAAGAAGAACTTTCTTCGAGTTCGCGCGAAGCGCACAGCCGTCGCACAGCCCGGACTTCGATCAGTCTGTCGGGTTTATGAGACCAGTGAAAGCAGCGTGTAAACTCCGCACGGCGATATCGCCGGACACATCCGGACAATATCGCGACGATCGACAACGCCGGGCGTGTCGGCGAGGATTTTCGTGGTCCGTTCGTCGAGCGGGAATCTTCATTGCGAACACGCGACGGTCGCTCTCGTACAAATGGTGAAAAAAAAAATCTTCGCGTCGGGCCGATTATGATGCGCGAGCCGCGAGGAAGTTCGAAAAAAGGAAAGTGCACAGTGCCCGAGAGCAAGAGGAATCGGATACGTTGGGTATCGTAAATTTTCGTAAAACAAGATCAATTTCAAAGCGAACAGTACGCCGATAGACGAGCGGAGAATCGCGAAGATGACGTTCCCGAGGCTGCTCAAGATATCGGCGGTGCTTCTCGTCGGCCTCATGCAGGCCCAATCTTACCTCGTTAATTTTCGCGGTCTCGATCTCGCGGACTCGCAGATTTCTCACGTGAGTAAAAGAATAATGGTCATTTTTTTTTTTTTTTTATTCTTGAAAAAGACTCAATTTTTTTTAGCCTATCTACTTCGCCTTTTGGGCCGTCCCGATTGGCGTTCCGAAAAAGTGGCAATCGGGACGATCGGCGGTGCGCGCCGCACATATTCATTGATCGATCGATCGCTCGTCTCTTTTTGCGGCGCCCGCCGGACGCAAGCCGATAGACCTCGATCGATCCTCGCGATTCAGCCTTGCGAGCCGCGTACCGCACGCTGTTAGTCAATGCCGAAAGATTACGCATTAATATCCGCGTCCACGTAAGATCGGACGAGTGTTACGGTCCGCGCGCTCTGCTCGTCGATCGGAATAGTGATTGATTTACCGAGAGGCGGCGCGCACACAACGCGGACCTTGACACACAATACCGAGTCATCGTCACTTTCTCTGCATCTCCTTTCCTCGAGGATCGTCATAAGGCCGGTTCTTCTCGGCCGATCTCGGCGGGGACCGCGCGACGCCACCGAGTATATGTTTGCCGATCGGCTCGTTCGCCGACTCGCTAGAAAGTGAGCGCCGGTGCAATCGCCGTTCTACGGACGAGAACGGTGGAAACGGAAATTAAGCGAAACTAATAATTTTCTCTGGAAACGAAAGGTCTTTATGGATTAGCGAATAAGAGAGATTTTTTTTTTTTTTTTTTTTTTTTTTAGACACTCGCCAACAACCGATCTTCGCGATTCTTGTTCGACGAGATCTTCGGCATCGACATCACCAGCGGCGAGGCAACCGAGAGCGACGAGCAGAAGGTTCGAAATTGCAGCTGCGGTGAGTTTCGTCTCGTTTGGAACTATTTTTTTTTTTTTACTTTTTACTTTTTTACAATGATAAAATTTATCATTGTGAAATCGGAGAAGCGAGGGAGGATGATGTGAGGTCGAATGTTTAAATTGCAGAATGCGGTGTGCACAGTCAGGAAAATCGTATCGTCGGCGGTCGACCGGCCGAGCCTCATCGGTATCCGTGGGTCGCTCGTCTTGTCTATGACGGCCGTTTCCACTGCGGCGCTAGTCTCGTCACCAATGACTACGTCATCACCGCCGCTCATTGCTTGCGAAGGTTCGGGTTCAATTATTATTTATTTATTTATTTTTATTTTTTTTTTTTACTAACGCCCATCAATGATATCGATTTCCTAGCTGAAAATTCTCGATGTTTTGTTTCGCAGATTAAAACGCTCCAAGATTCGGGTGGTCCTCGGCGATCACGATCAGTACGTGACGACCGACGGAGTCGCTGTCATGAGAGCAGTCAGCGCGATCATTCGTCATAGGAACTTTGACATGAATTCCTACAATCACGATGTCGCGTTACTTAAGCTCCGAAAACCCGTTAAATTCTCGAAAACTATAAAGCCCATTTGTCTACCCGTCACTGGTGAGCATCCGAATAATTATCAATTATCAATTATCAATTATCAATTATCAATTATCAATTATCAATTATCAATTATCAATTATCAATTATCAATTATCAATTATCAATTATCAATTATCAATTATCAATTATCAATTATCAATTATCAATTATCAATTATCAATTATCAATTATCAATTATCAATTATCAATTATCAATTATCAATTATCAATTATCAATTATCAATTATCAATTATCAATTATCAATTATCAATTATCAATTATCAATTATCAATTATCAATTATCAATTATCAATTATCAATTATCAATTATCAATTATCAATTATCAATTATCAATTATCAATTATCAATTATCAATTATCAATTATCAATTATCAATTATCAATTATCAATTATCAATTATCAATTATCAATTATCAATTATCAATTATCAATTATCAATTATCAATTATCAATTATCAATTATCAATTATCAATTATCAATTATCAATTATCAATTATCAATTATCAATTATCGTTACTATTTATTTTTTTAAAGGGTCGGATCCTGCGGGCAAAGAGGGCACGGTGGTGGGTTGGGGTCGCACGACAGAGGGTGGAATGTTGCCAGGCGCGGTTCACGAGGTGAAAGTGCCGATATTGAGTTTGCAGCAGTGCCGACAGATGAAATATCGAGCGAACAGGATAACGAACAATATGATTTGCGCCGGACAGGGGACCCGGGACTCTTGTCAGGGGGACAGCGGAGGACCGCTGCTCGTACAGGAGGGCGATAAGCTCGAGCTGGCCGGTAAATTATTCATTGGTTCGCGCACGGATTCGGAGACGGTTCTGGGAGACACACGAACGAACGACGATCCTACACAGTATTACGCGTGTTTTGCAGGAATCGTTTCCTGGGGTGTCGGCTGCGGACGACCCGGCTATCCCGGAGTCTACACACGCGTGGCGAGGTATCTGAAGTGGATCCACACGAACATGAACAACACGTGTCTCTGCAAGTAGTGAGGCAAAGGAGGATAACCATGAGAAACGGGCAGATAACGCAATCGGAACGATTCGCTACGCCGGTGATTACGTCGAGACTATGATCTGTTTTTTCTTTTCTTTTTAATTTCAATTTTTTTTTTTTTTTTTTTTTTTTTTTTTTAGGAAACAAATTGTATATACGCAACGTAAATATGTCTAGATAGATGCCTCCAGTTTGTCAATGTACAGACTATGAAGACTAAGAATAAATTAGGCAAATTTTATACATTTATCTGTCGCAGAGTTCATTAGGCGGCTTAGTCTGCGCATTGTCCAATGTCTCGGGAGTTTCTGCCGCGACTGTTAGCGACGGGTTCTCCGGCGCTGATGACCCGATAACGGTGGCGAACGCAAATGGAATAATTACGGAAGAGCGTAACGGTTAAGCGTCGCTGCAGCAATGCGCTGCGTGGTTCACCGAGACATATTATCGCCGAGGCATTGTACGACGAAGATATTGACGCGATCGAAAGTGCCAGGCGCTTCGGGCGAAGGTGGGACGGGCCGGGGCAAAACGGACCACGGAGTGCGGCTGTAACTGGAGACGGGGCAAAATGGAACATCTAATGTACAAGAAATCTGTCACGAAACCGTCATTCTATGCTCGACCCGAAGGTCTCTCGTCCATTGAGAGCAAACGCAACGAACTTCGTTCTACTTTGCGTTGAAGCACCGCCAAGCAAACTTCCACCGATAGGCGCGCTTGGAAGAATAGCCTGCTCTCCGAGAGTCTCTATCTCGAGATCGTCGAACAAGTTCAGTCTGCGACTACTGGGGGAAACGAAATCACTTAGCCAGGCTTCCAACGATTCGCCCAAAGTCGAAGAGTCCGACTCCGGCAGGTCTACCCATGACTTTGGGTATTTGTCAGAGGAATAGGACCTCTTGTGCGTCGCTCGACTAGTCCCCCAGGACACATGCATGTGTCAAGCGCAGGCTGGACAAAATGGGACATTCATTGTATAAGAAGTCTGGCACGAAAGCGTCCTTCTATGCTCGACCCGCGAAGGTCTCTCGCCCGACAAAATTGGACAGTCGGAGTGGGAACAAATGTAGCTGGTCCATTTTGCCCCGGTATTTGCTACTCGTGCGTCGCCATTATTCGAGCCATTAACGATCGCGTCTCGACGACAGTCCAAGCTACAATCGAATTTTCGGTTTTTCCTCGGACAACTATTATTTTTCGACCGTTTCTGACGCATCTGGAGACAGCCGAAGCTAACGATGCGCTCGGACGCTCTCGGGCGAGTACCGTTGTCACACGAAACTTTCCATCGGCTTATACCTGTGTATACTTGACAATCAACTTTCTTCAATCTCATCTGTTCGAATGCTCTAACAACGATTCTGGGTGAAAAAAAAAAAAAAAAAAAAATTAATTCCAGCGGTCGATGTTGTTTGTCGAACAACCGCGAGGTACTCCGGACTGCCGGACGATCCGATGAAGCGAACCGGTCTTCGGCACCGCAACAGAACTGATTTAACCTGATGCGGAATAAACTGGTCTCGCTTGGGAAAAACCACCCGTCACGCCGATATTACTATACTCTGTACTTCGTGTGTCATTCCAAAAATCCCGTACGACTGTCGTGAAACACTGTTTTCGTTTGAAAAATGTTACCGAAGGTTTCTCGTTACGGGTCAATCTTGAAACGCTCCCGGGCCACATTAACGGCGAGCGATTGTACATCCACTTTAAAAAAATGAAAATTATAAAAAAAAAAATTGGGACACTTTCTAGTAGCAAATTTATACACTTATTTTGGGAAAAAAAAAAAAAAAAAAAACAATGGTGTGATACTTCCTTGTAGCACGTTTGCAAATTTATTTTCAACAAAAAAAAACGTTACTTTATCATTTTGGTGTCGAAGTAACTCCCTATTAATCTATGTAAATAATATATTTTTTTTTTAAATCATTTCTGCTTCATACTTGAGAAAATTAAATTGGATTAAGAAACCTTTGCTTAACGACTTTAGGGTCAGAATAGCGCCGTGTGCACTCAAAGGGTTAAACGACCGTATTTTTTTAACAAATCTTTTTTTGGCTGCTTGATACTTAGAAAAAATTGAGCGCTGTAACGTAACTGACCTATGCTGTTTTCGACTTTACACTCCGTTATTCCTGCCTCGCGATTGTCTATCCACTAATTGATAAAAAAGAAACAAAGTTGAGACACTTTCTTGTAGCAAATTTATAAATTGATTTAAAAAAAAAAACCTTACATTACAATTTTGGGATCGGAGTGACCCCATTGTGCATTCATAAGGTTAATCCACTATGTTAAAAAAAAATCCTTATTGTCTGCCTTTTTTGATATTTACAAATATGGAGTGCTCGTAAACGACCTATCCTGTTTTCGTCTCTATATTTCGTTATTTCTCGCCTCTTCGCTCGTCTACCCGCTTATCGAGAACGAAAAATTGGGACGCTTTCAGCAAATCTATAAATGTATTGTGAAAAAAAAAAAACAAAGTTGAGACACTGTCTTGTAGCAAATTTATAAACGTATTTTGAAAAAAAACCTCACTTTACAATTTTGGTGTCGAAATGATCTCCTGTGCATCGGAAGGGTAATCTATATATATAATTTGTTAATGTTTTTTTTTATCATTTCTGCTCAATACTTTAGAAAATGAAATTAGATCTGAAGAAATCTTTACTTTACGACTTCAGAATGACCCCGTGTGCGCTCAAAGCGTTAATTCCCATATTTTTTCAAAATCCTTTTTACTTGCCCAATACTTTAAAAAAACAATTGAGTTCCTCTAAACGACCTATCCTATTTTCGTCTCCATCCTTCGTTAATTAAATAAAATAATAATTTCTGCCTCATACTTGAGAAAATTAAATTAGATGCAAGAAAATCATTACTTTATGACTTCAGAGTAACCCCGTGTGCATTCAAAGCGTTAACTCCCATATTTTTCCAAATCCTTTTTATTTGCCCAATATAAAAAAAAAAAAAAGAATTGACTTCCTCTAAACGATCTATCCTATTTTCGTCTCCGCACCTCGTCTTATTTATTTAAAAAATATGAAATTTATTAAAAAATAATTTCTGCCTCATATTTGAGAAAATTAAGTTAGATATAAAAAAAAAAAAATCGTTACTTTATGACTTCAGAGTAACCCCGTGTGCATTCAAAGCGTTAACTCCCATATTTTTTCAAAATCCTCTTTATTTGCCCAATATTAAAAAAAAAAAGAATTGACTTCCTCTAAACGACCTATCCTATTTTCGTCTCCGCACTTCGTGTTATTTATTAAAAAATATTAAATTTATTAAAAAATAATTTCTGCCTCATATTTGAGAAAATGAAGTTAGATATTAAAAAAAAATCGTTACTTTATGACTTCAGAGTAACCCCGTGTGCATTCAAAGCGTATTTTTTCCCATATTTTTTCAAATCCTTTTTATTTTCCCAATATAAAAAAAAAAAGAATTGACTTCCTCTAAACGAACTATCCTATTTTCGTCTCCGCACTTCGTCTTATTTATTAAAAAAATATTAAATTTATTAAAAAATAATTTCTGCCTCATATTTGAGAAAATTAAGTTAGATATAAAAAAAAAAATCGTTACTTTATGACTTCAGAATAACCCCGTGTGCACTCAAAGCGTTAATTCCCATATTTTTTCAAAATCCTTTTTATTTGCCCAATATTAAAAAAAAGAATTGACTTCCTCTAAACGATCTATCCTATTTTCGTCTCCGCACTTCGTCTTATTTATTTAAAAAAAATAGTAAATTTATTAAAAAATCATTTCTGCCTCATATTTGAGAAAATTGAGTTAGATATAAAAAAAAAAATCGTTACTTTATGACTTCAGAGTAACCCCGTGTGAACTCAAAGCGTTAATTCCCATATTTTTTTAAAATCCTCTTTATTTGCCCAATATTAAAAAAAAAGAATTGACTTCCTCTAAACAACCTATCCTATCTTCATCTTCCTACTTCGTTAATTTATTAAAAAATAATTTCCGCCTCATACTCGAGAAAATGTAGTTAGATGTAAAAAAAAAAAAAAAATCGTTACTTTACGACTTCAGAATGTGCACTCAAAGCCCCCCGTGCACTCAAAGCTTTAACTCCCATATTTTCTTCTAAATCTTTGGTATCTGTCTGATACGTAAAAAAAAAAAAAAAGAAAAGAATTGAGTTTCTGTAAAGGACCTATCCTGTTTACGTCTCGGTACTTCGTTATTCCTCGCGACTTTGCTTACGTCGTTACAAGCCGATGGGGCCGAAGAGCGTTCACGTCCAATGAAGGGACGCGTGGCCTTGCGGTCAGTGACAGCAGCGAACCGAGGTGCCCAAGCTTCGCGGTGTCCGTGAACGTGAACCCGAACGCAAACTCGAACTGGTCATCGGTGAATACACACGAGAGATACAGCACAGGTAGTGTACAGTCGGTGCCAGGTGTATTCCCACTCTCCGGCCACGGACACGACCAGGTAACAAAGACGAACGAACTGAGAGAGCTTCCTTCGTGGCACTCATCGTCACCTGTGGTCACTCGCATCACGGGACACCTGGACGAAGCCGGAGAGGACGGTTACTCGGCTCTAATTGATTCGGGGACATGACCGCCGAGCGTTCCTGACATTAACCGTACCGACTACTCTTAAGATTTGTTTCTCGTGCATACAGTTGTTTCCTTTTTCGCCAAGTGTTTTTTTTTTCCCCCGAGGATATCAAATCGTTCGTCTCGTCACGGAAAAAAAAAAAAAATCACAATGAAGAATCGGGCGATTTTACTGTGGGCGATTTTCGCCGTCGCGATCACTTCCGGTACCGTCGCCGATCAGGCCAAAGTTCAGGTCAGTTCGAATCTCGTCACTGCGATTAAAAAGTAAAGAAAAAAAAATGGAAAAATTAAATGCCGTCGAGGATTGCAGGATCGACGCATAGGCGAGTCCCTGATGAAGAATTTCTTCGGTCTCTTCGGGAACAAGCCACCGGCAGCCAGCGCACCGCCGGGGCCGTGCTACTGCAGTGAGTCTTATAGTTACGATGCCTCCGGTTTAAATCTACGCATCGCTTAAGGTAGTCCTTGCGAATAGTGTTCACTTCGCATAAGTTTCAGTGAAACGAGAGGGAATTCTAGACACTTCTCGATGGTATGAAAATCTTTAAAAAAATCAAGGGTATTGAAGATGCCGAAAGGATTAATTTTGCATAACGATAATTCCAAAGTGTTATTAACAAATTGATGAGAAATCAAATTGTTTAACAAATATCCCGGAAACCTAACTTTTTTTTTTTTTATGAAAATTATTCGTTCATTTTTTTGAATACTTATGAATTTTTTCAGATTATTTAATTCACATTGATTTTTGTTGTTTTTTTTTTTTTTTTTTTTTTTTTTTTTTTTTTTTTTTTTTTTTATATGGGAAAAACGTGTAGAAAAGTCAGGAAATTCAAAGTGAATTTAAAAATCTAAAAAAATTCATACGTATTCAGAAAAATGAACGAATAACTTTCATTAAAAAAAAAAGTTATGTTTCCGGAAGATTTGTTGAACAATTTTATTTTTCATCGATTTGTCAATAACATTGTCGAATTATTGTTATGCAAAATTAATTCTTTCGGGATCTTTGGTAGGCTTGATTTTTTTCAGATTTTCATATCATCGCGAAGTGTCTACAATTCCCTGTAATTTCTCTGAAACTTAATGTGGAGTGAAGACTATTCGCAAGGATTACCTTAATTCGTGGGTGTAATTTTTTTTTTTTGTTATTTTTATTTTCAAATTTCGAACTTGGGAAAAACGACGAGAAGGTTGCGGCGTCAGAAACGAGGAGAGCCGTATCGTCGGTGGTCAAACGACGAAGGTCAACGAATTCCCGTGGATGGCGAGACTCTCGTATCTCAACAAGTTCTACTGCGGTGGTACATTGATAAACGATCGTTACGTACTGACGGCTGCACACTGCGTCAAAGGGTAATTGCGTGCTTCGTCGTTGACAATTCTTTCTATGGCTTGTCAATTTTTTTTTGATTTTTAAAAATTTTTATATCGTTGGTGCGACGCGCGCGCTGAAAGAGCTCGACGATCGACTTATCCGTTAGTCTCTTTTTCAGATTCATGTGGTTCATGATCAAGGTCACGTTCGGCGAGCACGACAGGTGCGCGGAGAAGTCATCGCCCGAGACCAGATTCGTCGTGCGCACTATAACCGGTGACTTTAGTTTCCTCAACTTCGACAATGACATTGCACTACTGAAGCTCAACGACAGGGTACCGCTCAACGACATCATCAGACCGATCTGCCTGCCGACAGTGCGAGGTAACACTCGACATGACTGTACCACCAATATATCAAATGCAAATTCCAAGTGTGCAAAAAAAAATATAGATATATTGAATTACTACATTATTATTATCTATCTAGGGTAAATGTGGTGAATATGGACCACCCCGATTGACACGTAAATCAATGAAATGTGGACGGGTCCATATTCCCCACTTTTACCCTACATAATAATAAAGTTCACGTCGATTGAATACACACACACACACCGATAGTCACAGATTCTCGAAGGTACTTACAGATGCTCACGGGGATGCTCATGCGGATGCTCACACGGATACTCACATAGTACTCACACAGATATTCACACAGATACTGACACAAACTCACACAAATACTCACACCGCTACTGACACAAATACTCACACAGTTACTCACGCAGATACTCACACAGGTGCTCACACACGTACTCACACACGTACTCACACAGGTGCTCACACACGTACTTACACACGTACTCACACACGTACTCACACACGTACTCACACACGTACTCACACACGTACTCACACACGTACTCACACACGTACTCACACACGTACTCACACACGTACTCACACACGTACTCACACACGTACTCACACACGTACTCACACACGTACTCACACACGTACTCACACACGTACTCACACACGTACTCACACACGTACTCACACACGTACTCACACACGTACTCACACACGTACTCACACACGTACTCACACACGTACTCACACACGTACTCACACACGTACTCACACACGTACTCACACACGTACTCACACACGTACTCACACACGTACTCACACACGTACTCACACACGTACTCACACACGTACTCACACACGTACTCACACACGTACTCACACACGTACTCACACACCCACTCACACACGTACTCACACACGTACTCACACACGTACTCACACACGTACTCACACACGTACTCACACACGTACTCACACACGTACTCACACACGTACTCACACACGTACTCACACACGTACTCACACACGTACTCACACACGTACTCACACACGTACTCACAGAGCTACTCTCACATATATAGTTACGGATACTCACAGACGCTCACACGAATACTCCCAGATACTCATAAATACTCACACGGATACCAACAGATAATTACGGATACTCATTGATAATCGCAACACTCGCACAGATACTCACAGATACTCACAGACACTCACACGGATACTCACAACGCTCAGAGATACTCACGGATACTCACAGCACTCAGAGATACTCACGGATACTCACAGATGCTCACTAACACTCACACAGATACTGCGAGCGCGCAAGCCAAGATAACCGTTACTTAATATATCAAATTAATATACAGGGTGAAAGTGGTGAATGTGTCGCTTCGATTTAATATGGAAGAGTCATGCAAAAACGGTGGTCAATTTTCACTACTCTTACCCTATAGTAACCATATAAATGAATTTTTTTTTTTTCAAAAATTTATATTTTATATATGACAGATATATTTCTCGATATATGGCATATATACTTTTTCGATCTGATGTGGGTAGAGTACACACTGATAGAATTTCTATCGGCCCGAAAGGTTGCCAAAAAATCGTTCTGAAAAAAAAAAAAAAAAAAAAAAAAAAATGTTAACGCGACTAATGCGATCGAGCGTTGATCCTCTGAGACCGTTCCGAGCGTTGTGCAAGCTCGGCTCGACCCGTTTCGACCCCTTATCGTTCGTTACGCGAGACGGATTACGGCACAAAAGTAATAAATTAACGACTTTTCATACGGGTACCGGGGACGCGTGGATCGCCGTTCGCGTTTCTTTTTTTTTTTTTTTTTATTTTTACAACATGTAATGTACGACCGAAGTGGCACAGATGCGAAATGACAGGGAGAGCATGACATCGGGCAGCTTCCCCGAGCCGAATCGAGGACTACGCTCCCGTGTCACCTTCTGCGAGCGATTCTTTTATCTCTGGCGTCAATTTTCTTTCTCCCATCGGCTCTTTTTCTCCCGTGTACAGGAACGGCGAAATTGTCTGTCATAACAGCCAAAGCCATTAATCAGAGGCTCAAGAGAAAAATTAAAAAAAAAAAGTACTGCGATTTTTACGACGATAAAGCCAATGATTTATTGCGACTGTAACCGATATTCACTAATTGACTTTTACAGACCCGATGCGACAGTGAAACGATACAAAAAAGAAACAAATAAAAAAAAAAAAAAAGTAAAACACTAGGAGAGGAACGAAATTGTTTTACGGCTATCGCGACACTTTCGCTTTTGCCTCACATCGATATTTCGCATGTCTACTATTTCTGGTCCCCCATGCGGCTAACCATACGGGTTACACTTAAAGAACCTTTTTTATTTTCATTATTTAATGGCGGGTCGATGCTTCTCGCCCCTCGCTGTGGACAATGAAATTTGGAAAACGGAAATTTAGATTTCCGAAGATTTAACGGAAATACGTCGCGATTACGAATTGAAAATCGTCATACCGGAAGTACCTAACTTGCGGCTTGAAAATCTCATTTTTCGACCGGAAGTGACGTCATACCGGAAATACCTAACTTGCGGCTTGAAAATCTCATTTTTCGACCGGAAATGACGTCATACTGGAAATATGTAACTTGCCGCTTGAAATTCTCATTTTTTTCGAGCGGAAGTGACGTCATAGTGGATAAACGTCACTTTCGGTCCAGAAATCTCATTTTTCGACCGGAAGTGAGGTCATAAAGGTAATACATAACTTCCGCTTTGATAATTTAATTATTCACCCGTACGTATTTCTGGAACGATGTAATTTCCGGTGAAAATTGGGACAAACGAACAAGCTCAAAAAAAATATATATACATATAAGCTTATTGTCATAATTATTTTACAGACAACGACTACGTCGGCACAAAGGCCGTAGCCTCGGGCTGGGGAACCCTCCACGAGGAGGGCAAGCCCTCCTGCCTCCTGCAGGAGGTGGAGGTTCCGGTCATGAGCCTTCAGGACTGTCGCAACACGAGCTACAGCCCTCGCATGATATCGGACAACATGCTCTGCGCCGGATACCCCGATGGGCTCCGTGACTCCTGCCAGGTAAGAACATCGGGAATCAACCCCGTGTCGTGACAAGGGTCGCGCGTTATTACTCGGCGGTTCCATCAACCATTCTTTTTTTTTTTTTTATTTCTTTATTATCGTTTAACCCTCTGATTTTTTCCGGTCGTTTTTAGGGTGACAGCGGCGGTCCGCTCGTTGCCGAGCGAAGCGACAAGAGGTACGAGCAAATCGGGGTCGTTTCGTGGGGCAACGGGTGCGCGAGACCCGGTTACCCTGGAGTCTACACCCGCGTCACACGCTACCTCGACTGGATCCTCGAGAACACGAAGGAGGGATGCTTCTGCGAGAACTAAAGAATAATGATAATATACCTCGCATCGTTCCCGGAGCATGTCATTGTTTTTTGTTTTTTTCACAATTCTCGCCTTACTTGTCTCGCCAGGCGGGCGGGGTGAATATGGACTAGCTGCGTCGGTGTGCTCGCATCCAGAAAAATGATTTATTTGACGACCACCGTTCATTTGTTTTAAGGTAGTCCTTGCTAATTGTGTTCACTTCACATGAGTTTCAGAGAAATTAGAGGGAATTTGTAGACACGTCTCGGTGGTATGAAAATCTAAAAAAAAACATCAAGCGTATTAAGGATCCCTAAAGGATTAATTTTGCATAACAATAATTCCAAAATATGTTATTAACAAATTTATGAAAAATAAAATTGTTCAACAAATATTCCGGAAACATAACTTTTTTTTTTGTTTATGAAAATTATTCGTTCATTTTTTTGAATACGTATGGATTTTTTTTTTTTTTTTATGGGAAAAACGTGTAGAAAGTTCGAAAATTCAAAGTGAATTTAAAAATCTGAAAAAATTCATGCGTATTCAGAAAAATAAACGAATAATTTTCTTTAAAAAAAAAAAAAGTTATGTTTCCGGAAGATTTGTTGAACAATTTTATTTTTCATCAATTTGTTAATATTATTATGGAATTATTTTTATGCAAAATTAATCCTTTCGGTATTTTCAGTACGTTCGATTTTTTTCAGATTTTTGTACCATCGAGAAGTGTCTACAATTCCGTCTCATTTCTCTGAAACTTATGTGAAGTGAACACTATTCGCAAGGACTACCTTAAATAAAATATTTATTTGATTAAAATAAATAGTTATTTCATTTATGTAACTATTTATTTAAATGAAATAAATATTGCACTTAAACCAAATAAACGGTGGTCGTCAAATAAATTATTTTTCTGGGTGCGAGAGCCGGTCTGGTCAATAATCGCCACTCTCATCCGCCGCGAGAATATCGCATCTCACTGCTCGACGCTTCACGTGTCCGACACGCTATAAACTCGACATTAAGATAATACTCCACTTCGGAGACGTGAACATTTATTATGTCTCCTGCGCCGCCGCAGCCGACCTGCGTCATCGATCATTATTCCCCTAATCGAAACTTAATTTATTCTCTACCGATGTTTTTTTATCATCAATAAAACGTTTCCTCAATATAGACGATTTATTATTTATTATTTATTATTTATTATTTATTATTTATTATTTATTATTTATTATTTATTATTTATTATTTATTATTTATTATTTATTATTTATTATTTATTATTTATTATTTATTATTTATTATTTATTATTTATTATTTATTATTTATTATTTATTATTTATTATTTATTATTTATTATTTATTATTTATTATTTATTATTTATTATTTATTATTTTCGTCATAAGGCGTATTGAGATTATCGGCGGATCGCCGGAACTCTCCTCGCTGTTGCTGCTGATTCTGGAGCGATGTACCGCATACGCCTAACGGGACTCTTCGCTGGGTCATCGGTTGACCGCGTTAGATGCCTTAAGGACAAAACGAAATATCGTCGGGTCTCGCGGGGCGAGGGGGAGCCGGGCCCCGGAACGAGGTGAGCGCGGGATCGTCATCGCGATACCTTGTGTAAGTCGTTGGTACACGGTGGGATTGGGATGCGGGTTACGATAGTCCCGCTATCCGCGAACTCCTGCCCGGGAGGCTCTCTTTCTCGGGCAGTCGATTCGCGAGCTGCATCGAGCAGTACGAGGTTCGTTCACCGAGAGAAAAGTCATGTATCTTCAGGAGTACGTGAAGTACCTAATCTGCGTAATCGTCGTGCAGTCGGCTGTTCAGCAGAGTGGATTTTTTGCCGCCGAGGCGAAGGTAAATTTGCTTCGGGATAATGCACGAAAATTCGGTCGGATAAAATGCTCGACGCCGATCGTGTTCATTTCAATTTTTTATTTATTTATTTATTTATTTATTTTTTTTGCTTTCGTCCCTTTTGATACTCTTCTTGTTTGCGACTCCGAAGGAAAATGCAACGAGGAGGGCTCGCGGAGTGCTCGACATACTCTTCGGAAGATTCAGAAGCTGCGGCGGTTGCGGTAAGCGTGTGATTGCATTATTTTTGTTTTTTTTATGTAATGAACATACTTATTTTTATGAAAAATTTGATCCTTTTCAAGAGATATTCGACTGTTAATTTAATATTTAATATGGTCGATGACAGTGTGCGGAAAATCAAATCGAAGCGGTGCTCGCCTTCTGGGTGGCGAATACACGGAGAGCCACGAATTTCCCTGGCTGACGAACGTTCACGTTAAGTCGAAGACTCTCGTCAGCGGCGTTTTGATCAACGATCGATACGTCATGACCGCGGCCAGTCAACTCGTCGGGTATGACAACAGATCAGTCGAATTAGTCAATTCAGTACCGGGGAAAAAAAAAATTCCATATCGGATTAGTATTATAATCATAAATATGATATGATTCATATATAATATAATAATAATATATCATAGTGAGTTACGATACTAGAGCGATAAAACTTTTTCTGACAAGCGCTGCAATCACAAGAGTTCTAAAAAAGTTCTTCGCGCGAGTATCGCACCAAATTGTAATTCACGAGGTGTGAAAATGCGGGGTTTTAAATGCGTGAAACTGCAATTTTCGTATCGCGTGTAAGAAAAGTAATTGATATACGGTCAACAATGATCAATGATCAATGATCAATGATCAATGATCCAGTGATCCAATGATCCAATGATCCAATGGTCCAATGGTCCAATGGTCCAATGATCCAATGATCCAATGATCCAATGATCCAATGATCCAATGATCCAATGATCCAATGATCCAATGATCCAATGATCCAATGATCCAATGATCCAATGATCCAATGATCCAATGATCCAATGATCCAATGATCCAATGATCCAATGATCCAATGATCCAATGATCCAATGATCCAATGATCCAATGATCCAATGATCCAATGATCCAATGATCCAATGATCCAATGATCCAATGATCCAATGATCCAATGATCCAATGATCCAATGATCCAATGATCCAATGATCCAATGATCCAATGATCCAATGATCCAATGATCCAATGATCCAATGATCCAATGATCCAATGATCCAATGATCCAATGATCCAATGATCCAATGATCAATGATCCAATGATCAATGATCAATGATCAATGATCAATGATCAATGATCAATGATTAATGACTTTATTTTTTACTCAGGGCGACAGCGCCGGAGATAAAGGTATCTCTCGGAGAGTACGACCGGTGCAATCTGGACGTATCGTCGCTGAACACGAGCATCGAGACGGTGACGACTTACCCGGAGTTCAATCCGGAATCTCACGCCCACGATCTCGCTCTTCTGCGCCTGAGTCGACCGATTAAATTCGAGAAACGTATGTCACCGGTTTGCCTGCCTAATCCCGGTTCCACGTACCTCGGACAAGTCGGAACCCTCTTCGGATGGACCGAGAGCAAATCCGCCGACGACATCGATACTCGGACCTGCCGTCCACGAAAGTTGGGACTTCCCATTCTCGGTTACACCGAGTGCATCAAATCCGGCGTAGAACCAGCGAATTTTCACGATGACTCCGGCTGTATAGGAATCGTCGGTGGTAACTCCATCGTATGCGACGTAAGAAAATGTTTTTAAAAAATTTATGTGTTTCTCAACAGCCTCAAGCCAGCGATAACTTTTAAATTATTTACTGTTCTGTTTTTATTATAATTTTTATTTTTTTTTTTTCGTAGAACGACGTGGGCTCTTCGTTGCTCTATCGATCCTACACGGGAATCTACGACCTCGTCGGTAAATATCAAATCTCTCAGTATGAATTTTCTAGATTTATGTTGGATATGGGAGATCGGCGCAAAATGAGACAGCGGGACAAAACTCAATTTTTTCAATAATTGTTGCATTGATGCATCGCGTTTTGCCCAACTTACCACCAACGCCATCATCCAAAAGTTATTGGAACATTGCATTTTGCCCCGCTCTCCCCTACGGTTATTTGTTGAATTTCAATTTTCTTTAATTTATTCATTTTTTTTTTTTTTTTTTTTTTTTAGGCATACTCTCAGACACGAATATTTGCGACGACAAGCCGAGAACCGCGGTATTCACGAGGGTCGGGCCGCATCTCGACTGGATACTCCAAAACACCAAAGACGCTTGCTACTGCACTAAATAATGATAATCCCTGTTCACCGCTTCGCTTTAATTTATATAAATTATTCACTAATTTATTAAACAATATCGATAGCTTATCCGCTGATCGCCTAGCAATCGCACCGGAATAAATAAACAATGTTTCAAAGTCCCAACTGAGATCGTGTGACGCTTAATCGCCTTGGCAGACCCCTAAAAACCTACGGCTCAGCTATGTGGGCCACCGGACGCGATATCGTGGCCTCTGAGATAATGCAAAGACATTCTCCGCTCGTGTTTAATGGTCTTTGTAAAAAAAAAAAAAAAAAAAAAAAAAAAAAAACATTAAATCCACGAGTTTCCAAGGATGTTTCACTCTGGACGAGGCGTCGGATCTTCGAGGAACGCGAGCGACCAACTTTGCGCGTTTCTTTATTTTGTATATATATATATTTTTTTTTTTCAAGTTTTTCGCTCGGATAAGTCGAGGATGAATTTCGCCGCGATAAAATTATTCGCTTTCACGATTGTGTTACTCGAATGTGGGTTATCATTGATTGGTGCTCGACGAGGGACCAGACTGCTGGACACTTCGTACGGAAGTCCCGCGTACAAGTTCTGCGGTAATCGATTTTACTCATTGGATTGTCGTGTGCAACACTCTCCGTCTGATCGAAAGTTCGAAACGATTTAATTAGAATGCGGACGGAAGAACGAAGCTCCGATGGGCGACATTCGCGTGGTCGGCGGTGGAATCGTCGAGGACAACGAGTATCCGTGGATGGCTCTGATAACCGACAACAAATCCGCATTGATGTGCGGAGGATCGCTTATAAACGATCGCTACGTTGTTTCGGCAGCGCACTGCCTCGTTCACGGGTATATCTTCAATGTTTAAAAAAATATTTAATATATATACGTATTTTGGAGTGGATTTTTTTTTTTTTTTTAAATAGCTACAAAAAGTCAGAAATGAAAGTAATCGTCGGAGAGCACAATTTATGCGAGCCCGACACGAGCACCGTGACATTTTCCATCGACGAGCTGATAACTCATCCGTATTACAACAAGATAACGGAGTACGCGGATATAATGCTCGTCCGACTGAACATGAGGGTTACTTTTAACAAATTTGTGAGACCGATTTGTCTGCCGAAAATTGGTAAGAGGCGTTTTTTTTTAATTTTGTTTATTAAATGTAAATAAATGTGGTGCATATGAAATTGGTTTGCATATCGTTGATGTATACTATATGGGGATAGGCCATATTCTCCTTCACGGTTTTTTTTTTTTTTTTGCTTACTCATAGAGGGAGCTATCTACATTGCACGGAAATATTTTTTGAAAGTTTTCAATCGTACTTTTTTGAACTATTGAAAATATTTTATCGATATTAACAAGTATTTGTGAAACGTTTCTAAAACATTTTCAAAATATTTTTTGTTCGCTCATAAACCTCACATTGAAGTGCTTTAGAAATATTTCGCAAAAATGTTTTGTTGAAATGTTTTGCAAACAGTTCAGCGAAACGAAAACGATTGCGTCATCAATCCAAATTGCATATACACACTCGCTTAAACACGGAAACATTTGTAGCCATATTTCGTTGAAACATGAAATAAAAAATATTACTGATAAAATATTTCCAAATATTATTTTCATATATATATATATATATATATATATATATGTATATTAGAAACATTTCGTACGAAAATCTGAAAGATTGAAAATATTTCTGAAATTATTTCAAAATATTTCGTGCCATATGGGTATGTTTCCGTGAACATTTTTTTTCTAGATTTTAGTATCAGAGTACTTAAAATAGTCTAAAACGTCGTAAATGCGATTTTTCGCTGGCCTCCGGATGTGTATGAAACAGTTTGTATCGTTTAAAATGACTACAGTTTGAAAGCGGCTTGAGATAGCCAGTTGAAGTTTGGTACACTGGTAGACTGGTCATGTCTCTTCCCTCGGTGCTACTTTCATGGAGATTGAGGCCCGTTTCGAGATTCTACGCGATTTTGAAATTTTTAAAATAACATCGTGGTACCTCTAATTTGCGTAAATTTTGAGCTATTGTCCTAAAACTACATACAAATATAATACTATGGAAAAAGAACCCGAAAAATATAGAAACTATTTTCTCATAGAAGTTTTGCGAATAAAAGAACTTTATGAGAAAGCGACATGAAAGTTTCAATTCACAACTTTCATGAGGAAGCGACATGAAAATTTCCATTTTGAAGTTTCGTGAGGAAGCGACATGAAAATTGCAATTTACAACTTTCATGAGGAAGCGATATGAAAATTACGATTTTAAACTTCTTTTTCCTTATCGAAGAATCCAGGCTGAGCACTGCCAAAAAATTCGGAGGACGTTTCGTGACCGCGTTGGGCTGGGGTCTCGCGGATATACCACGATGGGACGTTTGTACCCTGAAGTCCGTTAACTTGGAGATATTCAAGCCCGAAAAATGCCGGAACAACGTGGCGACGGTGATATGCGCCGGGCTGAACGACGGTGGTCGCGATGTGTGTCAGGTAATAATAATAATTCGTTTATTTTATATTTTCATTAAGTCGAGTCATCCGAGTCATCCGAGAGCGACGCGTATCATCAACATTCATCATTGTGTGCAACGAGAACGGTACACCGAACCCGTTATGAAGCCACCGGTAGCGAGTATGTCTATTTTTCTTTATTTTTTTTAGGGCGACAGCGGTGGTCCTCTTCAGGTATTAAACTCGAGAGAGCGATACGAGCTGATAGGCGTTGTCTCGACCGGCATCGGCTGCGGGACCGGTTATCCTGGACTGTACACCGACGTCGTCGCGATGGTACCTTGGATCGTTAAAGTAACGACCCGAGATTCCCTGTACTGTTGGCGTTAATTTTTCATTACAAATAAAATTATACTATGATGGAATTGATTTTTTCTGTTTTTTTTTTTATAGTCCCTCTTATCTGCACAATATGTCGATAGCAGTTATAGCTTGGTGCGATCGGACCCTCTTCGGCCGTGAAACAAAGTAGAAATTAGATGCTTTTACGACCGACCGAGTCACGCTTTACCGGCTCCGCAGGTATAGTGCATAACCGCATGATCTCCCGTCTTACGATGTCCGCTCGTACATCGCAAGGGAGCTTATCCAATCCTGCAGCTTTTATGCCTCTTCCCTCGTAGTCACGCGTCGTTGTCACAAATGGATTTGTGTTCGAGGGGAAAATTCGAAGCAAAATAACGATGAGATGTTTCACCGTAGATTCATTTTTTTTTGTTCACACAACGTATCTACGCTATAATTTGATTCAAGTGAGAGCATATTTTTCGATGTCTGCATTATGGAATCATAATCAAAATCTTCCCTGTTTTGTTTCAAACTAACTAACCACACTAACCGAGAAATGTATATATATATATATATATACCCATGATACCCATAATATATAAATATATATATAAAGATAAGATTTCCTAGCGTCCCACCAAATACCGAGTCCCTTCGGTACCCCAGCTAAAAGCAGAAGCCAAGAGCTCTTAGGGCCATCGAGGTCGATACTTGCCTCGGGAAGGAGGTTTGCACCTCGGAAAGATAAATCCTTTCTCCTTTATTTCCCCTCTCATATCACCCTCGCAGCTGCCAAAACGCGTGAACTCTATTTTCCCTCCCTAGTTCTATTTACTTTTTGTTCTTCACCGAATAAACTCGGGCGTGGAAAAATCGACTATTGATTCAGCGCCCGAACGGAGCGAGCCGAACCTTGGAGCCCGCGATACCCGCGTCCCCTCTATTTGTGCAAAATCCCCCGAGGGACTGGACAATCTCGAAGGATAATTGCGCAATAAAAAGAAAAAACAGTATCTCAAACGCAATCGCCGATCGTCTGACTCCGAAGAACGGGAAGGAGCACGACGACCGGAGGGTGGGAGAGATTGATTTCCGCGAGCCTCGCAAGTCGATCGATCCATATAGTCTCGGGCGTTCGCCGAACCCCGCTCAGTAGCCACCGCAGACCGGAAGTGAGACAACAACGGCGAGGGACACTCAGCGAAGATGGGATCGAGCTTGGCCCTCGCAGCCTTCATGGCTTTTCTTATCCTAGACGTTCGTTGAGAGTAATTAGATGACAATTAAACGAGTAGTGGCAACTTTGCGTCTGTTGACTCGGGAGAGGCCATCCCTGTCGGATAACTGCAAGTGCTTTTTATCGTTTTTAGATGGCGAGCGCTCGGAAGTTCTTCAGAAGCCCGCGCGTCGATCGACACTGCGGTAATGAGAGACTATAAAAAAAATAGAAAAAAATTGTTTAACTAGAAAATGATTCAACTGTCTTGATAACTTCGCCGAAACAGAGTGCGGCAAGTCGGGCGCAGGTGTATCGAACAGAATCGTCGGTGGAATAGTCACGGTGCCTCACATATTTCCGTGGGTCGCCGCGATATTCCACAAGCGAGCTCTTCACTGCGGAGGGGCCCTGATCAATGATCGGTACATCCTGACCGCCGGACACTGCGTCAAGTGGTTCGTCTTGTTAACGCAATCACGGAATTGAAAAAAAAAAAAAAATTGTCATAATTTTTTTTCTCCGATTTTTTTCCGCCGTTCCAGGACCGACCACAGCCTCCTGGATGTCGGACTCGGTATGCACGACATCCAAGATTTACGGGTCGGCTATATCGTGCCGATAGATCGTGTGATACTTCACGAGGACTTCGAGAGCGATTATCTACACGACACGAACGACATATCCCTTATAAGGCTCAGGTATCCGGTGAAGTACACCGATACGGTGAGCTCGATATGTCTTCCGGTGAAGGGTTCTGATTACACGGGCCACAACGTGAAGGTGACCGGATGGGGCCGGGTCACGACCGACGGCGGGGCCTCGAGGTATCTCCGGAAGGCGATTCTCAGGGTGATGCCCTGGGCAACCTGCAGAAACACCTCCTTCGGCGATCATCTCACGGAGTCGATGCTCTGCGCCTACGCCGATCACACGGATGCCTGCCAGGTACTTAAAGATTGCCTAAAAAAAATTAAAAATTAATAAAAATCGTAACTTTGGGTTATTAATTAACCCGACGCAGGGCGACAGCGGTGGACCGCTTCTCTACGAGAGGCCCGACGGAAAACACGAGTCGATCGGTAAGATGTCGATTATTATCCATGGTGGCCGAAATAAACTCCCTCACTTTTCCCTGACCAATTAAAAATTTTTCCTGCCCAAACTTTTAATGAATTCTATTTTTTTTAAATTAATGATGCAAATGAAAAGGAGCAATTATTGTATTAATCCATTTTTTTCTCAATTTCTTTTTCAAGGCTTCTTTTTATATACTTTTTATTTATTTATAGAATATCGGCGACGCTTTATTTATTCCCTGACCAATTTTGAAATTCCCTGATTCCCAGACAAAGTTTTTCCCCCGACTTTTCCAGGTTTTCTCTGATCGCGACCACCCTGTTATCGGGGCACATTTTCGTCCCCTCGGAGTAATTCTCTTGAAAGATTCCTATCCCAGTTAATTTCTATTTAAGGCATCGTATCCTGGGGAATCGGCTGCGCTCAACCAAACTCGCCGGGTGTCTACGTAAAGAATACCGATTATCTCAATTGGATAAAGGTCCATACCACGGACGCAATTTACTGCATGGACAGTTCATAAGATTCCAACATGCGGGAGAAACAACGTCGACGGATCGAAAGCTATGCGTTCCGACGATCGGATGTTGAATTGGAGTTGCAATAAAACAGAGTGAGGATAACAACGATCGAGCGTTCCGATGTATTAATTGCTCGATCCGCATCGAGTTTTCTACCAAGGTAAACTCGTTCGCTCCGGGGAAAACGCTTCTGTCGAATCGAGCAATCGCGATGGAAATTCGTCATGGAATATGCGATAAGGTGTTTCTTTTTTTTTGTGTATTTATGTAATTCGCTAATTAAAATCCATCGAGCATCTCAGATGAAGAGTCGTTGAATTAACGACAAAAAATTAATAGATTCTATCGACGGCCAAGGTCGGACGAAAACTTCCGCGATTCGTTCGTTTCACGGTCGAGGAGAATATTAGCCCGAGATACTCGAGAGATTTATGTAGCGAGCCGACAATACGGCCGGCCGCAAACATATCAATAATATTAATGTTGCGAGCCGCGCGACAACAAGATCGTCGCGCGATCGAAGCTCAATTTTCAATTCGGCGCGCTCGCCACAAGTCTCCCCGCTCAATCTGTGCATGCAACACGATAACTTCTCGGACTCGACGTCGTTAACCCGCGTTTGTTGCGGACTACATTTTTTTTTTTTTTTCATCCAATTGTACTTTATCACCGACGTAAAATTACTTTTGTTCCAATTTCGATCACACATTTAGGTTTCTTTACGCTTGTCAAAACAACGATATGTAACTGATTAAAGTTATAAAACAGTCAAGTGCTATTTACCAAATTAAAACTTAATTCGCCAAGCGATCGCGAATGAGCGTGATGATTTAACAAAAAAAATGAGAAAATTAGTCTTTTTTTTAGTTGAGTAGGAAAAATAAACTTCCTCTTAGCATTTATTGGCGTAAAAATCGTGAATTAATTTACAGAGTACTGTTGGTAGCATTAATCTAAGATACGCGTACTAAATTATGCAGTGTAATTTTTTTTTTTTGTTCATCGCATTCAGTTATCACACATAAGACGGCAATATGCTCAAAAGCCGACACACCATTCATTCAGACTGCAACGGCATTCCGAACCGATCGATCGTGCTTCGTTAAATTGGGCATCGAAACTATTTCAAACGGACTTTGTTGTGAGATTGATTCCGATCCAAATTACAACGCGGAATCCCAATTGATTTTGGATCTATTCACATTTCACCAGACATATTTACATTAGTTCGAATCGATTGCACAGCGACGTGATATAAATATATATAACTACTTTTTTTTTGTAAACTGCATCGCGGGACGTCGGCCACGCTAAGAACCGGCGCACGGATATTGCTTCGACGATAACTCCGCGAACACGGATATACAGCGGCGAGATATGAAGAAGAAAAACATGTTTAACCCGATAATACGCTGAGGAACATCAATGGTGCCGTTCGTCGCAATTCTTCTTCGAATCGATGCGGTGCGTCGATTGAACGTCAGACTATCGTTAATGTATGTTAAGTGTGCACGGATATGAAAATCATACCTTCGACCGGTGACAACGCTACCGATAGATAAATACCAGCGTGGAACAATAATACCGACGCGTCTCGTTCTTAGTTCGTTAAGACCTTAGAGCTTTCAGCATCAATATATAACGTGCGTTACGTTGGAATTGCACTGGGACGTCACAGCCTCCTCCAAGGTGCAGTCGAGCTTGCGATAGTTAGCCGTGCTCGGCCTCCTCCTTCCACGGCCACCTCGGGATCTTCGTCCTTCCAGCACCATCGCCAAAATCTGCGGGAGAGCGATGTTATTCATTAATATTGTTGTTGTTGTTGTTGTTTTTTTTTTTTTTTTTTTCCAAAACGTAACTTGTGATCTCACTTTTTGTTTATTGTGGTAACCGACGTAGCCGGCGATACAGATAACTCCTATGACGGTGAAGTAACCGAAGAAGTGAGAATCGTCGTCGTTTCGGATGCTTGGCATACGAGGAACGAAATCCCGTTTCTCCGATGGCCCTGGCAGACTCTCTTCGACTTGTTCGTTAGGCGGTATCGGTGGTGGATCTACGAAAATGGATACGCGTTAGATAACCACCAGAGGACTACGAACATTTATCATCTTTTCAGCGATGCTGGGGAAACTAGCTTTAAAGATGCTCTGCCTCCTCCTGCCTCGCCGGCCCGAAGCAGGCTTAGTCGGTAACGAAAACTGTAATCAATTTTTTTTTTCCCAAAAGCGCCAAACTTTTCTGAACCTGAATCATTTTCAGATGCTCAACAGCTAGATGAACACACTAACAACACTCGTGTGCCCCGAAACGTTTGAAGACCATCAAAAAGAAAAGAGGATTGCAGTTTTCGTTACCGACCGAGTTCGTTCAACGTCGCCTTGAACATCTTCGGATTATTCCTCTCACCTAACTCGCTCGTCTCCTCGCCAACATCTGTGGATCCAAAAACAGAATTAGCGTGAGATAATTAACGACTATTAATAGCCGTCGACAGACCTTATTCAGCGAATAAGTCACAGTATTACCTTGATCCTCTTGATTCTGCGTATGCTCCGATATCTCCCCATTCGTCGGGTCGTCAAGCGCCTGACTGATGTTATCTGTTCCCCCAAAATAACCATCCGAACCATCCTCTCCGGAGATAGCTAAAGTGTCGGGAACAATCGGCGGACTTTTCGGTGTCGGAGGTTGAATATCTACTTTCTTGTCGCCACCTGCTGCATCAGCGTCTGGTTGCGGAGGTTTCGCGGCCGTTTCTGGCTCCTCAATCTTTTTCACTTTCTCAATATGCGAAGCTTCCTTGGGAGCAGTCGGCGGAGAAAGCGCAGCTGGCTTAGTGATTTCCGGTGCTGGCTCAGCGTGCTTCGGCTGAGGCTCAGGCAACGTTTCGCTCTGTTTCTTATTTTTATCGGCCTCCTCCTTATCGGCGCTCGGCTTCGGAGCCGCCTTTTCCTCCGTCTTGCCCGTAGACTCTTTGGACTTTTTGGGAACAGTTTTCTCGACAGCACCCTCCGCTTTTACTGCATGCTCGATAGTTTCTCCTTTAGCTGTAGTATCTTCAGTATCTTGCGTCGGTGATCTATCCGAGGAACGAACGACACGGAGAGAAATATCCTCGATAGCGGCGATGACGGAGCAGAGCCGATTAAAACTGGCGTCGTCGTGTATGCACATTTTCAGGCACAGTCCGGACTTGGACATCGCTTGGTTCAGCTGTTCGGCATACTTTTTTGTTTTCTCGTATCTCGGAGGATACGGATTCTTCGGGCGTTTGCAAAACTCGTAGCTGTCCTCGTCGGTGGGCGGGAGCTTCGCAACCAGATTGTCGAATTCGGTAGAGTTTCCGGGTAGAAGGGGCTTTCCGCCCGTTTTGAGACTGACAAGGTAGCAGAGAGTTGCGATTCTGTCGTAAACTCCCAGACAGAGGAATCGCTCGGTATCCACGGCCGTAAGATTCAGTTGGTCGGTCGGTAGATTTGCGTCGTTGCAGCTCTTGACGTAACGCGACTCGACGATGATATTTTTAACTTGGCATATCGCGTCGTTCGACACTATACCGAAGAGCAATTTATTCGCTACGGGCGGTGAAACGGGCGACGCTGCGGCGAGGCTGCCGCACAGAGGCGAGCGCACGCACAGCGCGATGACGACGGGAACGATCGCGTTAATCGTCATTTTTGTTTGTATATTAATTTTTGTTCCTATGCCTAATTTCTTGCGAGAATAATTATTACCTTCCTCGTCCTTATTCCTATTCCTCGGCGTTATTCCTATTTACCTCGGCGGGGAGGCGTTCTATCCGGCACTTGACATTGTTTTTCCGAAGTGGTCCACTGGTCGCGAATTTGGAATCTCCCAAAACTTCTGTACGCTGCCACGTTGTGGTGAGGAACTTGGAGCGACCGATTGACACTCACGTTTAGCAGAACACACGTCGTCGGAGATCGGCGCGTGTGTGTTGTCGTCGGCTATTCGAAGGTTCTGTACGACTCGAAGAACGGTCTCTAAAAAAAAACCTCCTCGCGAACTCTTTCCCGTTATGTTTAGTCGGCAGTTCCGCGCTGTGTTTGTCGTTGTAGTCTCTTTATGTACACACGAGCGAAGAGACGGCTCGCGACATCCGACGGACCGAAGATGAAAACTCGGGGAGTCGTCCGGTCTCGGGGACGATGGCGCCACTTTGTGTCTTCGAAATTGGCACTCGTATAGGTGGAGGGGTCATCGACCACCTTTGGTTGTACGTGTTATTTTAGGTTTTACCTTTTTCAATTGATTCGTTTGCTCGGACCAATTTTAATGAAAGAGAATTCGTACCCTTGTCCGGCGAGAATTCTGCACTATAAAAATGTGGCCTCTCTAGACTATAAAAATGTGATTATAATGCTAAAATCGTTGGTACGAATAAATGTTGTAAGAGTAAAAAAAAAAAAAAAAAAAAAAACCAGTTCTCTTTCGATGATCAAGAATATTATTCGACGAAATGAATTTTTTAATTCGTCGCGAGGAGTTTCGATGAGCGGAAGGATTAAAGCTGCATTTGCCAAATACACAAGTCGGGGCTATCGAAATTCGGTCGTGTGGGTGGATTGAGCTGTTCGAGGGTGTGGTCTTGCCCCTGCGGGATTAATTCGCTGACGGCCAATCATAACCGAGGCACCCCCACTGCCAATCGAGGGCTGTAAATTCCGCAGTAACCATCCCGTCCATACCCCCCCCCCCTCCGCCCCCCGCCCCCCTACGCTAATTGCCCTCGCTTTAATATCGCATGTGCGGAATGAAAGGAACCGCTCTGTAGAGCCGTGTTACAAACGGGGATGGCGGATAGGGAAGAAAGCTATTGTGATAGTGAGCTACAAGAATTCTGACTCGCTCAAATTCGGTGAAAAATAAATTAAATAACAATGATCGGTACTTGTAGTGCAATCTCGTTGGACACAGCGATAATACGTATCCGCATGCAGATTGTTATTCCGATAATGGAAAGGCACTTATAGATAAATTGGCGAATGGAATTTTTATTTATTTTTATTTTTTTTTTGAAAAAATATACATTTTGGCGTTTATCGATGTTTGGCTTAATTTTCGACCAAATCTGACGTCAGATACCGAAGAAAGGTATTATGATTGTGAGCTACGAGAATTCTACCTTGCGCAATTTCGGGAAAAAAATTCATTAAATAATAATTAAATAATACATGTTTGCATTTACATTGTCGTGTAGATTATCGAGATAAATTGGTTAATGGAATCTTTAAAAAAAAAAAAAAAAAAAAGCGGAAAATAATTCCGTCGATCAACGATGTATGCCTTCATTTTAGGACAAAACCGATCACGAGATCGCGTTCAATGCGAAAAATACATCGAGTTGAAAAGTTTTTTTATTTAGATTTTTACTCCTTTATCGCGCTTTTTTTTTTTTTTTTTTTTTTTTTTACGGTTTTCATCACCCTACATTATCACGAAAGAACGGTCTTTCAACTCCACCGAATATTCCTACACTGTAAAAATAAATTGTCAATTTAAATATTAAATATAAAAATTATCAATCTTTTGCGTAATATATTTACAAAAATGTTAATAAAAAATAAAAATTTTACTGTGCAATTGCAACGCACATGGGTTTGAAATTTCAGCAAGAGTTTATGTAAAAAAAAAAAAAAAGCTTCCAAAACCAGTCATTATTTTTCAAAAAAAATTTTGTCACAGTGTATCTTGTGTATTTTTTCCCCGAAGAAGACGATGGACGCCTCTCGGGTTTTACGTAATTCCATCGGGAAGCGGAGACATCGATGTTTGAGAATCCCAAAAAAAAATAAAAATCGCTGCTTTTCCCAAATTCGGCATTGAAAAAAAAGTCACCGATCGCCATTTAAAGCCTCGTAACAACGTATTTTTGTACCGCTGATCATGAATTTTTCGCTCATATTGCACGGTAAACAATAAAAATTCTAATGGGATACAAATGTACCGGACTGGAAGTTTTTATGCAAAAAAAATTGGTATATTAAATTTCACGTATTATCGTGATGAAAATTACTGTTCAGTGTACAAAACATTGTAAATACTTTATTTATAATAATACACTTTGATTTTATATTATATTATATTATTTTATTATATTATAATGAACACTTTTTTTTTTTTTTTTTTTACTATAAAAGTAATTTCATTTTAATAACTCACTTGAATTTCAATGAAAAAGTATATTAATTTTTCATCACAATTGTACATTAAATTCGATATGCCAGTTTTTGCATAAAAACTTTTAGTCCTGTACGTTAAAATGGCAATTTCTCTTAAAACGCACTTCGACCTCGATGTTTCGCACGCAAACATAAAACCAAAAAACATTGTTCACCACCGGAAGTCGATGTTGCTCTACGGACGCAATGGAATTGTTCGTCCTCCGTTAATTGTCTGAGCTCGGGCTCCGTTTCTATAGAGGCAGAGCAATTATACCACGGATAAAATACTCCTTGTAAAATTCACCGTGATAAATTTAACCGTCGTAATAAGGGTGACTTCGCCAAGTCATTTGGTAAGAGAGGCCGCTGCGGCCGTGGCCCTATATCGAGCTTCAATAGAAATTCTTTCGGCGAACACCCCGCGGCCTTCTTCGACCCCCTCTTCTCCACACCACCCCCCCCCCCCCCGCCCCTCCACGGTCCCATTTAATTTAAACATTTGTCGTCGATGCCCCGACGTTACACGACTCGCCCTTTTCACCGTCCCACTCGTGCCGAACGAAACCGTGAAGCCCTCGGTATACACAGAAACAAGCAGCGAAACTTCGCGCGGTCTATTCTGCAAACTTTCCCGCAAACATATTTTCACCGTTCCGGTGCCTCGTGTACGCGTCTAACGTGCGCCAAGTAAATTTCACAAATTTATGGCTCAATCTCGACTTTATAATGGCCGCAGCGCGTCGTCCCGAGTTTTCGAAGTTTCCCTCGTGCTAGGGAAAACCGTTTCGCGGCATTTGTCCCCTATCTCCTTGACGCCGGGTGGGTAGTAAATTATTCCTCCCCTGCATCTCGTATGTTCTATCGGACTGATAGAATAACGCGAAGTTCGAAGAAGCGTCACCACTTTTTCAAATTGACGTCACCACTTTTTTCAAATTCTTACTTTATTATTAATATTACTTTCAATTGTTTAATTTATTTTAATGTTAATTTCAATTTCTTTTTTTTTAATTTATTCTAATATCAATTTCAATGTTTTACATTTATTTTACAATCAATTTCAATTTTTTTTATTTATTTATTTTATTCGACGAAGTGACTCCTTTAAGGAAACTCAAGTTGTGATTCGAGAACACGAGACATGAAAAATTTTAAATGGTAACATTACTGTAGAATTTGAATATACAGTACTACACTGTAAAAAAAAAAAAATTGTTTGAAAATTACTGAACAGTATTAGGAGCTCTTTTTTTTTTACATAAACTGCTTCTGAAATTTCATGGCGTCACCACTTTTTTCAAATTCTTACTTTATTATTAATATTACTTTCAATTGTTTAATTTATTTTAATGTTAATTTCAATTTTTTTTTTTTTAATTTATTCTAATATCAATTTCAATTTTTTACATTTATTTTACAATCAATTTCAATATTTTTTTATTTATTTATTTTATTCGACGAAGTGACTCCTTTAAGAAAACTCAAGTTGTGATTCGAGAACACGAGACATGAAAAATTTGAAATGGTAACATTACTGTAGAATTTTAATATACAGTACTACACTGTAAAAAAAAAAAATTTGTTTGAAAATTACTGAACAGTATTGGGAGCTTTTTTTTTACATAAACTGCTTCTGAAATTTCAAATACATATGCGTTGCAATTTTACAGTAAAATAAGTGGTTTTGATGGAAATTTTTGTAAATTTCAGGCGAAAGATTTGTATTCTTGATATTTCGTATTGTAATTTTACAGTAAAAGTACATTAATGTTCGATCAATGTAAATAATGTAAGGACATTTTTATTTCTCGTAAATTAAATTCACAATTTTTTTTGTTTACAGTTTTTTATTTTTTTACATAATACATAATTCCGAATAACATTTTCCGTTAAAGATTATTAATAACATCAGTTTCATATGACTATAACTATACGGGATGGAGTTAATTAGAAAAAGAAGGCCCTACGAGAGTCTAGTGGAACTTGACGATATCCTAATGATACTGCCGAGGCTTCACTTCCCTAGTTCTATTCGTATCTCACAGAGTAAAAAAAAACTTGTACTTTTTACAACAATTTATTGTGCACAAACGTCGACAATTTTTTATTTGTTAATTTTTTCGTTTTACAAACAAAACTAAAATTGCCAATGACACGGGAAATTAAAGGACAGATTCGTATATTCAAATAAGTGACAAACTTTTTTGTCACTTATTTAACAAAATTATCTTTACGAAATTTCGCATTCCGATTTTGCCCAATTATTTTTTACTGTGTAGGATCAATCAGTACGCCTGCCTCGCAATTAATTTATTAATTTATCTTAATATCAATTTATTAACGTATTTTAATATTAATTGCAATTGTATTATTTATTTTGAGATTAATTTTAATTATTCATTTGAGTGCGAAAATATTGTTATTTGCCTGTGTAATTTGTAATTGTCAGACACGAACGATCGTCGTTTGTCCCGATGCGGAGTTCGAGGAGAATACGACGCTCTCGCAGGTGCGCGAGTAATTAAGCACTCGTTCCAACGGCTGCGACGAGCTTCAAGCTCCTTAGAGGTTTTCCGCGCGAAGTGCTGAAATTCCCACACGCCCGACGTTCGCCTCGTCAACCCGTTCGTCTAATGAGGGTATTGTGCACGTCTAAAGTTTCGTTGGAGGAGCCGCGTGCCTAACAGCGAGCGTGCCGCGGTTGGCCGGGCATTAAGGAACTCTTCTTTCCCTCGGCCAACCTTTCGCCTTAAAAAAAACAAGCGCGATTGAGGCAAAAAAAACGCGCAATGGTATTGCGCGTTGCTCAAGAATTCGATGAAACATTTTTGATAAACATTGTTCCATATGTTTTTATTATAAACAATTGTGTAATTCGATGGCACGAAAATTAGCAACATTGCCTCCAACGAAATTAGTGACAGCTGTCATGTTTCGCAGAAAGTCGCTTTTCTAGCGAGCTGATAATACAATATAATATAATATAATAATATAAATGTTTATAATAAATATAATTATATATATATACATATATATATATGTAATAAGGATAATATAACAGGATACATTTTTTAAATCGTTTGGCCCGAAAATAAACTATTTGAGAAAAGTGTCAGCTGTCAATGATAGCATTAGAGCAGCGCTGCTAACTTCCATGGCACGTAATTTGATTAACATTGATGTAGCCGAGATGAGATGCGATTGGCGCATGCGCACGGGCTTTAATGATGCAAATAACCCCATCATAATTAGTCGCAGGAAGCTAAGGCGAAAATGAGCAGCTTCACCCAATTACCATCAGCCAGAGAAGAAACGTCTCAGACGTGAGCCGATAAATGACATGACATCCGGTCGCAGTGGCGAACCACCGGAGGGTCAAAGGGAAAGGGCTTTATCGAACAAGTATCACGGGATACCCCTGTATGTTTCAACCATGCGCGTTCGTCGCGGCGCGATAACGATGGGCGGCCGTAAGCAAAGATGGAGTGAAGATGGAGCCGTCAGGGCCGTTGAGTGTGCGGTGCTTCGCACGAGAAGGAAAGGGTATTGAGACGGCGAGCGAGCTCAGAGCCGAGGAAGTAAGCTGATCGAGAATCTCGGTGAAAGCTGATTAAGAGGGTTCGACGGTGTCGTGGAGGGGACAAACACTCGCCGATCAACCATTGGAGCGATGAGATCACAATCTTTTTTTGCCAATCGTCCTTCACAATCTCTTCCATCCAATTTGAAAATTCCACTTCGTATCATATTTTTTGTCTAAATAAAAAAAAAAAAAATAGAAAGCAATTCCAAATGTTATCAAACGAGGTCCGATCGTCCGATCGACAGCAACATCAACGTAAAAACCGCCTGACCGACATCCCGATATGAGAGCAGGTGGAGCCGAGTCCGTCGTCTTAATCGACGGGGGAAGCTCTCGCTCGACTCTCAAGCGAGAGCAAAGGATACACGCTCCCGGCGCGTAAGACGATTAGCTGCTGAACAACCTTAATGGGGCAAAAGCTTAGCCCTCCCCCGCGCCACCCGGCTACGCCGGTGGTAAAACGGATGCTCGGGGTTCTCGCTTTCTCCGCCGAAACGGCGGGGTGGATGGCGAACGAGAAGGAAAAAGGAGGAAAAAAAAAAAGAAAGAAGTAACGGACTCCCCGCAAATAACCCCCACGTAGGGGGTTGAAGCGTGGGCGTGTCCCTGGCGGGGTAGATGGCGGAACCGTCCAATCGCTGATCCTTCGTCCAGATCCTCACAGTTTCGGCCTCGGCTTTTCCTTCGAGCGAGGACCGAACAGTGGGCACAGCGAGATAGCTCTGCAGGTCCGTTTGCCAAGGAAAAAATATTGACCGTGCCATCCTGCCTCCACCCTCGCCCCCCCTGCCCCCCCCCCCCACTGGGGGGGAGGGATATATCGTGCGGTCCATTTGGGGGTTGCCGAGGTAAACGCGCGGTGGTCGACTGATTGGGGGTATGCCACGGGTAAATAGCCAAGCGTCACGTACGGGATCATTAGCCGGATATCCTTAGTGCCGAGCGGTGATAGCGGTTAAGCCCCTGGGTTATCTCGTTGCGCACCCGCGATCATCGCCGCAGCGACACACCGCTGCCGGTGGTGGACCAGGGAGAGCATCCACGTCGGCGCGACATCATTATCCGACCGACACCCTCGTGGGTACGCTCGCGTCGTTCGTCTTCCTCGGTACACATGTGATTTCCTCGTTGCCGTCGAACCCCGGTTGCGGCTGTCGAAGAGATCGTCTTCGTGGTGCAGGGACCGCGAGCGGTCGATGTGATTTTCTGTTTTTACGAACGGACGACATCGGGAAGTAAAATGTGACCGCGGTTTCGTCGGATATCCTGCCGATCGAGTATTTCGAGGTTGTTTCATTGCGGTAGCGGGAGGGACCTGGTGTGAATCGAGCGGGTCGGGGAGCCGTCGCAATGGAGACCGTCGTCCAGTCGAGACAGCAGCAGCTCGCTATGACCGAGGACTCGTCCGACCGGAGCGAGAGCAGCAGCGTGTCGCAGGAGTATCAGATCCGGGGTTTCGAGGATTATGACATCGTGAAGCGGCTAAAGCAGTCCGTCGGCGAGAGGGACGCGAGGAAGCCGCGAAACGACGAGAGTCCCACGAAGAGCACGGTGCCGAGCAAACAGTATCAGAGCGGCGGGTTGCAGTTCGACGAGGTTAACGTTTCCGTCGGCAAGCCGAAGGAGTTCGGCTTCGTGACCGACGAGCGGATCGGCGATGTGCTGAATTATCAGCTGGACAAGTCGCGGGACACCGAGATAACGACCGAGGTCTCGCAGATATGCAGGACTAAGGAACCGACTATGAAGGAGGCCTTTCTGAACTTGTCGCGCGACGCGAGACACAAGTACATCAACGCGAGCTACGAACGATCGCCGAAGGAGCTAAACTATCTCGTCGAGAGGGAGATCAAGGAGTTCGGTCTTGCGAAGGGTTACAATTTGCCACTTGACAGAATGAAGGAGTTCAATCTGCCGCTGGACCGCATGAGGGACAGACACATGACGGGACTGCCGAGGGAGAGACTGAGCGGCGGCGGGCTGCTGGACAACGCGCTTATACTCGATGCCGCCGGTCACAGGAATCTTCAGATTCAACCGAGAAGCCCCCAGGATCTGGAGACCATGGAGTACGATAGAATAAGGCGTCATCATTTGCTCAACCGCATGGATTTCGCGGCGCAAAACCTAGCGCAATTGCCCCATCGACATTCCAGTGTCACACAGATCCAACAGTCGCACCAGCAGCAGCAGCAGCAGCAGCAGCAACAGCAGCAGATCAAGTCGTTCACGATCGACGCGATACTGGCCCACAGAAACAATCAGAGGGAACGACATCAGAGAAACCAGCAGCAGCAGCAACTCAGAAAAGCAGCGCGTCAGGAATGTATGACAACAAGGGTTCTCTATAAGTAGCCTTTCTTGAGACCGTCTTTGGTTGTTGAATGTTCTAAGTTTGTCGCGGCATGATGGGTTAGAGTGGGGCAAAAAGGACTAGAGTAATAGGATTTGTTGCTGTTGCGGGTCGTAATGGGTATTTATGTGATTGACGATTACCGCGTTGCGCTTCAAAACAGCTCACTTTTTGTGGTCTTGTTGGACCTCGTAGAGGCTCCGTTTTGTCCCGCTCTACGGCATGTAGATTCGATTTCTCATTATCCCCCGACAGTCCGCCGAATCGGCTCTATTAAAATCTCTCCGTCGACAAAACACAATCCTATCAAAAATAAAAGCTCCACGACTACCGCGATGCTCTTTTTAGCCATCGCGAAAGCTCCCTCGAATTTTTACACATAAAAACCAGCATGTAGACTCGTGTCACGTCAAAGAATCGCGAAATGAAATTTTCGTAAGGCGATTGGGCTAGTTAGATAAAGCAAGAACAGTCGGAAACAGACTGCGTCGTGAAGCGCTCTTGAGGGTAATCGGTGACCCGAAGTATCCCAATACGAGCGTCGCACATCTCGCGACAGTCCCTCAATCCTCCGACTGATCCGCAGGTCAGGAGGTAACGGCGAAGAGCGGCGCCTCTTGCACCGGTAACGCCGGAAGCGGAAGCGGCGGTGGCGGCAACGGTGGTGGCGGAAAGGCCAAGAGGGTACGAACGATCTTCACCGCCGAGCAGCTCGAGCGTCTTGAGGGCGAGTTCGCGAGGCAGCAGTACATGGTCGGTCCGGAGAGGCTCTACCTGGCTCACGCTCTTCGTCTCACCGAGGCGCAGGTCAAGGTCTGGTTTCAGAATCGTCGGATAAAGTGGCGAAAGGTTAATCACGAGCAGCAGTGCCAGGCGGTGAACGAGCATCGTCAGCGCTGCTCGCTGCCGTCGCTCGAGCTTCACGAGGACGAGAGCAACGAGACGAGCGGCAAATGGTCGAGCTCCGCGATAGCGGCCACGATAGCTGCCGGCGAGGACGCACGGGAGCTCCGCGAACTCCGCGAAATTCGTCCCTCACCTGTCGTCAAGCCTTAATCCCTCGTCAATAACTTTTCTTCCCCATCCTATCGTCTATTATCATGTCGGTCGTTCTGATTCTCCCGAGTTTACGCTGTTAATTCTCCCGATGTAAAGTCACCGAAGTGCGCGCCGATATATCGCCCCCCTCCTTCTCCCCCCTCTCACTCCCCCCCCCCCCCGCTCCTCCTCGGACGATCGATAGAACCGTGTTAGCCGAAAGACTATGATACACGTTTGACGATGGACAAGAGTGACAAGCGACGGGCCAAACACCCAGCGGCTCAAGCGAGTTCCCTCATCGCAAAGTACAGAAATTCCGGAGACAACGAGATCGACAATTGCCGGAAGTGCCGTCAGGCCAACGATCTTTCGATGGCTCACGAGCGCAACGAGAGGTAAGTGAGTCGCTGCGAAGGGGAAATCGGTCGAGGTCCCCAGTGGGAGCGCCGCGCAGGGCTGGTATTGGCACGGCCTCGGCCATTGTCCGCCCAACGCCGGCCAGCACCGGTCCTGTTTTTCCATCAGCGGTCTTTCGTTAGGGCCGGTGTTTTTCTTTCTTAATGACTCTTCGTCTATGCAGAAGACAATCGAACCCTTCGAGCGATCCTACCGCGAGCTACTGCTGCACGACGGATTCGTACAAGCCGCGAAACCATCACGGCATGTCGAGCGTCTCGCGGACCAAGTACCTCGTACCGCAGCTTCCCGAAGAGCCCTACCGCGCGGATAACAAGAGCCTCGGGGCGCTCAGGAGCCTCCGCAGTCACCTGCTGGCGAACAACTTCGCTGTTGTGAGGAAGAATCGTTACAAGGAGGATCCCGACGAGGAGGAGGAGTCCAAGTACGCGGACGATCCGGAACTCGGCGGTGACGACAACCCCGATGAGGAGAACCGCGAGGACGTTGGTAATGGGACGATCGTTAATTCTTGGGAAACTGCCGAACGGGGCTGTTTGGGGTTCGATTCAGCAAAAACGATTTGTTGAACTCTCCAGCCGAGGAGAACTGCGAGGAGGCCTCCGAATTCGAGGGCAAGGACTACGACGACGAGGACGAGGACGAATACGAGGTGGACGAGGAATCCGACGCGCTGGAGCGACAGGTCGACAGACTGAGGATCCACAGGAAAACGCGGACCGAACCGCCACTGAGAGGCCATCAGAGGATCGGCGCCATCGAACCGTCGCAACATCATCGCGCGCTTAAGAACCTACCGGCCATCGCTCCGGCAAGGTTCGTACCGGCGCAGATCTCGGTCTCGGTTCTCGGAGGAGTGGAGTGGTCTTTTAATTAAGGCACCTCTGTCGCTTGGTATTCATTTCGCATAAGTTCAAGAAAAGTGAGACAAAATTGCAAATACTTCTCGAAAAAATATGCAACAAATGCATGCATATTAAAGGTACTGAAAAGATTGATCTCGCATAATAATAGGTCCAAAATGTTATTAACAAATTAAACAAAAAATTTATTGCTTTACAAATTACCCGGCAAACTATTTTTTTTTATTACAACAATTCATATGTATTGTTCGTTCATTTTTCTGAATACATATGAATTTTTTTTAGATTTTTAAATTTGCTTTGAATTTTGTGTTTTTTTCCATATCAAAATCTGAAAAAATTGATACGTACTTAGAAAAATGAACGAATCATTTTCATAAAAAAAAAAAAAAAAAAAAAATGGTTTTCCGGGAGATTTGTTGACCAATTTTTTTTTCATCAATTTGTTAATAACATTTTGGAATTATTATTATGCAAAATCAATTTTTTCAGTACCTTTACTGTGCACGAATTATTTCAGATATTAACATCATCGACAAGTATTTGCAATTTCATCTAATTTTTCACGAATTTATGCGAAGCGAATAACCAAGCGACAGAACTATCTCAATGTGTTTTTTGTTTAATTTGGACTTTATGCAGATACTGCCGTACCGCGGCCGAACGCGACACGGCGGACGTCCCGACTGAGGACGACGACGAAGAGGTCGATCTCCGCGAGGCGGAGCCACCTCCGCCGAGAAAATCGGCGTGGCGCTCTCCGACGTTCCATCAGGAGAGGGAAACGTGGAATCAATCGAGAAACTTCATGCAGCGTTACGCCGATGTCGACAGAACATCGTTGGCACCGACTATGCAGAATCGCAGGCCGAGAACGACGAGGCCCGAGGTGGAGACTTCCATGAGATCGGCACAGCTCGACACCGTTCGCAACCGGAAGTGCGGCCGCTGCGTCGCATCGTCGGCGCCCAAGACGACCTCGTCGAGGAACGCCGCTTGCAGACTTCAGGATGCTCGATACTTCGTCAGAGAAACGAACGGTAAGCGATACCGATCGTTTTTCGTTTTATTTTATTAAAAAAAAAAAAAAAAAAAAAAAAAAAAAAACTTAAACATCACTCGCGCTTTCGGCGAATGATGAATTTCCGAAAATGTCAGGGGACGAGGGCGAAGGTCTCGAGGAACCGGAACCTCCGACGATCTACCGTGCGAAGCAGCGGAAATCGAAAGATTATAGATCGCCGATCTACGATCCTCGCGAGGAGGCCAGAAACCTCGACGCCGAGATCGGCGCGATTTACAAATCGTCCCGATCGAGAAATTCGCGGCAATCGCCGAGCGTCTGTCGCGAACGCACGAAACACTCCGTTCGTGCGATAAATCGGCACGATCCATCCTCGGCCGCGTTGAAACACGAGAATCGGCACTGGGCCCAGTGACCAAGATACACCGAGGATTTGCAGCCCGAACGAGAACCACCAACGAGAATAAAAACGACCCAAAGCAACAACAACAACAACAACAACAACAAAAAAACGCATTTACTCTTTTTCCGTTTACTTTTCTTTGTTTATTTCATTATTAAGAGTTTTTCTCAACCAATCGACTCGCACAAACCAATCGCACTACCCCGCATATCCGTGTATGATATATTTTTGTAAATGTTATTATCGCCGACTATCGAATTTTATTGTGTGTGTATGGAAGAAGATAAAATCGCCAGGTGACACGTGTACGTGTGTGACGTCGACCAATGTTTTTGAATCTTAACACCTACATCGTCGCGCCCGATGAATCGGACTCTTGATACTGTCGTAGACGAAGATACGAAATTTGTATGTAAATAATTGATGAATTAGACTAACTAAAAAAAAAATACCTGTAAAAAAAAACACACACACACACAGACACACACGCAATGACGCCTATATGTAACGACACAGATGAGAATAAATTCTCGACACTGTACATTGAAAAAAAAAAAAAAAAAAAAAAAATCTTGTTCACTTTAATAATCCTTTGAACGATAAAAATCCGGGCAACCCATTTTTTTTTTATTTTTTTTTTCATTACCTTCGCGACGCGAAAAAAATGCAGAATCACGGGTTCGCGCTCTAGCCGGAAGGAGGAGGAGGAGGAGGAGGAGGAGGGGGGAGGGGGGTGTTGCATGGAAACGGGGAATATTTCAAGCGTGGTGGAATTCGCGTTTGATGCGTTATGAAAATCGAAGGGTCGATTTTCCGCACTCTCACCGCGCGAAGTATTGAATTTTTTTTAATCTTTTTTTTTTTTTAATTATCATCCGCAACGGATTGTCGAGTGGTCCGTCGGCGGCCGAGACTGGCGAACGGCAGGTGGGGGGGGGGGGGGGGGGTTGCTGTTAGCGGTATTTTTTTTTCACCGCCTCCCTTCGCCGCTCCGACTACAAAGGCAAAAGCTCCAGAGGCGACGAGCGAGCTTTTGTTTAAATATTAATATCCCGAGCGCTCCGCAACTCTATACTGTGTCTCGCTGGGCTCTCGCGGTATCTCCCGCTTTGTACAATTAAACTTAATATCTTTATTAGATTACCGTTCCGTGGACGCGGTTATTATTCATTACGGCGCTGAAGAAACGTCCCGGTGGCCGCGGCTCGCGCGAGCTTACCGGAAAGAGAATAAAATAAAATAATTTAAAAAAATCATGAAATATCGTCGAGCAAAGGAAGTCATCGGCAACCCTGTACTATCAATTCACCCGAGGTTCCGTCGTCTCAACGCCAAAAAAAGCTGATACGAAAACTATGCAAAAAAAAAAAAAAAAAAAGAAGAAGAAAAAGCGGGAACCAAAGTGAAGTGCAAGAGGCGAGATGAGTGGCGGTTGTGCGGGGAAGCTCAAGAAATTAAGACTGCACGTCGAGTTACCGGAACGATATTTCGAAGAGGGTTAGAGGCGCCGATAGCGAGAGGAGCTTTTCATATCTCGCGAAGCTACACCCCCTGACGCGATGCAAGCTCCGCCCTGCTCGCGTCGCGAGTTTCCCTCGAGGGAGGAAATGCGAGCGGTATAACAGCAGCAGCAGCAGCAGCAGCAGCAGCAGCAGCAGAAGCGGGACTTTAACGGGAACGAGGCTATCCGGAGCAACATCCCCCTTCCTATCTCTCGGCCCCGCTATCTCTCTGCCCCTCTGTACCATCGTCGCTGGCATCCGCGGCATTCCAATTAGCTCGCGAATCAAAAGAGCCTCACTGCCTTTGTGGGGTCTCACCCATCCTCTATCCGGTGGGGCTTCCTGCCTTCGCAACTCTGTATCTCGTATCTTCGTTCCTCTTTCGCTCGCCCCCCCACGCGTCTCTTGCCGCGGATCTCCTTTTCTCTTGCCCAAAAGTCGAAAGCAGCGGTACCTCTCATCTCGCCATGCCCGCGGCCCGGTGGACGCTTCTCTTTCCTCGACTATCAGCTCTATATCTCTGGTTCCTCGACCGGCTTTTATTTCGTTCGTTCAGTATTCCGGATAGTTTTTCTACACGATCCACCGTGTAGAATCTACTGTTTGTGAACTAATGGATCATTTATATATCTGTGGTCTTTCTACGAAGTAAACTGCCTGTGATCGTAAACTATCCAGTGATCATAAGCTCCGATGACGTGTGTCATGTTACGATTTCCTACTCGGCAATGTCAACCGTTAGACACCTTTGTTACGCTACGTTTGTATTGCTGATTACGATTAGGAAATTTTAGTAAGACTATCAGCTCTATAACTCTGGTTCCTCGTCCGGCTCTTATCTCCTTCGTTCCGTATTCTGGATAGTCTTTCCACACAGTCTATTGTTATCTTCTTCGTTCCGTATTCTGGATAGTCTTTCTACAGAGTAGACGTAAACTATCCAGCGGTCATAAGTTACAAGGACTGCTGTCATGTTACGATTTCCTACTCGGCAATGTCAACTGTTAGACACCTTTGTTACGCTACGTTTGTATTGCTGATTACGATTAGGACATTGTAGTAAGACTATCAGCTCTATAACTCTGGTTCCTCGTCCGGCTCTTATCTCCTTCGTTCCGTATTCTGAATAGTCTTTCTACACCGTCTACTGTTTATGGTATAATAAATGATCTATAGTCTACTGTTTATGGTATAATGAATGATCTATAGTCTTTCTACAGAGTAGACGTAAACTATCCAGCGGTCATAAGTTACAAGGACTGCTGTCATGTTACGATTTCCTACTCGGCAATGTCAACTGTTAGACACCTTTGTTACGCTACGTTTGTATTGCTGATTACGATTAGGACATTGTAATAAGACTATCAGCTCTATAACTCTGGTTCCTCGTCCGGCTCTTATCTCCTTCGTTCCGTATTCTGGATAGTCTTTCCACACATTCTACTGTTTATGGTATAATGGATATCTATATATCTATAGTCTTTCTACAGAGTAGACGTAAACTAGCCAGCGATCATAAGTTACAAGGACTGCTGTCATGTTACGATTTCCTACTCAGCAATGTGAACTGTTAGGCACCTCTGATACGCTACGGTTAGATTGCTGATTACGATTAGGAAATTGTAATAAGGCTATCAGCTCTATCTCTGTGATTCCTCGCCCGGTGCTTATGTCATTTGTTCCGTATTAGTCTTCTTACGCCAACAATCTACCGTGTCTAGTCTACAACGTATAGTCCAATCGATAGCTATAGGCCTTCTGTAGGCTTTCTGCAGACTAGACGTAAGGCTACCCATTGAACACAAGTTACAAGGACATTACTGGAATATTACAATTTCTTAATTGGCAATATCAACTATTAGGTTATACATTTTACGTCATGATTACGTTGCTGATCAGGAAATTGTAATAAGACTATCAGCTCTATCTCCGTGGTTCCTCATTCAGCACTTATTT
Source organism: Amblyjoppa proteus (assembly GCA_963922035.1). Classification (NCBI taxonomy): domain Eukaryota; kingdom Metazoa; phylum Arthropoda; class Insecta; order Hymenoptera; family Ichneumonidae; genus Amblyjoppa; species Amblyjoppa proteus. The sequence goes on from OY998230.1 coordinate 15,818,370, forward strand.
AGTTTGTCCCGAATTCTGAATGGTCTTCCTACACATGCAGTCTACCGTGTGCAGTGTAGAATCTGTGTGAGTTATCAGCTATGTTGTTACCTGGTAACGAATTTGTTTATAATCTACCGACTTTTGTTTATTACGAAAGAAAAGCGACTCTGTGAAACGAGCTGCGACAGATCAGACGTGTCAATAAATGTTCTTTGTCCATTAAATATCTCGTTTTTTCAAATCTATGTTCCAACAGACATCTATATGTATGTCTAAAGTCTTCCTACAGACCGTAAACGTAAACTATCTAGTGAACACGAGTTACAAGAACATTACTGTGATGTTACGATTTTCTACTCAGCAATATCAACTGTTAGGTAACACCTTTGTTACGTTATGATTACATTGCTGATTCGGATATCGGTATAAAACAATAACTGTTATGTTTCGTCCACTGAGTAGGGAAGAGCGGGCATAATGGCACAGCGGGGCAAAACGGGATAATAAGACAAAACGCAATATTCCAATAACTTTTGGATGGTGGCGATGGGACATGGGGCAAAACGGGTTTAAAACCCCAGATGTATCATTGGGACAAAATCGGACATCCAAAAATGATTGCAAGATTGAGTTTTGCCCTCACCGTTCCGTTTTGCCACGCTGTGCCATTTCGCCCCGGTCCCCCCTATAGACTATAGAAATAGACACGACTCTTCTACAATCTACATCCGCTCTATCTTTCTACAGTCTGTTTCTGCAATACAGTTTCTATGTGGACCGTACACAATTCCATCCTCAAAGTTCGTTCATGCGCGACGTAGGTCATTTATTTTTTAACGAACTGCTGGTTTAAGCCCCGATTAACGTCCGCGTAACGGTCTACCCGTCTGCGTGCGTGGAAACGCTTTGAAACGAGAAAACTAGACCGGGCATAGAGATGTTTTCCAATCGGTCCAATCAGAGCGCCCAGCTGCAAACGATGCGAAACAAAAAGAACATCGACGCATGGAAATGCCGCTTCGAAAGCGCAGTTCAACCCCTCCTGCCCGCCTCCGCAGAGAGACCGGTATAATTGAAATTGGAGGAGAGCTCAGTGTCCGCTCTGACGTTTGCATCTCGTTGTCTCTCTGATTTTGTTTTCTTTTTTTTTTTTTCACTCTAGTTTTCGCGAGAAGGAGAACGGGCGAAAAGCCAATGGGATACACGCAAAGGGGTTGCTAGATCGCAGAGGGGGGGGGGGGGAAAGGAAAACCCGGAAGACCGGAGACGGAACGTAAACGCAAATTTTTATTACACCCCCTCGTTCGCCTCTATCCACTTCGTTAGGTACCACTTTGTTTATCACTCGCGAATATTAAAATTGGCCTTATATCCGGAACTTGCAATTTCGCGTGTATGCGATATATACATATATATATATATATATATATTTTTTTTAAGGTAAACGCACATGCATATTTGCACCGCGGGAGAACGCTTAAACCGTCGGGCATTTATTCGCTCCGCCCAATTTTCCGCAATATCGCGGTTATTCGATTAATCCGTGGAGTGTGTACAGAGTGTAACTGGACCGAAGGGGGGGGGGGGTCGGGAGTTGTACCGGAGTGGTCGGCGCGCGCGACGACGGGCCATGCAAATGGGTATAAGGACGCTCGGGGATGCCGCGCTCGACCGTACCGAAATTAAAATCCGCGATAAGAACGGTAGCCGCAATTTTGCGATGAAAAAAAAAAAAGAAAAAAAAAACAACGACGCGAGTGAACAACGAGAAAGAGCACGAGAAAACGAAGAAAAAAAAAAAAAAAAAGAAACGAGAAGCAAAATGCAATTACAATTAGCAGAGCGGTTTTGCACTCTCGTGACCGTTCGGACGAGGCAAGGGGCGGGGTGTGAGGTGATGGATTTGTATTATTATTTCGTATTCGATATAACTTTCCGGAGCTGGGACAGGAATGCAATATCCTTTAGATATACATTTGCCGAGGGACACATTTGCGGGACGAGAGTTAGAGGAATTATTAAAACGTAGTTCTGATAATAATTCGTTTAAAATTGCGACGACTCGCCGGGCGTATCCACTGCATATCGGGCAACATTATTATATTGGCCGGGTGGTGAGGGGCGGTTTCGCGAAGTAAGCCGACGTTTGGGACCGCAATATTCGGCTCGGCAACTTTGCCGGCATCATGATCAAAGAGCATTCCTTCTCGTCGAAATATATCCAAACCCTCCTTCGCTCCATCGCTTTTCCTTTCCCCACTCTGTCTGTCCCTCCGTCTCTCCACCTCGGGCGGCCCATTTCTCCCAGTAGAATTCATATCAAACGGAGGCCTGCCCATCCACCCCGCCAACCCTCAGGAGGCCGGAATTATTTAGCGACGAGTATTTATGCGCTATGCAAAAATTAGACACGGAGACATTTTTCGGCCAATTGACGTGAAAACTTGCGAAATATATATATATATTTTTTTTTTTTTGATAAGATTAATCGTTGAGATAAGACGAAGAGCTCTCCTCTCTTTCGGCCGATCGGCATCTCAATTGGGGCAAAATTGTCCAACGAAACATTTCGCCGACGATTTACTGAAAAACTGATTTGCGCGGTAAAAAAAAGTTTTTTCCTTTTTACAACTTATTGTCCAGAAACGTCCAGAATTTTTTATTTGCTAAGTCTCCGATCGCACCAACCGGCTCGAGTTTTACAAACAAAAGTGCGAACGAGAATTGTTAATGTCACAGGACTTAAAAATACTGGTTTGTATATTCAGATCTGTACATTCAAACCCGAACAAAAGACTTTGTCACTTGTATGACAAAATTATCTTTACGTAAGTTCATCCAGAAAAATAATTTATTTGACGGCCACCGTTTATTTGGATTAAGTAAAATATTTATTTTACTTAAATAAATATTTACTTCATTTAAGTAACTATTCACTTAATTTAAATGAATATTTATTTAAATCAAATAAATATTTTACTTAATCCAAATAAACGGTGACCGTCAAATAAATGATTTTTCTGGGTGTTTCTATACCGATTTTACATTCTTTTTTTTAACTGTGTAGAGGCTGCGGTGAGACGAAGCCTCGGTTCATAGCGAGCATAGCGGGCCCTAAATCGGATCGAACTACAAATGTGCAGTGACCAGTGGCAGGGAGGGGAGAGGGGGGGGGGGTTAAATTCACTTCTAGTCCATTTTGCCCCGAACAGCAATATTTCTCGGATGCCGGACCAGTTATTCCCAATTTCATATATTTTTTTTGTCGCTAAACAGTCAATTCGTAACGCTGGACTCACCGAATGGGTGTTTATCTCTTGGCTTCCTCATTTCGTCTCGTTCGCCCCCCGTCTCGTCTTCGGCCCTCACGAATCATTCGACGAGCCGAAGAAACCAACGATTGCAACCCCCAACGGTATGTCCAATAAGTTTTCCGAAATACTTGTATTTTTCGTTTTTTCTTCTTTCGCTTCGCTCCGACTTTAATAAATAATTCCGCAAAAGCTCATTCCCGCTCTCTTCGTTACCGCCCAATGGCATTCGCGCGAAGTTACGATCCGCTCGCGGAGAAACCGAAGAATTGATGCGCATCCGCTGGCGTTTCACGGGGCAAAACGAGACATCGTTAATATTGCCTCGTCAGCTATTCGACACGGTTGCCGGTGGTCGACCGGACAAAACGCACCTGCAATGTCCACGATACAGTGTTTACGCAACGAAACTGTACTACGTTTTTACAACCCCTGTTTTTCCTCGAGGGCTGCCCGTACGTCATAACTTCGGTCATCGTTTATGCGATCGCATGACGGATTTCAATAACGACGCAATCTCATTCAAGAACCACGCAGCGATGTGCGCGAACGAGCCTACGGCGTGAACAAGACATTCCGCAAAACATTTATTTTTTATTGGAGCAAAATAAAAAGAAAATAAGAAAGACTCCAACTCTCTCGGTCAGAGACACATTTTAGCGAAGCAAAATGAACATTTTCTTCAGTTTTTTTAAGTCTCGCGAACGAAATTTTAAGTGTGGTTGGATTTTTAGCCACTCTTCCTTAGACGGTACGCTATTATTGATATTATTTCAATTTACAGAACTCGTATGTTTACAACTCGTAAGAATCTGCGTTGAGAGAAATAAATTTTCACTATTTATTCACCTAAACATTTTCCTTGTATTTTATTTATTTATTTTTTGTTCATTTTTTTTTTTTTTTCGTCACATTGAATCATGTATCACTTTTTTTTTTCATAATAGTTCCTGCCGATTACGAAGTTCTCGCGATATTTCGAAAACATCTCTACAACCAGAAAAATAATCTATTTGACGGCCACCGTTTATTTAGATTGAGTACAATATTTATTTGACTTAAATAAATATTTATTTAATTTAAATTAAGTAAATATTTATTTAGTTTAAATTAAGTAAATAGTTGCTTAAATCAAATAAATATTTAGTTAAATCAAATAGATATTTTACTTAATCTAAATAAACGCTGGCCGCCAAGTAAATTATTTTTCTGGCTGGGTGTAATCAGGACAACTATAATATGTACACGAAGTGAAAAAAAAAAAAAAGCGTGACCACTCGGAGCCTGCGCTACATAAAGGATCTCCGTAGCTGAGCGTTCATCGCATTCATAACATCAGACGACGGCAATAAAAGTCAACCCCGATCCAAAGGACGGAGGAGAAGGGGGGGGGGGTGGTTGATCGTAGCTACCGGGCGGTACCGTAGAACAGGGGAATCAAAAAGCGACAAACCCGCCCGGCTCCGGAGCAGCGCGGAGGGGTGCGAGAGGGCATTGTCGACGCTCCGAGGCCACGTCGCGCCAGCCATCGTCGACGCTTCAACCAACGGCGTAGGGTGAGGCGCGATACAATTTTTATTTTATCGGAAATTTCGTTCAATTTCGCTCGTGTGTGCAAATTCGACGGTTTTGTATTTCAATTTTTATTCCTTTTTTTTTTTTTTTTTAAATCTCGACGCCCCTCCCCCCCGAGAGGCACACGCGAATATTGGACGCCCGACTCCGAATGCACTCGAGCGAGCTTCAGAGAAATATGAAAAGGGTGAAAAAGTATTTTTCCACCGAGGGACTGTAAACCCATTTTTCGATGGAAGTGCCTCGCGAATAAATGTTTCGACTATACTTCGCCGTTTTTTTTCTAATAGTAATAATAATAATAATAATAATAATAATAATAATAATAATAATAATAATAATAATAATAATAATAATAATAATAATAATAATAATAATAATAATAATAATAATAATAATAATAATAATAATAATAATAATAATAATAATAATAATTCCTCGAAGGCTCGAGGAAAGAATGATCTATCGGCGATGATACGGAGAGTCGGAGCCCCTTGGATAAGGCACTACGCCAATGGCGGAGGCAACTAAGGGTCGAAAATATGCGAGCAGCCAGTTAGAGGGATTATAGTGTTTCGCAAGTGTGTAGTTACCCTTGTAGTCCTGGTAGGTCTCATACCCGTGAGCCATGAGCGGGAGGACTCCCGCTGTCATTCGCCGTGTCCCTAAGCTCGATCACTTTCTGTCTTTCCATCCGCGGGTCAAGTGTTTTATCGTGAACACTTGTGAATAACACGAAGTCGAGGGTTGAAAATAAGGGGGTAAGGGTGAATCTGAGGGGAGGAAAAGAATCGCAACTATTTCATTTCGGAGCAGATTAGACGGATTAGGGGGATGTCGCGAACCACGAGGCGGTGCAGAGGCCTTTTGTAGTTACCGAATTATTACGGAGTGATGTGCACAGGGTTGAAGGACTGCCTGTGTTTATTAATCGTTCCCGTTAGCCCCCCCCCCGAACTCCTCCATTTAAGTATTACCGACCGCGGCGATGATAAAACTTCGTTGCGCAATACGCGAACTCATCAGCAGTTTATTGTAATTATTGCCGGATAATTAATCCGATTGCAGCCTAATGCGTAATCCGTTTGTTCGGGGGATAAGTTTGAAAAAAAAAAAAAAAAAAAAAAACCCGTTCAACCCTGTGCAAGGGATACCTGCACTGCCGTGAAACTAACCATCAACCTTTGAACCCTTTGATCCGTAGTTACTGTTGCAACTTTTCTCTTCAATCTCGCCGAAAAGGCTCGTCCTTCCTGTAATCGGATCAACTTATTCGGACTCTCTTCGCGCAATCCTTCCGCTCCCGTGGTCATTATAGTCGAGCGCGCGAGATACATGGAATCTGTTACGTAAATGACTCGTTACGTAAAAGACTCTTGAACAATGTGTCTCCCAGTACCGATTTCATTATTTCAACATGGGTTCGAATTTTAACTGCTTTTTACTGCGTCAATGCGTATTCAAACTGTCGATATTTGGCACGATGAAAAGATCGGCCTTTTCATGATATAATAATAATAATAATAATAATAATAATAATAATAATAATAATAATAATAATAATAATAATAATAATAATAATAATAATAATAATAATGGCAAAAAATAATTTTTGAAAGTTGTCGACGATAACTTGGGTTCTTAAATTCATGATAAATAATTTATTTAAAGAAACAAAATTAAATTAATGATTCATAGTCGAATCTTAAGACATTAGTTTGAACTTAAGATCGCTCTTGAGATCGAACTTAAAATCGATGTTTGGCCCCAAGTTCATCGCGAGCTTAAAGTTTGCTCTTAAATTCGAAGTTATGTCCGAACTCAAATTCCATGGTAAGATTGGACATTAGGGAAACTAGACACGCGTGAGTGCGAGAGAGACAAAGTCAAATGTTTGAATCCGTTTCTCTCCGAAAGGATTCGATAAAATGATAAACAAATTGCGGGTCTCGCTGCGTTAATTACACCGAGAAAAATAATTTATTTTACGGCCACCGTTTATTTGGTTTAAGTAAAATATTTATTTCATTCGATACATATTTATTTAAATAAAGTAAATAATTACTTAAATGAAATAAGTGTATTCATTTAAATCTAATGAATATTTTACTGAAACCAAATAAACGGTGGCCGTCAAACAAATTGTTTTTCTGGGTGCAAATATGCAGTGGCCCTACAATTAGTTTTTTATTGTAAATAAAACCGTTGGGAAGAGAAATGGATCGAAGATATTTTGAGTTGAGTACTATGTGGATTGTCCCACCTTAAGGATGCTTCACACATAAATTCCCAGCCAAAAATAAGATTCAGTGAAAATTTTAACACTTGCTATTGGGTATAAAAGTCTGAAAAAATCTGCTGTAAAAAGGTGCCAAGAACATTGATTATGCATAATAATAATAATGTCAAAAAGTGATTCGGCATTAATATTGTGCAAAATAAAAGGTCTTAACATCATTAATACGATTGATTTTCTGCGGATTTTTTGGTACATTGCGAAGTACCGACATTTTTATCGAATAAAACTTTTGGTTGGTAATTTATGTGTGATGCATCCTTAAAATCGACCATTGGTTCAAACTAATAAGAACCGATAAGAAGATATAAAAAAAAAATCTTATCACCCTCCACGTATCGTTCTCCATAGATCTTCACAACCATTGATTTATGTCATTCGGGAGAACAATTGCCAATCATTACGTAGAAACGAATTCAACAAATTCACCAAAGTTAACTCTGTTTTGGATCCAAACAGATTTACGCCGAAAAAGCGCTAAGGTTCTCAAGTTCGAACCAACGTTCGAAATTTAACGCTTTTTCGGCGTAGAATCTACATCGACAGGATCCTAAATATGATTAACTTTGATGACACTGCACTGCCAGAAATCGATGATCCGGCATAAAAATGTCCCGAATCCTTTTTTGTGGAATTATTGTTAGAGAATAATCGTTTTCCTCAATGACATGCTCAGGTGATTGTGAGGATAAGTGGTAAACGATACCTCAGATAGTAAAACGTGGCGTCAAACGGGTCATCGTACCATTGGTACAGACACCGTTCCGTCGCCGTGCCCTCATTTTTCTATCTGGGACGCGGAGGACGATAAGATTTTATAAGAGTTTAGACTTAAGTTCGATCTTAAGATCAAGCTCAAGCACGAAATCAAATTCAAACTGAGGTTCGATCTTAAGATGAAGCTCAAGCACGAAATCAAATTCAAACTGAGGTTCGATCTTAAGTTCGATCCCAAGAGCGATCTTGAGTTCAAACTAACGTCTTAAAATTCGACCCTCAGTGAGAACTTGCGTTCAATAATGGATAATGATAATGACAACCCTAGCAAACCCGACCACTACGAAAATCGCCATGTTTTCACGGTGGTTTCCACCACAGTGATTTTGTGCAAAAAGTTTACTGAGTATTTTGTCGGAACCACTACACAAACCACCGTTTCACGATATTCGTTTCTTAACGGTGATTTCGACGGTAGTGACGACGGAATAACCCACCAGTCACTCAAATTTCTTTTTACGATGGTTAGTATGTACGGAAAAAAAAGTTTGGTAATATTGGCAAAAAATTTTCTTGAATTATCGTCATGAATTATATCAATTTCGAACACATTCGGATAGTATACAACGCATTTCGCAGAAAGAAAAAACCTAATGACCTAAAGTTGGGCTTGAACCCGAATATTAATCTAGAAAACCCGAATCACGAATATTAACCTAGAACCCTAACACTGTGCTACCGCTTATCATTTGAGTTTCTCTCATCCCTAGCAAGATTTCATTGCAGCAAAAGTTTTCTTATCTGAAGTGAATGGACAATGAATATTTTATTTATTTATTTACTGAAATAATTACCGAAGTACTGATAATACCTTAAAGAAAATGTATTATACGAGTCCTATGCAAAGTTTTTTTTTATTATCATCTATTTGTACATATAATTTACATAAATAAATGCTAATAAAAAAAAAAAACTTTACACAGAACTCATATATAGTACCTTTTCATTCCAACAATACCTTCAGTACATAAATAAATATATAAAATATTCATCGTCCATTCACTTCAGATAAGAAAACTTTTGCTGTGTTTAAATCTTGTTAGGAATGAGAAAAATTCAAGTCATAAGGGTTTTTATTTCTCCGAAATGCGTAATATTGTATATCAAAATGTATCCTAAATTGATATTAATTCATGATTATAATTCAAGCCATTTTTATTCCAATATTACAAAACCTTTTTTTCGGTACGCGCCAAGCACCTTACAAAAAATGGTGTGACGGTGATGTATCCGTCGTTTCCACCGTCGAAACCCCCTTTTAATACGCGTATTATGGAGCAGTGGTTCTGTGTAGTGGTTTCGACAAAATAGTCGGTGAACTTTTTGCACAAAGCCACCATGGTGATTTCGAAGGTGGTTCGGTCGGTGGTCGGATCTCCTAGGGAACAGATATAACGATAAGTGTCCAAACGTAACTCTAAAAGTAAGGAAATAATTATGAGAGTTTGCACTCTGGCTCTCAGTCGTATATACAAGACTCTACGTCGGGTGTACGAAAACGCTAGAACTCCTTGCAGAACAGTGAAAACAGCGCCGGCTAATCTATCCTGTTCGGGAGTTATCCATTGGCTCGTCGAATGGCCGAGCAGGCTCGAACCGAGGTAACCTAGCTTAACGCGAGTTTCGCGAGTTTCACGTATCGCGTGTACGTCATTTGCACATGTCGGCGAGGGCGCGAGTTTGCATAGCTCGGCTGTCTCGAAGCAACTTAACGCACCAACGAAGAATACGGTCTTATCCGTCACGGAGTTTAGTACATCGGCGACAAACAGTATAATTCGCAAAATGGTCGTGAACGTAACGAGAAACGATCGAAAAACTATGTTCTGGATGGGTTGTGCTTGCGTCGGTGCTTACGTAGCCTATCGTTACTGGAGAAAGAGAGAATTCAAGGCGATCGACGAAGGATTCGAAGAAGTCTCAAAGGTCAGTCATGCGCATTATTTAACGATCAAATCAACAAAGTCAACGTCGAAAGTCAATTCTTTTCATCTTTTTTTTTTTTTTTTCTTTCCTTTTAACCCTCAAACGCAAACTTACGCTCGCCATCCGGCGAATGATTTTCACGATGATTTCAACAAGTTTTCAATTCCGTTGCATTCGAATCGTACGATAATTAACGGGAATGCGTAATTTTCATGTGGTCACGAAGTATCTCGCCGAACTGTAGGATCGATTAATTACTGGACGCGACCCGGCATTCGACAAGCCGTACGTGCTTAACCTCAAAGCTTTGTTTACACTCTCGGCGTACGGTTTCCCTTCGATGCTCATAACTGTTTTCATGATTATTTTCCAATCTTGTTTTTCATGTGCAAAATGACAAATTTCAGATCGACGACAGCAACGAGCGCAGGGTGCTGCTTCTGGGCTTGGACGGGGCTGGGAAGACGTCGGTAATGAACCAAGCTGTAGCGGCTGACAAACATGGTAGTTTCTACAAGATACCGCCTCCTTCCACTCACGGCTTTGCCGTATACAGATTGCGAAACGGGCCCTACACTTACAACGTGTGGGAAAGTGAGTTCGCATTATCATTGTGCTGTAAATAAATTTAAAGAAATTATTTTTTTACACCAATGTAAAAATATCGATTTTGCAGTCGGCGGAGCCGAGGACACTCGCACGTACTGGAGCAACTTTCTGCAGGACACGGATCTTCTGATATTCATGGTCGACGCGTCGAACGCTACCAAACTGACTCTGGCCGTTTCGACGCTCAAGGAACTGTTGGGAGACCAGAGGATGGACAATGTTCCTATACTCGTGGTCGCGAACAAACAGGTGCCTGATGCAAAGTTTTCGAGATACAGTATTTTGCTTCGCAGGTATTTTAACGAGATTTTCATTGTCTTGAAAATTTAACTAATTTCAGGATGTACAAAACGCGCTGAGACCCGAGCAGGTAAAGGAGGCTCTGGATCTGCGAAGTATCTCGCCGCACAAGCACAGAGTCGAGGTAATCGGTTGTCAGACGCGGCCGTTGCCGGAGCTCGGCGCCGGCGTTACCGAATACGCTTGGCATCATCCCTCGGTAGCGGAAGTTCGAAAGAAGATCTTCAATCTCGCCGTGTCGTCTTAAAAGCCGGACGCCGGTCTAACGATCCCAACATCCCCCCGCCCCAACTACGAAAACGAGGATTATCAAATAATCTATTCTACTAATTTATTACGAGTTAAACTAAGTTTTTTTTTTGTACGAAACGATTCCACTTTAAAGACAAACAAAAATACCCGCTCATTCGATTAATTGACGTCGTGAGGGAGTACGATCGAAAGACTACTCTAAATTCGTTAGAATTCGAGAGAGGATGCGAGAAATTGGGAGCGTTGTAATTATCATGAATATTTATAATTTTTTTCATTTCTTTTCTTTTTTCCGACCCGTGCGTTGCTAAATGTCCGCCGGGTTTAACGTGCAAATGAGAACGTTTATTTGAGATGTTTAACTTTGTACTGAGCACCGATTTGGGCATTCATATATATACACTTTATTTTTTCTTAATGTTAACAAGTTCGGAGCCGCTGAGACGTGCCGGCTTCTCCGTACATTAACGAAATATATATATATAATACGCTATTCATCGATACTTCCGTTCCGTCAATAAAAAAATCTCGCGCAAAGCGAATTCAATCGCTATTCTCGTCGCTATCGGTTACGAATTCGCCGTTATCGAGGACGTCGTCATCGGAAAGTTCCTCGTCGCTAACGTCCTTCAAGTCCACGAAACCTTCCGCGTCGTCGTCGTCGCCCTCGAACTCTTCGTCGCTGTCGCTGTCGCTCGAGCACGATTTTGCCAAAATTTTAACATCTTTTTTCCTATCCAGTCTCGAATTAATCTGTTTCCTCTCGCCATTCGTTTCTCCCTTTCCCTTTTGCCCCGAATTTCTTGGAGGAACTAAAACTTTGCTTTCCTTTCCCGATTTTTTTAATTTCGTTTTTCTTCGATTACCCTCCCGATCGTCGCTCTCGTCATCTGGGAAAAGCTGCAATTTTTTCTCAGCATGTTCCATTCTCTTATTTCCAACGTCGACGACGTCTTCAAGCTTGTCGCCGGTATCGAAGTCCATATTTTCTATGGATTCCTCAACCCACCCTACAGTCTCTACGGGTTTTGCTTTCTTCGGCTTGGGTGCGCAGAATTTTTTGACGTTCTCCTCGGCTATTCGTTTTCTGGTTTGTTCGAGAGTCTCCGGATCGTCCAGCACGATATCACCCTTTTTTAACAAGTATTCTGCATACTGTTCCGGCACTCCCTTGAATGTATTGATCTTCGCTCGTATCTGACGCCAGGTCAGCTGATAATGATTCTTCTTGTCTCTAGTCATCGCCTTGAAATCGTCTCCGTACTTGTCCATGAGGTAGGTGAGAAACTGTACTTGCTGATTGGGCAGTCGAAACTGGCGTTCCCTGGGAGCTTTGGCTTCAGCCTCGAGTTCGAGGGCCACGCGAAGCTTGGATGGAGCGGACGCGGGTTTCTTTTCATCCTTGTCTACGGAGTCCTCGCGTCGAAACTCTCGCTCGACACCAGGAATTTTCAGCACCTCGTTCGCATCGTAGGCAAGTCCCATGTCGCCGAGATTGTGCCGAGTGGATTTTTTTTTCTCCCAGGCCTCTTTTATCTCTTTGCTGGATAGAGACAACAAACGATTAATGACGGAGGTCCATGAATCGAGCGACAAGTGAAAATAAACAAGGAGCTCTCGATCGTGAGGTTAAGACCAACTCACCATCCGATATCCGGCATTTTTCGTAATTTGTTACGAAGTCGTTTGCGATTGATGTTGACTTTGAATTTTTTGCTACGCTTAACTTTGCGTATCTTCGGCATGTCGGGTGTGTATTAACTGATCGTAAATGGAGACAAAAATAAAGGCACGTGTACGAAACGCGTAGAGCAGTGCCGAAGTTGAAACGACGTAGCGCGCGAGAGAACACTCGTGTCGCGCCGCTTTCCACGACCGTACGCTAGTCAATTCCCGAGCTACGAAACTCTCTGGCAGTGGGAATATGACCTACCGACGTTAACGGGCTCTGTGCACGGTAAAATCCGACGTGTTTGACCTCGATCGAATTCGCATTGTTTAATGGCGTAAAGAAAATCGTTGAGGTATGTTTTTAATCGGAAATACGAACTTATTACTTGCCGACGCGCTGTTTCTTGAAACGAATCAGCTGTTCCTTGAAACGAACGGTTGACTCAATTGTTAACCTATGAAACTCTGTAGCAGTGGGAAAATGACCTACCGACGTTAACGGGCTCTGTGCACGGTAAAACCCGGCTTCGTTGGGCTCGATAGAATTCGCATTATTTACTAGAATAACGAAAATCGGTGAGGTATGATTTTAATCGGAAATACGGACTTACTACTTGCCGCGGCTCATCAGCTACTCCTTGAAACGAACGGAAGACCGATGTGCTAACCTTGAGGCTGAAAATCCTTCGAGAACTCGACCGAGGAAAGCTTCTTCTTCGACGTCATTAGAAAATTGTTTCACTCATCGGAATTGCTCGCTCAATCGTTCCATTCACTTATTCACTTATTCGCTTGTTCGCTTGTTCACTTATTCACTTGTTCGCGGAGACTGTTAAAGACGTCGGCGTCTATTCGCGCCATAACGATACCGACCGACGTAAAGTTGCCGAGAAGCGCGAGCTACCTACTTCCGGTCACACCCGCGCATTATTGCATCCTAGCCAATTGCAGAGTCGTTTACGATTTAATGTTTTTCGTTACTATAGCAACGACTGTAGTCGTTGCCACAGTAAGGAAAACAGCAAATCGCAAGTGCCTGAGAGGAGACGATTTACCCGTGAAAATCATTTCAGAATGCCCACTTGTTGCAAAGAAGACTGAGAAGTTGTCGATGGCGAAATTCTGCACTGCAGTAGGTACACAGTGTTTTGAAAGAAGAAAAAGAAGGTGTACATCGCGGCGATACAACACATGGGACGAAGTGCCGCCGACCGGAGGAATTGTTTTGACTGCTGGTACTGGGAGGAATCTTGAAGGACGATACCGACCATCGCATCCACAATTTCGTACCGTCAAGTAGTAAGCGAGAATTTTCATTAACATTTGTTGTTTAACAAGCTTATTCGTCATACCGAGGGGTTGTATACACATGTACAATCTCTCTATAATATAAAAATATTTCGAGTTCAAGAATCGAGTGGGCTTTTCAACAATAGGGTCTGAGGGGGTTGATGATAGGATCAGAGAGTCAATATTAGGGTCAGAGAGGGTCAATATTAGGGTCAGAGAGGGTCAGTAATAGAGTCAGAGAGGATCAATAATAGGGTCAGAGAGGATCAATAATAGGGTCAGAGAGGGTCGATAATAGGGTCAGAGAGAGTCAATAATAGGGTCAGAGAGGGTCAATATTAGGGTCACAGAGTGTCAATAATAGGGTCAGAAATAGAAGACCGGGGTCAAATGACACCGCCCCCAATCTGGGGGGTGCCCGGTCGGAGGTTCCCCTAAATATCCGGAGGGTGGGGGGCTGCTTTGGCTTAATTGTTTTATGTCCCTTGGAGTCCCTACCGCTGGTCTTGATTATTCCAAGTACCTATTCTAAGTAAGTTTTGGAGACTCAACGAGAGCGCGCGATTCACCAGAAGATCTACTCTAAATATAATACATGTCAACCGAAAAAAGTCATGAAGCTGTTTGTACCATTGTATATACGAAAAAAACTGTCGTAGATGGGTAGATCGATTCCAGGCACGTAATCAAGCTCACTATTGCCATAATCATTTCGCACACACTACGTATCGAGATTCATACGAGATTATGTTTTTGCAACATAATTTGTTTCTACTAGAACTGTTTGAAGATTCGATCGTAATTTTACGGTAAATCAATAATAAAAAAAAAAAAACGAAGGAGAACGTCCAAAAAATAACTGCTGAAAACCGCAAATCGATCGAACGCAGCGCTGCCAAGCGGCACCGTATTCGTTATTTGCACGGCATCTCGAGGGGGGTGTCGTGGTCCTTTGACACTGCGATCGCAAAACTGCCGCTATTATGAGAGTTCGAGGAACGTTTCAGAGTGGGCTTATTCCTTGTTATGACTGTAAACTTACCGTTGATGAACCTGTACAACGAGTTTACCGGTGCAGTTGTTTTACTTGTTACAGCATTAAAAGTGCTGGTAACAGCGGCGTTCTGATAGTTGTTTTATTAATTACAACCGCAGAGCAACCGATCATGAAACCGCTCGACGAGCGTTCCTGTTCTTGTACTTACTGTTACATTGCGATTAAAATGAGTATAACAACCGGAAAGCTCCTGCAACTGCACCAGAACGTTCCTCGAACGCGTAAAATAACGTTATGCTTCTCGATAATAGTTGGCGGCAAATTGATGCCAAATCTGGTGAATTTGCGGTTAATAGCGGTTATTTTTTTCACCGATGTCAACCGATTATTTTGTTGGCCAATTCACTATCGCCCGTTCCAATAGAGATTGGTAAACTATAAGCCCTCGTCGTATCCGGTAAGCGCCTTGATCCCGTATTCGAGCAATATATTGTGTACACAGTGTTTGGCATTCGGCGACCGTGTTTCGAGCCAGATTGGATCCCTTCAGGGGATGCTTGAGCTGTTCTTTTCCATTTTTTTTAACCTGCTTTACCTGTTTTACTGACGAATCTGGACAATTTTTCAGCTTCGACTTAGCATTTTTAATATGCTTAACGTATGCGTAAAATCATGCAGGATTATGATATTGACTCGGTTAACGCGTCGGTGTGCAGTCGAGTTTTTATTGGAAACTTACTACGGGTTAACAGATGTATGTACAATACACACAATGATGCGTTAACACATCGCCAGTGTTTCGATACACGATAGATACACGAGATGTGCAATTATGTATTCGCATAAATTCACAGTCGGTGTGTGCTTTGACTGCATCCTTAATGTACATTCAAAGCGCATGACAAGCCGGATTACTGGCCGATCAACTGGGTCCAAGATTACGCGGCTGAATCCTCATTTCACCTCGGACTTTCGGTGCCCCCACGAAAATCAAATGGAGAAAATTATATTTAAAAAAATAACAAACATTTTGTTTTCATATTACTGATATATCAAACATCAAAATTTTCATATATTTTCAGAAATATATTCGAAAATATATGCAAAGCATATATAACTTTTTGGCTAAATTATATTTCCTACATAACATCTTGATGTTTCGATAGGTGTCAGATATATTTTTTCCCCCCTATGGAACATTTCACTGAATTCGCTTCAATGCCAAAGCTGTGAAACTCTCGAACCAAATTTCTTCGCAAGAAATTCTAACTCCTTCACCCTGCCAATCCGAACGATAAAACAACAAAAATATTGAACACAAGAAACCAGAAATTTTTCAAGACAAAACAATTTTATTGATTTACAATCTCAATGCAGATCATTTCAAGTAGCTCTTACGTCGCTGCGCGTCTGATGGTGATGCGTGGTCGAACGGCGATTGCCGTCGTCGCGACATTGTTACCGATGGAGCAATGCAGTTTCTTGAAATCTCCGGTAACAACGCATTGATACGATCGTATCAATATCAATCGTACTCTCTCGCAAATTTTCACGATGCTCTCTCCGATCTCGGTCCTCCGATCACACATATGTACAATCCCGGTTAGGTCGTTAGCGGTAGTTGAGAAAAATCATGATGAATGATTTACCAAGCGTAGCTGGTGCCAAGACCGGCGAAGGTCGTGTGAGAGATCGGTGCGGCGTGAGCGGCGTATCCGTAAGCGGGTGCGGCGTACGCGGTCTTGGCGACGACCGGAGTGGCGTGAGCGGCGTACGAGTAAGCAGGCGCGGCGTAGGTGGCGCTAGCGACGACCGGTGCGGCGTGAGCGGCGTACGAGTAGGCAGGCGCGGCGTACGCGGTCTTGGCTACGACCGGTGTGGCGTGAGCGGCGTATGCGTAGGCAGGTGCGGCGTACGCGGTCTTGGCGACGACCGGGCTGGAGTATGACGAGTAGGAGACGGCGGTGGACGGAGAGTAGGCGGCGACCGGTGCGGCGTACGCGGCCTTGGCGACGACCGGAGTGGCGTGAGCGGCGTACGCGTAGGCCGGTGCGGCGTACGCGGTCTTGGCGACGACCGGGCTGGAGTATGACGAGTAGGAGACGGCGGTGGACGGAGAGTAGGCGGCGACCGGTGCGGCGTACGCGGTCTTGGCGACAACGGGTGCGGCGTGGGCGGCGTACGTGTAGGCCGGTGCGGCGTACGCGGCCTTGGCGACGACCGGGCTGGAGACCGACGAGTAGGAGACGGCGGTGGCCGGTGAGTAGGCGGCAACGGGTGCGGCGTGAGCGGCGTACGAGTAGGCCGGTGCTGCCTGGGCGGCGTAGGCGTAAGCCGGCGCGGCGTACGTCTGGGTGAGGAGAGCGTCGTTGCTTACGCGGTTATTGTTAACGCGGACGGAGGAGTGAGGAGAGTCGACCTGCTTGCTGAAGCTGGTGACGACGTTCTGGCCGGCGTAACCCTTGTGGGTCGACTCCTGGGTGAAACCGACGCTGGAGTAGTCGCCCGACGCTGTGGAGATGCTGTAAGCCGCTGGACCACCGGCGCTCGCTACGGCCAGAAGGGCGGAGAGGACTACGAACTGGAAACAGAAAATTACAACGTGGTATCGTCGCGCATCAACGAATAAGGACCGACTTCCGATCGGAAAGATTACTCACTTTGAAAGCCATTGTTGCGTTGTTTGTTCGATGCGAGAGCTACTTGAGTTCTGTGATCTGTGGAAGTTCGCTTCCCATATTTATATATCCTGGCCGGGAAGCCTTTGAGCGGATGGAGAACGGGTGGACTGAGAATGTTTCGGACGGGGGTAAGAGATTTCGGTCCCCCCACCCTGGCTCGGGCTCTCGATCTCGATCGCGGATTGTTACTTTTAATTCGGCAATGGGCTGACCGCTGAGGAACAAGCGGGACGGAGAGAAGGAGCCAACGGTCGAGATCAATGCCTCACGACGATGTCCACTCTCGACGAATTACTCCGCCGGACGGGCAAGAGAATGAGAGAGAATGGAAAGAAGAAAGATCGGACGAGGCTACAAGACTCGATGCCGAAATTTTAGAGAGGCCGATCGGTCGAGAGTACGAGAATGCCTAAGGGTTCGAGAAACAGCTTTTAAAGCGTGATCTCACACTTCTCCGCTGGAAACTATGCAAATTTCGTTTATCCGGAGCACCCGATACTGCTCACTGCGGAGAATACTGGAATAAAAAAATTAATAAATTCCACTAGCACGCGGTAAAAATTGTTTGTACTTTTGACAACTTATTGTTCACAAAAGTCCACAATTTTTTATTTCTCAATATTCCGATCCCCTAGCAAGTTGACGGACCGAAAAACGGACACGTCCGTTGGGAAACTAAACGGACCGTAAAAAACGACAAAACGGACTGTATATTTTTTAATGGCATTTGATCTTTTTTCGGTTGCGGAAATCGAAAACGGACCGAACATTTTTTTTTCGAAAAATTTCCTTTGGTCCGTTATCGGTTCCCGCAACCGAAAAACGACCAAGATCGTATTTTTATTCTGTCCTTTCATTAAAAATAAAATTAAAAACGAAAGAAACAAAAATTTAAAGAGCCGAAAATTTTAATAAAAAACGTTCGGCTCTTCCTCGGGTTCCACAATCGAAAAAGAACCAATCCATAAAAACGTACGGTCCGTTTTACCGTTTTTGCGGTCCGTTTCGTTCCCCAACGGACGTGTCCGTTTTTTTGTTTTTTCTCTAAAAGCTGCCGTCCGTCAACTTGCTAGGCTCGCACCATGCGGCACTGGTTTTACACACAAAAGTACAACCTAAAATAGGCAATGACACATGCAATAAAAGTTTGTCATTTATTTAACAAAATTATTCTTACGAAACTTCGTATTCCGATTTTACGAAATTATTTTTTACTGTGCACGTAGTTGAAAATTGGCTCGATGGTAAAACATACATGAGGTATATTTTATGGACACGTTTGTGGGCTTCAAATTTTTTGATTTAGCGTATCACACAAGCCCACGTACATTAGAGGGACTCTTGAATACGTAACTGAATGCAAAACAATTTTTTTCATTTTTTTTAGATATTTGGTTAATGGAGAGATATATGAGTAGTATCCGATAGTGAGTTGTTAAAGATAAATTATGAACCGTTATAACATCACAGGTTTATTAAATTTTATCTTCTTAACGATCGATTATGGTAATGAGGAGTGATATCGAGCACGAATAACGCACCCGACATACAGTCACTCACACAAAATCCACGTACCTGACCACTCCCCAAAAAAAAAAAAAAAATATATATCGTACAGGCGTTGAGCGCCTCACGTCAAGGTCTCACTTTCTCCGAACATACTTGCCCCGGACACTCGCGGTCTCGTTTAATCACGAAGCGAACGAATACGAACACACACACACACACGCGTGACTTGGACGAATTATTCTCGTCTTGACCTCGAGCCATTTCGTGAAGGAAAAGTTATCGAAATTGGATCGATCGATAGACGATCCAACGGTCTGTTTTTGTTCTATTTTTTATTATTTATTTATTTATTTAGTATCAAATTTACGGGTCAAGCCCTTTTTTACAGTAGTTACAGCAGTGGCGATAAGTTTTTACAATAAAAGCGTGGGAATTATTGTTATGTATTACAAATGAACACATAAAACTTTCGATCCTTACGACGAATTCGTTTATTTATTACGACAATAAATACATCCAATACAACAGTAACAAAAACAATTAATATTATATACAATAAAAAAACTATATATTCGAGTCGTCTACTTTTTTTTTTTTTTTTTTTAATACACACTTCTCAATCTCCTCTGCATATTAAAAATCGAACTTGTATCCGTTTCCGCTGACTTTGACGTGAGCGACCGACGGCGCGGACGAATAAGAAACACCCAATAAGCTCTGTCCCGGAGTTTGCTGCACCTGTTGCTGCAGTTGAACTTGCTCGGGTATCTGGGTGCATAGACGCCGCGAAGGAATAAATAAAAAGTTAATAAAGTAAAATAAAAGTATCGGGTGTTACAAAAAAAAAAAAAGCTAGCCGATCCTTTGAGCCACCGAGGCCGCGGATGTTAAAAGCCGCAGGCTTTCCTCTTTCTCTCACGCCCGGGAAGCCACCTCGTGAGGTCGTATTGCGAAAGACACTTTAGCACCGTGGCCCACATTGATCCAGCTACATATCGCCAACGTAACAAGGCAAATAAGAATATCAGGGCCACTCCTGAGTGTATCCGGATACACGCTCATGTACACCTAAGGGCGTTCCCGCGGTTCCAAGGTGAAAGAGAAAGAGGGACCAGACAACAAAAAAAAAAAAAAAGAAAAAAGATCTCGTTTGTTACTACACCGTTGCGTAATGGCCTCTCATTACCTGCTCGGAAGTCTCGTGAACGGGTATGCGCTGGCGGGATGCATGACCGTGAGCTTGCTGATGCTGGGCGTTTAGCTGCAGCTGCAGCTGGGCCTGCTGTCTCAAGGCGAGATATTGACCCAGTTGGGCTTGGTAAGCGGCGCCTTCGGCAGTCTGCTGCACCTGTGGTTGTGCACTGTGGGCATTATGCTGGTAAGATTGATACTGCTGAAGATAGGCAAGGGCGGTAGCTGGATCCAGTGGAGCTTGCTGCTGATAAACCGTTGGCGCCGGAAGCGGCGCCGGATTCACTTGGAGACCGGGATGCTGGGCGTAAGGCGAATTCGCATACGCGGTGGAGATCGGAGCGGCTGGGATGTAGCCTGTGGAATAGATCGGTTCGTTGAGCACATCGTTGCGAAAAGAAATTGGAGTATTGGAAGACGAACAAAAAAAAAGGGAGGCTCGAGTTACCCAATCCCGGATTTCTATAGGCCAGGGCGTTAGCCACGTTCGGCAGGACCTTCTGAGCGAGATGAGGATTGCCGATGCTCGAGCTGAAGGACTGATGAGAGCTCGGACCGTTGAACGCGTACGAGGTCTGCGTGAGACCCGGTCGTATGAAACTAAATGACGCGTGTTGCTCGGCACCGCCCAAGACGTTCGATGGCCTTATACCGTTTACCGGTACGTCGCACATCACGATGTCGTACATCAGGACTGAGAGGAGCACTAATTTCTGGACGGATTCAAGGTCTTCGTGAGCGTGGCACTGTACACAGGTGCAAAGGGTGCGGGGCACGATGGACCGAGGTTCGCCGTTCGTGATTGATTTATTTATTTGGTTGCTTGAATGAAATAATATGAACAAAATCTACGGAGACATGATTAAATATTAAAATATTTAAATGAAAATAAGAATAAGCGTGGCTGAAGGACTGCACAGTAAAAAAAATTTTTTTTTACTTTTTACAACAAATTATTGTCCACAAACGTCAACAATTTTTTATTTGTTAATTTTCTAGTTTTACAAACAAAAGTACAAGCTAAAATTGTCAATAATACAGGAGACGAAAGGACAGGTTCGTATAGTCAAATAGTCATAGTGAGTTTGTCACTTATTTAACAAAATAATTTTTACGAAATTTCGCATTCCGATTTTACGAAATTATTTTTTACTGTGCGCTTGGTCGATGGCCAATTGGCAATATGCAATATAAGTGAAAAGGAAAAAGTTTGTTGGGTATAAAAAAAAAAAAAAAATCTGTTACACGTTACGCATTGTCAATAAACTCACTACTACCGCTAAGAGTAAGTGTACAAAAATTGCGAATAACAGTTAAAATTGCATTTCGTTACAAGTGGAACGTTTTTTGGGTGACGTGAAAAATGTATAAAAACGGTCCGTCTTGCCCCGCATCTCGTGCACAGGGAAGATCAAGCGTAGCTGAACAGTTGTTTGGCACGGGAAGAAAACTTTCTGATCGTTACGACGTATCCGACGCGCGGTAACGAGATAAGAGTAACAGTAGCTCACCATCATTGTTATTCGTTCGATGGTCCACGGGAAATCTCTGTAAATCCTGCTGGGTATCGCTATATAAAAATCGTTATTAGAGACGCGCAGCCCCGAGCTTGTAAGGCTGAAACGCGCCGATGAGTTAAGACCCGAACGAAAATCAAACCTCTAGTCCGAGCTTGACTCCCGACGTGGGGAGTTATATACCGCGGAAGCATTCGTGAGGAAACGTGAGGTGAATCCAGATTGATTAGTTATCCCCTCGGCGAGACACTTTCCCCTTTGTTCGAGGTGCTCGAAGAAACGTGCTCGCTCTATGTTTCGAACAGCCGTGACAAACGCACGATGATTGTAATAAATGCTCGTCGGGCTGTACGCGCCGGGTCGTGCACCCTGACAAAGCGAAAGCATTTTCTAATGCCACGTTGTTCAACATCATAATCTGATTTCGATAAATCTACACGCTGATTTACTCGCGATGTTTTCACCTTTTTTTTTTATTGTCAGTGAAAAAAGTGTAATGAGATTTAAACAAATATCGATCGACCCGATGCCCCCGTATACGATTATCGACGGTAGCATAACTATAACGGCGATCGTGACGAGCGATGAGAGCTATGAAAGCGACATTCCTGCACACACCTATTAAAAAAAAAAATTTGCATCGGTCTAGACGCCGGGCTATTATTAATTATAATCTCTTGTGCATACATCGATCACCTATATTATTTTGTATTGCTTCCTCATAGAGGAAGCTATAGTTTCGTAAAGCAACAACAACAACAACAACAATAATGATAATAATAATAGTAATAATAATAATAATAATAATAATAATAATAATAATAATTTGTAAATGTAATTTCTACATTATTTTTAAACGTTGATTATTTTTTATTCATTAAGACAGCTTCCTTTAAGAGAAAGCCATATCTGGTTGACTTTCTTGAAGAGGTTGCTTCGTGAATGACATAAAACAAATGTGGAAATACCTTGCTAATTAAATTTGAACTTTCATTGTTATCCATTTCAATGTGAAACACGACGATGTTATGTACAGAGTATTAATTGTCAGTATACTACTACGTATATTTAGTATTCCTCGAACATCGCTGCATAGTTGTCGGTATTATAAACAGTTCGGTATTGTATACTGAAACTTCCGAGACTCCTAGCTCGTACTTATTAAGACCATCCTACGTACGTGAATGAAATCGAGCTATACGCATTCCCTGTACCCATTAGTTTGGAAATCCCGTGAAATTATTAAATTTAATTATCAAGAATATCATCGAGAATATCATCGAGAATATCATCGAGAATATCATCGAGAATATCATCGAGAATATCATCGAGAATATCATCGAGAATATCATCGAGAATATCATCGAGAATATCATCGAGAATATCATCGAGAATATCATCGAGAATATCATCGAGAATATCATCGAGAATATCATCAATTTTTATTTTCACAAGCCGGCAAGAGAGGTAATTTTTTTTCGTCCCCAATGGTATTCTCGAATCAGGTGGAATTTTTTTCCCCCACGTATATTGATTCATCGTTTTATCGATTCTATTCCGGGCGCTTCGTCCAGTTCCGTTCGCTCGGCTCATTACCGTGATCGGATTCCATGAAATGCTCTAACTCTTTCTTCGACATTCTCATTAATGGTATTAACGATTCACCGTTATTAAATTATTATCATTCAAGCGCAATTCGTAAAGCATATATTTTCAATCACCAAAAATTATTTTATAAATTCCATAATTGTCTTTCATTTTCAAAAGTCCATCGTCGAGCATCGCCCACTCGACGTATTCGATCGCGATAAAGGGACGCCTTTTGGTGAAACCGCCACCGCCGATGTTGTGTCTGCACGCTATGCCCGCGATGAGGATGGGGGTGTTTCTGTCGAGGAACATCAAAGGGCGTCCCTAGTCACCCTAAACGTTAATGCATGAAAGAATTACGCCATGAACCAAAGAGATTACCCACTCTCGATATTCAAAAAGAAACCCTCAGTACTACTGAACAAACGGCCGAGTTATTCGACCCTCCGAACGATCGATCACCGTGCAATTCCCCAAAGGGTGGCCAGCAATCGGACCGTTCCCCGCTTACACGGTATGGAGACAGGCTGGGGTGGAAAAAGTAAAAGAGGAAGAAAATGTCAGAAGACCGAGCGAAACATACGCGGCAGATCCCCGACACCGACGAGTTTATCCCCTCGAAACGGAATATCGTGTGTCCGTGGGCCTGGCATCTTATACGTTTTCTCGGCAGAACCGCGTAGAGATCGACGGATTTTGTCGCGAAACCGCGGATCTCCCGTAGAATGAGATTAAAAAAAAACGGGAAAAATAAATCGGCCGTGTAGACAGTAAAAAATAATTCCGTAAAATCGCGATACGACGTTTCGTAAAAATAATTTTTGTTAAATAAGTGAGAAACTCGTTTTGTTCAGGTTCGAGTGTGCAAATCTGTTCTTTTATTTCTCGTGTCATTAACAATTTTAGTTTGTACTTTTAACGGTTTAAACGGACGTGTGAATATAGAAATACCGTGTGATTAATTTGACCACACGATATGGACATTTTCATAGGATCTGTGGCGACTTGAGTACAACATAGACGACTCCCATTCTGCATTGTACGCACATGTAATTCATTTTAATACACCAGTATGGGGAGATTCCCCAGTCTGCCTGAATATTTTCAGTTTAATATGCTGTTTGGCGTTTTCTTCCATGTTTTTGTAGATATTATAACCAACAAATTCTCTCCGTGTAGGAATTAAGGAGCCGTGAAACTTCATCTCTGTCCGACTCTCGCTCAGTCGATAACAAAAACTGTAATCCGTTTTTCTCGGGCTTGCCAGGCTGTTCCGAACAAAACCAAATTGCTAGAGTCTCACTCGATTGCTGGATGAAGAACCTGATAATTTCAATTTAATCCAATTTGTTGAGCGACCGTGAAAAAAAAAAAAATTACAGTTTCCGTTACCGACCGAGCGTCTTTCTCACGGATTTAACGCCACAGAATAAAAGGGTAAAAAAAAAAACGCCTGTCCGCCTATCTTCGATATCACGCGTATCTCTCGAAAGCAATTTTTCTCGAGGTAAATCGTTTCACAGGAGCTTTTATATATACCCCTACGTGCCGTCAGCAGTATATATAAACGCTCCAAGGTATCGCCGAAGCCACATGCGAGAGCTTTGTCCCCGTCGGAGACTCTGTAGTCGGAGCTCGCCCAGCCGATCTGTTGAACCTCCCTGGAATACTCTGTCGCCACACATGTCTGGGCACAATGGAAGTCGGACAGTTATCTCCAACGACAGTAGCATCAGAGGCTCCGATTACCTCGTGGCTGTAATTGCGGTGGTTACCTTCAGCAACGCAATGTCGTAGTTGGTAATTAGATTTGTCGCCGAATTGACCCATTCACGTTTAACGACGCTCGACACCTGTGTGCCTTGTTTGCACGGAATTATCGGAATCGTCGCTGGAGCTCGTCTAGAGTACAATATATTGTTGGTGGAAATTCTCTTGCTCTTTCTGGAAATTTGAATAAACGATTTAAAGGCTTAAATAGACCTAAACGATTGAAGGTTTAAATCGAATAAACGATTAAAGGTTTAAATCGAATAAACGATTGAAGGTTTAAATCGAATAAACAATTAAAGGTTTAAATCGAATAAACGATTAAAGGTTTAAATCGAATAAACGATTAAAGGTTTAAATCGAATAAATGATTAAAGGTTTGAATCGAATAAACGATTAAAGGTTTAAGTCGAATAAACGATTAAAGGTTTAAGTCGAATAAACGATTAAAGGTTTAAATCGAATAAACGATTAAAGGTTTAAATCGAATAAACGATTAAAGGTTTAAAACGAATAAACGATTAAAGGTTTAAATCGAATAAACGATTAAAGGTTTAAGTCGAATAAACGATTAAAGGTTTAAATCGAATAAACGATTGAAGGTTTAAAACGAATGAACGATTAAAGGTTTAAATCGAATAAACGATTAAAGGTTTAAATCGAATAAACTATTAAAGGTTCAATTCGAATAAACAATTAAAGGTTTAAATCGAATAAACGATTAAAGGTTTAAATCGAATAAACGATTAAAGGTTTAAATCGAATAAACGATTAAAGGTTTAAATCGAATAAACGATCAAAGGCTTAAATCGAATAAACGATTAAACGTTTAAATCGAATAAACGATCAAAGGCTTAAATCGGCCTACGGGACGATCTTCTTCTCAACCAGTATCGAAGCGAAGCGACGCCCTTTCCTAGTTTTTGTTAAAATTGCTGATAATTTGCGATTAATTAGCACGATAACAAAAAACAATGCAATATAAGTTTTCTTACCGCGGTCGGCAATGATGATTGTAATTAATTGTTTTTTTTTTTCTACCACGCTGACCATTTACGTGTGAAAATGAATTCTCGAATCTGTTATCATCCTGCATTGATATCCGCTTCGTGTATGAATGTTTTTTTCCACCGGAAGTGACTGACGCCCGTGGAAAAGAATTAATTACCGTTTCTGTCATCGACTGGGAGCGGTTCGGGTGGGACGGATTGGGTCTTCGCATTACCTTAATTCACTCGCTTATACATACAGTGAGCCACGGTGACGATTCATCGGGGTGATATCGGACTACCGCCCCACGGTTCTATTCACCCCTTGTGTTTTACCGTTAGGTAAACGATGTGAAGAACCCAATTTATGTCCGCCCGATACCAGCCATCAATCATTCGTCGAAAGACACTCGGCGTCAATGTTTGCGGTACCGTCGTTCCCGCTTCGTTGGATAACCAAATTAATTGTGGCTGATATATGACTAGCGGTGCACAACACCTATAATTATCTGTAAAGTGTACTACCACACTGCGTTAATTAAATTTCCGCAGGTACCGATAACCAACAAAGCGCACGAGGAAACTCTCCGCATAGCGTAAAACTTTCCGTAAAGTTGACGTTATGTTTCGAGTCGGTTATTACCCGAGGGAAGAGCTGTTGATTGGATATCGACTGGCGTCGTATATTCTTCGCGTCGCAATATAATCCACCCGCTGTCGGACAGCACGAATATTTCTCGAACGGCACAGTCGTCGACCAGATCTAGTGATTGGCAGCTTATCCGATGAAAATCCGGTCGAATAGACATGGAGAGAGACTTTAGAGAGACTTTATTATTATTATCATTATTATTATTATTATTATTATTATTATTATTATTATTATTATTATTATTATTATTGCAGAAATTATAACGTCTGCGCAATCAATGAATCAAATCGCCTGAAAGATCCTTCATTTATTCTTAATACCTCCGGATAAAATTACCACGTGAATAGCTGGTTTCAATTACAAGAAAAAAATGAATTGACAATCTCGACCGACGTCGGGTCGGTCGTACATACCTGCTACACCGAAAAAAAGGTTTGGTAATATCGACCTCACAGCTGCGGTCACGAAAAATTGGTTTCAATCAATTCAGGCGCATTTGAATAGGCTGCACCGTTGTTGAAACAATAAAATTGGGGTGGTAGTGTCAATTGCGTATATTGCAGTTATTGCGATTACAACGTTGGTTCAAATTGAACCAAAGCTGCGTTAAATCAATAACTTTTTTTTTATTCAATCGTATAATACTGTCACCATACAGAAGGAGTATTATTTTGACTTGAACGTATATTTGGTCAATTTGAAGAAAAAAAAAATGCGATTCGATATGTTCGCATATATACGAACATTTGTCATCTTGAAAATTTTTTTATTCAATTCGAAGTTGAGTCTAAGTTAACGATGGAGAATAACTTATATATCCGATTCAAGATTACACATATCAATAAGCTATTGTAGCGTAGTGGTAAGGTACTAGGTCAGGATGCCGTTAGTTTCGGGGTTCGAGCATCGCTAGGATATATAGAATTTTTATTTGTAAAAATGGTATTATATTGATAAGCAACAAAGTACTGATAATAATTGAACATATAAAACGCGATGTAACCATGTATGAAATTAATTAGTAACAAATAACGTAAGTAACAGTACTGGAATCCAACTCCAGATTGAGTTGGGCCAAAGCTTTCTTTTTCCTTTCTGTGGCTAGATATGTTGTTTCGCGTAACGGTTTATTATTTTCGATATAATTGCCTATTGTGTTCGATCAAACGTATGCTTAATTGAGACAATGAATTAATTTTTTTTAATACTGATGTAACTTTTTAGTCAACTTAACTAAATATTTCCTTCGCCACCCGCATATATTATAAATTCATACAAGTTTTATTTGATCTTACCAAACCTTTTTTTTCGGTGTAGTTTCAATCACAAAAAAAAAAAAATGAATTGGCAATCTCGACGGACGTCGGGCTGTTGTAACGAATTCCGACCACGTTCTTCGCAAGGTTCTCAAATCCGTCGGTTCTGAAATGTCAGCCAGGATGTCTTAGCTCCGTAATTTCTGATTCACCCACTTCCGTAATCTCGTTACCGAACCTCCGGTGGTCGAAAGGTCGGCGCTGTTATCGGCACGGTAAACAAGACCGACCCTCGATGATTCTCGAAGTAGGACGCATGAGTTTTTCACCGAGGCCTACCAAGCATTTGGTCGAATTCCTTTATTTTGAGCGATAGCCGGCACGGTATTCCCAGTGGCCAGGTCGAGCGCCCCCTATACGAGAGTGCCTCGGCCAAACTGAGAAGAAGAAGAAGAAGAATTCATTTATTTCTTGATTACTGACGAACAGTAAAGTCGTACGGGCATTAGCGGGACTCCGCGCCAATTTAACAGCTGGCCGATCGCCGAAACGGAATACATCGATGGCTACCGAGGAGCACTCGGGCTGTAAGTCAAACAGAAAGTTGTAAATGTCGAAACGGTAACGAGATACAAACCTTTTGGCGAAACGTCGCATTTCGTACACCATCGAGAGCATAACGCCGCGTCTTCGAATCGGACGCCGAGAGAAGCTGGACAGGGAGTGTCTTGTGTCGCAATTTATTTTGAACCTTCTCGTATAGGGACCAATTATTGGATCCGGTTAATCAAATAGAACGAGTATGTCGCACTATTGACGCCGAATACTGTCGATGCCCTAATGGAACTGAGCTGACCGTCGGAAGACTGCAAATGCACAATGCGCGCAAATTTTTATTCGCTCTAGACTCGCGTATAATCTTTATTTTAATGTCGTCTTTTGTGTAACTCTTCCAGCCAGCGTTGTACAGTCTTATTTGTTTGACTTGCACGCGGATCGCTCGAGTGAGGCGGCTTCAAATTTACGGAACTCAACCGTACATGAACAAGCCAGCGCATTCACAGACCTTTCCCCACTACGATTTGTTCACAACTGTATGCACGACGATTCGACCCTTCACTGTTAGAAATGTACGGCAGCGTGTTTCGAACGGACTTTCATTGGTACGTCGTCATTTATGTACGACGAATTTCTCCTACACGCACAGAACCATCATTTTTTTTTTTTTTTTTAGTCTTACACAAAAACTGTGGTACCCTGCGCAAACGTACACCAGCATTTAAAGTCATTCGCTCTATTCCATAATATAAGCCATCGAATGTTTGTTTTACAATCGTCTTGCACACAGTTGTGAACAAATTGTAGTGAAAGGTTTGTGAATGTGCTAGCTTGTTCATGTACGATTGAGTTCCGTAAATTTTGAAGTCGCCTCTCTGTCTCCTCATAGTCGCGCAACTCGCGGATCCATGTCTGGACAACTGTGTGCACAGTAATGATTTCGTAAAATCGGTGTACGATGTTTCGTAAAAATAATTTTGTTAAATAAGCGAGAAACTCGTATGTTCAGATTTGAATATACAAACTACTGTACTTTTATTGCCCGTGACATTAACAGTATCGGTGCGTACTTTCGTTTGTAAGATAATAGCCCTATGACGCGATCGGTAAATTAACAAATAAAAGTTGTCGACGTTTGTGGACAACAAGCTGTCGGAAAAAATTTAAACTGTTTTTCACTGTGTAGTGCGAGTGCCGAATACGATGCGATCCCAATACGCGGATGCACCAATTCCGTTACGATATAATGGACGAAAATGGAAAAAAAAGAAAGAAAACAAATGGTGTACACACGACAAACTGTTCAACTCTATGAACAAGTAGATATTGAGCAGTTCTGTTCTAAAAGCCCGTACCAGTTTCGTTTGATACCGAAGTCATTCATCATTTATCATCGCCATCGAGAAGTTTTAACGAGTTTCCTTTCTTTTCTTATTCTGCGAATTTTTTTAGATTTGCCGTTTTTTTTCTTTTTTTTTTTGTCACATTTTATATAAACCTATGTTTTGAAGCCAGACACGTTACAAAATGCCCGATATGTATTTGCGTCGCTGGCACGTGTGGGTGTTGAATCGAGCGGATGGACGTGACGCATTCGTAGAGCGAACGAGTTCACACGTGCCACTCGATTGCACGAAGCTCACAAAGTTTCGGTCGAAAGGCTTTATTAGTTTACCTGTTGCCGGTAGTTATCCTTTGTCATCGAATTTGGTCACGAATGCGGTGGGAAGTGGATGAAGGTGCGGTGTATCGGCGACTGAGAGTCATGAGGGCGTATACCGCAAGGTTTAACACGGGACTCACGCCCTTCTGATTCCCTGCCGCTGATATTTATGTTTAACGTAATGGACATCGTGGACTACATCGATAAATGAAATGCCACACGATGATGCAATTTCCTTTTAATATTCATTTACACACCGAACGGACGGTTCACCCGAAATACTCCTTAACACGAAATGTAACACTCATAATTTCTCTTATCAAATAATTCATTTACAGAAGTTTTCGACTTATCTCCACATTACAACAAGTAATAAATATCTGATTTTTTTGTTTTTTTTTTTCACGCAACAACATATAATCATGTACATAAAAATATATATATATATACCCCGATTAGTCGATACTTAATACTGAATAAGAATTTCAATTTTTCTCTCATTCCGTTTTTCTCATACGCCGGGAACGAAGTTTTAATATTATCGACAAATCATTAAAATCGGCTTCCGCCTTATTCGCACGACGATCACAGCGTTACACAATCTTATCGGTAACGATAAGATCAAAATATCGATTTAGTTAACGACATACGACCGATCTACTTACAGCTACTCTCGTTTTGTAAGTCGGCCTTAAACGATTAGGTTTCTTTCTTTTTTTTTTTTTACTTATTTGTGCCGAAACTGTATTCGGCACGAGAATGGACAATAGAGTATCCCGAAAGATGACAGAAACGTTGAACAGGTGAATTGCAAGTGAAACAAGACGCCCTTTGTCTTACACGACCGCCAATCAAACTTTACGTAATAGGGTAAGTCAGAGTGATGTGGCTACGCAGGTGATATTGCCACGCGGGTGATATTGTCACGCGGATGATATTGCCACGCGGGTGATATTGCCACGCGGGTGATATTGCCACGCGGGTGATATTGTCACGCGGGTGATATTGTCACGCGGGTGATGCGCCCACTCGGGTGATATCGTCACGCGGGTGATACCTCCACGCGGTTGATATTGCCACAGGGATGATATGGCCAAGCGGGTGATACGGCCACGCGGGTGATATTGTCACGCGGGTGATGCGCCCACTCTGGTGATAACGTCACGCGGGTGATATTGCCACGCGGGTGATATTGTCACGCGGGTGATATCGTCACGCGGTTGATATTGCCACAGGGATGATATGGCCAAGCGGGTGATACGGCCACGCGGGTGATATGGTCACTTCTTTTAACGAATGGCGCTGCCGTTTGCACCGTTTTTTGTATACGTGGATACAATATGATTGTACCGAAAATTATAAGATTGCATGTGCAAGGGTCAGTTTGATATGCCATGTGGCCGTATCCACCGCAATTTCCGGGTGAAATGGCCCGTAAAACCGTTTTCTTTTTATGTTATGCGTTTCACGGCGATCACGCGACTTTACGCGTTTTCTTGGTATTCAGTTGTTCTCCGAATCGACAAAAAGTCTCTTGACAAAATTTGTCAAGCAGTCTCTTTAAATGACCTGTGTCTTTTTGGCTCAATGCACAATCTTCCGAGCATTCTGCGTTTCGCTACGAATCAGCTGTCAGCACTGTATACCTGCTACCTACTGTGATCTGTTTTTTTTTTTTTTTAATTATTATTTTGGCATCTGAAACATTTGACGGAGGTAGTTATAGTATTTCTGTAATTCGTGTGGACAACATAAAATAAACTAAGTCATGTCTCGTGCGATGCATCTATGCTTCTCTAGGCCTGATCGACTACAATTATTACTATGGCCACATCACCCGTAGTGTCCGGGTGATATGACCGATCGCAAATATTTATTTATAGCGTTGCAATTAAATCGCCCATCGGAAATATCGAAAGTTCAGAGGGAATCACTTCAGTTCGATGTATCTAGAGTGGGTTACGATCAGAATTTAAAGGATTTTTTTAACGTCACACCTTGATTTTTAATTGTCTGAAGAATCATGGCCATATCACTCCGACTTACCCGACGATTCGGTTTACTCTCGAAATCGGAGAAAGGGTCGGTTGTGACGGGCTTTTCGTCGCGGTTGCTTGCACTAAAGCGGTTAGTTAGTAAATTCACACTAAGTGGACTGCCAGTTCTTGAAGCGACAGTCACTGAGGCGCCATCCGTCCAACGGCGAACTTATGGAGCTGGCAGACGGGCACGCATAGAATCAGACATGTATATAGAATAAATACAGAGGGTAAAGCACAGAGATACTATGTAATTCACTAAGCTGATAGACAAGTGGCTTATTAATTTCGAATTTCGAGACTCGGAATCCCCGACGGCAAAGTACCTTCATCAAAGCGAGTTAATTCGATCGAGTATAGTAACATATGCACAGGCGAACGATCGATTAATTAATAATGTGAGGTTAAATGTTAAACGCTTAGAATTTTACGATATTCTCACGGACACGAAAAGAGGGTGAGGCGTATTATTAACTGTAGTAGGTTCGATCGCCGCCGGCCGTGTAATATAGGTCACGAATAGTGTATCCTCGAGTACCGAGAGAAGAAGCGAAGAAGCCCCACTTCACTTGATCGGACAAATTTTTTTTTCTTCTTTTGCGTTTCGTTGGAATTCTTTTACAAAAGCGGAAAGATATCGATTCAACGGTTCTGATACAGTCGCTTGTGTGTACAACAAGAGAAATAATCTATTTGACGACCACCGTTTATTTGGTTTAAGTAAACGTACGAAGCCTTGTCGGTTCACTGTGAAAAATATTCTTCTGTGTAATAAAGATAATTTACTGAACAGTTCTAAAATTTCAGTATTATGCGTTTAAAATTGTCCTCGAGAAAAGATAAACAAATGACAAATTATGAAATAACTCGGCCGAACTGACGATACAGAAACCTCATTAAAATGTACATGGTATGTGAGCTTTTATTTTCGCCGCGGCAATATCCACTCGGATCGGCCGAACGCGTCTAAAGGATTTTGTTGGATTACAATTTTCGAGAATTTTGCGTTTCTTTGACAACGGTCAAAGCTATTAAACATATGTATTCTGCTTCAAACACAATTGAAATTCCAACAAAAAGTATTTAAAACATAATTATCGAGAGCCCACATGCATAAATCCATTCGGATAAAATGGGCTCATTTCAACGCGCCACGGTCGCGTATTTTCGATTGTCAATTCTAACAACGGTCTTGTATGACTTCCAACGTCAAATTAATGGAACCGTCGATTTTTAATAATTCTCTAGTAGGATTGCATCTGACGCTCCGTATTCTCGCGTTCGACACACCGAAATGAAATTCGCACTTGATGCAATCTTCTCTCTGGGACGTGATATCCAAAATTGCTTCTGTAATGTCGAAGCTACTGGTCTCTGGCTGAGCGCTTAATTTGATTGCGCGCCTACCACGCATTGAATCGTAACGGCGATTCATTTAAACGGTACCATCGGGTAGTTCACGAATTCTCTGTTATACATTGACCGTATATTAATTTCGCAAGTGCCCACATCGAATAATTATCTACACATTGGAATCGTCGCTGCTCGCTCGTTCTCGCATGATAAATCGATCAATATCGTTCGGATGAAAATTTCCGGATTTGCCTGGGCGAGCATGCACGCGACGTTTACGAACGGGCTTGGAGTGTGCCGTATCTACGGAACTAGGTTCGTCCGGGGTGTGCTGTTGGATCTAATAACGGGACTGTGCAAACTCGGGCTTCGCCGTGAGCTTCCGCCGAGACCGTTACTCCCGGCGATGCTTCCGATACGAGAGTTTCGCGTGTAAGCAACGTTAGCGACACCCCTGCCACGTCGAGGTGTTTCCTGGCAGCGGACACTCGCTGCATCCTCGGCGACCGCGGTGTGACGACTTCTCGGACAGCAGAGGTAACCGCGGAGACGTTCCTTCGTTGGCCTGCAACAGGTCCAAATGACGATTGTGTAAAGAAATCGTCGTCTGGACACGAGGATGGCGAATAAAAAAAACAATACTTATTCACCTCTTTAAATCAATTCTTATCGACCTCTCAGTTCTACCGGAAAATTTGGGTGGGTAAGGAGTTTGGAAATTTGGGCCAAAGAAACGCTCTTGTCAGTGAGAGGGAATGCCTTGTGTGACTCGAGATACGGGGTACGTGATAATAAAGTTAATCAGGATGTAGAGGTAAGGTGGAGATGCGAGATGTTTGGTAAAAGTCGAAGTGCAAATATCTATTTTCATGCGCGAAGCCACATGGACATAGATGGACGGGCCATTAATGCACGAGAGCGGTATTATGAATCTGTGCATCTGTGCGGGGTGCGATGCTGTGAAACAGCATCGCACCCCGCTGCGTTTAATTTTCTGCTCAGCGCGGAAGAAGAAGCGCCGTTTTTCAGACCGAGAACACGCTGTATATCAGGATAACTTTTTTTTTTTACCATCCGCAACCGACGAAGAGTTGTTGATTCAACGGTCCTTCGCGTTTCTATGGAATCTGTGAAAGCCCTTTTTGGCACAGAGTCGATAAATTTACACCGCTCTCTCGGAGATTTTTTTTATATTTTATAAAATTTATACTTATACTATATAATATATAATAATTTTTATATAATATATCATATTATATAAATTTATATTTTATCACATTTTTATATTTTATATCGTACGCGATACGCGTCGAACAAGTCGATTGCATGTACACGCTACGACGTGTAAATCGGCGGGAAATTCTAAGGGGATGCTGGAGCTGTTTTTTTCCTTTTGTTTATCCTGCTTTACCTGTTTTACCAACGGAACTAGACAATTTTTCACCTCCGACTTACCGTTGTTAATATACTACACATATGCGTCAAATCATGCAGGTTTATGATATTGACATAAACGCTTCGGTGTGCAGTCGAATTTTCATTGAAAACTTACAAGGAATTAAGAAAATCGAATATTATAGTTTGCGAAAGTGCACGAACTTAGTGTACTTAGAAGGGTGACCGCCTAGCCGTGCACTAACTGGCGCATTGGAACCGTTGAGCGGGAGGTTGAATCGATGCAGGTTTTTTTACAGTTTTCCTGTGTCCTCGTGCAAATGCGATACATTAGGGGGGAGAGGGGAAAGCTGCTCCGGACGCACATCTACAAACGACAATTGAAGACTTGCAACAAATGAGGGAAGGCGGCTTGATAGCAGAAAAATAGCCAGAGCCATAAGGAGAAATTGCCGATGAAAAAAAAAAAAAAAAAAAAATCATGCCGCTATCATCGGCTCTGATCGACCGTCGTAAGTCGATAGACTAAGTGAACGCGGTTTACACTATGCGTTATTATCTTTTGTGTGAGCAGCTTTCCGAGGGTTTTGGAATATTCGGAGAACTTCGAAGAATCGGCATGCACGAATTTTGTATATCCTACAGAACGGATGCTGTATAGCATTTGATATTTCAGCGGCCATGTTGATTTTCGTGAAAATTTTTAATGTTCGATTTTCTTTATTTCTCGGAAGATTTCGACCGAAATTCGAGTGTACGCCGAATCGTGTATGTTATTAGTACCATCCTGTAAGATCTCAAACATGCCCGTAAAACAGGAAGGTGCAGCATCCCCTTAACCAGTTTACAGATTAACGATGCTCGTCCTCCGATCCCGAGGCCATAATCCGTATTCCTCGATTAATTACGCACCACCCCCATTGTGCCCCGTTTACTGTGTAGTCACCGATCACCGGGCTCCGGAAAGTCACCGTCAACGTTACCCGACGACATCCGGCACGGTAAATCTTCATTTTACAACGCTTAATGATGCTAGGATCTGCGATATGCCCCACAGCGAATTATCGACGAGCAAGGCAATATCACCGTATCCACTTCGCTTGATATATCGCTCTCTCCCATAGTTGTGTAAAGAGAGCAAAAAAAAAAAAAAAAACGTCCTTAAGGGCTGGGGAAATCCCGCGTTTGGTCGTAAAAACCGTAACGACGTTAACGTCACGGACTCTGAAACTTCGAGTTTCGAAGCATACATCAATGGTCTAAGTCCGAAAAGGCATCCGAGCTATGTACATACACTGCGTCTCTCAAAGAGTTACGATATATTCCCATTGATATAATCCCACTGGTGGAATTCATCGACGCAGTGAAGTTTCAGACCTCAGAGTGAAAATACGTTCCATTCTCGTCGAACACTCGAGACTCGTTTGAAATGTATACACGAGTATTCACAATATTTTATAGTGCGCGACGAGAGTCTGTGGTCCAGACACCGACATTTTTGACGTGTTTCAGTGCATGTCTATCTCATTAACAATTCCATCGGAAAACATCTCTTTTGCGTTATAATTAATCCTCGGAAAATTTCTACTGCATCCACAGGCAAAAATTCAAGCAGAGCGTGCTAATTACCAGCGACTCTGGTGCAATATCGAATACCCAGTAAATATCTATCATGTTTGTCTGTGGTTGTTTCGTATTTGCGGTATATTTTCATTTTTATCCCTGCAGAGTTTACATAATTATTCTGTGCCCGTTAAGATTTTCTTCCTACGCTTATGTTTTCCTGGTTGTAATTACACACGTTACCGACACTGGCCGACGTTGGATGAACGACGTTGGGGCCGACGCTATGCCAATACAATAAACAGCGGCGAGAGCACATTCGTGTCAGTAAACTGTCTGGTATCTTCTGTACCGTTTTGTTTCCCTCTGCTGTCTGGCCAAAGGGCACGTGTAAGGATGTCGGTGACGAACCCTCGACGGCATTACATTTCCCCGAAGGGTGTTCGGATCCCCTGCCCACGTATTCATTAATCTCATAACGCCACCGTCGCCGACATCCATTTTCCGCGAGTTCAATGACCTTTATACGCACGAATAGCCACCGGGGATTTCGTGACCGTTCTACCGGAAAGTCGCACGTGGGCTTATGAACTCATTCCATCGACGGGGCGGCTTTAACGCCTGAGCTATATCGTTCATTATGATTATGTTTTCATCGGTGGACGAAGCATTGCAACGTGTTTCGTAGCCTCGCATAAATCGAACGGATTTTTCAGGGAGCGACCGATGCAGCTAAATACTATTGGTAAATATTTCTCAATAAAAAAAATAATATAACATTAGACTAGAGACATTTTCAACCCAGAGATACGTTGCAACCACCTCAGCTAGGGCGTACAAAGCGGTGTCTCGCCGAATTGAGCACATGTGTCGACTGTCTATTTTTTTTTTTTTTATTAATTTTTTTTTTTTTTTTCATCCCAGCGAATTTCGAAAGGCGAAGAGTTTAGCTTGCGATGTTTCGCACGTGCACGACAACAAAAGAAAAACAAACATCTTATGTTTCGAGGGTATCGCTAGGAGATGGGATAGAGCGGGCAAAATGGGACACTGAACAAAACGCAGGTTTCCAATTATTTTTGGATGTCCCATTTTGCTCCACCGTCCCATATTGTCCCGCTATTCCCTATTGTATTGTATTGGCCTATACAATAGGCCAATACATATTCGTCACAGAGTGTGACTACTCTACTTCGATTCGATATATAATGGATCGGGGAACGCGCCCTTCTTTCCCCTCTTCGGTGCGGGTCATAAATCAAGTTATCTAACGTGTCAAAACTTCCATTCGTATCCTTCGCGATGTCCCGTCGATCGCCGCTCGGATTTCACATTTCCGGCCGAAGAGACTACGGTGAGACTAACTCACCGAATTTTGGAGAGACCGGGGCAAAACGGAGTGGCTGAGAAATTAAAGACCCTTCGGACGGATCACGAGTTACGAATTTACTGTTTATGAACGACAAACAGAACTAGATTCGTAATAATTAATATTCTTTTTATTCAAGATGTAGATATAACACAGCCGAGTATGCACCTCAAAAAAACAAAAGGTCAATTTTGATACACGCTCAGTCAAATA
Organism: Amblyjoppa proteus; assembly: GCA_963922035.1. Taxonomy (NCBI): domain Eukaryota; kingdom Metazoa; phylum Arthropoda; class Insecta; order Hymenoptera; family Ichneumonidae; genus Amblyjoppa; species Amblyjoppa proteus. The sequence continues at coordinate 15,856,664 of OY998230.1, forward strand.
CGCGAATAACAAAATACGTAAGTAATAAAATACATGGATCGTAAAATACGTAAACCGTAAAATACGTAAATCGTAAAATACGTAAATCGTAAAATACGTAAATCGTAAAATACGTAAATCGTAAACACGTAAATCGTAAAATACGTAAATCGTAAAATACGTAAATCGTAAAATACGTAAATCGTAAAATACGTAAATCGTAAAATACGTAAATCGTAAAACACGTAAATCGTAAAATACGTAAATCGTAAAATACGTAAATCGTAAAATACGTAAATCGTAAAATACGTAAATCGTAAAATACGTAAATCGTAAAATACGTAAATCGTAAAATACGTAAATCGTAAAAGACGTAAATCGTAAAATACCGGAAAGTAAAATACGTGCAAAGAGTACTCTGTCGCGACGCTGAGGATGGCAGAGGATCTTGCAGTGTCTTCGCTATAGGGAAGAAAAATAAGGAATAAAGGGTTAAGAGAGGGGAAGGGGGATTAAGGGGTGTTGATTGGGAGCATTTAGTCGGGCGTCGTTAATCAACGCATTCCGCGCCCCCATAAACGCGCGCTTCATCCCACTCTGTACTCAATTTATCGCAGCACTTAGTTCTGCCGCTGCGATGCGATCTCCATGAATTATTCATTTAAATCGTCGTCCGAACTCGAAAGTGGGTCGGCCAGCAGGACACTTCGCTCCTCAATACCTCGAGACGAGAAATACAAAAAATCGTATGTACGTCCCTTGCAGATGAGAACGGAGAAAAACGAAATTTTTTTCTTAGGCACATCTACATTTCTACCACTGACAACTCTACTGGATAACTCAAAAATCTGTACTTTACGTTACTCTACTCTACCAAAATCTTTACTACTGATTAAAAAAAAAACTACCAGAATCGAAATAAAACTCTCGCGAAATTGAAATAAAATTCCGGTAGAGTTTTATTTCAATTCCGGTAAAATTTTATGTTGATTCTGGCAGAGATTTTGGTGGAGTTGTGAGTCGTACAGATGTAAATGTGCCTATTTTACATTTGCGTCACGGTAAAATAAAAGTCTTGGAACGGTCCATGTCGCCCCACTCGTCTCTATATATATATATATATATATATATATATATATATATATGTATGTATATATATATATATATATATATCAATAACAACGAATTATAAAGGTTGATCAAAGAACAGGCGCCAGTGAAATTGTGATTTGTAACAGATCAAGGAATAACTCCCGGTGGGATTGACGAAGCATTTTACCGAGACAATTCGATCATTCCGCTCTGGTGACTGCGTATCAACACCGGCGACCGGAGAAAAATATTTTGTCGTTGATATTTCGCGTATCGGCGAAGGAGGGAAAAGAGCGGACCAACGTTACTCGCACGGTTTCTTCCGCGCGAGAGAGCTTTGAGCCCCATTGTACTCAACGGAGCCAGCGAATTATTCTCATAGTCGCGTAGCATCGACGATTCTACGTTTTTCACAGGAACATCGATGAGAGCAAAAAAAAGAGACATTGAAGCTCCGCCACTCGATGCGTGCGACGATAGTTCTGAAGGTACTGGAGCATTGTACAGTAGTATCATGTTCTTTTTATTTTTATTTTTTAAATTTAAACTTCCGAAACGTGCACTCCACGATTCAGCGTGACTGAGAGAATTCAATAAAACGTAGACATGAAAGAGCTGCCCGGGATAAATTCTTTCGGAGTGTCACATCGGTAGATGCGCTCCGGGTTTCATGTGAATTCGTGTACCATATGCATCGGGTATTCCTTCGTAGAAAGATCACAACTGACAGGCTCCATTTTTCTATGTCGGCATCAATTTATTATGTAAACATTTCACGGAAAAAAAAAAAATTCCTTTCCATGAAAGATGTCTAAAAATTGAGCGGTAGTTCTGTACTATAGAAAAATGCATCAACCTCGGTGCTTAATACGGCTTGACGAACGTTGCGCTGCAACGTCTTCGCATTGAGGAGATGCTGGAGCTGTTTTCTTTTTTTTTTTTTTAATTGAAAACTTACAAGGAATGAAGAAAAGCGAACATTATAGTTCGTGAAAGGGCATGAACGTAGTTTGACGATTGACGCACATGTCGCATCGCTGCAGGCTGCATCGTGCCTTAGACAACATTTATGCCGTCGTTGATCGGGATGTCGAATTCTGAGGATTGGTGTTCGTACTCGAAGTATCGAATGCGAACATCAAGACTCAGTTGGAATGACCGGCCTTATCGGCGCAGGAATTTCTGAAGTTTCCGTGCGCCCTCGTGCAAATGCGATACAGTATGGGGGATTAATAGCGGCTTGAGCCGAGAACTTTACGAGCGAGGAATTGGATAAAAATTTATGAGAATAGCGGCTTGATGGCTCCCAGATAGCTAAAGCCTTAAGAGTGGAATTACGAGAAAGAAAAACACACATTCATGCCGTTGACGTCGGCTCTGATCACCCGTCGCAAGTCGATAGACTAAGTGAACGCAGTTTACACTGTGCGTGATTATCTTTTGTGTGAGCAGCTGTCCGACGTTTTTGGAATATTCGGAAAACTTCAAAGAATCGGCATGCACGCTCCTTTGACGTATTCGAGATCTAGAATTTTTTGTATCCTACAGAATCGAATGCTGTTGACATTTCAGCGGCCATTTTGGTTGTCACGACAATTTGTAATGTTCGATTTTCTCTATTTCTCGGAAGATTTCAATCCGAATTCGAGTGCACGCCGAATCGTTTATGTTATCAATACAGTCCTGTAAGATTTGAAGCATACCCGTCGCATAGGAACGAAGAATAGTGAAAACTAAGAAATCGCCTATTTCACTCGATAAAACAGGAAGGTCGAGCATTGCCTTAATTCAAGATTAATTTGGGGAAAAAAAAGGAACTAAAACTGGAGCAAAGAAATGAAAAATAATGTACATGCCTGCTCATCTGCCAGGACGCGTAGAGCACCGGTGTCGTCACGGTGGAGGCGAACGCTATCCAAACGAATATCGTGAAGGTGATGTCGATCGGTCCAATGTTTTCGTAAGTCTCCACCAAAGCGAGCTTCGCCAGTCTGCAACAGGTGTAAAACTATGAGGCAGCTGTGGAAATAATATTCGACGAAGACGTAGTGCTCGAGGGAGTGATGTTAGCCAAGATGGAACTGGGTATCGTATCTCGAAACACGATACCTATGGCGGTGCGATGCTCAGAACTGCTCTGGGCTTTCTTTGAAACCGTCGACGTAATTCATTTGTACGGAATATGTCAATACGATAGTCAAGATTCCCGTAACAATCACATGCGCAATAATAACTCCTGTGTACAACACCCAGCAGCACAGAGTCAATACAGGTCGACAGGTGGATTTGTACAAAAGGATTGCGCAACAGCGGAGAACGGGGTAAGACTGATCTTCGTCTGAGACGAGACTTTTTTTTTTTATTGAGCTACTCGACATTTGTATTTTTTAAATTGTCCTTTTTGCCCCGCTATTGACTACAATACGGAATCCAGGTGAATTGTAGTCGGTCAGAGACAATAAAAAAAATAATAATTTAAGAAACAAAAAGATCATTTCGTTAATCTCTGAATAAGTACGGGTAATTCTGGGAGTAAGATTTATTGCGTCTTTCTTGTACTAGTGAATGCGCATTGATTTGCATTTTTTTTTTTAATTAAAATTTATTTTCCGTCGATATGACGAAGCACATCCGTCCCGTCGCACCAGAATCGACACAAACTGAAATGCAACGATATACCGCGTTTCAATTATATATTATATCGTCATTGTTATTCAGTCGCGCATCGTTAAATAGTGGATGTACAGGCGTGACATTGCGCGATGGACATGCGGGTTTTGACGTTGGACTCGTCAGTTTTCTCTCCGTCGCTCTGCTGCCCTACGCATTGTCGCACATTTGAATACGCACACTGATTACGATCGCTTCCGGACGCGCGATGTCCGGATTTTATCCGCGGATTTGCTGACAACGTAGTGGTCAGTTCGATAAATTTTATTGTCATCGTTATGTATCATTGTTTGATTATGTATCATTCAATTTTAACTTATCAATCGGATACTCCAGCGAGCCGATTTAATTCTCTTTCGCATGCTGGAAAGCCTTCGAAGAATTTATTCGAAATTATAACGTCGGTTGAGGGAAACTCTGCTCCCTCATGCAATTGCCAGTTGTGATGGTCGAGGTAATGCGCGTGTAATATAAATGTGAAGTCCGAATGATTGTCACTTAGTTTTATTTAAAGAGATGAATGAAGGAGAGCGAACGTCTAACAGTTTCGGGACTCTGAGATGAACTGATGGAAGGGCCAAACGCACTAAGGTAAATGCTCCTATTTGTGACAGTGCTCATATTAGTGGCAGGTTTACAACGTTATGCCTCATAACAACGTATGTACACTCCAGCGATACTTTTTTTTTTAAACAAAAATTATCCTTGTTATTACTTTTGTTTAACACAACAGTCGAAAAATTCTAAATCTAGTTTTTCACTCGAGTTTTCGCATTCACTGCGAGAAGAAGCAGACCATTAACAGGTTGGTTAAGGACTCAGCGATTTTCTAAATGGTCGTATTACGCGTAATAATTTATTAGACGAATCGAAATGTCATTATTATTTTCGCATAAACCTCGAATACGATATTGACGATTGAAAAATATTTTGGGATTATTATTTATCCGAAATATCTGGTGGCCCGAATTAGGAACACAAGAAATGTTTAAGAAATGAATTAAAAAGTTTAAAAATTGAAAAAGAATATATAAAGAAGATTGTATGCAGCAAAAACATTTATTTATCATCCTTTTATATTTATAATCACGATACAACCGAGACAAGCTTGAGTTATAGACAATTGTCTGTAACTCAAAAAATCTCTTGACTCGACACGCGGTGGCCACTAATAGGTACAACGAGCGGTCACAAATGGGTGCAAGTCAGTGTTTGTGGTGCCACTAATAGGTACAACGAGCCGCCACTAATGGGTGCAAGTCAGTGTTGATAGGAGCAATGGCATTAATTTTTTTCTTTTAATCGTATCATTGAAAGGAAAACAGGTAATTAGTTACATTGGGAGGTTTTTGGTTAGCTAAAAGTGTCCTCTCTCCGACAGATCCCCATTTCAATTACCAGATACGTATATTTGTGTGAATATTTTATTTGTTCTGTGGCGTCATTCTTAAGGTGCCACTAATAAGAGCGTTTATCTTATTCTTACGCGCGATAAGACGGCCACCGCCCGCGCGTGGCGAGTGCAGCAGCTGCACCGCTACCGTGAGAGCGGTCCAGCACGGAAGGTGCTGACGGTACAGAGATTAGCGAGATTAAGACAAAAAGTTTTAACTTGAGTTTCCTGTGAGCGAAAATACTTATTCGAAATACGGAACCGTCACACAGCTCTGAAAAGTTTTGGCTTTAAAATTAAATTCCGTCCAGCGGCTACCGGGACTTAACCATACGGCTCATGTCAGGCACTCAGAAACGAGCAAGAGACCAATCTACCAATTGTAAAGACGTCCAACGCGTTGTGCCTGTGCGCGCATGAAATTAAGGAGGATCGACTGTCAGACGCAATTCAACTTGAGGCCTCAATTTTTTAATATCTTCTATATGAACACTCTACGCATCTATTCCCGAAGCATGAGCAATTTTGACCGTATAGTTTATTTGTAATGCAATTTAGAAGTTGACTACTTTGATCGTATTATCCTATATTCTGTGTCGTTTTTTTTCGTTTTGTAATGTTGGCCAGTGGCGCGTAATAACGATTCCAAAGTTGTTCAGGTTCTTAAACTGGACAACATATTTTTCTTAATCTTCGATAAACAGATGCATGCCCATGACTGGCGTGCATAATTCAGCTTACTGATATTGCGTGCGATTCGAGACACCTTTGATGATTTTTTTTTAATCACATTTTTGACTCCAAAAGAAACAGTCGATCGTGAGTTTCAGAGAAAGATTCAAATACCTCTCGATGGTATAAAAATTTGCAAAAATCAAGGTGTATGGGAGGTGCTGCAAAGATTGTTTTTGTGAAACAATAATTCTCATTTGTCATTAACAAATTGAAGATAAAAATTGTCGTTCAACAAATTACCCGGCAACTTAACTATTTTCTTTCGTCAAAATAATTCGTTTATTTTTCTGAACACGTATGAATTTTTTTCAGAATTTTTGGTAATTTTTAAAAATTATTGTTGTTCACAGCTTGAATATCGATTTTTTTGTAATCATCGAAAATTGCGCTTTTTTACAGATTAATCATAGAAAAAACGAGATTTTCAAAGATAACAAAAAAATTCTGAAAAAATGCATACATATTCAGAAATTTTATAAAGGAAAACAGATAAGTTGCTCGGTAATTTGTCGAATAATAATTTTTATCTTCAATTTGTTAATGACAAATTGGAATTATTATTTCACAAAAACAATCGTTGCAGCGCTTCCCACAAACTTGATTTTTTTTTTCAGATTTTTATCCCATCCAGAAATGTTTGAAATTTTCTTTGAAACTCACGTATGGCGGAACTGTACCGCAAATAACTACCTTAATTAACTCACCGAGAATTTATATTGAATGTACGGCTCCATTCGCTTTCGTGTTTGCTTTGGCGATGCTAAATTTGTTAAACCAACGCTCAGTCAACATCCTCTCATTTTGAACAGGTGCCTTCAGATCCGAAAGGAAGTACGTCATTTTATTCCATATTTGCATAACGTTGTATAAAATTTCGCAAAGTTCCTCCGGGTTGCTCTGAATGCTCTAAAATATCCACCAGAAAAAGGGAGCTGGATTATCGATAGGCAAAAGATTGAGATCGAATAACGTCGGTCACCGATCGGTCTCAATTCGGAAGTGACCGAGCGCTTCATCCATCGAACTAAATAACAACTTTCGTAACCTGCGGACCGCAACGGAGTTACGGGGCCACGCTGTTCGAAGTTTGTTGAAAACACCTGTCGACAAGTCATGTATCACGAAGCTTTGTAAACTTGATTTTCAGACTGTATACGTTACTCGCGCACTGGTGGTGCTCGTGTTTCGCTTGCCGTTATAGAAGCAGCGAGAGAGAGCGAAACAAAAATTGGCGAAAATGGTAGGTCTTCACGTACCATTTTCGCCAATTTTTGTTTCGTTGAACGACATGTAAAGCGTCTCGTATAAATTGGCGACGGGAATGGCTTCGCTTTGAAAATTTCAATCCGCCGAATCGTCGTATGGTCGAAGATCATGGGTTCAGATCGCATTTCGTTCGTATCTTCAAAGCTCCAAATTGTATATTACCGAATCGTCAAACTGCCGAATCGTCGAACTGCCGAATCTTTATTTTTCCGAAACATCGAATTTGCCAAACCTTCATTATTCGGAATCGTCATTTGAACGAACGTTACTCTTTGAAAATAGTAATTGGCCGAACGTTATTTCTTCGAATCGTCATTTAACCGAACTTCATTTTTCGGAATAATAATTTCACCGAACTTCATTTTCCCGAATCGTTAAACCTCCAGACGTCGAATCGCCGAATGATCACTCTTCCGAATAGTACTCCGGCAAGTCATTTATCCGAATCGATTTTTACTGAGCGCTAGATTTCTCACGAACAGATTTAATAGCAGACGCTCGGACTATTCAGTCATATTATTTAGCTTCATGATTCGGTTAATTGGCGATTCGAAAGAATTACGATTCAGCGCCCCGATGTTCGGAGGTTCAACGACACAGAGACATGAAGTTCGGTGAAAATGTTGTTCGCGAAAAATGACGTACGATAAAAAATAGCGATTTGAAGGAACGTGTTCGGCCAATTGCCACTTCCGAAGTGTGCCGTTCGCTAAAATGAAGAATCCAATGAATAAAGTCTTGACAGTTCGGAAATTTGACGGTTCGGACAAATAAAATTTCGGTATTTTGACGATTCGGAGAAATACAGTTTAAGAAGTTTTACGATTCGGAAGAATTGTGTGCGGATGCATCATTTACGGCCATTCGTCGATTCGGCCGATTGAAGTTTCGCCAAAGTAATCTTACGCTCGTTTGTATTGCCCCGCTGTGTCCCGCAGACAAAATTCAGCGCCGTACCGTTACACGGCTCACAGTCTCTCAATCCTTATATTAATAACAAAATTCTGTTGACAGTCGATGACACTTATCGATTAGTATCGTGTCCCGGAATTACAATATGACGAACCGGGACAACAGAATCTTAACTTTCATCCGAGTCACTGGGCTTCACGACGATGAAAGAGGGAGAGTCCCGAAAGATATTATAGTCCTGTGTGTGTATGTGTATATATAGCTATATATATATATCTATCTATATATATATCTATCTATATATATCTATATATATATATATATATATATATGGAAGAAACGAGCCCGTGTAGCGAAGAGTGCGGGGGGGAAATAATCGATCGCAACGCGTGTCTGACACCCGGCTTGTCTCTATAATATTTCTTCCCACTTTTACTTCCTCCAACAGTTATAAACGCGCAGCATTACTTTATATCATAAAAGAGAAATCGTGAAAGCGTAAGTCTCGTTCGGTCTCTGTCTCTCTTTTATTCTCGACCGGAAAAGGGGGGGGGGGTAAAAAAAAGCTATAAATATTTTTTGATAAAGGATACAAAATATGGAAGCGAAAATTGGAAGGAAATCGGCGAATGAGAGGAGAGAAACGAAGCTGTGCAATATAAACAAAAATAACCGATAGCGGTGGTTGCGCTTTTGGCGCACAGCTCTGGTGGGTTCCCAAAGTCGGGCAAATTCGTTCGCGGTCAGTACTTGGATGTAATGAAATTCCATTGACACGTATATGTAAGAATATTGCGTTACCGGCACATTAAAAACAATATTCTTTGTATGATATTTGTAATAATAACATCATTTTCATATACGGATGTCTTAATTTTCAATGCCATCACCGGTAATTTTAACGTACAGGTATGACATTTAAGATTATATTATTGAAATTCAAATACAATGTATACGAATTCTAATTTCATATACTGAGATTGTATATTTCATATAACTTTGTATAGTCAACGTGTTTATACAAAAATGTTAAATTTCATAACATTTTTTACAGTCCAGCCGAGTGCGGGTAGGTAAGTGCTAGGGGGGAATCGGCATGGGGTTCCGTAAAACCCGAAGGGGATTACGATGAAAATGGAACAACCAGCAGACAGGATTAAAAAAAAAAAAAAAAAAAAAAAAACGACACTCGATCGCACAAAATAACAAGGGAAATAATTATTAGCTAAGTCGCATCAACGTGCCTCCCGGCAATATTTTCGTACCCCGGGTTTATACAGCAAGGGTTGGGCCTGCTAAATTATTCGTTCACCGAGTTACCAAACGCAGACGCACGCATAATTGAACGATATAGTTGGAACGTCGACGAGAGGCCCTCGCGAAAGTTTCACGATCGAATAAAGTTCGGCCGTCACGCAGCTGTATTTCATGTCACACGAGAGAGCCCGGTCAGAGAGGTATAAATAATTATTAACTATCGAGAAAAGATTGACAGAGGGAAACTTCGAGCGTACAACCGACGGTGTTTCCTCCAGAGCCGAAGGTTCAATCGTACTTTACAGAACTTTCGCACTTCACGCTCTAACGAACGGATTTTAAATTCCAGACTCTTGTCGTACCGTGTACTTCGCCGACCGAGCAGGAGAGTTTCGCTCGGCAAGAGAGTCATTCGGGGGGGAGCCGCAATGCAGGACTTCGCTTCCGCTTCTTAAGACCTTTACTCGCAGTATTTGTTTTCCTCGAATTTATTATAAAAACTTTTCTCGTCACTTTCGAATTGCAACGTCGCAATTGTTCCCGATGAGGCAACACATTCAGGGCGTCAGGTTCCCCGAACTTTTTGATTTTCTCGTGTCGCCGATCGACGGTGAAGACGGCGATCGAATAGAGTGCGCTAAAGTTTCTCGTGCGTTTATTAATGTGATCTCTCGTGGCTTCGAGAACAGAAAGTTGACAGCTTGCGCAGTAAAAACAAATTTCGTATAAATCGAAATGGCAAAATTTCGTTAAAATAATTTTCATAAATATGTGACAAACTCGTTTGTCATTTATTTGAATATACCGAACCTGACCTTTTATTTCCTGTGTCATTGACAATTTTAGTTTGTACTTTTATTTGTAAAACTGGAAAAATCAACAAATAACAAAATTGTGGACGTTTGTGAACAATAAGTTATTGTAAAAAGTACAAACTTTTTTTTTTTTTTACTGTGTCTGCGTCTCTTTCTCTCCGTTATACCGCCGATAGCAGCTGAATCCAAATCGCCGTCGGCTAAATGCCCCGTTATTCCCGTAGCGCTTTGGGGTGGCAACGAAGAAATTGCTATATGGCCAAACGTGAAACAAATGGACTATACCACCGCGTCGATACTCTTTCGGCCTTCGCGTCGCAGACATAGCTATAGACAATCGGTTCGATCGTCCCCGTTGGATATTGTCAGATTAACTTTACAGGTAAGCAGCCAATTTATATTCGCCGACGATACCAATACCGAAATGCTCGAACTGTATTCACAGACGTTACGGTTTATTTGCGTCTGATACATTTGCGTTTTGATACATGCAGGAGATTGGTGTTTGTTCGTCATGAAATTTTCGTTGTGTTCATTCGTTCGAGTCACTTAACAAGCTCGTTTGTTTCGAGAGATATAACATCGAGGTGGGCGTTCGTCTGGCACTGGCGCGAGGCCGAGACCAGTCGAGGGCTCGCGCCGGTACTCGGTTACTGACAACAGCCGGCTCTCAGAAACTTATCAGGATAAAACCACCCTCAGACAGCTCACTCAGGACTGTCTGAGGGCATGGGGATAGACAAAGATACTCAAGGTGCTCAATACGGTCTCTAGGTTAAACGACTGGCTGCCGATTGGTGGGATTGCTGGGGTAACATTTTCATTGGCGATGCATAATTGATTCGAAAGGATCCGATGGAGCACCGCGAAACATTGACAATGATCGTGCGTGCTCCCGGTTATCCGTTTTGCTTCGCTTTCTCTCCTATAGATAACCAAATACACAATCCAGAACAGCAAGGCACTTCTCGCACCTTGTTTGAACTGTACACAAGGCACAGCTCAAACATGTCGTGCGATTCAAGATGTGTGCATTGACCAATGCCATTGAGCCAACATCGTTTTGTATGTACACACCGATCGTTTGAATAGGATAGGAATGATCGTCATCACGAAGGCATCTTACTGGGATAGTCCTTGTTAGGAGACCGTAAAGCGGAGGTCGTGCATTGCGTTTCAAGCCGATGGGAACAAATTCGAAACGTATTCCGCAATATCGTGTATAAGGCATCATTCGCATTCAATATACCTCGCTCGGAGTATCAATGCTGCGTCGACTGGAATTTGCGCATGAGACTTTCGGGAAGCAGAACGACTTCATATTGTATATCCCGATTCGGAACGATGTAACAATCTCGGAACCATGTCCGAGCGTCGACGCTCTTCAGAGAGCTTTCATCACGAATTACCAAACAACGAACTCGATCTCATCCACGATTGTTATACGTCGATATCATCGACGTTTCGCTGACGGGATACCGCGTCGACGGCGTGTTCATTGCCATCTTCTTTTTATTTTATCTTCTTCTTCTATTATTTTAACGACAAACAGTCGCGAGCAACTCGTACAAACGAGGTCGGCAAATTGAAGAAGAATCGGCAAATTTGGACGAGGCTGCAGGCAACAAATGTCCATCGATGCGTGTCACATTCGACTCGATGCACCGCTATATCGCGCTACCGTTGCTCTGCATTTGGAAGCCCCGGGGGGGGGGCGGAGATTGTACAAATATCAGTGTCGAATGACGTATATCAAAAAGACAATAACAATAAAAATTCGACGAAATAATAATTGCCTACGAAAATGTTTGGCTTAAAAGCCATTCTGCGAGATGAACGATCGATGAAAGCGGTACAGAAGAAGAATACTTGTTCGGTATATATGACAAACACTGATGATACGCGGACGTTCCAAAACGAAAACTTCAGAACGATGCACTTCGATTTGCGAGTCTGTGAACGCAAAGAGCACCCACCGTTCATTGGTACTTGAAACTGAGCTGAAGAGGGTGGACATCGATGATACGGAAGAGCCATGTCGTAACAACCCGTGCAGCGATAGCGACGAGAAGGGCGCATAACGCAATAAAGCACTCAGACGGAAGCAAGCACTGTCTTAAGGAGAATGAAATCAATATCGGCTGCTGTGTCATTAACGGAAAACAGGTGCCAAAAGTATCGTGACAGGATGTGTGAATTTCAATAGTTGTTTCGAACAGCTAGTGATGCGCTTACTTGAGAACCATCAAGGGACAGAAGAGAATCGCAAATACGGCGACCATGAAGATGAGGTACTTCTGGGTACGCTTCTCCTTGCTAACGTCCAATTCAGCGTCGTACAGGTCGTAGGTGTGCGAGAAACTTGAGAGTCTGGTTGTAACATTCGTCCCGACACTGACACTACCGCGTTGTCCATCCCGCAATGATCTGAAAAGGAAACAAAACAATGAAATCAAATGAATTATCGTAGAAGATTATTTTTAATATTGTAAGTTCGTTCTAGGCGACTGGTTGGTTGAGCTAACATATTGGTTCATTGCTAACGAATTGGCCTGTTGACCCGACAAATTCATTTGTTGGCTCAATCAATCAATTGTTTGCCCACCTGTTCATTGGGGCAGCTAATAATTTTGAGCGGTTTGCGTATCGATTCGTATATGTTAACTTCAGTGCTATTGGAGGTGTTTACGGTACCGTCCTCGGTGTTCCTGCAATTTTTAGATTTAAAATGCAATATTCAGCTTGGGTGAAGATCCCCAAGAGCCAGACAGCGCGATGGAAATGCTGCGTTAGTTTAGCCATACACAACGTTGGAAGATCGCCAAACAGTGGGGATCCCATGAATTACACCGTCTGCTGAATTCACCGGGTTGGGTAAACAAGGTAACTTCTATTACCGACCTCTCATCCTCGTAATATTTCAAATGATATACCGTATCCCAAAATGAATGAACAAACACACACCTCCATTCCCAACCAGACAAGTACCACAAAACGGAGCAGTTGGCTCAACATTTGCGACATGTGCCGTGCAAGTATTGCGCCACATTGCGTCCATTTCATGGTGCTTGTCTGTTTGAGTTAATGATACATCACGGGTATGACTTTATACAATTACATTCGCCAGGTTTGCAGCATCCGTGTTTCAAACTCTTCGACGAATTCAGACCCACTCGATAGCTACTCAATTTCTAACGATCCCGCAATATTTCGGGCGAATAGTCTTTGGCCGCAGGAAACTCAAGTCCGAATATATATATATGTATATATATATATATATATATATATATATATATATATATATATATATATTTTTATTTGCATTTTCCCCCGTTCTCAGGCATCTGCGCCTATAGAGAGTCGGCCCGGGTCGGTAGCCAGTCCCCCCTTAGGGCCGCATCCGACTTCCCCCTCTGTGTCACATTTGCCTTGACATTTCTGCCATCGGCACAGGGAAACTGCGGAAAACCTATGCCGATACAGCCGGTCTCAGATTCGATTCCTGGCATCGGAGGCTTCGTCGCAACTTCACCGGGAATGCAAACATGGAGTACAGCTATATACATCCGACACTCACACTTAGAGTTACTACGTGCGAGTGACCGATTTATAAACTATTAAAAATGTTATCAAATTTACAACACGTTTAATACACAAAGTTATATGAAATATAGAAACTCGGTATATGAAATTAGAATTCATATGCATTGCATTTGAATTTGAATAGTTCAATCTTAAATGCAGTACCTATATATTAAAATCATCGGTGATGTCATTGAAAATTAAGACATCCGCGAATGAAAATTATGTTATTATTACAAATATCATACAAATAATACTGTTTTTAATAAACCGACAATGCAATATTCCTACATACGTGTCAATGAAATTTCATACACTGTATATGCATAAAACTTCATATACATTTTATGAATTGTCAAACAGAAATTTTTAACAGTGTATATCTGGAGCTTCGTTCCGCTCATATTTTCATTCTCGGCGAAACTACGAAACCGGGAATCGTACCGTCGACCTGCCGATGCTTTTTGGTCCAGAGGCGAGTACCCTGACCACTAGACCGATCCCTCCGCTCCGAATTTTTTATCTAGACCTCTCGCTGATCTTTGAGTAGTGGTCCGAGCCACTGCATCTGCTACGCGCGAGCAGCGGCCGTCTTATCGCGCTTGATGACACTAGCAATAGCGCGCAGCAATAGGTGAGGGTCCCGCTTTCGTCGGGACCTTTAGTCAGTTCATCTCGACGTCCCACTCCTTCACTCGCGTCTCATTGCAACGTACGATGGTTACCATTCATTCGGACTTTACGCAATTCACCTCGACCATACCCGACAACCATCATAAATTCCATCCGACAAATTGAGTTCCTCGAAGCGCAACCGCGCCAAATAAAAGGGCCTCGCTGCAAGCAAATACCCAATGGGAATTCCATGACACGACGATGTTGATCCGAGGACTCGTGAGACAAAAAATATTTTCTTGCCCCAAGGGACGCTAATCGGGGATTTCTATGTCGGGCGCCGTTCCACACTGCGGGCATTGTACACTCAATTCCAATATAATATCACCGTGCCAAGTTGGATACCGTACAAAAATACGTCTGAATAATTGTTCTCCTATGTGAGTAAATCAAGTCAATACATCAACTCTCTCTCTCTCTCTCTCTCTCTCTCTCTCTCTCTGTCTCTCCCTCTCTCCCTCTCTCCCTCTCTCCCTCTCTCCCTCTCTCCCTCTCTCCCTCTCTCCCTCTCTCCCTCTCTCCCTCTCTCCCTCTCTCCCTCTCTCCCTCTCTCCCTCTCTCCCTCTCTCCCTCTCTCCCTCTCTCCCTCTCTCCCTCTCTCCCTCTCTCCCTCTCTCCCTCTCTCCCTCTCTCCCTCTCTCCCTCTCTCCCTCTCTCCCTCTCTCCCTCTCTCCCTCTCCCCCTCTCCCTCTCTCTCTCTCTCTCTCTATTATTCGCGAATGATGATAAAAAAAAATGGAAAAAAGCGAGTGACTTGGCAAGCTGGTAATGTAACGCAAACAGTCGCAACGACGTCTCAGCATTTCCTCCAGTGTCGCAATCTTTTTGTTTTTCTGACCCCTCGGCGCGGCCTCTTTTTTTTTATTCTTCTTGTATAGTACACGCACGTGGCCAATTCAGAGTCTCCATCATGAGCTTCTCGTTCGAAACGCTGTACGGCCAAACAACCAGCCGCGCCGCACGTTCTTACCCAGCCACGACGGAGACGTAGGTACAATGCGAGCGTAACGAGATCGAGGTTAAACCGATACAATTACTTTGAAAAAAAAAAAAAAAAAAAAAAAAGTACCCAAGATCATTTTCATCGATCGACCTGAAAACGAATCTTCGGTTTTCGAGCAATTACATTTCATACTGAAATACCTTTTGAAAGGTCATTTAAGTACAGCTTGCTATATAATGTGCAACAGAAGTTCTCTCAAGTTAGCGAGGCTTTTCAATTATTGCTTTTCATATTAAAAAAAAAAAAACAGCATGAACGGTATTAAATCAATAATTGAGGTGATACACGAAGCCTTACGGAACATCGTTGCTGGTGTTGCTGCCTTGTCTTGAATAGGAATCCTTGGTGCGCGCCTCGAGCATGGCCACCGCCAACGGTCCTTCCTGCCCTTGCAGCTCTCTGCTAGCCTTTACGTAAATGTAGGCGGTTATCGCCAGGGGTGCGATGTAACTGATGGTGGAAAAAAAAAAAAAGAAAGAACAATAAACAATTTTTCGTTCTTCATTGCCGTTACGAATGCAATAAATTATTGTACAACAATGAAGACACATGTAGAAAAATATAAACCGGATAAAATATACATAAGAAAAATATAAACCGGACAGATTATTAACTGGTGAACAAAATTTCGGTCCAGCCGAACAGGGGTTGGATTTAACCCTCAAACGCTAAAAATCGGTCATTTTTGTCCGGGTAAAAATTATCCATTATAATTCCTTGTAATCCCTTCCACGTAAAAATTTGGAATTGGGGAAAGAGTTCAGATGGGACAATTTATTATTATTATTATTATTATTATTATTATTATTATTATTATTATTATTATTATTATTATTATTATTATTATTATTATTATTATTATTATTATTATTATTATTATTATTATTATTATTATTATTATTATTATTATTATTATTATTATTATTATTATTATTATTATTATTATTATTATTATTATTATTATTATTATTATTATTATTATTATTATTATTATTATTATTATTATTATTATTATTATTATTATTATTATTATTATTATTATTATTATTATTATTATTATTATTATTATTATTATTGTTATTATTATCATTATTTAGTTAAGGGTTCAAAGAAACTCATGAATTTTTTAAATATATTTTCTAAAATTTAAAAATTGTGAAATTAGGGGAAGACACAAACGACCCATCGTTAGCTTTAACGGTTGCTCAAAGCATCGTTAGCTGGCGAGGGTTAATATACGAATCTCGTCGAGATTCGCCGCGCCGACGGACAATAAATTACTTACGAATTTTTTATTTTTCATTGCCGTTAGCAATGCCATAAATTATTGTGTCACAAGGAAGAGAAGTATAAACGGTATAGATAATTAACTACAGAACAAAAATTCGACACAGCCGAACAGTAACTGGATTTTAAATACGAATCTCGTCGAGATTCTCCGCGCCGACAGACAATAAATTATTGTATAACAAGAAAGAAAAATATAAACGGTATAGATTATTAACTACGGAACAAAAATTCGGCACAGCCGAACGGAGATTGCATTTGATGTACACCGAGAATAAATAATTGTTGGATTGACCAAATTCGCAGTTACATACGTTCAAAGCTGTTATTTGGTTGGTGCAACTAAATAATCCCTTTGTTGAACGATTGTTCGCTTCGGTTGATTCAAAATATTTCGATTTAAGCAACATTCTTTATTGTACCAGCTAAATAACGTCTTTGAACGGGGACAAAAGCACCTTGGTTAAGATAACAATTTTTTTTTTTTTTTTTTTTTTTCCCAGTGTACAAATCTCTTCGAGATCTGACACGCCGACAGACAATGAATTAATCGCCTGTTGATTAACCTGTTATACAGTCAACCTATGACCAGATCCTCATTATCCCGCATTCGTATTCAACGTATGCATTGTACACAACGATAAAGTTTCACCTCCGATAGCGAGACCACTGGAATTAGTAAAGTTTGCAGACTGCGTGGAGCATATGATGTCCTCTCAAGTGGTTCAAATAATCCGAGCAACACCGGAGCGATCGAATTCCGTAGAACCGGCGAGTATCGAAACGTTCACACATTCATCGGGATTTTTCCACGTTTCAAATCTCAAGGCATCAACGAGTAGTAGAAAAGCTTTTGAAACTCCGTTGGTTAAGCCTATCTTATTCTTAAAGTGCCGAAAATACCCTTTTTCTTCTTGGCATTTCGAGTCAATATCCGGTTGTACTTTTCTCCCTGATGACGAACTTGTTTGTCTACCTTCTCAAAATATAATGCGAAAACCGTTCGAGGAGCTAAAAAAGAAAAAAAAATAATAAATAATACCCTACAGGGTTTGCCATTTATAAAATATTCTCGAGCGAGCGAGGCGTACCGGCGGTGTTGCTCGAATGAATTATTCACGATTTAGATTGCAGTAACCCCCAACGGTGGTGGAGTTTTGTTCAGCCAGCGCTAGCTGACACCCCTCTACGACTTTTCACCGATCCCCTTCGAAATCGTGAGGGTTTTGTCATTTCTCTCGCTCCCTCAAAATCGAATGAAAGTCGCGTGGATTTGTGGCGAGTCGTAAAACTTGCGCCCTCGCACCTTTCTTTGCCTATCTATTTCTTATTCTCCAATAGCTGTACTACGTGTTCTTTTTTTTTTTTTTTTTTTTTTTTTACAGTTGGAAAATTAATTAAGTCGCGATATTAACTCACGTCAGCACGAACAGTCCTCTCATGTACTGCTGTATGTCATCGGTGAGATTCGTCACGCATATGCCGACCCCTCGAAAATGCTGTTTCCTGTACGTCTGTAAAGTGGAAAGAAAAAATACATCAATTTTTATTTTTTATTTTCTTTGGTCGTCTAATCTCGCATTTCACTTTGTTCGTCTCGTTTGATATGTCGCCCGCCTGAAACCTTTCATAATCAGCCGCAATAATATTATCAAGGTCTTCACTGTTCGGCGAATTTCACATATAAATTAAATGATTTATTTCTTCGATATCGATTACATTTCGCGTTAACGTATATCCGGTTTATTTATTCATCGTGCAATTAATCGAGGATCGGGCATGTGGGTTTCCTCTACCGGAGAACATCTCCACCGTATTAAAACTCTGCCAAAAACTCTGTCAAAGATATGAGAACAGAATCAAAGGCACATTTATATATCTACCACTCACATCGTCCCGATAACGAGTCCACAAGAAAACATCTCTACCATATTACAATCCTAGTGTATTAGAACTTTACCGAAATCTCTACGACTCAAGAGAAAAACTCTGAGAATTCTAATACGATAGAGCTGTTAGTGATAGAGATGTGAATATGCCACCAGTCTTACGATGTAAAAAAAACATCCTCTCCACAGAACTTTCACCGTATTTTTTTTGTAAAAATACGGTTCGTTGTCACGGCGAAATTTTTAAAAATTTACACGATAATAAATGCTGACTTATATATAATAATACTAATATAATAAATATTACTATTATTATTGTACAAGTGTAATATAGGACTAATTGCGTGCTAATATAGTGTTGAATGTATAAAGTAGGGTGTGTCAAAAAAATTAATTTTCTTTTTTCTTTTTATTTTCCTCCCATCTTCTTAAACTACAGATAACAATCACAAATTGAACCTTGCGAAAGGCGGTGCCGAGAAAAACAAAAATCTTAAGAGGTGCCGCCATTCGATGTTTGTACCCAAAAATGCGGCACCTCTCAAACTCAATTGTCAGTGACTGCCTTTCGCTGGATTTTTTCATCGATGAAAAAAAATGTAGTTCTACGGGGTGGGAGGTTAACTTTTTGCCTTTTTTTAAATTAAATAAACACAAAAGATTTCGATTTTTTGAGTCGTACACAGAAAACTATAAATGTCCAGTAGGGTGAATTTGTTGAAAAAAATTCTTCCCACCCTCCAAAAGTATATATTATCATAAAAAAAAAAAAAAAACACCTCCCGAAAGGTGATCGTTGACAATAACGTTTAAAAGGTGCCGCATTTTTTTTGGATACAAACGTCGAATGCGGCACCACTTAGGATTTTTTGCTGGGAATCATTTTTCGCGAGGTTCAATTTTCAATCGAATTCTATACTTTAAAAGGGTGGGAGCAACATTTAAAAAAAAAATTCCTTTTTGAGAAACATCCTAGTATAAAGTTGTTTTTTTTTTCTAGAGAGTACATATTATACTCCGTTAAAATACACGATATAGTCGCCTTGGTTAGAACACCACCAGATCTAAATTTTCTCAGATTATCCTGAGTAAGTGGCATGATCTTCGTGTAAGATCTTATTCAGCAGTGCACAAGGAATCTATACCCATTTTTTTTTTTCCTTCCATGAATAAAAAGATCCTCACATTGAGATCCACATAAGTTGTATATATGGGACGACGCAGAACGAGAGAAATTATGGACCTTTCGATAGTTTCTCGATATACACAGAATTTCCATTAAGTTATTCTCAAATGATTTGTTTTCTTATGTAAAATACCAAAAGATTAGAACTCGTATCGAACACCAATTTTGTCCCAAAGTCGAGCCGGACATTGATTATTGCCAAATTTATAACATTGAATCAATTAAATTTATTTCTTTTATTTAGAAAGTAGCAGTGTCTTCGGATAAAGTGCATGCAGTGCACGATGGATCGACACCCACTGGTCTATCAACGTTTCACTGTGATGCTTCCACGAAGAAAAAGATTCTTACCTCGAGATCGAGATAAGTTGTATATATGGGATGAGGCAGAACGATGCAAACTGCAAAGAACCAAGCTCCGATGGCGCATACAAATGCTGGTATCCGGGGTTTGCCCGGGTCGCTAAGGAGTCTGTACCTGTCGCCCGCTATTAGCAGGTACGTCATCATCGACACGTGGATCGGTATGTCCTGAGAACACACGAATAAGTGCACCGTAAAAAATCAACTTTGTAAAATCGTAATACGAAGTTTCGTAAAAATAATTTTCTTAAATAAGTGACAAGTTCACGTTCGGGTTTTGAATGAAGAACTGAGTCCTTTTGTTTCTCGTCTCTTTGACAATTTTAGTTTGCAACTTTGTTTGTAAAAGTAGAGCCGCATGGTGCGATCGGAAAATTACAAAGAAGAAAATTGTGGACGTTTTTTTTTTTTTTTTGTCGATGAGTTGCAAAAAGTACAAACTTTTTTTTTCACTGCGTGCACTTACGCAGACCGGAGGCTCCGCAGATCTTTTCATGAAATGAATTTACATTCGAACAACACAGCCACCGCATACCAATATTATACAAATAACCATATGACAATAAACATTGTCATTTTACACGAATGTTTACACAAATATCGTGAACATTGCTCTTCAAAAAGCATTTTTCCGAAATTGGTTGTCATCAATGTTTTTTTTTTTTTTTTGAGCTTTAGCGATTTTTATACCGCGCAAATGTGTAAATCTGAGCGAGAATCCCGGGCGAATTGTCCGGAATCGAGGTCCTCGCTCAGCGACGATTCTGTACGGGAATGGTCAAATTCGTCACATATATTTTTTCCTCTTACAATTTTTCCGTTCAATGAAGGTCAGACCCGGTTAGATCGATTGAGCTCTCGTCGCTCCGCAATTTTAACAAAGCGCGCTGAGTAGATTGTCGTGTACGCGAATAAACTCCCCAAGCGTTAAAACAATGATATAACCATTTGGTAATTCTGAAACTGTCAGCAGCTCATTACGCTGGGACCGAATGGCTCTTTGCCCCAAGCAACCGAAATCCACTCAATGTCGCCGCATATAATTGAACGCCCCTGTGTGATCCGCGGCTGAAAAGGGTCTTATTTATTATTATTATTATTATTATTATTATTATTATTATTATTATTATTATTATTATTATTATTATTATTATTATTATTATTATTATTATTATTATTATTATTATTATTATTATTATTATTATTATTATTATTATTATTATTATTATTATTATTATTATTATTATTATTATTGTTATTGTTATTGTTATTATTATTATTATTATTATTATTATTATTATTATTATTATTATTATTTTGAATAATTTTATAATAAAAATGCGTGAGATAATTTTTATTATATTAAAAGAGTAATTTCGAGCCTCCCACAATATTACGTTTCTCCTCCTCGCGCAGTTACTCTGAGACAACATATTAAACCCGTCGAATAAGGCGAGTATTTCACTCGCATGACTTCACGTAACGTTGCATGCTTTACTCCAGCTATGCGAAAGTTCATTGGCGAAATACAAATCCATGTTTCAATGGATTTACGCTCCGAAAGTTGGTTCCGCGCTGTAGAGTACAATAGATTCGTGCTAGACAATATGGCAAGTTAATAATTGGGTTGAAAATAGACGAATACCGGCGCCCTGTTACAATGAGACCAGCGGCAATTATATAATTCTCGTATCGCTGCGAGATCCATCGACGTTGCTCCGTCGTGTTTAACGTACGATTGTTCCGAACCGTTCGTTAGATGCCTGGCAATGTAATTATCACTGCAGACAAGGGATTCGTAGATTCATTGACATTGACGTTTGTAAAATTGGAGAAAGCGTTAACTGAACGACGAGAAACTTTTATCTTCGGTTACCCAGAGGAGATTGTTCAATTAATTTTATAAATTGAATAAATTAGAAAAAAGTATATGGGACATTCCATATCGATTCGACCTACGTCGGACCTTCGACCCCTTCAATTCAGTTGGTAATTTTTTATGATATTGGTCTAACTCTAAAAATCACTACAATTTTTTTTATTTATTTATTTTTTTTTAATTTGCATTAATTACAATTTTTCAAAGTGAACATATTTTTAGCCAGAATTAAAAATCCTGAAAAAATTGTGAAAAATCCTGTATTAGATATGAACATTTTTAAGTCTAAACCCAGAATGGTAAAACGTTTGCTTCTTGCTTTTTTTTTTTTTTTTTTGAGTTTTGCTTTCTTTTTTTAAGTGAACATATTGTTAGCCCAAATGAAAAAATCTGAAAAAATTCTCAAAAATTCTGTATCAGATATGAAGATTTTCAAGCCTAGACCGAAAGTGGTATCGCATTAGCTTCTATCTTTTTTTTTTAATAATTTTAAATCATTTTAAATAATAAAAAAAGAAAAGAAATCGAAGCTAATGCGATACCACTGCCGCTCTAGACTTGAAAATTTTCATATCTGATACAGGATTTTTGAGAATTTTTTCAGATTTTTTCATTTGGCCTAACAATATGTTCACTTAAAAAAAGAATGAAAAAGCTCAAAAAACATCCAGAAGAAAACATCTTACCATTCTGGGTTTAGGCGTAAAAATGTTCATATCACATACAGGATTTTTCAGAATTTTTAATTCCGGCTAAAAATATGTTCACTTTGAAAAATTGTAATTAATACAAATTACATTTTTTTTTTTTATTAGGAGTGATTTTTAGAGTTAGAACAATATTATAAAAAAATTACCAACCGAATTGAAGAGGTCGAGGGTCCGACGTAGGTCCAATCGTTATGGAATGCCCCATATATATTCAATAAATTTTTGGCTTCCGCAGTGTCGAAATCTGATTAATTTTAGACTACGGAAAATCAGAAGTACGGTTTTTTTTTTCAAAAGCAATCAACGTCGTTTTATTTTTCAAAATATGATTTTCACAATATTTTCGAAAAATATTTCCCAAGATTTGAACGATCGAAAATATTTCCGAAACAATTTCGAAATATTTCGTCGCATATCGGTTATTTAATTTCATTTACAAACTTGAAAAAATCATCTCATTGAAATAATTTCGAACTCTTATCAAAATGTTCGTACGATATCGCGAGCTGACAATACCGAAATAAATGTAACGTTACTGGCGTACGATAAACTTCGATTGCGTCCGCTCTGCCACGTCGGGCTTATCTACTTGGACGACACTGCAATATTCAGACGACAGAGCGACGAACGTCGATGCATCTGATACGCGATACGCTGCTATGGAAATTTACGGAATCGAATGTCAGCGGAATTTCTCCGTCATCTGAACACTGTATATAACAGAATACCTCAATTATTAATCGCCTTTTAGGTAATCAGCCCGAAACATGTGTTCACGGGCAGAGACACAGTAAAAAAAATACATTCGTAAAAACAGAATGCGACATTTCGTAAAAATTATTTTGTTAAATAAATGACAAACGTGTTTGTCACTTATTGTAATAAACGAAACGGTCTTTTTATTTCCCGTGTTTATTGACAATTTTAGTTTGTAATTTTGTTTGTAAATCAAGAAAATTTACAAATAGAAAATTGTGGACGTTTGTGGACAACAAGTTGTTGTAAAAAGTAAAAACTTTTTTTTTAATGTGCACAACCTGGACTTTTGTCCAAGTGCGCATGAGATAAATCGTTCGGACAATTTATCGACCATACGAGCTTTCGATATTTTTCCCGACACATAGAATTTTCATTAAGTTCTTCAGAAATTATTTTTTATTGTATAAATACCAAAAGATAAGATCGAAGCACTCGTATCGAATACGAATTTTGCTACAAAAATGAGCCTGACTTTGGGTAATTGCAAATTCGTAACTTTCGATTAATTAAATTTTTTGTTATCCTTCACGGCGCTTCCAAAGTGTCCCGCGAACGAGGCTTGCCAGCTTCAGCCTCGCGCGAACCATCAATTTTAGTGCGAGCAGAGCGACGCCAACAACCCTCCACAACGGCGACATTTTTGCGTATGAAATTAATCAGTGTGCCAGAAACCAAAAAAAAATAAAAATAAAAATAAATGACATTGTTTCAAGTACAATTCGTCGCGTTCAGCCAAAAACATATATCGTCATTTCAATCCTGTTACAGCGTTCTAAATCGCCCTTGACATTTAAATAAATAATATCCCCTTTGCAACATCTCTTGTTCGTCCTGCGACAGAATAATTCGATGATTTTTTTTTTTTTCCTATTTTTCACGGAATAATTTATTTTTATTTTTTTCTTTCAGTGCCACGCAGCGACGACTTTTTTCCGGTCGCTCTTCGACGTCGAGGAGAGTAGAGAAAAACAAAAAAAAAAAATCTGCCGACCCGCCGAGTACGGAAATAACATTGCGGAAGCTGCGACAGGATGCAATCGTCAGACCGATGCGTCGTATGACGGAATATCTATTGCCTGACGAAGCCGATGCGACGATCGACGCTTAAGCTCACCTGAAGCATCGGCAAGAAGAAGCACATGAACTTGCCGAAGATCCAATTCTGCACGAGCAACACAGCGAGCGATATCGGCAGCACGAGGACGCATTTTATAACGTCCGATACAGCGATATTTATGAGATAAGCGTACGTCGGATCCTTGTACAGTTTGCCCCGCACAATGTGACAGATCATTCCGCAGTTGGTCAAAGTGCCGGCCGCCGCGAGAAGGCAATACATTGCGATGAAAAGAGGATAAATATTTTCCACTGAGGGACGCACTTGGGGAGTCGTCAGATCCACGGTCTCGTTGCTCATACCCGTTAAAATATCGACGATCGTTGCCAAGTACTTGTCCGGTATGGCATCGAGTTGCTCCCGCGTAAGCTGCATCTTCGCCGCGTTTAAGTGGTCTATCGTCTTTTATGATAAATCGTTAATCGGTCAGGTGCAATTGCGTGCAATTGTTTTGTTTCTTTTTTTTCTTTAGACCGATCGCACTAATTGCTCAAATCAATGATGTAATTATACTCGAACTGTGTATTGCGTTGCCGGCGTGATTGCTCTTAGTGTCGACGAATGATTTGCCTCGGCACAGTGGACTGTTTCGTTGTTGACGCGAAAGTGCCTTCGAACAGCAATATCGAGAGTTACGTCGACGATAATTCTTCGCGTCGACAGTTTATTGCGGAAATTGTCAGACTCGCGCTTCCCGCACCTGTAGGATTCATAGCGACGGAACTTGGGAACTCGCCCTCGAGCGTTGTCACCGGCGAGTTAATTCCACCTCTCATTTCTCACAGGTTCGCCGAACGATTGATCGTACACGCGGGGAAGGATCCTTCGGTTCGGGAAATGTTGTCACTGTGGAACGGCCACGAGGGACTCGTCACGAGGCGAGGGTGCTCTTTGGAGCAGAACCGCGTCCTCGAGAAGCACGCCGACTACTAACAAGTCGTCGTGCCGGAGAGACCGAACGCTACGCTGCACCAACTGCGCCTTGCGCAGGTTCGCCCAGATAGCCGCAACCACCTTTGTTATCTGTATTTTTAGTTGCTCGCGCAAAATAGCACTCTCACGGCGTGTATCAACAATGCCGCGCACGGTGAGGCAATAATTTCCTGACTTTTTTTTTTTTTTTTTTTCAATGACCTATTGAAAAATGTGGAGACATGTGTTACGTGCAGCAATTTTCCGTGTGGATGGAATTTTTAACTAGTCCTACGTGACTGAAAGGCTCGACTGCTTTAAAACTGGGATTAAGGGAGCTATGTCGCTTCGCGCTCATTTCGCATAAGTTTCGAGAGAAATAAGAGAAAATTTCATGTACTTATCGATGGTATAAAATTCTGAAAGAAATTCATGCATACCAAAGGTACTGAGAAGATTAATTGCGCATAATGATAATAATTCCAAAATCGTTATTAACAAATGAATAAAAAAATCCATTGTTTAACAAATTTTCCGGCGGCATAACTATTTTTTTTTTTTTTTTTTTTTTTTTTCATGAAAATGATTCGTTCATTTTTCCGAATACGTATGAATTTTTTCAGATTTTTCAGTCAACTTTGATTTTTTTTGTTTTTTCACACATTTTTTCCATATATAAAAAAAAAAAACACAAAAAATCAAAGTTGACTGAAAAATCGGGAAAAATTCATACGTATTCAGAAAAATGAACGAATCATTTTCATAAAAAAAAAAAAAAGTTATGTTACCGGATAATTTGTTAAACAATTAATTTTTTCATTAATTTGTTAACAACGATTTTGGAATTATTATTGTGCACAATTAATCTTTTCAGTACCTTTGGTATGCATGAATTTTTTCAGAATTTCATACCATCGAGAAGTACATGCAATTATCTCTTATTTTTCTCGAAACTTATGCGAAATGAGCGCGAAGCTACAAGAGAGAGCTTTTCACATACACGAGCCCGCCACGAGTGGGTTTAAGTGCCGTAACGGCTGAGATTTCCTCCACTCTTGCCTTACTTGAGAGCTTCGTTAATTTTTTGCTTCCTCATCGAGGAAGCTTTGTTTTTGGTGATAACAAGAAATTTTGAGATTTTTGTGTCGGAGTATTAAAAATGCTCCAAAACATGGAAAAGTCCAATTTTTTAAAAAATCGTCGAATTATCCTTATTAAATTTTGTGAGGATCGATCGAGCCATTTAAATTTTATGTTATTTTGAGATACTAAAATTTCATGACAAATTAGTTTCTGACATTAGACCCAAGTTTTAGTATTAAATATTCATCTATTCACCAAGTACAGTTAAATTCACAATTAAATACAGTTCCGCCGCGATGACTAAGAAAAAAAAAAAAAACTTTAACGGGAATTTTTATATCCAATATCACGAAAATTCGTGATTTTTCGTATTTTCTATAACAACAAATATTCGATTTGCTTTCCAATGGCATCGCTAAAAAAAATCCAGGGAGCCGATAATGTTTTACGGCACGAAATACACGAAGATGATGGATATGACGGGCTTGAAAAAGATAAAAGATAAAGATAGATATAATTCTTGAGTAAAAATCAAAAGTAAAAACAAAAAAAAAAAAAATCCGAAGCGCATAAATCCATTCATTTTTTTGCACTGGTTACAAATCCCTCGCTCCAGGCTCATCAGTTTTAGCCAAACGTCAAGCGCATAGTTGGTATACTATTTCTAAATTTTCGTTTGCAGCGAACCTGAATATTCGCAAAACGTACAGCCGTTTCGTCCAAAAGTCAATCAGGACGTTGAAGTTGAAAAAAAAATGTCTCTATACGGAAGTCAAAAACACGGAAAATGCTTGTTTTCATGGACGAAACTTTGTGAATGAACGGATATTATGAGGAAGAGATATGAAAATTTCAATCTTCAGAATGTTCCACATCAGAAAAACATATATAGACAAAAAAAATCTCTGGATGCGTTTGTCGGGCTAAAAAGGTGTGCAAAAAGGGACTGCTATCGATCGATGTTCTAGATTTTAATCGACGATTTAAATTTTGATACCAGTTTCCCTCGCGGACCACCCAACCGTAAATAATGGTTGGAATTTGGACGATTTTCCTACAACCAACTGCAAACCAACCGTCGATTGGTGCGCCAAACCAACCATTATTCCAGCCTGCCGAAGGTTGATTTTCGGTTGGTTTTTGGAAACCAACCACTTTCCGACAGCATAAATAGTTCGTTCATGGTTGGTTATTATAAAACGACACTCATTCCGACTTTCAGGTGACTACAGTGATGATCGATTTGTGGTTGGTTTTTTCGAAACCAACCGTAAACCAACTATTTCGGGCAACGACCTAGCCAGCGGTTGGTTTACGATTGGTTTTGAAAAATCAATCACAAGTCAACCACTGCTATTCTCGGCTGAAAGACGAAAATCGAGTTGGTTCATAATATCCAATCGTGAGTCCAACCTTTACTCTGCCGAAAGAACAGTTGGCTGATGGTTGGATTTGACGAAGCAATCCAAAATCAAACTTCGGGAGGTTGAAATAATGGTTCCCTGCTTAGAGAATTCCATTGAACTCCATAGAATCCGATAGAATCCATTCAATTGGTCCGATTGATCGATAGCCCATTTATCGGAATGAATGGTGTTTTTTGTCCATCGAATCGGTTCCAATGAGATTCTCTAAGCAGGGTTGGTTTGGCGCACGAATCGACGGTTGGTTTTTGGTTGGGAGGAACGCGAGGGATTGCGTACAAAAAAATTGAGTTAAAAGTAAAATGAATTAAAAAGCGCGATCAGTGGGAAAACATTTTTCGTCCGTGTCGCACGCAGGGAATGTGCTTATTTTAGCGAATTCGAGAAAAGGACAATTGTTATAGGGAATCTTTGTAGTGATTTTTTTTCTTGGTCTCTCTCACACAGCCATATTATTTGCTTCCAGGTAGATACAGACGCTATAATACAGACGCACGCAGGGAATGTGCTTATTTTAGGGAATTCGAGAAACGCAGGGAATGTGCTTATTTTAGGGAATTCGAGAAACGCAGGGAATGTGCTTATTTTAGCGAATTCGAGAAAAGGACAATTGTTATAGGGAATCTTTGTAGTGATTTTTTTTTCTTGGTCTCTCTCACACAGCCATATTATTTGCTTCCAGGTAGATACAGACGCTATAATACAGACGCACGCAGGGAATGTGCTTATTTTAGGGAATTCGAGAAACGCAGGGAATGTGCTTATTTTAGGGAATTCGAGAACCGCAGGGAATGCGCTTATTTTAGCGAATTCGAGAAAAGGACAATTGTTATAGGGAATCTTTGTAGTGATTTTTTTTCTTGGTCTCTCTCACACAGCCATATTATTTGCTTCCAGGTAGATACAGACGCTATAATACAGACGCACGCAGGGAATGTGCTTATTTTAGCGAATTCGAGAAACGCAGGGAATGCGCTTATTTTAGCGAATTCGAGAAAAGGACAATTGTTATAGGGAATCTTTG
Organism: Amblyjoppa proteus; assembly: GCA_963922035.1. Taxonomy (NCBI): domain Eukaryota; kingdom Metazoa; phylum Arthropoda; class Insecta; order Hymenoptera; family Ichneumonidae; genus Amblyjoppa; species Amblyjoppa proteus. The sequence continues at coordinate 15,885,676 of OY998230.1, forward strand.
TAGTGATTTTTTTTCTTGGTCTCTCTCACACAGCCATATCATGTGCTTCCCTGTAGATAAGGACGCTATAATAATTTGCGTTTAGCCAAGAAATTCGACGATCCTCGAGGATAAAAAAAAAAAAATGAATCGCAATTTTTGTCAACGGCCGAGGAAAAAGAAAATTGTCTTTGCCCGGTGAATCAACCCAAGCAGGCAAAGACAATTTTCAATTTCCTTGACGTTCTGCGATCTTAAAACGGCATTGAGTATGGTTTTTGTTACCGTCAGCGATATTTTATGAAACTCTAAAGCGATAAGAAATACCGCGGTCGGTAAAAAAAAAAAAAACTAATCCATTTTTTTTTTCCCTCTCAAGGTCGTTGATAATTTTCGGACAAGTGCAAAATATTAGATTCTGCAACTATCAGATTGGCAGAGGCTGAGGAACTTTGAGTTTAGCTAAATTTAAAGTGGATTGATTTATCCCAGTCAGACAAGCGCCACATCGGGTAATTTTTAGACAAAGCAACCAAATCCATATGCCGGATCGCTCAGCCGATAGTTAATATCTGAGAAACGGCAATTGATCACGTCACTCTGACGCGACTCATGTACAATCAATGTCCCTCGTGAATATATCATGTTACCTCCAATGTAGCCGCGGCTTTGTTGTTTCATCGTCTAGACGTATCAGTTTTCGACCCAGCTTCTACGGAAGCCGGTGAGGGCCACAGATGCACTGTGACACTCTGTATATCGAAATAACTTCGTGCAGACACAGTATGTCGGTATATTTGCTAAATACAGACATACTCTGTCGGTATGCTCGCTTAATACAGACATACTCTGTCGGTATATTCGCTTAATACAGACATACACTGTCTGTATATTTGCTCAATACCGACATACACTGTCCGTATATTCGTTGGATACAGACATACTCCGTCTGTATATTCGCTTAATACAGACATACACTGTCTGTATATTTGCTCAATACCGACATACACTGTCCGTATATTCGTTGGATACAGACATACTCCGTCTGTATATTCGCTTAATGCAGACATACACTGTCTGTATATTTGCTCAATACCGACATACACTGTCCGTATATTCGTTGGATACAGACATACTCCGTCTGTATATTCGCTTAATACAGACATACACTATCTGTATATTCGTTGAATACAGACATACTCCGTCTGTATATTCGCTTAATACAGACATACACTGTCTGTATATTTGCTCAATACCGACATACACTGTCCGTATATTCGTTGGATACAGACATACTCCGTCTGTATATTCGCTTAATACAGACATACACTGTCTGTATATTTGCTCAATACCGACATACACTGTACGTATATTCGTTGGATACAGACATACTCCGTCTGTATATTCGCTTAATGCAGACATACACTGTCTGTATATTTGCTCAATACCGACATACACTGTCCGTATATTCGTTGGATACAGACATACTCCGTCTGTATATTCGCTTAATGCAGACATACACTGTCTGTATATTTGCTCAATACCGACATACACTGTCCGTATATTCGTTGGATACAGACATACTCCGTCTGTATATTCGCTTAATACAGACATACACTGTCTGTATATTTGCTCAATACCGACATACACTGTACGTATATTCGTTGGATACAGACATACTCCGTCTGTATATTCGCTTAATACAGACATACACTGTCTGTATATTCGTTGAATACAGACATACTCCGTCTGTATATTCGCTTAATACAGACATACACTGTCTGTATATTTGCTCAATACCGACATACACTGTACGTATATTCGTTGGATACGGACATACTCCGTTTGTATATTCGCTTAATGCAGACATACACTGTCTGTATATTCGTTGAATACAGACATAGTCCGTCTGTATATTCATTTAAAATACGTATATTTCCACTCGGTACCGACGCAACATGCTATAAGGCCCGCCGAATCCGTGGCCACGACCGAATCGTATTATTATTATGTATATATCGCAATTATTACAACAATATAATAACAATTATTATTATGACTTTATCGCGTGACTAAAATCATAAAGGCGTATCTCATCTATTTATATATATATATATATACCGTATTTTATATATATATATATATATATATATATAGAGAGAGAGAGAGAGAGAGAGAGAAAATACGCCCCTACGATTTTAGTCACGCGATATGTAACACATTTTTGTTTTTTCTTTTATTATTTTACCATCGTGATAGGAAGCTTGAAAGTAGAAAAATCGCAAATAATCCGTCGCCAACAGTTCGCAACTGAGAGTTTAGTTTCGTTTATGTAAAGTTAAGAGTATTAATTAAGTATCTTTTTTTCATCGACTTTGATTTTGATTTTCTGTTCGCGGACCGAAATGAATATACCGACAGAGTATGTCTGCATGAAATTATTTCGATATGCGGACTGTCACAGTGCGTCTGTGGCCCTCACCGGCTTCGGTAAAGCTTCGCAAACAATTTGTGCTCCTCTCAGTGTGCGTTGTCTAAAGCTTCGGTCGGCCGAGTCACTCACCCGTCTGACCGGAGCCCGACCGCGATCACTGACGATCGGTGCGACCTCGCTATAGCAACGGGCGAACCGTTAACTTTCGTCCACAACAAAGTCCGCCGTCCTCTGTGCAGCTTTACCAAACCATACCAAACGTCGGACGCGACGAGTTACGCTGTGATTTATTAATGAAACATTAATGAATACGAAAATTCGCAAGCACGAACTATGCAAGCACCGCCTAAAATACACAAACTCGATGAGGTCGTTGTGAACAGAATCGCCGCCGGCGAGGTTATCCAGAGGCCGGCAAACGCACTGAAAGAACTCATCGAGAACAGGTTAACCGGCTCCGATTAACTCGATACACTGTACTCTTTACTCTCAATTGTTTTTGCAACAATTTATTCGTTTTTTTTTTTTTTTTATTACGAAAATACTTTACAGAAGGTGCAAAAAAAAATGACAAATTTTTTTTTTTTATCTTTTTTTTACAGTCTCGATGCCAAAGCAACGAATATACAGATAACCGTGAAGGAAGGCGGTCTTAAATTGCTGCAGGTCAGTCTTTTCGAGTACGATTTTTTTTCACTCGAGCAGATATTTTTTTATTTTTATTATTGTACGCGCAGATTCCAAAGACCCCGAAGATAACCGCATGACATCAAATTTAATCTTTGTCAGGTCTCCGCCGATGCACAGCTTTAGAAAGAAAACAAAAATTGTTCGCCCGTTAAATTATATTCTTCAAGCGAATTACCCCGAGCGAATTTTTTACAATGCAAAACACAGCAGTTATAACTCTATTATTATTATTATTATTATCAAAATTTTCAAGGATTATTATTAGTGGAACAAGAATTTTATTGGCTGCAATGTTTTCAGGATAAGCGGATAGTTTAAAAAAATTTTGTTTGTTAATGCTTCATTCCATGTAGCTCCTACTTGTTCGCTGTCTGGCTTTATTTGAGAGGAAGAGTGCGAGTGCAATGGTGCATACGTCTTATTTTAGGACAATTAAATGCGACTATGTGTTCTGCACTGTGTTAAGTATTTATATTATTGTGTGTGTCGGAAATTTGTGTTTGGGTCTTACATTCGGTCATTGGCTGCATCGATTTCGAAGCCTGAGCTTAACACTCCACTTAAGACTTAAAGTACCTGAGACTTTTTGCCGGATCCAAATGACCATGCCTTCTTTTAAGCACAAAAACGATACTGATATTCATAATAAATTTTCTTCTGTCTTAACACTTCTTTGCAACTTCTCTGCCTTACCACTGTTCTGTCTACAGATGTTACTTTTTATCCGGTTTTATACTTTCTTGCATCTGTGCATCCAATAAATATTATTCTTATTATTATTATCTAAAAAACAACACTTCAAGGTACATCTGTGAATTTTTACAGATTTTTTTTTTTTAATTGTTCACTTATTCAAATCATTCGAAGGTTGCATCTTAGTAAATTTTAGATCCTCGATGAACAAGTATACGCCCCTGTATCGATATTATTCTGAAGGATTGGCATAGTAGGAGATTTGCAGGACTGCGAAGGGGGTTGTTTGCGTGTCTTATCTTGGTGAGTTTTCTTAGGATAATCGATTCTGTGGTGTGGATGTTTTTTTTCTGTCGGTTGATCCAGTAAAGAAAGAGGGGGTGTCCATATTCGAGCAGTGGTCGGAGTATGCTTTTGTAGATTTTTGTCGCTTATTCTATGGTAATCAGTTTCTTCCAATACGTGATTTTGCGGAGGGATTATTATTAATTGGGAAGCATTGTTATTATAAAAAATTACAAACTGAAAAGGTAATGTAGCACTTATAAATTCTGCCTTGTAGTAAGTGACTCGAGTTTCACGCGAAAACGTGCAGGTTCAGTCTATGAAATTTAGTACTATGCAGATATATCTTTGGGGTCATAGATTCCATGGTTCAAGAAGACAACCGGAATATTCGCTAATCGTTACGAATTTTCAGATCCAAGACAATGGCACCGGAATTAGAAAGGAAGACATGGATATTGTATGCGAGAGATTCACGACGAGCAAGCTCCAGAAGTTTGACGATCTTAAATCCATAGCTACGTTTGGCTTCAGGGGCGAAGCTCTTGCCAGTATAAGCCACGTGGCTCTGTTGACTATAACAACGAAAACGGCCCTCGACAAATGTTGTTACAAGTAGGTACGCTCCTGCGCGGCTGTATAGAATATTTAATTTAATTTATTCGACAAACTTCGTCATTACAATCAGTATATAATATTACATTCATTACATTACATTATAATATCAGAATATTATAATGTATAATAAATCCTAAATACTAAAGCTCTAGTGTATCGAATTATAAAAGTTGAAAAAGTTAAAAACATTTAAGTATAAAATTTATAAAAATCACTTAAGTTTACAATTTGTAAAAAGTAATAACTCTCCACATGAAATTCGCTTGTGACTAGGCGCCTCTCTTCTTCTTTCAGAATATAAAAAAACACCGTTTTAAGGATCAGCTGACCCTTGAGAATTTATTTACTTTTCAGAGCATCGTACGTCGACAGCAAATTGAAAGCACCGCCGAAACCGTGCGCGGGCAATCAAGGTACGACGATACTCATTGAAAATCTATTCTACAATGTTGCGACTCGGAGGAAAGCCTTGGCTAGTGCGTCCGAGGAATTCACAAGAATAGCGGACGTCGTTACCCGATACGCTATTCACAACGCGGGCGTCGGTTTTACGCTTAAAAAACACGGCGAAGTCATTCCGCAGGTGAAGTACTCTTTTTGCTTCCTCACAGAGAAAGTGGTTTCGGATTTTTTTTAATTGGGGATTTTAATGTCAGAGTACTTGAACTCGTCTAAAACGTCGAGAAATGCAATGTGCCTGCATTCAGTGGCATTTTTATTAAGATTGAGGGTGCATTGGACATTTTACAGGATTTTCATTTTTTTTTTTTAAATGTCTATGTTATCTCCAACTTGCATAAATTTTGAGCTAAAACTGCACACGAATATAATATTTTGATCAAAGACCTTCGATATTGAATTTGGGTAAAATCTATTCAAGCGGTCAGATTTTATGGAACTCTAATTTTTTTTTTTAATGTTTAAAAATGGTCTAATGTAAATAAAAATTGAGGTATCAAGCTTAAATTTGATACGGGAATGGACTAACACTGTATTAATGTTTTGCATTAAATTTGGCGAAAATTGATCTACCTATTTAAATTTTATAGGAATTTGAATGTTTTTAATTTTTTGAAAAATTTGTTTTTAACGCCTGACGAGTAAAATGAGTGATAGTTTTGTAACCAGCGGTGAAAAATAGATTAAAAATTGCCTCAAAACGACGAAAACCGCACATTTCAGATTGCAATTCCGGACAATAAATTTTGCTGTAAATTCCGACGATTTTAATGTTATGAGCTATGGACATATATTTATGTTACGAGAAAAGGTGCAAAGTAATTTGCACGCGCCTTCCTCATTTATTACAATTGTGCGCACAGCTTCCTCCACGAGGAAGTCAAAATAGATCAATGAACTTTCTCCTAGAGCAAGCTATGCGCACCATTTTTCTCCTGTAATGAAAAGAATAAAATATATATACAACGAGGTCGACTAATCGATGCATTTTTCGGGGGAAACAGGTACGAACGCCTCACAACTCCACGAAGATTAACAACGTAAAGATACTTTATGGAAATCCCGTTGCCCGGGAGCTTCTCGAGGTCGAGCTCGTCGACGACGCGTACAAATTCAAGATTCACGGTCTGATAACGAATCCGAATTATTCGAGCAAACGAATGACTCTCCTGCTGTTCATCAATCACAGGCTCGTCGACTCGACGCGTGAGTTCACAAGACGTTTTTGTGATAGGCGTGAACAATTCGTAATAACAATCGTTTGTTACGAATATTTCAGCCATCCGAAAGATGCTGGAGGAACTGTATTCCATATACGTGCCGAAGAAAACTTATCCGTGGTGTTACGTATCGTTGGAGATAAACCCGCACAACGTGGACGTAAACGTTCATCCGACGAAGCACGAGGTACGATTTCTTCACGAGGACGCTATAATCGACAGGATAAAGAACGCTCTCGACGAGAAATTGGCTGGTAACAATGCATCGAGAACGTTTTATCTCCAGGCGAGACTGCCTCAGGTCGACATCACGAAAGACAATCTTCGAGAAGTTCTACCCGAGTACGACAAAGATATTCCGGAGCACGCAAAGAAATTGCAGCCGCGCGAAATGATCCGCACGAGCTCGACGGATCAGAAATTGGATACGTTCAATTTCACCATTCAGAGCGTCAAAGAGCGAGATGTAGATTCGCCAGACCGATCGACCGTTACCAAGGAAATTTCATCAGTGCAGAAAGCGGACACGCCCTACGAGGATGTGGAATGGGAAAATGAAGAGGAAGCCTTCGATAATAACGCTGTAATTGCATGCAGCATAAAATCTTCGTCTACGCGAGAGGCCATCGTAGACTTTCGTGAGACGGTAAACAAACCTGTTGACGACGAGGTTAATCAGCCGCAGGCGAGTGAACGGCAAAATATTTTATTACCGGTAAACACTCCGCCAAACCGGGATAATCCCGATGTTAAAAATTATTCGCACTGGAGCTCACTCATAGAAGAACCGAGTCCGGGCAATTCCGTCGATCTGTTCGCTGAACATCTGGGAGATGGAGTGACGTCAACGCAAATGGTAAAGTCCGAAGAGAGAAGCGTTCCTTGTAGTATCTTCGAGCCTCCGAGCACCGAAGAAGAGTCATCCTCGGAAGCGCCGCCGGAAAAAGCTCCGATATCCGAAGTCGCCGATCGTGCTCTCAAAGCTGTTCATCAATACTATGGGACACAGGACAACATCGAGTGTACGAAGAAGCGCAACAAGAGCGACGATCTATCGTCGCCGGAGGCCAAAGAAGATTCGATCGCTAAGAAGAGCGGTGTTTCCACGGTGGCCGAGGCTTGTTCTTTAAGCGACGAATCAAAGACGCCGGCGTCCGTGGAGTTTAAATCCTATTCCGTAAACAATTTTCGACGGGAAGTTAAATTGGGCAGTGTCTTGAGACTGCGAAAAGACATCGAGGACAATTATCACGAGGGCCTCAGAGAAATACTATCGAATATGACGTTCGTGGGTAACGTCGACGAGAAGTCCGCTCTCATTCAGAGCGGTCTCAATCTCTATATCTGCGATACGATGAAACTCGCGTAAGTACGTGCTTGGACGAATCTGTCGCTCCGACGATCCATCATCGGTACAAATTGTAATATTGAATTTTATTTTTTAGCGAGGAACTATTCTACGAAATAATGCTCTACGACTTTGCGAATTACGGAGTCTTCAAATTTTCCGTGAGTAAATCGAATTAGGAATGAAATAATTGGACGGAGGTGGGAGAAGTACCAAAAATGACTTCGAGTATAAAGTGCAAAGTATCACAAGTACTTGAAGTACTGAGCACTTTTATACTTGAAGTATTTCTCAAATACTTTTTCCAAGTACTTTTTACGATTAAGTTCATAGTGTTAAGCGTTATCTAGGCTTAAAGTGATGTGAGGCTATCCCGAATACTTCTCTTTCTTTAAAAAAAAAAAAAATGCATAAAAAAGTGATAAAAATGTCAATAAAAGAAACGAAAAAGGTCCCGTTTCGTCCTTTCTTATTTCTTTAAGATATATATTTTTAATAAAAGAATAACGAAAAGGGACACTTCTCATTTTCTTTTATGAAAAAAAAAAATTCTCATTAAAATTATACTTATTAAAAAATTTACACAGATAATCATCATATATTAATAGAAACGGGATATCATGCTACTCATCGAATATCCACAATACTCAAGCATAAAGTACTTGTACGTGAAACCATGAAAAAGTACTTTATTTACTAAAAAAGTACCTTTGCACTTTAAATATGTACTTGAAGTGCCAAACAAGTACTCTGTAATTTGAATGGCTTATCATGTGATTTAATAGGAGCCTCTTCCACTCAAGGAATTGGCACTTCTCGGTCTGGATACCGAAGAAGCAGGTTGGTCGGAAGAGGACGGTTCGAAGGAAGGTATTGCAGCAAATGTGAAAGAACTGCTTCTGGAAAAAGCCGACATGCTAAAAGAGTATTTCTCGATAGTTATAGACAAAAGAGGAAATCTTAAGTCACTGCCCGTGTTACTAGGTGAGTCTCGAATTTTCAGTGTCGACAGACGAAGCTGCGACTGTTTTTCGTTCGATCGAAGCAATCTTTTTTTTTTCGCAGACAAATACTTTCCCTACGAGGGCGAACTGCCCCTGTATATACTGCGTCTCTCCACGGAGGTAGACTGGACCACGGAACAGCCGTGCTTCGACGGAATATGCCGGGAGACTGCGAAATTCTTCAGTCACATAAATACCAACGTGGACGACGGCCACGATTGGAAACACGTCGTCGAGCACGTTCTCTACCGAGCGATAAAGGACAGCCTCCTTCCGCCGAAACACTTCGCTCATGACTCGACGATATTGCAAATAGCCAGTTTGCCCGATCTTTACAAAGTCTTCGAGAGATGCTAAGTCGTCGTCGCACCTTCTGTTTTCGCAACGCTCGGTGGTATTTATTAATTATTATATTTTTCTATTTTTAATAAATAAGAATCTCCGTACGAAAGTTCGTTGTTCGGTTGATTTTAATGTCATCGTTTCGTCCTAACAATATGTACAGGCAAAAAAAGCTATTACCAGCAAAAAAGACGAATGAATGGCAAGTACTAAACTCGTGAAAAAGTCTAAGTTGCGGCAAATACTTACGCAACGTCCACGCAATTTAAAATCGGTTGTAGGTACAAATTTATTATTTTAGTTTTCATTCAGCACATCGCAATATCCCTTCCAGATGCGATCTATTATTTTTTTATTTTACGTAAATAAGAATTCTACGCAGGTAATTCATTATTCGTTCATTTTTAATGTCATCGTTTCATCCTAACAATATATACATGAAAAAAAAGGAAACAAACAAAAAAACAAAAAGCTATTACCAGCAGAAAAGAGGAATGAATGACAAGTATTAACACCCGCAAAAAATTCTATGTTGCGGCAAATAGTTACGAACGTCGACGCAATTTAAAATCGATTGTAGGTAGAAGCGTTTTGTTTTGTTTCTTTTTATTCACCACATGGCAATATTTCTTCCGGATACGATCGACGGCCGTTCGTAAATCTCCGAGAGCTACCATTATTCCCCTTCGTACCAATTCACGTTACGCTTTGGTCACACCGACAAGAGCGGGTCGAACTACACGCTCGTGTAATTTGTAGCCTACTTTCGATACCACCACGACCGTGCCCGGCTTCTTGCCTTGTACCTCCTGCGAAAAGACATGTGTCGGTAAGTATAGACGCAAAAAAAAAAATTCGGAATCTTACCTGTTGAAATAGGGCCTCGTGTTGATTCGGATCGAATTTCTCATCCAAAGGGTTGAATGATGTTAAGCCATTTTTCTTGAAGACCTGAGTACCCACAAAAATTATAGTCCATTATTATTTTTTTCTTTCATAACAAGCAGGGAAACAATACGAGCAAAGTTGATCCTAGAATCATCTTACAGACAGACTTGATAAGAATATTTCATCACACACATACATACATTACATACACACAAAAATTATAGTCCATTATTTTATTTTTTTTCTTTCATAACTGGCAGCGAAACAATACAAGCAAATTTTATTCTACAATCATCTTACAGAGACACTCGATGAGTATATTTCATCACATACATGCATTAGACACATACATTACATACGTACATTGCATACGTACATTACATACATACATTTGTTTTGGATTACCTTCTGTAATTGTGCTTCGGTCATTCTCAACCCTTCGTACAAGCTCTTCAGGTGTGGATTTCTCTCCGTGAGTTCATCCTTTGGTACGCTCTCCGTGGCTTTGCCTAGGATATCTGCTACGTCCAGTAGATCCTTACAAAATCCCTGAATACCAAACAGTTTAGCGTCGTCAATCTGCTTGGACAATCTGACCCTAAGATTTTCGCTGTCCGCCAATGCCCTCTTGTACTTGTCGTTGAGTTCGGCGTTACGCTCCTTTACATCGGCGAGCTCCGTGTTGAGAAGTTCTATCTCGGACTTAAGCTTCTTTTCGTTCTCCGTAAGCTCGACCGTCTCGCCGCCGTCCGCATTCCTCTCTTCCGTCGCCGTTCCGTATTTGTGCCTCTGTTGAACGGACGCTACGTACGGCTGCAACGATCTTCAAAGACAAGAATCGAGCAAGAAGTATCGTGAACGCAGTTCAGAATTCAGTGAACATCGCAAACGAGTTTTCCTCAGATAAATAAAATTGTGAAGAAACTTTTTTCGAGCAAAATTCAAATCTTCGTCCGCGACCGATCGGAGGAATTTTGTGGAGGCCAAAGTGTACCGATAAACACGTTGTAGCGGCAAAGAGATCGGATATTACCTAACAACTAACCTATGAGATAGCGTTAGCTCGTACTCGTTGTGTCCGCGTCTTCTCAATTAACTGAGCAACTCGATTTTAACCATTGGGATACTCACCTTACGACAGTGCTTTTTGTGATGTGATGGATCGTGTCGATCGTTAGTCTCGTAAATCTCGCTGCAACCGGCAAAGCGATCGATGCCATGACTGACGCGGTTAAATTTATCGTTAACAAAAAAAAATCTCACGACGAATGATGAAATATCACCGAACACGGTATACCGTACCCGCGAACTGAAGCCTGCAACCTCGTGCTCTCTACGAAGTGGTTCTCAAACGGCCAATCCGCTCGATTCGACTATCCCGAATGGTGGGGTATCATTTGCGCCAAAACTCATTTCTGCCCGGAAGTAACTAAGTCGGAGCATGTGTATAAACCTTATATATAGCGTTAAACCTTATAGTATAGCGTTGTAAGGCTGTCATGAACCAAATGTAGCTTTTAATCGATGTTTAAGCAATAAGCCTCGAACTCTTATTCGTAACGATTTCTTTACTTCGTTGGTATTTTTTATTTTCTATTAATGTAGCTTTCGTTTCTAAGAGATTTTTGTTTTTCACTTTCTGACCTCACTTCCGGCCCGAAAATAGTATCTTACGATACTAGTGCGATGAAGCTTTTTCTGACTAGTGTGAGTTCACAGCACGAGCCGAACGCCGACGAGCCGTCACTCGGTGGGAAAATTGTGGTTTTGCGCACGCGAGGCGAAAAAGCCACATTTTCGGAGCTTGCCAAATACCAAACCAATCAACCTTTTCCATCAAGAAGGCATTGCCGACCGGTCGTATCTCGGACTGTCGGTAAGTTATCTCATTCATGTGAAAGGCGATGGTTAAAAATCCGTCTTACTCGCGCGATGCCTTATAGACGAAAGTTTCGAAGATGCTTATAGCAATCAACCAAAACGGGTTATTAAGTGGACGGTACTAAACGTGTGACCGACGGTATTTGTTTACTATCATAATATATATATATATATATATATATATATATATATATATATACTATATTTCTTCCGTGGTGATATGCATGCGACTCCAAGAATGAATGTGCAAATTGCTCTTTGCAGCAGACATCTTCTCATTTGACATTACCGATTTTGGAGACGCAGGGTAGAAACTTTACGTTGGGTGAGGTCGGTCATGATAGAGATTTCGCTTTCTCGATTTCGATTAAGCCATGCTGCAAACTCACACTCGTCAGAAATAAGTGTTTTCGCACTAGTCTTGTAATGTACTATTTTCGAATTGTTTTTCTATCTCTTTTTTGTAAGGTTCATATGTATTGGTGTTTGTCTGATCTAGTTGTTCTTTTGCGTAAGTGATATAGCGTACCTCTAGAATCCCATTCACGATCGATCTACGATCACGCCGATTTTTTTTTTCTTTTTCTTGTTACTACGTTTCCGTCAATTCCGTGACAAATGTACATTCGCACGGCTCTTGCTCTTCATCGTTTTTATTGGAATGAATTGGTACAATTTTTTTTATATGAAACACCGTTCGTCACACATCTTGTCGTGTTGTGTTTTTGTTTTTTTTTTTTGCTTCTTTTGATTACGATTATTTACAAAATTCAAAGCATATTTATCGTGTAATATCTGCGTAAAACAATACATAAGTCAACTACAATCCGGGTAATGTCTCGACAAATTAATGAACACTTATTTTTCCGCGGATATTTCACGCAGTTTTACTCTAATCGTCGTTCGTAAAAGTAATCACACACGTAGATGCGGTGAATGGGTGCGTTAGTATCCGAGAAGGAAAGTTACTTTTGCTTTATATCGATCGGCCGCGCGCGCTTTGATGTTTCGATTGAGATTTGCGCAAGCCGAATCCGAACGAACAGTATTTCTGTATTAACCATCGCCAAAAATAATTATTTCATGAAACTCCGATTAGTCGGGGCTAAAATCGTATCTTCGCGAAAGAAAAATCTTCGCGAATATGCGCGAAGCAGCTGTTTATTAATTCTCCGAGATACCCTGTAAGAACCGAGAACACCCGAAAAAAAAAAAAAATTAGCCCTCGAACTGGACTGCACTCTAACGTTCGATTTTCATTACAAACGCATTCCCTCGTTGCGTCCTTAAATAAATAACATTCCCGTCTCCGGTCGCTCGACAAACTTCGAGCTGCGACGAGATTTCTCGAATAAAGCGGTGTTGTCACTCGTACTTTGTGATACAAGAAATGAGGGGAGAAAAAGAAAACGAAAAACGTCGAAGCGAATATGTTAAAAATACACGCGCAACGCCAATCCGTCTACGAACGAATTGACGCGGGAGACTCTATCAATTTCTTCCCGTCTTTGACACGTTGCTTTCGATATAGTGGATACAAAAATTAATCTACTCTGCCTAGCGGGGTACACTCCGAATGTGTAAAATATATCGTCAACGAATTTCGTTTACTGGTAAATTGTACATCCTTTTGTGATTTCTTTTTTATTACGCGTGACCGTCGAACATTTACTCATACTTCGGGCCCGCGGATCAATCTTTTTTTCGCACACTGGTGGTATTCCATTAAATTCACAGTTCGCGCGGTTAAGTAAAAAAAAAAAAGAAACAACCGTCTACCGTTACCGGGACAAACCCTTTCGACCGATCGCCCGACACGTACCGCGGGCGACGTGGATCCGCGGGACTCGATAAGAACGAAGCTTCCGGCTGATTATCAAACGTATCTAGACATCGTCGTGGTTAGAATCCTTCCTGATACTGTTTCGAGTCCAATCGCGTTTGGATCACCTCGAGCTGCCTCTTTGCTTCGCACTGCGGGAAATTTCGCAGGTCGTAGTACTGCGGTGCGATTTTTAATAACCAGTCGGCTACGGCAGAAGAAAACAAAAAATGAGTATACGGTTAAAAGTCAAATAAATGCTCCGATTAGAAAGCAACGGAGGTCGATCGAGCCACGTACGTTTGATGTCGGTTACTGTCCTGATGTAGTTCTTCGTCGTCAGGACGAATTCATTGTAGATAACCCACTCGGGTTTGTGGTCCAGACAACTGCTCGGATGAAGCTGGACGACTTGATTGTCCTTGATTGTCAGGTAATGACCTGTCCTCTCCAAATGCGCAACCTAATTCCACGGGAGATTTTAATAAGGCGTTAAAAACAAATGCCTCAATTTGAATCGTCAGGCAGGATAATCGTTTCGGTGTCTAGTAAAAACTCCGTACGAAATTCAAGAACATTCAAGGACAATTTCCAGGATATTTCGAGGTTGTTTTGGGACATTTATAAATCAAAATATGCATATTGGGCGCGATGTACGAAATAACATTTAGTTCGGTAACCGTTTTCGTTGGAATCGGTTCAGAAAAATAGAAAAACGCTCACATTCTTTAGGATTGCCGTTAGTGATATGCATTTTTGAATGAAGCTAAAATTTGCGGGGAAATAAAAAGATTCAAGGACATTGTTAAGTGAAATTCAAGGAATCTCCTTGAATTTCACCTAACAATGCCAAAACTTTTTTAAGGACAGGCAAAATTGAAGGACAGTTCCAGGACTTTTTTAAGGACCGGCAAAATTCAAGTACAGTTCCAGGATTTCATGAATCGCTAGAGACAATGTATCAATTAACTTACCTGCATGAAGAATCCATTGACGAGAGCTTTCCTAATGTTAATGTAATAATCCTTCGAGGTGAAGTCGGTCGAGGTACGTTTCAAGGAAAACCTGTCCATTATTCTACACAATTGTTCTCTCACGTTATCGCCGCTTTTCAGAGACCGATAGTTGACGAAATGATCGTAACACCACGTCGGGTCTTCTAAATCTGAATAAAAAGATAGGAAAAGAAAACATTTAAGATACAAGTACAATAGAAAGATTACGGTTGAATTGGTAACAAAAAAAAGAGTTCCAGCTTACTCTGTTTAAAAGCATGGTACACGTTCAGCAGAGTCAAGTGGTCGCCGTCGATGTGGGCAAACTTCATTTTCGCGTCGTCCGCAGCCTTCTTCGCCTCGTTCGGTCTCACAAAACACTGTGGGACTAATACCATGTCAATCGTCAATATAAATACCACGTTACCTCACCCCCTTACTGATCACACACACACACACACACACGATCGTCGAATATTTCTTAAGACCGATTGAAATTTTTGTTTTTTCCTTAAGCCAACGATACGCGCATTGTATTAATCCGTATTGAGCCCCCGGAGTACAATACCTGAGAGCATAGCGGTTATGCTGAGTATCTCATTGCTACAATTGTGATTGCATGAGGCTATGAGCATTTTTGCGAGTTGCGGATCGAGAGGAAATTCTACCATCACCGCTCCAAGGTCCGTCAGGTTTCCGTCGTCGTCGAGAGCTGCCAGGTAATTCAACAGTTCCAGAGCTCTCATGAGGGTCTCCGGTGCCGGTGGATCCATAAAGTCAAAGTGCACCTGCAAAGAGGGAATGTTCAGTTTTCAAGCCCGACGATCAATTAACTCGATGTACTGTCGTAGCCTTGGCGATTCTCACCAGATCGTCAATGCCAAGTTTCTTGAGTTGAAGAACGACGCTTCCGAGATTCGATCGTAAGATTTCCGGATAAGTGTTGTCCTGCATCTCATTTTTATAAGCTTTCTCGGTGTAGAGCCTGAAACATTTGCCGGCCCTCGTGCGTCCGGCTCGACCGGCTCTCTGTTGGGCGGATGCTTTGCTGATCGGCGAGACGAGAAGCGACTCGACTCGGATTCTCGGATTGTACACCTGAAAAAAAATAAAAGTAAAAAAAAATGTATATATATATGTATATCTTTAAATTTATACGTTAAGGGGAAGTATCATATCGCGGCCGGTAATGAAAACTTTAGTGAACCTTTCTCAAGAGTGCTCTTTTTTTTTTTTTAGGAAAAAGCAAATTCGAACTGGATGCGCACGGTAATTTCGCATTCGGCTCGAATTCATTTTTTTCTCAAAAAAAATTAGCACCATTGAATAAAGTTAATTTGAAAATTGCACTTCCCCTTAAACAAAGCTCGATACACCGATCGGTATTGCATTGGTAATAGAAAAATCGCTTGCGCGTTTTTTACCTTCTGTTTGGCAAATCCAGGATCTATGACGAATACGACACCGTCGATCGTCAACGAAGTCTCGGCGATATTCGTCGAGACGACGACCTTTCTGCCGATAGCACCGTTCTGTTTGTTGGGCGGCGCAGCGTCGAATATTCTCTGTTGAAGATTCGGTGGGAGGGTCGAGTAAAGCGGTATGCATTTCAGTTCGCCGACTTCGGGACCGAGATTGTCCATCTCGCGTTTTATTCTCTTGCAGGCCTCCTCGATCTCCTCCTGACCGGTTAGAAAGAGCAGGAGATCGCCGCTGACCTCCTCGCACATGTGAATCTGCACGACCGTTCTTATCGCCGCCTCGAGATAGTCGCGCTCCGGCTCGGGTGTGTAAAATATCTCTACCGGATGCGTTCTGCCCGGCACGTTCATCAACGGCGCGTTGTCGAAGTATTGCTGAAACTTGCCAGCGTCGAGCGTCGCGCTCATTATGACGAGCTTCAGGTCGGATCTCTGTTTGATGACCTCCTTTAGCACGCCCATCAGCAGATCCGTCGCCAGGGTTCTCTCGTGAGCCTCGTCCAACAGTATGACCTGATAGCCCTCGAGCATCGGATCGGACATGCCCTCGCGCAGCAGCATACCGTCCGTCATGTACTTGAGCACCGTTGACGGCGAACTGCAGTCCTCGAAACGAATACTGTATCCGACCTGCATTCCCAGCTGCACGTCCATCTCCTCGGACACCCTCTGCGCCACACTCATCGCGGCCACCCTCCTCGGCTGCGTGCACGCGACTCCCTTTCGTCCCGCCGATGTCGAGTACTCGACGCACCACTGCGGTATCTGCGTCGTCTTTCCGGAGCCCGTCTCGCCGACGAGCACGATGCACTGGTGCTGAGCCAGAAGCCTCATGAAATCCGTTCTGTACTCGAAGACCGGCAGGGTGATTCTCTTCTTGAGAAAATCATGGTATCTGGGAGTGTACGGCAGTCCGGTGTAGGGATTCAGCTGGGACGACGTCTTCGCCGCCGCGGCCGGCAATGCATTCTCCTGGCCAATGCTGCGACAAACGTGAGTGATAGAAAATATTAGTGATAAATTTGAGACCGGTGCAACGGTTTTGGGCTATCATCGAATGAAGAAGTAAGCTCGCGGAAGAGTACGAGCGTCGAGGATAAGTTTTTTACAAAGATTATCAAAAAAATTGGTAAAGACGTAATATTTTTTTTGTTTATAAACAAGAAAATTAAATGAGGTTTTTTTATTTAATAATTGAAAAAAGCCTACATATAATTTATTATATTTTTCATTTTTCTTTCTTTTTTTACCGTTTAATTTTAAAAAAGATTTTATATTGCATCAAGCTTTTTTTCATCGAAGAAAATAAATAAATCCATGAAACGTTATGTTTTTCTATTATTCGGACCAAGAGCCAAAGCGATCTAACACAGCGAACTGTGGTTTTATAGTTGGAAAACAAAGATGAGATAACTCCGATTCTGAGTCTGAGAACCACTGCCGCTCGTATTGGAGCCAAAAGGCGAGCTGGTGGGAATCACGATGGTGGAATGGGACAGTAATCAAAGCCCACGTTTTTAAGCCGTTTTGTAAGTCGGATATTTATCGGTACAGCAAACTGATGACAAGCTTTGCGAGGCTATTTTTTCAGCATGTGGAAAATAGGATTGTCAGGAGAAACGGAGTAATCAAGCAAGCAAGCTGAAGCGTATTAGTTACACACATGGCCAAAGCAAATATTCGTCGCGTGTGCCGTAAAGCGAAAAGTAAGATAGAGGAAAAAAAAAAAAAAACTGTCGGTAGAGATATTTCTAAAGTTTGATGCTGTACTCACGTTTTCCGCTTGACGTAAGGGTCGACAACCTCGATCCTTCGCTTCGACATTGCTTCTGTGATCCACCACGGGATATATCAATCAAATGCCGAGAATTTGTTTGCGATTGTTGGGTCCCCCCGAGTAAGCGTCACCAAAATGGCAAGCGAGCTAGGCGAGCGAGGCCAAAGCTCAAGGCTTTAGCGATCGAAGCGAAACCTCACACCGTGGCTGCTCGGAACACACGGTGCAGAGAGAGCAGCGCTCTCCGCGGCCGTTATACAGGGCGAGTTTCAATGGCAGCTGCAAAAGAGCTCGCAGCCTTCTTGAAGAAGAAAAAGGAGTTCTTCTTCTTCTTCTTTAAACTCTCTGAAAGGACCCGTAGCACCACACTAGGGGCGACCCGTTGTGGGTACAAGGAGACCGTACTGGTCAAAGCTTAGAGCTCACAGCCGATTGTCACTTTTGCAGATCGTTCCATGATCGTTCCATGACCGACGTTACAGAATGCAGAAAAATTTGCAAAATTTCGTTGTGACATCACTTCCGGTTTGGAAATATCATTTTTCCACTGGTAGTGACTTCTGTAGATTTTGCAAAAGCGTTTTCCCGTTTGAAAATTTCATTTTTCTACGGGAACTGACGTTGCACCGAAAATACATTACCTCCGGTTTACAAATCTCATTTTTCCACCGGAAGTAACGTCACACTGGAAATAGTTATTTCCGGTTAAAAAAAATTCATTTTTCTACCGGAAGTGACCTCATATCGGATATACCTAACTTCCGACAATTTGTCTAATTTTCTATGGGGATTTATCGGGGATGCAGTCGAGGAAAAGCGTGGTTTACAAAACACAGGAAAGTGGGTAGCAGAACGTATGTGATCTCTTCCCTATACGTCTAAAATATGTTTGGAATTCATTTCGAATGCCAGCGACAGAAACGGATGAATTAAGGAACACACAGTTTGAGCCCCCCCCCCCCCTTCCACATAACCATCAAGATGACAACGGGTAAGCGGAGTCCGACTATAAAAAGAAAATAAACAAATATTGAATTCGTTATTCGAACGAAAATAACCCCGCTAAGATGGACGAGGACAGGGTGTGTGTTATAAATGTGGCAACCGATATAAAAATATTGAACGTTGCATTCTCGTCGGGATGGACGACCGAGGATCTCTGCATCAAGGTTAGTCCGAGCGAAACGTCAATTTCTCGTGCGAAAAAAAAAAATCAATTTTTCAATGACGATCTATCGATATATGACGCACGCTGTTTGTTGTTCTTCCCCGCGGATCCGTCAATCATCATTGTTTCATTCAGGTTTGCAAGCAAATCGGCATCGGGCCGGTCGCCAGACACCTCTTTGCCCTGCGAAATCGTTCGACGCGACTCTGGTTTCCGCCCGGTTACAAACTCGAGAGCAAAGAGAAAATAAAGTTTGAGTTTCGTCTGAGATTTAAACCATCCAGTCTCCACCGACTAAAGCACATCGATCCGAAGGCCTACGACTATTACTTTCAACAGGCTCGCTCTGACGTCCTCGACAACAAAGTGCCGGACATCGTGTACGAACGACACAAGCGAGAGCTCATAGGTTTGGGAGTCAGCGACATGTACAGGTATAATGACAACGAAATATATCGAGACAAAACGTGCATTGAATAACAATTAAATTAAACAAAAGATCGGAAAGACAATGCATGCAAAAGTCACTAAAATTATTCCATTAAGACGTACAATCGTATATTTTATATGTTATGTTGGATTGCTTCAATTTTTATTTACACCATTTATATTCTTAATTTGAAATAGAGAAGGGTGAAGCAAAATGAACTAGTGTCCCCCATTAGATATGAGGCCTATGGTCTTCCAATTACTCTGCAAAACTTTTAAAAATGGTCACCCTTCCGCTTCCGATTATTTGAGTTTCTGGAGATATGTAATCTCCAGAAACTCAAAAAAAATATCAACAGGAAAATATGGAGAGAAAACCAAGTTTGAATAATAATTAAATAAAAAATTTACAGACTGCATCCTCCATTAGAGATGAGACCTATATTAAATACGTGTGAAAAATTGTTAAAAATATTCACTCCTCCCTACGTCTCTAAAGAAACTCAAAACAAATGTTATAGTCATGATTGGATTTGAATTAAGTAATGAATAATTAATTAGAAATAAAATTGAAAATACATTTTCTCTTTTTCCAGGGTAATGCTCGAGAAGGACGTACCTCG
Source organism: Amblyjoppa proteus (assembly GCA_963922035.1). Taxonomy (NCBI): domain Eukaryota; kingdom Metazoa; phylum Arthropoda; class Insecta; order Hymenoptera; family Ichneumonidae; genus Amblyjoppa; species Amblyjoppa proteus. The sequence continues at coordinate 15,905,812 of OY998230.1, forward strand.
CGAGATAGTTGAGTCGGATTACAAAAAATATATACCCAAAGAGTGCATAAAGCGTCATTCGTTCTTCATAAAGAAGCCCATACACAACGCCCTTGTTAGAATATCGGGTCACGACGCATCGTACGTTAAGGAGCAGTACCTCAATCAATTCGAGTGCATGGCACCGAATTATCCGTGCGAGGATTACAAAGCCCTGATGGACAAGGGAATACCGAATCCGCCGTCCCGCGTATTGCTCAGAGTTAACGCAACCGATGTTAAATACTGCGATACCGAGAATGGCGAATGGAGCACGCTGTGCGCGATCGAGGATCTCTGTTTCATCTCGATAAGGTAGCCCGTGTAAGGAGAATAAGGTGGCAGCATGAACGGACCCGTCCACTCGAGACCGTCTCGTCGACCTAACGCCGTTTTCTGTTTTATCGTCACTCGAAGGCAGGACAGCACCGTCGAAGTATCGAGAAAGAATGGAATACCTTCGTACCTGAAATTCGGAACAAACGCCCTTCTCATGTCCTTCGTCTCCGCTCTGGACGGATACTACAGGCTCGCCATTAAATGGACGTTCAATCTTTGTCGAGACGTTATAACGCCGAGTCTGGAGAGGCTGCACAAGCAAAAGTGTCACGGACCGGTCGGGTAACATAATCATTTGTATTTACGATAACGATTCCGCCTGTTCGATACTCTCGCGGCTGTTCGCACTCTATTCTATGTTATTCTCCACTGACATTTATTTTTTTACATGCTCGCAGAGGCGAATTTTCCTACGCGAAAATGGAGGAGAAACGCTCCAACAGACCGGGCACTTACGTACTGCGCGAGAGCGAAACAAAGTACAACGTATTTTACTTGGACTTTTGCGGCAAGGACAGTAAGCCCCGGACGCACAGGATAGAGCAGTTCGGTCCGGACGACTTTGTTCTCTTGGATTCCGTTCAGAGGTACAGATCGCTCGGACAGCTCATCGCCTCGCATCAGGATCCGGAAGGACAGGTTTATCTCGCCGAGTGTCTGCCACCTTCGGAATACGGTTCGTTGCAATTCCTATCGTTCGATTGTACTCACGGTGATCAATTTATTAATAAATATTAATATTAGCGAGGCCGTTTGCCCCTTTGTTGTAAATAGAATATCTAATACAGCGAGTAAGCGAACTCTGTGATATCCACGAACAAGTAAATCTTGCTTCTATGGCCTAAACGAAATCTTGAGTTTTACGTGTAGACGTATTACATCATATTATATTATATTATTAGTTAAGCCTAAAAGTCTATTCAATGCAATCTTTTGTAATAATAATATTATTTGTCTTATCCCGCAGACAAATCTCCTCTGTTGATTTGCGCGGCCGAAGGGGTGGGCAGCGACGTCGCTGCTGACGAGGAGATAATCGCGGCTCTCCTCGAAGGCGGTCCACGCTGCATTCCTCCTCATCAGTTACAAGTTTACAAAGCTCAACCATTGCCGAAGAACAGCGACAACGGCGAACCGCGTACGGCCACGAACACAACACTCTATCGCGCTATGTGGCGGGTGGCCAAGGGAAAGAAACTCGAAGCGGCAATAAAGGTCCTCAAGGAGGAGGAGTGGAGATTTACGAGAGAATTTCTCGAGCTCGCCGGCAAGTGGGGACAGCTGAGATCCGGAGCGTTGGTGAGACTTTATGGCTTGACCGTAGCACCCGCTGTTGGAATGCTCCTGGAGCTCGTCAAACTCGGCCCTCTCGACGTTTATCTGCGTGAAAATTCACCGCAGACTGTTAAGACTGTTGACATGGTGGAAGCAGCCGCCTGTCTGGCAACGGCGCTCTGGCATCTGGTACGTCATGTTCCGTTGTTTTAAATTTTGCTTACTCACAGAGGAGGCTGTTTTTATATTTGAAATTAAAAATAATTGTTTGAGATTTTACTGTCGGAGTACTTCAAATAGTCTGAAACGTCGAGTATGTGATTTTTACCTGGCGTCCTCATGTATGCGTGTGTATGTGTGTGTATATATTTGTGCATCTATGTGTTTGTGTATGTGTGTGTTTCTTCACTCAGTGCAACTTTTATGAAGATTGCGGCTGAATTTGAGATTTTACGAGATTCAATTTTTGTTTATTCCTGGTATCTTCAACTCGCTTATATTTTGAGCTATCGCCCTAAAACTGCACACGAATACAATATTTTGATCAAAGACCTTTGAAAATTTAATCAAAGACCGTATTGAATTTGGTCAAAATCTAGGCAAGTAGTCAGATTTTGTGCGATTTTGATTTTTTTTAAATATTTTGCAAAATTTGTTTTCTTACCCCTGACACGAGTTTCTAAATCAAATATCACACTAATAGTAAAACGAGTTACTGTTTTATAATCAGCCGTGAAGAATAGATTGAAAATTGCCTGAAAACGACGTAGTCCGCAAATTTCAGTCAACGATTTTCTACAATAAATGTTGCGGTAAATTTTGATGGTTTCAATTTTGGAAGATGTAGAAACTTTTTTATGTTACGAAAAAAGGTGCAAAGTAATTTGCACATGGCTTCCTCATTTATTACAATTTTGCGAATAGCTTCTCCTATACGGAAGGTAAAAACGATCAGCGAAGTTTGTCATAAATGCGCAACATTTGTAGTAAATGGGGAAGCCATGTGCAAAATACTTTATACTTTTCTTTTTATTTTTACTTTGTTTGATTGCAAACGATTACCACGATACATTCTCAAATCGACGTGTTCCTAATCTTTGTACCACTGTCACAGGAGGAAAGTGGCGTCGTCCACGGGAACATAAGATGCCGGAAACTGCTGGTTCACGCTCACACGGACAATAGCTTTATCGTAAAGCTCGCTGATCCCGGACTCTTCAGTTATACGCAAGCCGAGTCAGTGTGATTCTCGATGCAACCCAGTTCTCACGCTTCTTCGTCTGAAATCCATTAATATATTTATTGTTCTTATGCAGCGTTCACTGGCTGCCGCCGGAGTGTTACTTAAACCCGGAACTCGCGAGGCGGAGCACCCGGGCCGATGTTTGGGCACTGGCTACGACGTTCTGGCAAATATTTTCCCGAGGAGCGGTCCTCTCTGCTCATCGGGACATCGAATCAGTGAAGAAGGTACAATGCCGAAGAACGACGCTGCGATTGTCACAGATACACTGAGGGAAAAGAACTACACTATTAAACTTAACACATTCTGCAAGAAAATATGGTTATTTTCGCGGTCGCAGATATTACCCAAATATTCTGTAATTTTTGCTGGTATATAATTTAAATATTTATTTTTATAATTTAAATATTTATTTTTAAAATTTAAATATTTATTTTTAAAATTTAAATATTTATTTTTAAAATTTAAATATTTATTTTTCGTACATTTTTGCTAGTTCTTCTTACTATATTGTATAGTAATCGGTCGCGTCCCGATCGCGAGCCGTTTGTTGTAGGTTTGTATGTTATACCGGCATGTCATGTCGATCAGATTTTTTTTATGTATACATACATTAACGACATTTAATCGACGAAATTCTCAGTTTTAATTTACGAAATTCTTAGCGTGTTTCTCAAAATTATGCCGACCCGCCGTCGGGAAAAAATTACCTCACGAGTTGGGTAAAAATTGCTACGGCCCCTGTGAAAATGTCACATATCGCTAATGGTGGCAACGGTGTACGACGTTGCCTTATCAAAATTTACCATATAACTTGGTAGCTTTTCCGACATCCTTCTCTCAGTGTACTTAACAATGCCGCGTAAATGGTAAAAACCAAATTGGGTATACACGTGTAATATGTAACTTTCGTAACTCATTGCAGTTCTACGCGAATGGGAAACGTCTACCGATACCGGTCGGCTGTCCCATAGAAGTGTACAATCTGATGACCGAGTGCTGGGGCGATCTCGGTGGCCCGCGAAAACAGCCGCAAGCGATAATGCGTGATATCAATCAGATTTTATATCAGGTCTACAATTCCCGGCGAACGCACGCTTACGCAACGGCGTTTCCGAAACTCTTCAACGATCCGGACCGTCGCGAGGAAGAGGATCCGGAAGCGGCGGAGAACAATTCATCGTCGGACTGCGAGTCACGGGCCAGCAGTCTCTTCACCGATCGTACGAGTCTTCCGTGGGACGATGGAGACGACAGTAAAAATCAAACTTCGGCTGTCCGAACTTTGGTGAAACAGCAACGCTGCGTATGCTCACGCTTCTTTTTTTTCACTTTCAGGCGGTGGCGTGTTGATAGGCTCGAGCGATCCTTATCAGGACGCCGAGGAAGAACTTTCGGCCTACCTCGGCTGGCTCGCGGAGATCGAAGGAAACGGCGACGCGTTCGGCGTCGTGAGACACGGAAGCGGTGTTATCGGCGGTTCCATGAACAACGTGGACGGAAGTTCGAGAAGCGGAGGCTCGCTTGGTCAGATGCAGGGCATCTTCGAGCTCGATGCCGACTGCAACGTCATACTTCAAGGTCGCATCGGTCAGGGTTTCTACGGTGAAGTATATCGCGGAACCCTCGAGCGCGACAATGCCAAAGACGCCGAGCCCCAACAGGTGGCCGTTAAGAAGCTGAAGACGCGGGCGTTGGAGGCTGACTTGAGAGACTTCGAGAGAGAAATATCAATAATGAAAGTAAGAAGAAACGTCTTCATTTAGATAACGCACGAATCGTCGAGGCTTCTACTAAGGAGCTTGGAGCGCTTCACACTAATCAAATGAGTACTACATTTTTTAAGGCGTTTATACGAACTTTTACGTATCTGTTGATTATAGTGGATAGTTATTTACTTCACTCGGTGCGATAATGGCAGTCCATTGCAATTAATGTTTTTCTATATTGAGGACATCTGCTGTAATGCAAACAACCGTCCATTATAATCAATAGATGAGTAAAAGTTTGTATAAACGACTGTAACAATTTAGTATTGATTTACTAGTGTCAAACGCTTTAACCTCCTTAAACCCTGTTATGTATTTCTGTATTTACATTTTTTTTTCCAGACTCTGAAGCATCCCAACGTCGTGGAAATTCTCGGTGTAATATCTGAGCCGGAAGTCTGCCTTGTTATGGAATTCGTCAAGCACGGCTCGCTCCAAAGTTATCTAGCGATACATCGGGAGAGTCTAACCCACAAGCGGCTTCTCGGTTTCGCTCTCGACATCTCGACGGGTATGGATTATCTCGGTCGCAAGAGCATCGTTCACAGGGATCTCGCCGCTCGTAATATTCTCGTCGCGGACGAGAGCAGAGTAAAGATAAGCGATTTCGGTCTCGCCCAGGTGACCGGTAAAAACGATTATTACATACTGCAGACGAATCGGGATCTTCCGATAAAGTGGTACGCGCCGGAGAGTCTGCGCGACGGTATATTTTCACCCCGATCGGACGTGTGGTCGTTCGGCGTTACGATGTACGAGACCTTCGGGCTCGGCGAGGATCCGAAGCTTCCCGGCGTCGGCGGCGAGATCAATGCGAACGGCGCGAACGAGGAGGAGGGAGGCGCTGAACTTCTGGCGGCTCTGGAACGAGGTACCCGGCTTCCCTGTCCGCCGAGCTGCCCTCAAGCCGTCTACGTTAAGCTCATGTACCCCTGCTGGCATCTGCAGAGTCGCGAGAGACCCGATTTCGCGACACTGTGCAACGACATTCGCGAGTTGGTGGGACAATATTGAGGGCGATCAATGACGATCCACCGGAATCGAACCGGGTTTGAACTGTCCAGCTGGGAGATAACATTCTCCCGAGAGTTGCGCCCTCGCGAAGGACTGGAAAAACGAGACGCTGAGATGCAAATAATTTTATCGATGTGCCATTGACCGAGTTGATCTGTCGACCGACAGACTCTCGTCGTTGACGCACGGAAAACGCACGAAGGTGAAACTTCGGGCGCGAGTACTTGTAAAGTGAGGCGGAGAGGGAGAGGGCGAGCGAAAGAGATTTGTATCACGTAATCGACGATGCGATGAGACCGTCGACCGGGGAAGAATTATAAAGAAAATCCCGAGCAGTCTTGCTGCGACGAGCCTATATGCTGCACGGGCGAGTTTCCTTATTCGTTATGTAAATTGATCGTCGTCTAGGCATCTTCGATCTGACTTACCGATCGCATGCACGGTCAAAGTGCACGACGAAATAAACGCAAACAGATTTCGTCCTTTTTACATCATGGTTCAATCTATCAAAAGCCCTGACCCCGATAGTTCATTATACAGTAGAACCTCTGTTATCCAAAACTCGATCGTTCGAACCATGGCTGCATTTAGTCGAACGCTCGGTTATCCGAACGTTAGCGCGAAACATTATTCAGTGTTGCTCGCCGTGGCAAGCGCCGCGTCCATGTCGAAGCGTGTTGAAGCGTTCTTTTCCTCTTCCAGCGCCAATCCACTCGCCAACTGGCTTTCTCAAGCGGTTTCACCCATCCGAGCAGAGTCAGACCGCTGACTAGTTTCAATATCAAATCGTTTGAATCGCCTTACATAGGTAGATCACACTGAAGCGACTTCTACATTTCGCTGATCAACAGCGCGTAGTTAGCGTTCAGATATTAAAATATGGATGACTCTATTTCACAGAACTCTTGAGATAAGTGTTCGATATCAGAAATATTTTTTGAAGTTTAGTATATACTGTTATTAGTAAACTTCAAAACATATTTTGGATATATTTACTGTTATATACAACATATTTTGGACATATTTACTGTTTCAACATATATACTGTTATTTCATTTCTATATATATATATATATCTTATTTGTATATACGTTGTATGATGCCGTAAAAAACAATTTGCCGTAAAAACCAACAGGACCCGGTCCTGACGGATCGGATAATCGAGGTTCTACTGTACATATTAGTTTTGATATTCACAGGTCTCGACATATATCGACATCGAGCAATCCTCCGGTCGTCCAAACTCCGCCGAAATAATTGAGTGTGTTGCCAAGCTTGCTGGTCTTTGCCTCCCCCGAATTCCGTACTAACGTTGATCCTGGAGACGCAGTTATTCATGCACGGTAAAAGTCCGCGATGAAATAAATGCAAACAAATTTCGTCCTTTTACGTCATCATTCAATATATAAAAACCCCTTGTTCCGATAATCCATTATACACATCAATGTTGATATTCGCAGGTCTCGACATATATCGACATCGAGCAATTCTCCCTGTCGTCTAAGCTCTGCCGAAATAATTGAGCGTGTTGCCAAGCTTGCTGGTCTTTGCCTCCCGCGACTTCTGCACTGACGCTGATCCTGGAGACGCCGTTAAGCTCGTCGGTCTCGAAATTCTTCCAGTCCTCGATCGCAATGACGATGTCCTTTTTGTCCGGGACCTCGTACGATCCCGTGACTTTCCACTGGACCGTTCCTCCGTGAAAGGACGCGCTGGCCGCGCGGACCCTCACGAACTTCACAGCGACTTCCGGTTTCGCCACTGCCAGGCTCCAAGTTATCCTTCCGATCGTCTGTCCCGGCGAACGCGCGAGATAAGTCACTTTCCAGTCCGTCTCGAGCTTACGAAATATCCCACCCTCGACGGCCTCGACACCGTTGCTCCAGCCGGTCCTTCTCTCCAGGATACTCTCGCAATTGCCGATCGTTTCGTACTCGTCCTTCGCTGAGAAGTATCGAAGCTCGAAATTTCTCGAGTCCCGTGGAATTTTCCATAAGTGTGACTCGTGCAATTTATCCTGAAGCCACAGTAACGCGTAAGGCTCGTTTCAGAGGATGAAGAGGAGAGTTGTCGTGGGATTCGTTTTGCATTACCTCAAGTAATGCAAAACGAGACCCGCGGAATTCTCCATAAGTGTAACTCGTGCAATTTATCCTGAAGCCGCAGTAACACGTAAGGCTCGTTTCAGAGAATGGATAGGAGGGTTGTCGCGGAATTCATTTTGCATTACCTCAGTCTCTCCACGGCACGTTCGCCACGCGAGTGAACCGGAAGTCCGTCCGCCGTACTCGTTACCGGCTTCGTCGTCGGGTTTCTTCGCCCCCGGCGGTGCCGGCATCAACTCCACGAGTTCCATAGCTCTTCGCTTCGTCACGAAGCTTTTCCTCGCTTCGCTGTAACCCGGTGAATTCTGCCGCTCCTCGTTCAATCGACAAATGAGGGAACACAGATCTCGCTCGTCGCAGAGTTTACGCCGTCGCATGACCGCCGCTTGATTTCTCGTGTATCGCCAGGTAACGTCCTGCACCTCGTCCCGCGAGTACGCCATGACGTAAGTGAGTTCTTTCTTCCAACCGAGCTCGTAAAGCAACGGACGATCCATCGCGTTCTCGCAGGGATCCGCGTGAATCCATCTGCTCGAGGCGATCGACCAGACCTGGAACGAAAAGCGCAGAATTTGTTTTAATCGCTCGACTGGAGTAATGAATCGGGGTAAATGCGAGGGCCTTCTTACCTCCGTCCAGACGTGATCCGTCTCGTCGTGCACAAGCCTGGAATCGAAGCCCAAGGACCGGCATATCAGGGTAAAGGCGTTGGCCCATTCGCCGCAACGGCCTCGTCGTGTCTTCAACAAAATTCCAGGATCTGTGTAACGTGGGAACTCTGCTTCAATTCCGCAATCGTTGCATCTGAAAAAAATTCGTAGATCGTTCACAAGAGTCAATGATGAAAGAACAAGTCCAACGGAGTTTCGTTTATAGCCGGCAAATAAATACGTGCTCTACTTATTCTTTATCGGTGAAAAAAATCATCAGGTTTCGACTACATAAAATTCTCGAGGTTTCATTTATGAAAAACTGAATATAAAAAAAATTATTATCAGAAAATATAGAACTTCTATAGTGTTTTTTTTTGCTGGTAAAAAATAAATAAATAAAACTCGTTTCTTAACGCAAGGCAGTCTCCGGTGTTTTCGATTACTTGTGTATCTCGATCCTCGAGATTCTCGGATCCCCGGAAACCTCTACCCTCTCGTATTCGCAGGCTTTCACGCATATGCTGCATATCGGACTGTCGAGCCAGGTGAAAAATTCAGTTTTGAACCACTCCAGCAATTCGGCCAGTAACAAATCCTCTATAGTTATCCGGTCCTCGGCAACGGACGTTGAATCATCACTGGAACCCCTCAACTTCGTTTGTCTGCGTCAAAAACGTAGAATTTTTGTTTTACCCTCTATCGAATCATCGTTTTTTATTCCTCATAGAGGGAGCTGTTTTTGCATTAAAACAAAAATCGAGATTTTAGTGTCAGAGGATGTACTTAAAATAGTCTGAAACATCGAGTAATGTGATTTCTACCTGGCGGATGTATGTATATGTATATGTGCGTGACAGACATTCAACGTTTAAAACGCCTATAACTCGGAAACAGTTTGAGATAACCACTTGAAACTTGGCACACTAGTAAGTGGTCACGTCTCTTCATGCAGGAAAATTCAGTGCAATTGTTGTAAAAATTGGGGCTAAATTAAAAATTTTACAGGATTGTTTTATTATTTTTAAGAAATATCTGTGGTATTTCTAAATTTTGAGCGATTGTCCTAAAACTGCGCAATATAATATTGTTTATCAAAGACCTTTGATATTGAATTTGGTAAAAATCTATCCAAGCGGTCATTTTATGGGAATTTGATTTTTTTTTTCATTACTAAAAACGATCGAATTTCAGTAAACATGGAGTTATTGAGCTTAAATTTTATCCGGGAATGGACTGATACTGTACAATGTTTGGTATTAAATTTGGTGAAAATCGATCTAAACGTTTAAATTTTATAAGATTCCGAATTTTTTTATTTGTTTAGGCAATTTTTAGTTTACGTTCGACACGAGTTTCTGAACAGATTATTATGCTAAGAGTGACATGAGTTATAATTTTGTAATCAGCAGCGAAGATTAGATTAAAAACTGCCTGAAAAAGATGAAATGCGCAAATTTCAGTTTGCGATTTCCTACAATAAATTTTGCGGTAAAATTTGATGGTTTTAATTTCATGAGATACGGAAATTTTCGTACGTTACGAAAAAAGGTGCAAAATAATGAGCACGTGGATTCCTCATTTATTACAATTTTGCACATTGTTTCCTCTACAAGGAAGATAAAATCTATCAGCCAACTTTCTCATAGAAAAAACTATGGGCAAAATGGTAATAAATGAGAAATCCTTGCGAATCTATGATTGAGATCCCTCACCTCTGCAGCTCCCTCAATCTCCTCATAGCTCCTATCTGCAATCTTGCAATCGGAATTACCCGACGCGCCTTTTCCTGAAGCTGCTTGTCTTCATAAATGAGACACTGCAGCGACTCTGCCACTACACGATCAAGAAAATTCTTTTTCAGGTGAGGCTTTGACCTTACACCGTGAGACTCTTTTTCGGTGCTTCTCGACTGTGCTGACTGAGATTTGCTCTGAACGTCATGCAACCCTCTCTGAACCTGCCTGAGCCTCGACAGAGGGGCTTGTTGAGGCAGCGTGAAATATTCTCCATCCTGTGTAAGGTAAAAAAATGTATAGAAAAAAAATTACTCTACGAACTGCCGCGGAGTATGCGGGAGTAAATGTACCTCAACGAAACCCATTTCAAAGAGACACTCCATAGCACCGCAAGCCGGCAATAATTTGTCCAGCAGACCTGAGTCGCTCACTCGGAGTCTCCGATAACGAATGTCGTCCGGGTACGCGACGATATTCTGGCATAGGCGCATCAAGAACTGGAGCGCGTCGGCGCGAATCTGATGGTCGTTGTCGTTCAACGAATCCATGCATCTTTTCAAAATATCGTCCATTTCTTGTCGCGGCGAAATATTCAACGGACAAACATCAAATCCGGCGTATCTTTGACGTTCGGTACTTCGAGATTCGTTGACCGATCGGCTTAGACGTGGATAAAATGGTTCGAGAAAATAAAAAAAAACCTAATAAACTTCCGTCGAAGTGTAACTGCACAATGGAATGATTCGAGCGTGCATCACTGATAATCAAACGTCAGGAAACACTTGTCATCATTGTTTAAATTAAAAGTAATTGAAATGACTGACGGTGGACTAAAAAAGAGCGCAGCTGACGTCGTCAGTTGTTTGTGACGTCGCGTCGTCTTAGACTTCTCAGGGCGAGTTTCGATGTCAGCTGCAAGAGCTTGCTTCTACCTTCGGTCATTACCAGATTAATCATATATATATTTTAGAAAGTTGTTTGTTTATTTGTTTAAATTTTCAAGAAACCAGAGATTTCCCTTAGGCTCTGATTATTCCAAGTCTCCTTAGGGGCCTCTATCTCGGCTAACATATAGGTGTCCGAAAGCAAAATCTCTAGTCGTGATAGAGATTTTGCTTTCGGTTACCTATATGTTAGCCTCCATTTAATGCCCTGATAACTATTCCCCTATTATATCGGAATATCGGAAACATGTCACGGTTTGAAAATCTTATTTTTCGACCGCAAGTGACGCCATACCAAAAATACGTCACTACCGTTTTGAAAACCTTATTTTTCGAGCGAACGTGACGTCATACAGGAAATACGTCGCGTTTCCGGTTTCGAAAACCTAGTTTTTCGACCGGACACTTCCGGTCCAATAACCATACCGGAAGTGACACATTATCGGTATGACGGCACTCCGCCATCGCTGATAATGTGTCGCTTCCGGTTTGAAAATCTCGGTTTTCGACCGGAAATGACATCGTACCAGAAATACGTTACGTCCGGTTTGAAAATCTTATTATTCGACTGAAAGTGACGTCACGCCGGTATGACGTCACCGGTATAAATTTCCGGATATAAATTTCATAGTTCATAGCAAGCCTACGCCGATGTTTAAAAATTCATTACCACAATGTAAACGACTTTACTGTACCGTCGTTCTGAACGTACTGAAAGTTCGTTACTACCGTCGGTAAATTAAGTAAGCTGTCCGACCGCATATTTATTATTCAAATGGTTTATTAATTTATTAATGATACAAATAATGGGGCAATATTGTGTGGAGCGTATAAGAGCATTCGTGATTGTAACTTATGAGGATTCGTCGGGCGTAGATTATATGAAATTGTACGAGGACAATTGTTGAAACTCACCCGTTCGCTGCTGCTCGTCGCCCGTAGAACGGAATTGAGAAAAGCATATCTTGTCCGCAACATTGGGAAAAAAAAACAGAAAAAGCTATCGAAGTGGCACGATAAGCGAGCCGAATTAATCAGTCAACATTCAATCGCGTTAATGAATTCCGCGTTTCCGCAATCCACACCGTCGCTTTCTAAACCATTTGGCTGGAGCGCATTTTTGTTGTTGCTGCTGCTGCTGTTTAAATTTCGCTTGTGCACATGAATAACGGTAATTATTACATAGGTCTGCCGATGCCACGACCCATTGGCATCTGTGGCGCGTCTCCGCCGCCACTTTTCGGATTCTTGATCGTCTCGTCGACCGACAGAATAAGACAAGCAGCCTCAGCGGCCGCGGTAAGAGCGTTTATCTTCACGATTGCTGGCTCCCAAACGCAGGCTTGCATGTTGTCGGCGATATCCTCGGACATTATGTCCACGCCGTACCAGCATTTGCCTTGATGATGCTTCTGGCGCAGTTTGTTGAGAATGTTCGTAGCGTCGAAACCGGCGTTGTCGCAAAGTTGCCTGAAAGTTGCACAAACGAGGAATTAGAATGTCTTCATTAATTTTCATCAAGTCACACCGTAAGCGGAAGGACTTTTTCAATGAAATCTTAAAGCGTACCTTGGAATGATCTCGAGAGCACGAGCAATCGCGCTTATCAAGAGTTGCTCCTTTCCAGCGATAGTGCGTGAGTGATCGCGCAGAGTACGGGAGAGCTCCATCTCGATAGCTCCGCCACCTCCGACGACCGCGTCGTTCTTGATCATACGCCTTACGATCATTATAGCGTCGTGAAGCGATCTCTCAGTCTCTTCGAGGAACTGCTCGGCTCCACCGCGGAGTACAAACGTACACGTTCTCGCATTCGGGCAACCGGCGAAGAAGTTGAATCTGAAATCAATTAATAACAATGTAGATCAACGAAATTTCGATCTCTAAAAATACCTTCCACATAAGGAAGACGTTTTCATTTTTCTTTTTTTTTTCCGAGATTTTAGTGTCGGAGTACTTAGAATAGTATAAAACGTGGAGAAATACGATTTTTCGCTGGCGTTCATATGTCTGTGTTTGTATGTGTATGTGAAAAAACTTGCATCGTTTACATCGAGTAGAACTCGAAACCGGCTTGATATCTCAAGCCGTTTTTGAGTTCTAGTCTAGCAAGTTAAAATTTAGTACATTTGTAGAGCGGTCACGGCGCTTTCGTCGGCGCAATTGTCATGAAGATTGAGGCCTGGCTCGAGATTTTACGCAATTTCGAAATCTTTGAACAATTATTAAAAACAGTATAATTCGACAGTGTAATTGGGCATGGGAATTTACCAACACTGCACAATGTTTGGTATTCAATTTGGCGAAAAATGGATCTAACCGTTTAAATTTTGATACGTTGAAATTTTAGAATTTTTCGTAAAATGTTTATAATATGTCCGACACGAGTTTATGCATCAAATGTCGCTCTAGGAGTAAAATAATTTAAAGATTCGTCGTGGGTGGGGAAAGGCATGGGGAAAGCCATGGCTTTAAAGCGATGAATTATGCAAACTTCAGTTAGCGATTTTCTACAGTAAATTTTGCAATAACTTTTAACCGCATCAATTTCGTGAGACGTGGACATTTTTTATGTTACGAAAAAGGAGCAAAGCAATTTGCACATGACTTCCTCATGTGCAATTCTCATTTATTACCTCATTTATTATAACTTATTAATATTTATTACAATTTTGTGCATAGCTTCCTCTTCGAGGAAGCCAAAAATCTATCGACTAACTTTCTCATACAGAAAGTTATGCGCAAAATTGTAATAAATGCGGAAGACATACAAATTCTTTAAATATTATGAGATCGCTCACCTCTCCCCACCAATTTGCTTCTCCTCGAAGGACTCGCATTTGCCGAGAACAGCGTCGCTGATGTCGTGCGCCGTTGTGATGACTGCACCGCCGCACGCCTTGAGGGTTCTCTTGAGGTCCTCCTCGGGAACACGGCCGGCACAGAACATATCTCTGTCGGCGAAATACTGAGTAGCGACATCACCGATCGGCAATTTCGAAAGAACAACGTTAGCTCCGCTCTTGTGAATCATCTCGAGTTTCTGGTAGAGAATCTTCCATTCAGCGTCGACGATCTTCTGGTATTCGGCGACGTTGTCGACGCGAACTTCCGCGTTGTCGCGCTCCGCTTTGAGCTCGAGCTCTATGTTAAGCAGTGCGATCTTGCAAGGGGTGTACTTCTTCGGTTGCATCTCGAATCCGGCGTAAGAGAAGGTTTTCTTGAAGGCCACGCCGGCGATTAAGAGAGACTCTTCGAGAGATCCACCGGATACCTTTTTTATAAAGTGTACGTTAGTTTTTGAAACGTTCGTGGATTAAAAATAGTGAGGACTAAACGATAAAGACGATTGTGCCGATTAATTTACAACATGAGAAAAAAACCGTAAGTAGACTCTCCAGCCACACACGACTCACCTTCTTGATACCGATCATGTTGAGGGGCAACAGTTCGTCGAGCTGTAATACCGCGTCGACGACCATCTTGCTGAAGAAATCTTTCTGTTGATGAATCAACTTCGAGCTCAGCGCTGTGGCCGCGCACTTCTCCAGCAGAAGGCGCTTCTCGTCGGTAGATTTTTCGATCTTAACGCTCCAGGCGTTTATCGTCTCGATAGCGATTTGAATAGCGCGACGGAAGGATTTTATTATTATACGCGGATGCACGCCCTCCTCGATGAACGGCTTCATCTGTTTGAGAAATTCACCGGCCAGTAGTACCACGCTCGTCGTGCCATCTCCAACCTGAAATCATCGACGAAGACGGGTTTGCAAATATTTATCATAATTTTTTGTTTTTACTTTGCTATCAGATAGATTATGAAATGTTTGAACTGTTCTGAAGCTGTTGCAAATATTTGTGGAACAACCAGTCTAAATGTTCGAGTCAATGTTCTCCGTCACAAATCGTGGACAATTATTTCTTAACTTTGTCACACAGTTTTAAATCATTTTCATGGAGCAAATATTTGATATTGAATAGTATTAAGAATCTATTGTAATATCCATCCCTAAAAAGTTAGCGCCTTGCGCTAACTTTTAATTATTAAACATCATATTTTGCGTTTAAGTCATCAACTAAAACAGGTTTAAGATTTTTTATGGTAATTAAAAAAAATGTTATTATCAAATGTTTAAACTGTTCCAAAGCCGTTGCAAATATTTATGAACCATAACCAGTCCAGACGTTTGAATCTATGTTCTCCATCACAAATTGTGAACAATGATATCATAAATCTGCCACACAATCTGCCACAGTTTTTAATCATTTTTACAGTGTAGATATTCATTACTGAATTGTATTAAGCAAATATTGTAATATCCACTCAAAAAAAAACGGCGCATCGCGATATTATATTACATTTATATTAATATTAATCGTATTAAAAAATTTCGTATTTTTCACTTTATTATCTCGGTGTACTTGCCTCAGCATCCTGCGACTTTGCGATGTCGACGAGGGTCTTCGCAGCCGGATGAACGATATCCAGAAGCTTGAGGATCGTTGCGCCATCATTGGATATGGTACCTTTGCCATTTTGATCGACTATGAGTTTGTCCATACCGCGAGGACCAAGGGTAGTCCTCACGGCATCTACGACCATTTGGCACGCATTGATGTTCGAGATCAGCTGAGGCTTTCCCTGAGACGCATCCGTCCCTTCCTTCAGAAGGATAATTTGTGGTTGCTGAAAAAATTAACGCGTCGTTAGCGGAGTTATAAATAAATGTTTCAAAATTCCTCGTGGCTGTACCCTTGCAAATTTGGCCATTTTATTTATTTATTCTGACGACTTTCTTCGAACTCGACTTGTACTATGAAAATGTGTTTCTTCTGTGAATTAACAACCGAATAGAGGCAAACTGCATTTGTTTGAAAAAAAAAACAAAAAAACAAATGATACTTGTATCTGCCAGTGGTGGGGAGTCGATTTTTTTTTCATGAATTACCAACCCACCATTGGCAACTTGCATTTGTTTAAAAAAAAAACAAATGGTAAGTGAGTGTCATAGAGTCACCATAACCAAATGGAAGGAATGGAAGTTATTGAAATGTTACTGCAAAGTTATTGAAAAGTTATTGATAAGTGATTATTAAGTTGAAAAAGTTGTTGGTAATAAATCTCTATATTTTATAAAACATATTTTCATTCTGACAGATTCATTTTGACATAGTCCAAGATTCGATCAATCGTGATGGGTTCGAAGGTGAGCAAGAAACTTTTCTTTTTATATACTTTGAAATGAAATAGAGACATCTGCATTTGGTCAAAACGAAAATTGTACTGATGTTTCATGGAGGTAGGGATTAAGTTTTTTTTTTAATTATTAAAAAAAAATTTTTTTATTCAAAATGTCCGACCCCATGATCAGTTTCGGTGATCAGTAACGATGTCAGTGCGTTACAATATAAGTGTTGTGTATAAGCGAAGGATCATTCCTTTGCTTATTGACAGAGTTCAAGAGTTGAACAACTGCGATGGGTTGAACGGTCGACAAGAATTTTTTTTTTACTATACTTCAAAATCGAATAGAGGCAATGTGCTTTTGCTCGAAAAAATGAATGGTACTTGGTTGTCGCGGAGGTGGGGGGTGTTCTTTTTCACTTAAGATGTCCCGCCCCATCATTAGTCAGTGAGTCACAAGAGAAGTGTCGTATAAAAGTAGGACGATTTACAGAGTTTGGGAATCGAACGACTGCAATGGGTTCGACGGTGAGCGAGAAACTTTTCGTGTTTTTTTTTTCTTAAATATACTTCGAAACAGGATTATCGTCTCGTGACACGGGTTATTGTGGGTGTGGGCGACGGAGAAGCCGATGTCCTTATAAGGTTATAACGTCGGTCGAAAATTTTCGGTGACATCGAAGCGAGACGAATTATCGTCGACATTGGAATTCAGTATAAAACATTCGTGGCTGTTTCGATAACGAGAGTACGACGCGAAAACGGTGACAGACAAATGAACGTCATGAATTCGCGTCTACCGGTTAGACGAATTGTTTATTGCAAAGATAAATTGGTCGATCCACCGGTGGGCTGATATTAAAAGATTTCCACATAAATCCATTTTCATTTTATATCTTCGCCACCAAACTACCGTCGAGTTTCCAGGGATGTCAGAGAGTTCAATGGATTTTTAAAATGCGTACCATTTTCGTTATTATGTCGTTTTAGAGAACACTACTAGATTCCTCAATTCACTGCAGAACTCGAAGATACTCGTCTCTGTCTCGATCGACGCGACGGGAGAGTGGCAGCACCGACGATTAATTGTTACGTCCCAGTCTGTGCCGCTGGGAAGTTCGATGTTGATTGGCTCCTCGAGAGCCACTGTATCTGGACTTGATTGGTGTTGCCGCGGCGAATGGAAATTCGCTCCGTGAGTCCCGGGAAGGTTTTAAAATTATATTGAATAGACGAATGAATTGAACACACAGATATTAAAGAGGATATTTGTTGTATATACTCGAATTTAGACATTAACTGAGTTACAACTTGTTCGACATGTGCAACCAAATAATACTTGTATCGTGCGAGTGTGTATTGTGCATGTGGCCACATGCACAATACACACTCGCACGCTACTGTAGCGACATCTTACAACTGGGGTGATAAGCTCGTCGACATCACCCCAACTTTTTGGCTTCAAGTGGGCTATGGGAAGTACGCTTCTATGCTATCCATATTCTTTGCCGAAACCACTATTATGAGCAACCTCGCGCAACGTAAAGTTTCTAGAACACTATGACTCCAAAATCGCTTCCGTACAAGAGATACGATATATGCGCTTAAATGCAATTTCCGTCTGACATCCTCGAGGTCGAATGCACATTAGAGTCAAAACGTAAAATAGTATAATGTTTATTGACAATAATACATAAAATCCGACGAATAAACGGTCTACACTCACCAACTAGTAACCAATCTTGACTAAATGTTAAAACAATCTTTGAATCTCCCGCCAACGAGCCGACTTGAGTCCAAAGGGATTTTCAACGATACTGACTCAAGTGATGGGGTAATTTACCGACGCTCGAAAGTATGATCGGTCGGCAATGCAAATATCTGTTTGTCGTAAACGTACTTTTCCGTCACTTTTCCCATGTTCGCTCTGTAAATGGACATTGCCCGTCTATACACCAAAACCATATTGGAGATGCAATAGACTTTCCATTACATTACGATGATAAATTGATAAAACACCGCGATATCCGATTTCGAAGATCGATCAATTCGCCTACAATATAATCTATACAACAGTGCAACGGTAGGCAAGGACAACCTTTGTATACGAAAGTTTACCGATACTATTATTAGTATTATAATTTAAGTAAAGCTAGTTCCATTAAAAATTCTTAACTTGTATTATTTTTTACCGCAGTTATTCAATTCTAATTATCCCCTTTCAAGTTTAATTTCGAAAAACGACTATCCTCGTCAACTAATGATCATAAGTTTGACCGTCGGGTTTCTCCCGTTCGTTCTGTAAATGGACATTGCCGGTCGTTGCACAAAATAAATATCGGAGATCCAATAGTCATTCAATTGTATATCAGAATGAGATGTTGATAAAACGCTTAGGAATCAGATTCCGAAGATCGGATAAACTCGCCTATAATCTAATCTATAGAGCAGAGTAACGGATAGGCAAGGACAATTTTTGTATACGACAGTCGAACGACGCATCGACCACGCGCCCAGGCCGTCCTCTAGCCACTGAGTTCTCTTTATTTATAAACACACAGGTAAAACTAGAAGGCTAGTGCTGCAAGCCTTCAACTCGTGAATATATATATATATATATATTTTTTTTTTTTTGTTTGAGAATATCGTCGCAACTTCCCACCCGGTTAGGAGCTCGACGCGGACATATATATATTTGATCCATTTTCATTTTCATCTAGCACATTTCGATCGAGTACGCGGGAGTCGTTTCAATGCCGCGCTTTTGAGCCAGTTGCGATCGTCGTCTCGACCGTAAAGTGTATACTTCGTGCTGCATCGTTATTTTAATTTTAAGCGAACTGTCGTCGGCGAATTCTACGATAGGCGTCGAATATTCGGATTCCAAGGTGAGCGCGAAGAAACTCGTCGATTCAACGTCGTTAACCGGAAGTTTTGTTTCCGACACATCTCTCCGAGACAATTCACGTTTTTTACCATCCATCTGCGAAAATGATATTACGTTGAAATAATGGATCGATGTGATCGGTTCCTTCCGTCAGATATTACCATCGTCCGACAGAATGGACCAATCAAATCAATCCGTCACTACGCGCAATCATTTCCACATCTATAGCTGAAAAGCCCCAAACGTCAGTGCATAGTCGTACCCAATTTCTTACGTAAATAAACCGTTCGGCAGCAGTGCGTTCCGCGCGTCTCTCTCAAAAGTATTCGCGGCGTTGTATTACAGAGACATCGTAAAGCGGATGTTCTCCAACAAGATTGCCGTAGATTAACAACGGCCCGTACTTATTATAGCCAAGAATCGCGACGAAAAAAAATAGACACAAAATTGCTGGATATCGAGTTCAAGGTTACGTGCAGCCGTCACGGAGGCGGGAGTCGATCCGTCCGAGCGCCGCTTCTCCGCCAAGGCTCTCCGAATGCTCCCAACGATCGGGGCATGCGCGTAAAGTCCGAGCTTCCCTTCCCCCTCCGCGGCCCCCACCGCGCTACGTACTCGCGCTCGACGCCTATACGAGCCAATGGTGAATCGATACAGTTCGAAATTTTAACGCGAATCACAATCTCACGCGGATTCCTCGAGGGTGGTTGAAGCGCGTTTTCCCCGTTATTACGTAAGTGTTTGGAGGGATTGTTTGCACTTCGGAGAGCCCGAGATTCTATAGCTCGTTTGTTACAATTAAAGTAGAAAGCACGTAGGGTTATCTTTTCCTTCTACTAACATTTTTTTTTTTTTTGTCGAACGATGTAGATTTGTGTACAGCCTTCTTTATTTTCGTTTTGTACGTTACAGGTAGCGAGACACAGCTCGAGTGCGGCGATCTGCGAGGCTCGAGCGGAAGAACGGCCAGTTACTTCTGAGGGTAAATCACATAGAGGAAGAAAAAGAGGGAGTATGAAGACTGTCTGGGTAATCGGCGGTCCGGGATGCGGCAAGGGTACCCAGTGCGACCGGATGATCGCGAAGTATGGTCTGCTGCATCTGAGCAGTGGCGACCTCTTGCGGGAGGAAGTGGCGAGCGGAAGTCCAAGGGGTGCATCTCTTCAGGAAGCTATGTCCAAGGGCCTCTTTGTTCCCACTGTAAATTAATAATCGATGATTAATCGCTAAAACGAATTTCCATAGTGATTGTGCTTATCAACGACGAAAAAGATTTTAAAAAATCAAATACGAAGGAAACAAACTACCTGCTGATTCAACGTTAAACGAAGAAACTTATTGTGTCGCCAGGAAGTGGTGCTCGAGCTCATAAAGGAAAGAATGTCGAAGGCGCGTGAGGAGGGCAAAGCGTCCGGATTCCTCATCGACGGTTATCCCCGTGAATTGGATCAGGGTCTTCAATTCGAGAAAGACGCAAGTTTTCGATCGTTTCGATTAATCGAACGAAGTTTTTTTTTTTTTTTTTTTGCGACCGTTGATGTAACTATTTTTTTGTTATTGTCACACAGGTTTGTCCGGTGGATCTGGTGATATTCTTTGACGTGGCGAACGAGACGCTGACGAAGAGGTTGCTCGGCAGGGCGGCCGTTTCCCAGAGGGCGGACGATAACGAGGAGACGATCAAGAAGAGAATCGAGATATTCAACATGAAGAACGGCCAGATCGTCGAGCACTACAAAGACAAAGTCGTCAGGGTACGAGGATCGACGTTTATCGTACTTTCGCCTGAATCGTTGAAATCGCAAATAATCCGTACTAATATTTTATTATTAACATGCAGATCAATGCGGAAGGCTCCGTCGACGATATATTCGCCGAGGTGACCAAAGCCCTGGATCCTCTGCTAGCCGCGTAGAAATAATTCATGCAACCGATCGATCCAGACTTCGCGGATCTGCCGCACGAATCGTAGCGACCTTCGCGCACTGTAGATGGGGCCTCGACAGTGAGAGGGGAAAACAAAGAACTGTCACGCTTAATCGATGCATCCGACGGTTCCGTTCGGATGCCGTATGGAAAAATCATTCGATCCGCCTGCTCTCTGTACATATATAAGAGCAACGTTGTATCTCACGACGATTGATGCACGATAATCCACGCGCACCGTAAATAAACTATTCTTGCTATCTCATATTCTCACGATAGTTCGAGCTTACTCTCGATCGATAATCGTCTTCGTTATGGAAATTATCGATCGTACGTTTCTCGTTTAAGCGACGAATTTCATAGTATTTACGGTGACGGATCGGCGATCGAGAATCGTTGATATATTCGCCGAGGTGATCAAAGCCCCGAGGTGCTTTTTATTTTGCGTTTTTCGTTACTATAACGTGAAAATGACTTTACAGCAGACATCTCATTTGGCGCTTCCAATTTGGGAGATGCAGTGTACTAGAGACCTTACGTTGTGTGAGTTTGATCAGTATAGAGGTTTTGCCTTCGTGACCCTGAAGAAATCTGCATCTGCAAAAAATTTAATCTTTGGATTGCCATAACTTCTTTGTTTTTCGGGTCACTTATCTGTTAGCCCACCCTAGATATCGAAACGCAATAGCGTTTTCGGATGCAAAACGCGTGTCCGAAAGTCGCGTAACAGAGATCGTTGTCGCCTCAAACATTTCCGAGTCCGACAGTGGCAGTCAACGATAAATTACTTCGCGTATACAAGTCGATCATCAGAATCTGCATATCTACCCCAGATATCTCTTTCCGCTCGGCGTCGCATCTTGCGTTGGGTCGACAAACGAAATTTCTCCCCTGCCGTCAATGTCTCGAGTGCGAAGCGATCGCTGCATTGCCGACCGAGTCGGGGAAACTAAATTCTCGACGTGGTTGCCATGGGTAACGGTTCTCGTGGATTGAATGGCGCTCGCTCCGTCCAATTCCAAGCGGTCATCAGGTACACACAGTGAAAATGGCGCCGCTCGAGTGAGGTGTCGTTCGGTGCGAGCGTGCGAGAGGTTCCCGGAAAAGCGTGATTTCACGGATATGTGGCAGGACCTGGACGGCCTTGGCGGTTCGGCGGTGAACTCCGGGGCACAACAGGTCGACCAGTTCGGCACAACGGGTAAGAATCGCAAGAGATATTACATAACAATTAACGTAATGCCGAAGGATTTTAAAAAGATTTTTTTTTTTTAATGGATAGCCCTGGGTTACGGGAATGGGACAGTCTGGCAAGGGCTTTTCCCTGTGTTTGGCGCGTGCGCCCAATCGCTCCCGTCTTATCCTCCACAGCACGGTACGATATCCATCGCCGTGTCTCTTTACGTCTCCCACCCATCTCGCCACTCGTAAACAAAACAGTACTTTCTTTTTTATTCGTCTCGGAAACGTCGTTGTTCCGTCAATCTCGTCGCCGATCGACTCGCGACCGATCGCAAATAATATCGCGATGAATCACAACTCGGCTCGTGGCTTCGGCGAAAGTTTTTTGTTTGAGAAATAAACACATTCGTTGTGCGACGGACTGCGGCAACTTGAGATTCTTTCTGTCAAGTCTCCGAACGGTAAAATCGGTGCCACCGGGATTGCTTGCTGAGAGCGAGAGACGCGACAGATACGAGACTGAGAGGTTATAAACTGTCCGATCTCGAGACGCAGTGGCTCTCGATGCGAAAATCTCGGGATATTTGTGCAACCAGCGAGAGTGAGCGTAGCGTGAAAAACTCTCGCAGCCTGAACGATCTCGAGGCTGAAGAAAAAAAAGTTGGGCTTGGCGGCGTTCCACCGGATGGACTCTCTATCGAACGAAAACCGAAGTACCAGTCGATGCAGTGCCGGAGTAAATATTGTTCTATCCGGACCCTCGAAATTTCTTTCCAAGCTAACTAGCTTCGCGATTGTTGTGACCGCGACGGCAGACCCAGTTCGAGGACTCGATGAGAATGAGGTTTCCGCTGACTTATCTAGGTAACAGGTTGTTCGTCTGCATAGCGATGTATGCCAATTGGGGCATCGAATTGTGAGTCGCGGCCGGGCGAACGTACATTTGGACGGACCAAAGTGCAGACGCGCAGTTCAAACATCATTAAGAAACGAGATTATTTTCTGTCGAAGTAGCAATCGGCTATAAAGTGTTTCTTTAGGCATAACAAAGTAAACTGCGCTAGAAATTGTCCCAAATTCATTTTATTGAAATTCCTCTTGAATATAAATTTACAAAATTATACACCGAGACATTTTTCGAAATTTTCGTTCATTCGAAGACGATGACAAAAAAAAAAAAGTGGACGAAAATTTGTCCCAAAATAACCGGTCGATGTATCTAAGTAAGAAGGGGCTAGAATTTTTTTTTTAAGCAACGTAGACTAAATTCCTCTATCAATGAACACAAATTCTTTTTAAATGTAAATTTTCAAAATTATTAGTAGCAGTATTTTTATTTCTTGCCGGGTTAAGACCTATTACAAATTGTCGGCTTAACAATCCAAATAATCTACGCTTTGGATTTATGATTAAATTTTCAAGATTACACACTGAGAGACATTTATCGAAATTGTCGTTCTTGCGACCACCTCGTTGAAGGAATCGACTAAAATTGTTCCGATGAAAAACGTTCGCTCTATGGACATACCGAATTAGTTTGTATCTCGGTGTCTTCCTTTTAGATCTCTCCGGCCGGAGTCAACGACATCCTCTCTCCGCCGGGTTTCGACGTAGTCGATATATATATATTTTTTTTTTGTCGAGTTCGCCAGAGGCGGCGTCGCTCGTGCCGATATCGCGCGGTTTGCCCACCTCGATTAATCGGGCACGTCTCGGCGAGGCCCGTTAGCGGCTGCGCTGCGAACTACGCTCGCGGCACGAGCTCCTTACACGTCGCCGCAACAGTTTCTAATCGTTCCGTTCCCCGTCCGAAATCTCGCCGTGCGAGTCATAATAACACGACGCACATGTGTGTGTACACATGTGCGCTCTCCCGGAATTACGACCGGCAAATGCGATGCAGGAAGCCTCCCCGCGCTCTGCCGGGGTTACCGTACTCGCGCTCGCCTCCTCCCCGCTCTCCGAGTACCCTTCGTTGCGTAACTTCCGCGCGGACAGGTGCACCGGCGTATGACGAGAGAGAAAAAAAAAAAAAAAAAAAAAAAAAAAAGATAATTACGGTACTCGTTTGTCGCTACGTAATAATGCGGGCTGCGGCCGTGTGTCTACCGGTGATCGGGCGTGTAGCTCCTCGCCCCTCGGATCGCTCCCGACGGCGGCCCGGCACACCGCGCTTTTTCATTCATGCACTGGTGGCGCCTTCAATCGTACACCGTTAAACTGGGTAACATACAGATGTCCGAAAACGATTCGTGTCCAATAAGCAACACGTCCTATGCAATGGCGTCAGCACACTTTGAGTCCTAAATCGTTTGGGGATAAGCAGCGAAATGTCCCGTGGCCAAAATGTACTGAAAAGAAAAAAAAAACGTCCACGAGAAACTCATCCGGCGCGCAATGCAATATTTAGAACAACAGTCTTCGTACAATCACGAACTCTCCTTTTTCTATTATGTTTCATTTACAAATCAGCCGCAACGCGACTTTGAAGAATGAAGAAAATTCATATCACGACAACTGAATGTGTTTCATGAAAAACTCTATTTTCATAATTCACATCAATCGGCAATGAAGTCCACCAATCGCCTTGCAGTAAATTCAGAATCGTCCAATCGCCGTGCAGTGTGTTTGAGTGGTTGGGTGGCAAACGCTGTCGAACGATTTCGCAACGGGGTTGCTTCAGCCGTGTTCGTGGTGTGAATTCTCTTCGTTATTCAACGATGTGTTTTGGCTGATTTGTGAGTGAAGAATTACAGGAAAGGGAAAGTTCGTAATTGTACGGAGACTGTTGCTCTGAATATGTCGTTACGCGCCAGATGAGTTTCTCGTGGATATTGTTGCTTTTCGGTAATTTTAGTCATGGGACATAAGGCTGCTTTTCCGCAAACGATTTAGGTCTCAAAGTGTGCTGGCGACATTGCATAGGACGTGTTGCTTATTGGACACGAATCGGTTTCGGCCACCTGTATCTCACCCGTTAAACTTTACACTTGTTCATTCCTACGGAAATAAAGCGTACACCGCACAAAATGTTACAAAAGCTCACAACTTCGTTAAAATTTACACCACAAAACCTTACCACTTGGCCAATCCTCGGATCAAAAACTGTACACCGCCATTTCTTTACACCACACAAAATTGTACGTATTCAATATGTTGCACATCAGTGAGCTTACACCATTTCATTCTTATACACTCGCCAAACCTTACAACTTTAAAACTTTACACATTCAATATACTTCACATGCGCAAGCTTACACGCGTGCAACCTCACACCGACGGAGAGGAAGGACGGCCTTCGAGAGGGACGTTGGATGAGCGCCGCTCTTATTCTGCAGGTAACATGAACCGTCTGTTGGTTGCGATCACATCGTAACCCGCCATGTGCTTCATCTTACCTGCAGAATAAAAGCGGCGCTCATCAAACGTCCGTCTCGAAGGCCGTCTTTCCTCCCCGTCGGTGTAAGGTTGCGCGTGTGTAAGTTTGCTCATGTGAAGTATATTGAATGAAGTAAAGTTTTAAAGTTCTAAGGTTTGGCAAGTGTAAAAATAAAATGGTGTGAGCTTACTGATGTGTAACATATCGAATACCTACACTTTTTGTGCTGTAAAGAAATGGCGGTGTACAGTTTTTGATCCGAGGATTGGGCAAGTGGTAAGGTATTTGCGGTGTTGATTTTAACGAAGTTGTGAACTTGTCTAACATTTTGTGCGGTGTACGCTTTATTTCTGTAAGAATGAACGAGTGTAAAGTTTAACGGTGTACGATCGAGGGCGCCTCGTACACTGCATAAAATAATAACACAGCGCGCGGAGGTCTTCTCGTGCACGCGCTTCGGTGTTTACACACCGCGAAGCGGGACGGCCGAAGGCCCAACGCCTCGTGTCCTTTGCCACCGAAGCACCGACCTTGAGTCCTCGACAACAAAAGCATGAATACGAATTGGATCGAGCCGTTTGAATTTGAATTATTATTATTATTTTCTTTCTCTTAGTCTCCGGCCGAGGAGTCGGCGAGCGGGATAATGGTCATGTGAAGCGAAGCTTTTCATTGGCCCGTCGGGCGACAGGACGCGAGCTAGCCGCCTCGGGCTGACGTCACACCGCCCAACGGAATTTCTAATAAAATTCCTGGCCCTCTGCTCTCGAGTAGCGCGGTCGGGTATTAGCCACGATGGCCAACGTACCGCTGCATCGCGGGGCCTCCGATCCAGTTGTGAAGCGGGTGGGCCACCCGTGCGCAGTGGATCGGTGAGCGGACCACCAGTGCGTGTCCACCGACCGCGGCCCGAGAGAGCCGTCAATGCAGACCTTAATTTCAAAGGGTTATTTTTAGATGTTATCGCTAAATTGACTCTAACGAACCGTCGACGCTGCGCGGCGACGATACCACGGGAATCCGTGTTCCTACCTCGGCTGCTCTGCGCGCGAGCTCTGCGGTGCATGTACTACTTGCTGTTCTACTTGCAATTTTTTTTCCTTTTTTTTTTTTTTTTTCTTTTGTGGAGGTTCGGCGATGAAACAGGGTGACGACTGTCAGGGAAAACCTGGAAAACCTGGAAATTTCAGGGAAGTGAGGGAATTAAATGTTAGTCAGGGAAAATACGAATTATCAAATCGAGAAAAATAAGTGTGCGGCCGAACTTTTTTTTCCGTACTGCTGAAAAATATTATGGGCGGACATTTCTTTTTTGTTTTTTGTGTTTTTTTTTTTTTTTTTTTTTCAAGGTAAATAAAAAAAGAACATAAATTGAAAATCCGCGATCACGAGTACAAGTTCATTATAGCTATTAATATACCGACAGCGATAGGTGGGCGATTGGTGTGTGGCTCTGGCGTTCCCCAAAGTCAAGCAGTACCGCTCGCGGTCAGTACTTGGATGGGTGACCGCCTAGCTGCGCGCTGACTGGCGCATCGAATCGTGGAGCGGGAGGTAATTTTCTCGGAGATTGCTGATTACCCTGCAGGAACACCAATTTCTGGGGAAAGAGCCGTCTGTGTATGGCCAGGTTTTTCGCAGTTTCACTGTGCACTTGTGCGAATGCGACACAGTAAGGGGGTAAGTCGGCTGCGGACGCAATCCGGGGGGGGGGGGGAGGTGGGGTGTGCAAAAGAGGAAGGACCTCGTACGAGTGGAACATATATATAACTATTAATAATCGGGCATTCTAACCACCGTTGACTCGGCGATTGCAGATAAACTCGCTCAGGCACTCGAGCTTAAAGAACTCGTGAAAAGTGCAAAAGAAGAAGAAGCGCTTCTCAATGAAAAAATTACGGCGTTGAAGGAAAGAAAATAATTTTTATGTTGTCTTGTTTATTCCTTTCAAAGGTATAATTTAATTAAAAAAAATACCGAAGAATAAATAGAAATAATCATATGTAATGTTCCTACCGTGTTACTCTTTAGGCGCTCACTTCTTACACGTAAGAAGTGCCTATTAAAATGACCTATTTTTCCCATCGGACGTCCGTGTCATGGTATAGCTTCGCAACGAATCAACCAGCGCAGCTAAAATTTACTATGTACTTTGGTTCAATCGTTGACAAACATTGTGGAGAATCTGAAACCAATTAAACAAATATAAGTTAATGGTTATTAACATTCTAGCTAAAAACATGAAAAAAATTACCTTTTATATAATATTTTAGTCGGTCGGACGTCTTTGTTTTTCATAATTCTGAATAGTTTGCCAGGGAAATTTTCGAAAGTATCAGGGAATGTCAGGGAATTTTTTTTCGTCCGATTTAGCGGTCAGTCCGAAAGCAGTTCCAAGATAAAAATCTAAAGTTTTTTTGTGGCGTTTCAGAGATATGAAATTACAAAGCTGTGACATTTTACGTGTAAAAAAATAGGAAAGTGAACCCAATGTTTTACTGTTCACGTCTTTTGCATATTTTAGATGCGAGACATAGTCATAAAAAACATGCTGTGTGTTCGTCAAAGTTTTCTGAATGTCACTGTAGCTTAAGATTCTAAAGGTTAGAGCAGATTTGTTATAGATGTTATTAATAGTTTGAGGGAACGTACGATGCGGCTGGCCGGCGCCCTCGTTCACTCGCCGCCTGCTTCTTACCGCGCAGGACAACAGTGATTATTCCCTCCCTGCCACTGCCATCGATCCTGCTTTAAAAAAAAAAACTGTTGTCAAGCAAAGTTGAAAAGAATTTTACGGTTGAAAAGAACTTTAATGTAGTCCTTGCGATGCATGCTAATCGACTGATGGACTATCTCAAAAACTTCGTAAATCGTCGAGTACATTTTTTTTAATTCGTATTCGATAAATCACAGTGCAAATAAGGAGGAAGTCGTGGATATTTAGTGATATAAAACAAAGTCAATCGTATTGGAAATAGCAAATTTTACACGTTGATTTGACTCGGGTTCAACGAGTAACGTCGCTGTTTTGGGTATAATTACTTCATTTGTGTTACAATTGTTCTCGAAATGTTTGGTAATGATCTGCAAAGGGAATCCAAAGTCATGTGCACAAACTTTTGACATGTTGTCATTTAACTATGAAATTTTACTCGTTCAAAATCTCGAATGCTTTTACCGACCATTTCGATGAACAATTGGATCTTGAAAATCGGTCTCTTTACACGGCACTAACGGGAGAACTGGTGAAATTGATCTTCAAATCGATAATTAACACACTTGGATCAAAGATAGAGAAAAAATATAAATTACTTCGGACTCGCGAATCAATCAGGAATTTATGCGTAACAAAAAAAAAAAAAAAGTGAAGTCACCGGACTAATGTTCAATAGAACTGCGATCAAAGTGCACGGTTTTGGGGGCAAATGACGTTTCCTAGCCGTCGTGAAAATAAAGTCAAAACCACACCGAACAAGATAATCCGCTTACAAATAATCGGTTCAATCTAATTACGAAGATTTTCATAGACACTCTATTGTCGTTAATGATATTATTGACGCAGACAGAGTACCACATATCATTATTTTTTCATGACACATAGACCCTGATGTCTATGACTCCGGCGTACCGACAGAGTTACCTTAAGGTAGCAACTGCCCGGCACACTTGTCGAATGAGTGCTACATTTTTACGATTGTTTATCCACAATGGTGTGCACTTATCGACAGTGAAGTACCTTGATTTTTATTGTTCCATGTGTCCTCAATGAAGAGAAACATCGATGACGATGCTCTCGCAAGAACAAACAAACAGTAAATGCAAATTTCGAAGCGTTATTTTTAGATGTATCGACAAATTGACTCTAACGAACAGTCGACGCTCCGCGGCGACGACACTCGGGGAATCTGGGTTTCTACCTCCGCTGTGCCGCGGGCTCTGCCGTGCATGTATCGCTGCTCTACCTATCGTACACTCTCGCGGACGAGTCTCTTGTCTTTAATTATCCTCTCAACCCCCCCCCCCCCCCGCCCCCCCCCTCCACTCCGCGTCTTTCCTCGCTCCTCTCGCGCTATTGCGGCAGTTCCGAACGTCGAGGATTCCCGTCATTGTTTCGAAATGCCTTTTCAGCCGCTCCACTTGGGTCTTAATTATCGACGCTGATTGGCCCCCGCTGCTACGTGCTTCCAGGGAGAGAGGAGCGTTTATTAAACGAAACCCCTCGCACTCCTCTCTATCACCGTAATGGGCGAAAGTTTTTATCGCATGATCGTAATTCAATTTTTTAGCGAGCAAACAAACTTCTTTATTAACTTGCTTATATATATATATATATGTGTGTTTCTCTTGGTAATTGGTATTTTTTATTTTACTTTTTTTACAGAATTGACGCCCGAACAGCAGAAAGTACTGATTGACATAAGACGGAAGAAGACTGAATTGCTACTGGAAATACAGGTTGGTGGTCATATATATAATGGAGTCCCGATGATCCCGAGGGACTGTTGATGCTTTTTTTTTTTATTCAACTGCAAGTTGAATTTTGCACTCATTTGACTAGTGTACCACGTATCGGCTGCGTTGTACAATACAGACTGAATTGCTACTGGAAATACAGGTTGGTGGTCATATATATATATATAATGAAGTCCCGATGATCCCGAGGGACTGTTGATGCTTTTTTTTTTTTATTGAACTGTAAGTTTAATTTTGCACTCATTTGACTCGTGTACCACGTATCAGCTGCGTTGTACAATAGTTCATTCAAGCTATGCATTGAGTGCAAGTGTGTCCTGATTTGCATTATTCGATTTGTCCTCAACTAAGACAAACCATAATCGCGATGATCTCGCAAGAAAAACGACTAGTCAATCCAAATTTTCACTACAGTACGTTATTGTTGGGCTTTTACAAAGGAAAATTTCTATTTTTCAACAGATTTTAATGTACCGCACATTTTGTTTCTTAAACTTTGCTCGCCGAAGTTACCGAGTATATTTTTCATTGTAGGTTTGAGCATTTTACGAATACGGCCTATTGTTCAAGCGGTGCATTTATCAAAATATCCATTTCATTTAAATAAATATATTTATTTAAATTAAGTAAATAGTTCGTTCAATGGAATAAACATTTATTTAAGTTAAATAAATATTTTATTTAAACCAAATAAACATTTTACTTAAACGAAATACATTATTTTTCTGGGTGTGAGTGCGAGAGAGCCAGAGTAAAAATTTTGAATACATTTTTCTCCGAAACAATTCTATACAATAAAAAACGAATTGTGGGGCTGCATTAATCAAATAGGCAGTGAGGCCGACAATTAATTTTCTACTTTCGGAGAGAAACGTGTTCGAAGTACTTCAAAGTTATGTTGATTTTTAGCCTCACCTTAAGGCAACTTAAGCACATTTGGATTTCGATGAAAAGAAAAACCGTTTTAGTATCGAAAAATGTGTTCGAAACCGACTGTACGATTCTGAATCGAGAGCGAGCCGGTCGGAGTCCGAAGGGTTTAACGCGTAAAACTGTACTGTTTTACGCGCCTCATAACGCCCAGAAAAATAATTTATTTGACGACCACCGTTTATTTGGTATAAGTAAAATATTTCATTGATTTAAATAAATATTTATTTCATTTAAGTAATTATTCACTTAAATGATAAATTATTTTTCTGCATGAATTGAAGAGGAAAAAGATTGTCGATACGCAATAAAAATCTCTGCCCAGAGT
This sequence comes from Amblyjoppa proteus, assembly GCA_963922035.1. Taxonomy (NCBI): domain Eukaryota; kingdom Metazoa; phylum Arthropoda; class Insecta; order Hymenoptera; family Ichneumonidae; genus Amblyjoppa; species Amblyjoppa proteus. Next base: position 15,937,198 of record OY998230.1, read on the forward strand.
CGAGACATCGCGTGTCGAGCAGCGTCGTAGCGGCGAGAACTCTGAGCGTATGTGCGATCGGCGCAATGTTTTTCGCTGAAAAAAAAGTTCAACTTTAAAGTTTCCCAGTTGGATTTTGAAAAAAAAAAAAAAGTGTCGGTATCGAAAAACGTGCTCGAAGTCGACTTTGCGATTTTGGCGTCGACCCGGCCCGGTGTTGGCTCCGAAGTGTCTTGATACCAATGCATCCTCTTACACTCTTCATAATTGGAGTGGAAAAATGGATCGTCGATAAGCAATAAATATCTCGGCCTAGAGTCGAGACACTTGTACGTAATTCATACATCGCTGCCTAGCGTCGTAGCAGCGACAGGACTCAACGTCTGTCTCTGCGTGTGCGCGTGTATGTGTGTCCCTATATATGTCGCACACTCGGCGACACTCGGTTTCGTTATCGCCCGACGGAGCGTGATCTCATGAGAGTCGTAGATTGGCCAGTGAGTCATTCGTACTCGTTGCGATAGCGACTCGAGATAAATTATTGAGGCGCTCTCTCTCGAGGGCGTCACTGGTGCGAGTGCTCGGTTCATGAATTCATCGTGAAATTCGTAGGCACGGGGCACGAACCGAATGACCGATAATTTAGCATTTCGAGTGGCCCGGCTCATTAACGAGGGCGCATACAATGATGTATAAAAATGCAGAGTCGATGCCCCCGGCCCGGGGCCGTTGGGCGTACCTCAACGATTTCCGGCCTCGTCTTTTATTACCTCTTACCTGGGCAGGTGCTCGAGATCCGGGTCGAATCCCGCGGAGCCCTCGGTCCCTCTTCAATCCCGAACAGCTGGCAAAGAGCCCTGGGAAATTTTAAACTCGTTTCACGATAACCAGCCACAAAGAGGAAAAAAAAACAACTAACATCGATTGCCCGATTAACGGCGAAAAAGGAAACAAACAAAAATTTATGAAATCGTTAAAAACGACGAGTTGGGAGAAAAAATACCATTGAAGGAATTCCTCGAAGTTTCATTCACGGAAACTCTGGTAGCGTGAACAAAATATATTCGCGTCCAGCCGAGCGAGTCTGCTCTGCGTGTATCCATTTTTTTTTCTTCATTATGTGATTCTTCTTCTTCTTTTTTCTAGTTTTGTTACGAGTCACGAGAGAGGAATTTTTCCGAGGCTTTTTCTCCGCAATTTTCCCGTGCTCTTCTGTGTTCCTGTATTGGCCCGGAGTCGTCGTTCCCTCTTCGCCCTCGAGCAGCTGGCAATGAGCCCTGGGACGTTTTGAACCCGACGATAATCAGCCAAAAAAATCAACATCGGCTTACCCGATTATCGTCGAGAAAAGAAGAGAGGAGAAAATTAGCAAACTGTTAAAAACGACGAGTAGGCAGAGGAAATACCATCAAGAGAATTCCTCGAAATTTCATTCACGGGAATGCTAGGTAGCGTGACAAAAATATTCGCATCCATCCATCCGAGCGACTCTACTCTGCGTGTACCCATTTTTTTTCTTTTTTTTTTGTTCATTATGTGTCTCTTCTTCTTTTTTTTCTAGTTTTGTTCCCAGTCATGAGAGAGGGATTTTTCCGTCGAGCCTTTTTCTTCGCAATTTTCCCGTGCTCTCCTCTGTGCTCTCGGGTTCGCCAAAGAGGAAAGAAGAGCTTCCGCGATGGATGATACAGCACGCTCTCACGTCGGGCGCACTGTCCCTTTTCTTTCGTTCTCGGTTCGCTCGTCGCTTCCATTGTCATTTTTCGAGCCGAGCCGAGATAGAGCCGGCGCGACCGGGAGAGCCCGGCAGAAGAATCGAGAGCTCTTCGCTCTTCGCATCGTCGTCTCCGGCCGGTCTAACTATGGCGACTTTTTTTTCCCTCATCTCCCTCGGACCAGTGGAAACCTGGAATTTCCATGTACGGCTCGCCTCGACCGGAGAAGGGCTCCACTCGCTTACAGCGAAGAGCACCACGAACGTGCCTCGCGACGGCCAAGAGTCACCAAGGCGCTTCATCCACCCTGAGAAACATTCTCGAAAAGCTGTACACGTTTGTTCGACGAAAAGTTGCCACCGTGAGAATCCTGAAAACTCTGGAAAAGAATTGACATTTTCATATCACTTTCTTATAAAAGGTGAAAATTGAAATTTTCATATAAGTTTTTTATAAAAAACTGAAAATTGCATTTTTGATATCGCTTTCTCATGATGTTCAGAAACTTTCTCGAATAACTATATACCCTGAGTTTGTCCGATGAAACTTTAATACCATAAGAAACCTAAAAATTCTGAAAAAATTGAAATTTTCATGTCACTTTCTTATAAAAGGTGAAATTTTCTTGTCGCCTTCTTATAATGTTTAGAAAAACCTTTCTCGACAAACTATTCAGGTTTATTCGATGAAAAGTTACCACTCTGAGAAACATTCTCGAAAAACTATACACCATGAGTTTGTCCGCTGAAACTTTAATACCCTAAGAAACCTGAAAATTCTGAAAAAAATTGCAATTTTCATATCATTCTCTTATAAAAGTTGAAAATTGAAATTTTCCTATCGCTTTCTTATGAAAGGTGAAAATTGAAATTTTCATATCACTTTCTTAAAAAAGGGTGAAATTTTCTTATCGCTTTCTTATAATCTTTAGAGACACTCTCGACAAACTGTACACGTTTATTCGATGAAAAAGTTACCACCCCGAGAAACACTCTCGAAAAGCTATACAAGTTTCTTCGACGAAAATATCCCCGATCGCCGGGTTGATCAGTCGTCCCTCGGAAACCCTTCCGGCCAATAAAGCCCGAAGAGCTTCTCGTCACTTTTTCAACGTTTCGTCAACTTGTGTCATTTTTGTTGCCCCTCAGCACTCTGCCACACGCGTGGGTCGTTAAAGCTCGAAATGAGGACAAAAAAAAAGCACTCCGTGCATCATTCCATCGTTGTGCGTCGAGAGATGCAGCGAGAGGCAAAGAATGGCCGAGTTATTTCGGAGCCGAGTTCACTAGCCTGTGGAAAGTCGGGAAGAAAAAAAAACAGAAACACGAGAATCGTAAACAAACGCGAAAGGGGAGTCAGTGAATGAGCTCGTGAAAAAAAAAAAAAAAAAAAAAAACAAAAAATGTCTCGAATGTGACTCGAGTCTCGACGTGGCAACGAGAGCTAAAAAGCACGAAAAAACACATGATGAAAAAAAAATAAAAATAAAAATAATACAACAACGGGAAATAAAAACACACATTGGAACATAATCCGGAAGTCTTTCGAGCCGGCGAGCTCGAGTGACGTCACGTGAGCCAGGAAGGGTTTTTCGAGATCGGGACACTCGACTCGACTCGTCTGTCGAGTTACTCGGAACGGAGGGTTGAAAATTTCTGTCTGCCCTCTCGGGCTAGAGAAAGATTTTTCGGTGCCACTCGTCGAGCCCGCGCAGGCGAATCGTACAGCCCAGTCTCTATTTTCCCAGGTAGAAAAACCGCATCTGGCAACGACCTGGATTATTTGCCTTTTCTGGAACGAAATCGTGGTTTTTCGTCTTCTTTTCTTTTTTTTTTTTTTTACCACCCTCGTTCCGGACGACCGAGTTTGTTGCTTGTACACCGAAGACTCGATATTAGCCTGTCGCGACGTTGAACGTCAGCCAGATTAGTTTTGCACGCCGCAGCCAAGAGGCGGAACATCGGGGGAAAAAAAAAAATCCATCTCGCCGAGTGCTCTTAATATTCCTGAGGTCCGACGGTTGGACGGCGCTGGAGGGAGGATCGAACGCCGAGATGGATGATGTTCTTTTCGCCGGTTGGAAAACTCATTTTTGTGAGCGGGCAGACGAAAGGAGAGAGTGCCTTTGGTTATCGTGGTGCGATGAGAGAAAGAACGGAGAAACCTTCTTCACCGGCTACTAATCCATTCACGTTCCCACTTTGACCGACTGCCACTCGCTCGGCGCGGCGCTGCCGTCTCATACGTTCTCCGGAGAACTCCGACAAGTCTGCTGCATTAAAAAAAAAAAAAAAGAAGAAAATAATGAAAATATTTTTCATATAAGAAACATTAATGAAAGTGTTTCGCACAAAAAAAAACAAAAATGAAAATATGTTTCGTATAAAGAAACGAAATTGAAAATATGTTTCGTATAAAAAAACAAAAATGAAGATATGTTTCGTATAAAAAAACGAAAATGTGTTCTCGGATAAAAAAAAAACAATGATGAACGTTTGACGTCACTCCCGGTCGAAAAGTGAGATTTTACGACGTCACTTGTGACGTCGTGCGAGGTTTAAAGATAAGATTTCAAATCGCAAGTGACGTTGCAGAGAATATATTTTTTATTTTTTATCCTGGAATGTATCACGATTGGGCAGCCTGCGACGAAAAAGTGTGAATTAATCAACACACGGTGAGCGCTAAATGAAACGAAGATTTTGCAACCGGAAGTGACGTTTTTCCTATGACGTCGCTTCCAGTCCAGCCACAAAAATTATAAAATGGTGTCTATGGACGCAAGTAATTGACGCACCGTATGACGTAACTTCCGGTTGAAAACTGAGATTTTTAAACCGTAAGTGACACCTTGCCTTGTGATGTCACTTTCCGTTCAAAGGGAAGATTTCCGGTACCGAAAGTGCCGTTACAGAGAATATTTTTATTTTGCACGTTAATTAAAAGGTATATTTAAATGATCATTGGTTTTTAAGAAGAACATCGTTTTTGCTTATAATGAAAACTTAGTTTTCATAATTATGAAAAAATGGTCTAAAGTAATTTGCACATTGCTTGCTCATTAGTTACAATTTTGCGCATAGCTTTTCTCTATAAAAAAAGCCAATAATTGATCAACGAATTTTCTCATAGAAAAACTATGTCCAAAATTGTGTTTTTTTTTTATCTGGAATGTATCACGAAAGCAGCCAGTCACCGAAGTGTAAATTGAGGAACACACGATGAGCGCTAAAAAAAAAAAAATATCAAGAGTTTGAAACGGGCAGTGACTTTTTCCCGTATGACGTCACTTGTCCTCTAGTTAAACAACTTTTAACTAGTGTCGACGAACGGAAGCGATTGACTTTCCTATTTTACAACCTGTCTGGAAGTGGTTTTCCGAGGAAGTTTTTTTCGAATACCCGTCACCGCTTTTTATTGTAAATTTTTCATTAGACGAGCCGCCTCTCCCTCTATCGATCGCCTCGAGTAATTAATATCGCCGGAGCGGGGTCGGCGAACGAACCGTCAAGCCATCCCCCGTTCGACAATGTGCACAAAGGACGCCGACTCGATGGTGATTAAAAAAAAATATAAACGTTTGGAGGCGCCTTCAATCGTACACCGTTAAAAACTTTACACTCGTTCATTCTTACGGAAATAAAGCGTACACCGCACAAATTGTTACATAAGTTCACAGCATCGTTAAAATTTACACCACAAATACCTCACCACTTGCCCAATCCTCGGATCAAAAACTCTACACCGCCATTTCTTTACACCACAAAAAGTGTACGTATTCAATGTGTTACACATTAGTAAGCTTACACCAGTTCATTCTCACACTTGCCAAACTTTACAACTTTAAAACTTTACACATTCAATATACTTCACATGCGCAAGCTTACACACGCGCAAGCTTACACACGCGCAACCTTACACACGCGCAACCTTACACACGCGCAACCTTACACACGCGCAACCTTACACCGACGGGTGGAAAGACGGCCTTCGAGACGGGCGTTGGATGAGCGTCGCTGTTATTCTGCAGGTGAGACGAAGCACATAGCGGGCTACGATGTGATCACAATCAACAGTCGGTTCATCTTACCTGCAGAATAACATCGGTGCTCATCCAACGTCCCTCTCGATGGCCATCCTTCCTCTCCGTCGGTGTAAGGACGCACGCGTGTAAGCTTGCGCATGTGAAGTATATTGAATGTGTAAAGTTTCAAAGCTGTAGGGTTTGGCGAGTGTAAGAATGAAATGGTGTAAGCTCACTAATGTGCAACATATTGAGAACGTACACTTTTTGTGGTGTAAAGAAATGGCGGTGTACAGTTTTCGATCCCAGGATTGGGCAAGTGGTAAGGTATTTGTGGTGTAAATTTTAACGAAGTTGGTGAACTTATGTAACATTTTGTGCTGTGTACGCTTTATTTCCGTAAGAATGAACAAGTGTACAATATAACGGTGTACGATTGAAGGCGCCTCAACGTTTATCTCAAATTGTGATATCAATTCGTAAACATCGCTTTGGCACATTCGGGCCTGGGCGCGAACGATTCTACATGTATTTAGCCCTCTTCAACATTTCGAGAGAACAGCCATTTGAAAAAGTATCCTCATAAATATTAATCCAAATATTCTGTAACATCGCGTGCATTCTATAAAAAAAAAAAGTAATTTAACTCAGAATTTAATTAATTTTTTTTTTTTCGTATAACAAATTGATAAAGTGACTTCGTGAAAGGGGCTCGGTCGTTAAAGGATTGACATCACGCACGATTCCAGCGTGCGTGTTCGTCGCAACGGTGCATCGTCAAAATTGAATATTTTTCCATTTCATTTTAGTGAAACCGAAACGTCAGACTACGCTCAACATGTCTGCCAATGCGCCCCGATAATTTAACAGATGTTATAGAAGTTACACGCTTTAGAAGCTTACCTAAACCCAAATGTAAAAAAAAAAATATCATTTCGTTCTCAAAGCCGCACTGCCAAACCCATGTCCGGTGGTTCTACGGTCAGCCATTTGGTCACACACTTGGAATTCACATTGTTTTCCTCGCCTTACGATTGTCCTTATCGGCTTCGCTGCACGGATTTTTTTTTCGTCGCTTCTCTATCGCGAACGAAATACCGAGCTCCGGTCGTTCGAAGATAAGACAACAGGAGCGGCCGCTTCCGTAAAACGCTGATAATACAATGCCCGTTGCTGGCTTACTCATCGCGTCATCATCCTCCGGAGTGCTCCTCGACGAGCACTCTCAGTTTTCCCATTATCCGAGCGCATCGTGCTCATACAAACTTGCCCTGTGTTTCGTCGTTCCGATAATTTATTTACTACAACCTCCGTAATTCAGCCTCTCTACTTTCCTGTTCCGGCGAAGTTTGCCCCTCGGCCATTGAGAGCAAGAAAATCCGCAGGATTTCGCTGTTCATGAATAATTAAAAGTTTTTGACCCGAAGGCCCGCCCTGAGCGATGAGAGGCCACGATCCTCTGCCCGGCAGTTTTCACTGTCCCACGATATCCAAGAAGAGTTACAACATGTGACTCAACGTAAATTTTGCCGTAAATACGTTGTGTACGTTTCGCACATCGTAAACGGCTCGAAATTTTCACACACTATATCTATCTATATCTATCTATATCTATCTATATCTATCTATATCTATCTATATCTATCTATATCTATCTATATCTATCTATATCTATCTATATCTATCTATATCTATCTATATCTATCTATATCTATCTATATCTATCTATATCTATCTATATCTATCTGCATCTATCTGCATCTATCTATATCTATCTATATCTATCTATATCTATCTATATCTATCTATATCTATCTATATCTATCTGCATCTATCTGCATCTATCTGCATCTATCTGCATCTATCTGCATCTATCTGCATCTATCTGCATCTATCTGCATCTATCTGCATCTATCTGCATCTATCTGCATCTATCTGCATCTATCTGCATCTATCGGCATCTATCTGCATCTATCTGCATCTATCTACACCTATCTGCATCTATCTGCATCTATCTGCATCTATCTACACCTATCTACACCTATCTACACCTATCTGCATCTATCTGCATCTATCTACATCTATCTACATCTATCTACACCTATCTACATCTATCTATATCTATCTATGATACTGGTATGGAGAAAAACCAGACATTAATGACAGGCAGTGTAGTGTCTCGCGTAACTGGTTTATCCGAATGTGTTCGGAAAATTCGTCCTCTGATCTGTCCTCGAATATTGACATTAAAACGGCTTATTTGATTGCACGCCCGAGCTGTGGCAAAAAAAAAAATCAGCTTTCGTTACATCACTTAGTGGCGTTAAAAAAGTTATAATAAAAATATATCGATGAGAGCCCTCGGTGCTCTGCCCAGGAGTTTGCACTGTCCCACGACAACCAACTAAAGTCACAAGTTACAACACGTGACTCAAAGTAAATTTCGTCGTAAACACGTTGTGTACGTTTCGCCAATCGTAAACGGCACGAAATTCTCAAACATGCCCCCCGCGCACGTCACTTTCACTATCTCGCCTCGGCCATTTCTTCTATTCATTCCTCGAATCCATTCATCGTCGCGTTTCACGGTCAGAAACAGTCCTCTTGTACTCTCTCGGGTAGCTGGTTTACTCGAATTTCTACGGAAAAATTTTTCCCTCCGAAGCCCCCACGGAGACGAAAATTAAAAAGGTTTATTCTACTGCACGGCCGAGCTGCGGCATAACAATTTTTAATTTCCGTGAAATGTCTTAGTTACGCTAAAAAAATAAAATTAAAAAAAAATAAATAAATAAAAAAAAATAAATAAATAAAAAAAAATAAATAAATAAAAAAAAATAAATAAATAAAAAAAAAAATAAATTGAAAAACAATATTTTCGTTGCGAAGTGCTATTCCGTGTCGTTTCTGTTTCGTCGGACACATGTGTTGGCTCTTTCCCGTGTACTTCTGGAGAGGAAGATCGCGCCAGCGAAAGGTAACTTCGCGCCTCACGCAACCCGTTAAGATCTTTGCCATTAAACCGATACCGGTATTGAATTTGTTTATGAATATTCATTGCAACGTGTTCGACGGTTATCCAAGGCTGCTCGATGCTGTTTCCCGGCGGTGCGATTATGCATAATTATGAAAATACTATAAGAGATTAAAAAAATATATATATATATATATATATATGTATACATATGTATACATAGAAAAAAAAAAAGTCGAAGAATTCCGACGGGAATCGTGCCAGTAGGTCTCGCTTTTCACATATCCATAGCGCAACTTCAGCGTTTCTATTAATCGCCCTTGTCCTCCACCAGTTAAACCGCAAATTTTATTTTCACCCGCCTCGAAGCCGTCTCGTTCGGATGACCGGTTTTCGGTCGTCTCTGCCAACAAATCAATTATACCGTCTGCAATTTTTTCGCCGATTCGGATCGACTACGGCCACCGAATATTTATATTTTTCTTCTCTTCTTTCCTCCTTATTTTATTTTTTCGCTCATTCGCTCCGTCCAAACGGGACTCCGAGAGTCGCAGCGAACAGAGACGTCGAAGCGAACGACGTTTCGACCCCCCGCGCGCTCCGGTTCCTGCGCCCGGCCCTTTATCCCAGGAGAAATGACAAAAGAAACGGAACGGATGTTTTCCAAGTGTTTCAGGCTAGTCAAAGACACGCTCGAAGCAGGTGGATACTGTCCAGACTCCGAAAGGCGGATAGGCCGAGGCCTTTGTTTTCCTCACAAAAGGCATGTCTCTTCTTATTCTCATTTTTTTTTTTTTTTTTCGTTTTTTTTCCAAATTTTTTTTCCTTTATTTTTTTTTTCTTCCTCCCATAGTTATTGTCTTTTCGAGTCCAGCTGCTCGACGTCCGCTTCTACGTTCCGAACATCTCGTCTTCGCTCCGGAAAATCATACACTAGCTCGAGGAAAAAAAAAAAAAAAAAAAAAAAAAAACAACAATAAGATACAATTGTCAATGCGTTAAAAAAAAAAAAGTTTAGTCTCTTCGTTGAGCTCGTTAAACGAATTTTTTCTCTTGCCTCCGCGACACGCTCGTAATTGGAGGAATCGTTCCACCGTTAGCATTAATATTTCTCGTGGGAGCCGCGTAGACGAGGAAGATGTACATGTTTTTTTTTTTTTCTTTCTTTTTTTGCGTGTGTGATCTCGGCCGTAAGTCAATTGCAGCGGCGGTGTTTTTACACACCGTTCTTTTAATCCCACAATTAGTGAGGCGTCGACAAGGACGGCTCTCCACGCCCCCTCGCTCCGCGGATCCCGCGGAGGCCGCGCTGTCTCGGTCACATACCGGTACAATACATCCCCATTATTCCTCTTGCGCAACTGCCCAGTTTGCGCGTGCAAATTCCTTGACTCCGTTAATAAAATAAAATAAAATAAAATAAAATAAAATAAAATAAAATAAAATAAAATAAAATAAAATAAAATAAAATAAAATAAAATAAAATAAAATAAAATAAAATAAAATAAAATAAAATAAAATAAAATAAAATAAAATAAAATACTCTTCTAGATTATGAGCACCGACTATGCCTCAATTGCAAAAATCGGGCTCTGAATAACACAAAAACCGCCGAAACACTCTCACTCCGCCGTCTCACAAAAATACGTCACCCGAATAACCCTCTTTACAACCCCTCAAACCAAATGCTATACTCAATCACAAAAGTAGAGCCCGTCGCAGGTAGATTAAAAAATCTCGGTATGAACTTTTCACAGCAACATCTCGAATTCATCAACCCGCTATTCAGAAAGCTCCCTGCAAGCAACGTTCCCAAACACAAATTCCCGACACACATTATTCTTGAAATAATCTCCGCTATAGAATAAAATGTATCAGAGCTACGAACCCGCTAGCTCAAGGTATTGGCTTAACACTTTAATCGACTGTACTGTGTTATCCACAAATCAGGTGTTAATATCTATCCATGAGGCACTCCATGAATAAATACAAGTGTACGAGCTGAACGACTTCGGTCAATGGCCCATTAGCTTGTGGGAAAAAAGAGAACAAAAAAAAATCACACATGTATACACGCAATACTACTAATAAAATAAAATAAAATGAGATAAAATGAAATTAAATAAATAAAACAAAATAAAATGAAATAGAATAAAATAAAATAAAATAAAATAAAATAAAATGAAATGAAATAAAATAAAATAAAATAAAATAAAATAAAATAAAATAAAATAAAATAAAATAAAATAGTGGCTGACGAACTTAGGTCAATGACCAGTTGACGATATACATGTGTTCTCACGACACTCTACGCTATGTCACGTAGTGTACAAAAAATTGTTTCATCTGTCATACTCTCAACAAGTCAACTGCGAATATAAAATTGCATAAATCAAACTATCGAGAAGATTAAATTTTCTCATAGAATTTTATTTAAAAACCTCGACGAGAGCGATGTCAATCTTTCGCGGTCCGTCGTAATGAATTTTTCTCTGCCCCCGTTGGGTCTCTCTCTCTCTCTCTCTCACTTACCCTGGTCGCTGCGGTTCGGATGATTGGAGCCACTTCGAATCCGCTGGTAGCCGAGTCTCACTCGACCCAGCTCCGGCCGACGACATTGCAAGGTGAGCGGCTTTTGAAAACTCGCAGTGGAAATTCATTCGCGCGCTCTCGACTCGCCTGCCTCTGATATCTCGAGGTACGAGTAGAGAGGCATTCTCCACCGGGCTCGCCGAGAACATTTCGCTCGGAGCTCCTTTCGCCTCGCGCAAATTCCACCTTTTGCAAATTTCCCCCCCCCCTCCCCCCACCTTTTTTATTTTTATTTTTATTTTTTTTTCTGGCACAGTCGATACGTATTCTCGGGCTGCCACGCCGTGTGTTCGCTGGGCGACATAGCGATACGTTGATTCACCCGTTGGAACGCATAGATATGTATATTCACGACGCTCCACGGGTTTTCCAAGTTTCCTTTGCCGCTCCGTTTCCGACACGTGAAACGATGATATTTTGCCTCTCGGTGGAATGTGTCGTGCGCCGGAAATGGAACAATGTTTCCCACTTTTTTTTTCTTCTTCTTCTTCTTCTTTTTCCGCCTCGATCGTGCTGCTATTGTCAGTGTCTCGGCTATCTCGCGCGAATTGGCGACCTGAGAACTAAGTTCGAACTGAAATGCAGAAAAACCGTCTTGGGCCGGGATTCGTTAATGTTTATCTTATCGGGAGAAAACTTGTCCTCGGCAACGCAACGTCTGCGGGCTTCGGACGAGTAACGAACAGTCAATCACCCGCGCGGTGTAATTGGCCTGCACTCCTTCGCAGCAGCGGTTGCACTGCGCGCCAGGTGCAACGCGGCGTATCGAGACTCGCGACTGCACAACCTGTGAGAGGCGCTTGGGAGTACTGAAATTTTTCCTATTGTCGCTAAAATTCGCCGATCAGTAAGACAATAAAATCCTATGTGTATGCTTATTCATGTACAATTAAAGGATTACGTTATATTTTGTATTCTATATAATTTCATTGTATTATTATATGTATTGTTTTACTGAAACCAGAAAAAGATAATTTATACGCTTTTACGCAGAAAATACGCTCTTGTGATTTCAGTCACGCTGTATTATTATTATTATTATTATTATTATTATTATTTTTAATATTGCAATTAATTAGCGTGCTGTTGGATTTTTGTATTCGGGAGGATAATAAACATGATAATCAAGGCACGACGATATTTTGACGACGATTTGAATGACAATTTTATCCGCATATTTAGTATTTGTCCAGTGATAAATTACAGATAATGAGGCACTGATAACGGGGAATTTTATATATATATATATATACAATGTAAAATGTATATATAAAACGCCGTGTTTAAGAATCGGGAAGGCTGGGGTATTCCTGACACTTTGATCGGGGTTAAATGAAACACTTTGACCAGGGTCAAATGTAACACTTTGACCCAGGTCAAATGAAATACTTTGACCCAGGTCAAATGAAACACTTCGACCCAGGTCAAATGAAACACTTTGACCAGGGTCAAATGAAACACTTCGATCTGGATCGAATGAAACACTTTAACCATGGTTAAATGTAACACTTTGACCGGGTTTAAATGAAACACTTTGACCAGGGTCAAATGAAACACTTCGACCAGGATCAAATGAAACACTTTGATCCAGGTCAAATGAAACACTTTGAACCAGGTCAAATGAAACACTTTGATCAGGGTCAAATGAAACACTTTGACCAGGGTCAAATGTAACACTTTGATCAGAGTCAAATGAAACACTTTGATCCAGGTCAAATGAAACACTTTGACCCAGGTCAAATGAAACACTTTGATCAGGGTCAAATGAAACACTTTGATCAGGGTCAAATGAAACACTTTGACCAGGGTCAAATGTAACACTTTGATCAGGGTCAAATGTAACACTTTGATCAGGGTCAAATGTAACACTTTGACCTGGGTCAAATGAAACACTTTGACCAGGGTCAAATGTAACACTTTGACCAGGGTCAAATGAACCACTTTGACCACGGTCAAATTAACCACTTTGACCACGGTCAAATGAACCACTTTGACCACGGTCAAATGAACCACTTTGACCAGGGTCAAATGAACCACTTAGACCGAGGTCAAATAAAATACTTAGACGGGGGCCAAATGAAACAGGGGGAGGAAATGTTAAGTCCCCTTATGTAAGGAGGGAGGTGGACGAGCTGAAATATTCCAAGTCCCCTTGGGTGGCCTCTCGACCTGAAATATTACAAGTCCTTTAAGAGACAGGGGGATCGCGGAGGGACTGATGTGTCACTCAAATTCCGTTGATCAATTAGTTTACGGAAAATTTGATGTCACTCGGGGCCGCTGTTTCTGGTCTTCGTTATTCCAAGTACCTATTCTAAGTAAGTTTTCGAGATACTCGAAGGGAGCACGTGACCCACCAGAAGCCCTAGTGTGTATACATACATATATATATCACAATTATTGTGGGTTACGATTCGTTCGACGTTCTCACGTGGTTCGAATTATTAAAATTTATATAACGATGGGACGGAGAAACCTCTCGCGGAAGTATTGCCTTTCTCGGTTTGTATCAGCAACGAGACATGTTGCGCAATGGAAAATCCACCTCAATTTTGCACGTAGACCTGATACGATCTGTACGTAACGTCTCGTTCCACCGAGATACACGGCTTCTTCTTTGCCGTCTTTTTCTTTTCTTCTATTTTTTTTTTTTAATCATGCTCCTGTGGCTTTTGCGGTCTCATCGAGGATGATCGATTCGTGTTTTTTTTTTTTTTTTGTTTTCTCTTCATCTGCAAAGAGTTGAGGGCAACGCGGATCTCCGAGCGAGAAAAAAGAATCTACATCCGTGCATCAACGCGTTTTATCCGAGCTGCAGAATCATTAGAAACGACAAGTTTCATCCACAGAAAATAACTTTACCGCGAATAGCTTCGAGCTTCAAGCCACAAAAATAACGACGATAATACCCGTCGATATTCAAGAGATTTTTTTTTTTTTTCTGTTTCTTTCTTTGTTCCAAACTTATGTGTTTCTCAGGCGAGACGAGGCGAGCTCTCTTAATGCAGAAACTCTAATCCGGTGTCGGGGAGAAGTTCAAGGTCACGCGTCGGCCCCGCGCCGGGCTCGGTCGCTCGTAAAATCGGACGGCGTAAGCAGCGTCGCGGCAGGGTTGGCAATAAAAATAAAAGAACGTTCGAAGAAGGAAGGAACAGCGCCCGCCCCTTTTCCGAATAGCATTTTAATATCTCGTATATCCTCGTGTATACAATCTCGAATGCGTTTCTGGGAGAGAGAGAGTAGCGCTGGACCGAGGCAGGGTCGAACGGCAACGGTAGCTTTACGGTCTTACCGCAGCGGGGCGTTATCCCCGTTCCGTGTTCTCCAACGAGTTCCAATGGGACGGACGGTGGGAAGGAGCGAGAGAGAGAGAGAGAGAGAGAGAGAGCGGCGGAGGTGGCGAGCGAGACGCGCTCGCGTTCGACGTCCGGCCTCGGGAGTTGCGCGCCGGCCGCAGACTCGTGCGGATCCGCGATACGGCTCTCCGAGTGTATCCTCGTGTCCGCGCGACTTGCGTCTGCAAAAAAAAAAAAAAAAAACGTGCGCAAAACCAAAGAGGGCTAAAAAACGAAAGATTAACAAAAAAATAATAAAAAACACTCGAGACCTCAAGACAGTTGCGATTAAAAATTAAATCACGTCAACGACGAATCTCGATGGAAAACATTGAGGGCTCTGTGTTCGTTTAGTGAATTTTCTTTCTTTAAGGAATCAGACATTTAAAAATCGAGACGTTGAGACACTTGTGATTAAAAATTAAATTACATCAACGACGAATCTCGATGGAAAAAACATTGAGGGCTCTGTGTTCGTTTAGTGAATTTTCTTTTTTTGACGGACTAGCCAATTGAAAACCGTTTCGTCAATATCGCGACCGATTGGTCAGTGCGATAGATTTTCATAACAAACGGGCGCCATCTTGTTTTTTCTCCTCCCGACGAGTCTCCAACGTGATGTTGGATCGTGCGTTATAAGATTACGAAGTGTAACGGCGATAGATTATCGATCGATGTTTCAATCGACGATTCTAAGGCGTTGAGTGGCGGGGCAAGTTTTGGTTTTTTGTTTTTCCCTTCGAAGCGAAACTTGCCACTTTGCAGTGTGCAGTGCCGTGACGCTGAGTTCATAGGGATTTAAGTTTTCGGGACCAAAGTTCGCAGTGCAGCGGGAGCATCGACGAGCCACATTGAGGCTAATGGAAGTTGTGCCAGATTCTTCGTTCAATTATATTATCGTGTAGCGGTGCCTTGGATAACAATAAAAATTAGGAGATCAAATATATATATAAAAGAATACATTCAGCGATCAATCCTCGATCGCAGTGCAAGTGAAAACGTGACCGAGCGGTCGACTGTCGAGGCGGTTAAAAGTGTATTCGTTTGAAGAAACGACGAGGCGATATTTTTCTTGCTGCGGACGCGGCGCTCCTGGCGGCGATAGGGGAGAAATGATTTTCACTGGAAGATCGGTCGACGCATTGGACGAGGTGAGGGGTGTTCAGGGCGACGTTGAACGACGGGACGTCAGTGCAATCGCCATTGCGGCCGGATGGTTCTCGAGTCTTCGGAGGCCCGGAAGAAAGAACAAGAAGGGTTATCAGAAACAGGCGAAGAGCGCTTGGGATCTCAGCACACTGTCCACGGTTAGTGAAACGTAAAAGGTCGGCTAAGAAGATCCCCATACCGGTCGAACATCCACCGTAACCGCGTCGACGGGCAAACTTGCCGGGCCATTAAATTAACGACGTATGACTCGCGTATAAATCGATAATAGCAGTGAAAAAAAATTTACTTCCTATGCTATAGATTTTTTTTTTTTTTTTTTTGCAGATATTAATACCTTATACCAATATTGTGCCTAAAAATAATTATATAGATAGACGACGGGCCATCGACCCGAGTCTCTCGGCCCTACAATATTCAGACGCAATGAAATCATATCGGAAATAGCAACGATGATTCGATATCGTGTGAGGCCACAGTTTACATAGCGTATTCATAGAGACACTTTATAATTACGATCCTGCAGATATCTGCGTAACATAAAAATTCATCTTTTGACAAATCTCTGTCAATGCACGGCTTCGGGAAGAAATAAAAAAAATTGTTCACTTGTGAAATTTTATTTTCTAAGTGAACTTCCCCGAGCAAAAGTTGTGCGATGCAAAATACAGCCGTTATAAATTGATGAAATTTAGTCTTATGCAGATATCTTCAGAGTCATTTATAATTAATGGTGGAGTTAGTCATACTCGGACTGACAAGGCATTTATATCGGAGATGGTAGAGTACATCTGAAAATTATCGAATACTTATCGTCTCAGAAACAGGCGAAGAGCGCATGAGATCTCAGCGCCACTGTTCACGGTTAGTGAAACGTTAAAAGGTCGGATGAGAAGATTCGATTTCGGTCAAACGTTCTCCATAACCTTGTCGAACGGCAAATTTTTCTAGACGTTAAATTAACAGCACACGAATCTCGTGTATATAGAATATTAGTAAAAGCACATTTATCGACAATATGCTGTACATTTTCACGGCTATTGTCTTGCACTAATTTTCTATCTGAAAGTAATTGTATACATTGACAAAGAGCCATCGGCCTGTGTCCTTCAGACCTAGAATATTTATACGCAATCAAAAAAAAAAAAAAAAAAAAAATCAGCTGAAATAATAAAGATTTTACATTGACATCCATACAGATATTTTACAATTAATATCGCATTAGTGGTAATCGCAGTCTTGCCGTCGGTTTGAGTGCTTCACACCTATGATATTTATACGCACATAAATATAATAGTGTAAATATAATAGAGCATAATTTCGGATAAATATAATATTTAGGCGCAATAAAAACAAAAATCTGAAACAACGATTTTACATTGATATTCATACAGGTATTTTATAATTAACGTCACACCAGTGAAATCGCAGTCATACCAACGGGCTGACGTGACAGTTATATCGTAGACTGTGGAGTAGAACCGCGAATTATCGACCGCAAATTTTGCAGTGGCGATTATTAACGAGCTTTTCACTCGTGACGCATAGCGGATATAATGGAGATGATGAGCGCAGTCGATCTACCTGGCGGTCTGGCATTCGGAATCACAGTAAAAAGAAGAAAGGAAAATCATTGTTCGCCCAGCAAAAAAAAAAAAAAAACAGCCGTTTATCTTTTTTTCCCACTGATCACTGACGTCAGTCGATCGAAGCCGGCGCTTCACTGCGTCGCGTTACTGTTCTCGACTGTTACCCAATATCTGCCAGAGGGGAAATAGAAAGAGCGTCAAATTTTGCGCGCGCATCTATTAGACCGATCACGACTGTGTGCAGCAACCAGCGTTTTGTTTTTCTCTCGCTCTCATCGGTCGGTTGAACGTTTTTTTCTTCTTACCGTGTTTCTATATATAAATCACCCTGACACTGTCGACCGCAGCGATTCCGATCTTCGATCGTCACGGATTGCCGCATGAAAACTGACGTCACTCTACGAGCCGCGATTAAACAGCGAGTCACAATACTTTTTTTTTTTTCTTCTCTCCTCCTAGAACCGCCGCAATCATAGTACTTTTTCAGCAGCACGTATGCAATAGTCGCTTCGTGCCGTGGATGATGAATTCATGCATCGCTTCTCGGGCAGGTGAATCGATTCGTGGAATAAAAATGTACATAGCGATTTTTTTTTTTTTTTTTTCTTTCTTTTCCGATAGACATACCCATGCAAATTATTATTTCCCCGGGCTATTGTGGCGCTCAGCACTTCCGGTTTGGTTTTCGGCTGCCGGAACACCCGGAGGCATTAAAGTTTTTTTTTTTTTTTTTTTTTTATTTTCGGTCTCGTGTTTTCAATAACGGCGGACGGTCGATGGTCCGCCGAATGAATCGGCTCCATTCAACCGGCGAATAATTAAAAAGAAACGAAGTAAACGTTGTCGATTGGATGTCGCAAAATTGATGAGTAAAAAATCGTGTGTCGCAATTCATTATTTCCTCGGGTTATTGTGGCATTTTTTTTTTTTTTTTTTTTTTTTTTTTTTGTGGCTCATCACTTCCGGTTCGTTTTTCCGCTACCGGAACACCCGCAGGCATTATCGATTCTATTCATTTTTTTTTTTTTTTAAATTATTTTTGCTCTTCTATTTTCTTCAAAGTCTCGTATTTTCAATAACAGCGATTGGTCGATGCTCCGCCGAATGAATCGGCTCCATTCAACCGGGGAGTGATTAAAAAGAAACGAAGTAAACGTTGCCGATTGGGTGTCGCGAAAATGATGAGCGAAGCCGCGTGTGTCGCAACTTATTAATTTCCCTTGCGATTGTGGGCGCTCAAGACTTCCGGATAGTTTTTTTGTTGTTGTCAATGGCCCGCAGGTATTAATGATTTTTTTTTTTTGTTTGTTGTCAAAGTTTCGTATCGTCAATGACAGCGAGGGTTCGATGGTCCGTCGAATGATTGCTCTCCGTTCAATCGGCGAATTATTAGAAAGAAACGAAGCGAACGTTGTCGATTAGCTGTCGCAAAGTTAATGAATGAACGCGCATCGATCGCACGCCCTAGCCGGATCGCCTGTCAGGACGATTGCGTCAGGTATTAAACTGATAAAAATTTCCATAACTGGATGACTGTTTGCCTTCCAACAACTATGACGCAACCGTCGCTTTTTTCAGAATTAACAATGTGACTCTCGAAGTCGCCGATAAGGCCTTATCGGGACGCTATCGGTAACCAGGTGGTAACGAACGGCGAGGTATTCTCCGGCGAAGAGTTTTATCGTCCCCCCCTCCCCCCCCCCCCCCCCCCCCGAGTCATTTGCGTAATCAGCCTGGAAACCTACATTGCACGTGGAAAAGAAAGAAAAAAAAAAAACTCGTCAGAATCCTCGATTCAGAGCTGAAACATCGATCGGCAAAATAAACGCTTCTAATGCGGTGGGATTAAAAATTCCTCGGTCTGTTTACTCGGATAAAAATAAACGGCGAGCGACGTTCATTCGTGGGTGGCGTTTCTCGATGACACGGAAAAATCGTCCGTCCATTATAACACGGCTCGGATGCATTAAGATTCACGCGTCACGGACACCCGAGTAAATGGGTCGAGCTCTCGATATTTAACCCACGATCGGGAATTTTATTATCGTTAAATAAAACACCTGTCCACGGCGAGCTCCTTCCACGCATACATTGTTTGCAAACCAGCGGACACGTAACTAAGATCCGAACGGTTCTTTTTTTTTTTTTTTTTTTTTTTTTTTTTTTTTTTTTTTTTTTACATTTGCGCATTATACGGTAGAATCCCGTTTATCCGAGGTAATGTGGGGAGACAGTACATCTGATAAGTGAAATCTCGGATAACACGGATAACATAATGCAAAATAACGATGAAGGACAAAATTCAAATGCTAATAAAAAATGCTGCTTTATCCGTTTTATTCGAGTTTTCGTGTTCGGTTCCCGTGCACAGTGAAGAATATTTGTACTTTTTACAACAACTCATTATTGTCCACAAAGGTCCACAATTTTTTATTTGTTAATTTGCCGATTCCATCTTGTAAAACTATTTTCTTGTAAAACTAGAAATCGTCCGATTTCTAGTTTTACAAGAAAAAAAAGTACGAACTAAAATTTTTAATGACACGGGAAATAGAAGGGCGGGTTTGTATATTCAAACCTTAACAAACGAGTTTGCCACTTATTTAACAAAAATATTTTTACGAAAATTCGTATTCTGATTTTACGAAATTATTTTTTACTGTGTACAGCAGGAAATATTTTGAAATCGTCTTAGAAATATTTTTGATTTCATGTTTCACAGACGTATTTCTACTAATGATCCGTGTTTATGCGAATGTGTGTATGCAATTTGGATTGGTGCGCTCAGAAAAATAATTTATTTGACTGACACCGTTTATTTAGATCAAGTAAAATATTTATTTGATTTTATATAAATATTCATTTCATTTAAGTAACTATTTACTTAATTTAAATAAATGTTTACTTAAATCAAATAAATATTTTGCTTCATTTTAATAAACGGTGGCCGTCAAATAAATTGTTTTTCTGGGTGTGATGCAATCTTTTCCACGTCGCTGAAATGTTAAAAAAAAAAAAAAAAAAAAAAAAAAAAAAAAAACATTTCAGCGAAACATTTCTGAAGCACGTCGGTGTAAGATTTATGAGCGGACAAAAAAATATTTTCAAAAGCTTTTTAAAATATTTCGCAAATACTTTTTAATATCGATATAATATTTTTAACTTTTCAAAGAAATATTATTGAAATCTTTCAAAAATATTTCCGTGCTATGTGTCGCGAACGGATGATTTTTTTTTTTTTTATCAGCGCATTATAAATAATAATTCCTGACACTTGGATAGATAGATAGAACTTTATTTGCTACTGGGATAGATCGCCTAAGTACGATTGCAATACAGGCCGTAACGATTTAGTGCAGACCAAACACAAAACTAAAACAGGACATTAGCGTTAATAACGTTCTCGCGTATAGGCACACCTTGAAGAATAATTTGAAGCCCACCGTTTATTTAGATTAAATTAGGTAAAATATTTATTTGATTTAAATCAATATTTACTTAAATCAAATAAACATTTTACTTAAATGAAATAAACAGTGGTCGTCAAATAAATTATTTTTCTGAGTGCACACTCCACATGCCAATAACATGAAAAACGCTGAGGAGTTGTCGATGACCCGTTAAACGTCTCGATATTTAACCCACGATGGGGGATTTTATCATCGTTAAATAAAACCCACAGCCTCAGTGCGCCTCTTTTTGTGCATAAATTACTTGCAATCCAGCGGACGCGTGTAAATTTGATCCGAACGGATGATTTTTTATGTATTTTTTTTTTATCGTCAGCTCATTATAGACAATAATGCTTGACGCTTAGCGTTAATAATTTTGTT
This sequence comes from Amblyjoppa proteus, assembly GCA_963922035.1. Classification (NCBI taxonomy): domain Eukaryota; kingdom Metazoa; phylum Arthropoda; class Insecta; order Hymenoptera; family Ichneumonidae; genus Amblyjoppa; species Amblyjoppa proteus. Next base: position 15,958,403 of record OY998230.1, read on the forward strand.
CTGTAAAGGCTCACTTCACGTGCTTAAAATAATAGGCGGTGAGGAGGTGTCGCTGACCCGATAAGCGTGTCGATCACCTCTCATCCTCATATTAAATATAACTATATATAATATACGTATCAGCTGCGCTCGATTATTATTTTTTTTTCCCCTCGAGACTTCGTTAACGAGCAATTATCGCGGTTACTGCACTTCTAGCGCAAATCCGACGAGCACGCCCGAGCCGTCGGGTTGATGCACCTCGAGTCCATCTTTCGAAAGGCAAATGGGCCGGTAATCTAAAACAGCCGGAGATCCGTTGAGACCGTGAAATGTTATTGGTCCGCAGGAAGAAAGGGAGCTGCGGCCGTCGCTCGGCGGTGACCTCCGAGCGGATTCGAGATGTAAACATTAAGATTTGGAGACAGGATATATACCGTTCGAAAACAGCAGACGCGTCCGGCTGGAGTGCCGTGTCGAGTGAAATTTTTTCTTTTCTTTTTTTTTTTTTTTTTGTAATCCTACTAGGCTGTCGACACGTGTCGATGCTAGGGAGGGGGTTCGCCTTGCTGTTTCGCTCGATCGTATATTACGCTTTACTCGGGACGAGAGAGGCCCGTCTATTCTCGCTCGATGACGCGCATCTCGTTGAATTTCTCTCCCTCTCTACTCGGCTCCCGATTTTACGACTTCGATATACTATTTTCTCTCGTACTTTCATGGGGCTAATAATAATGGCGGAATGTTTGTAACCGACAGATGCGTTGGCGTCGTCGATAATGCACTCAGAATTAAATAAATTTTTGGCGAGAGCATTCCAACCGGTGCATGAGGCATTTTCCACGAATATAATGAGGCTGATTTTCCACTGGAAGTAATTCAATTGGTCTGCGAAAGATTATCACAATTCAAATGAATTTTTTTTTTTTAGTATAATTAAAAAATGGCGATACATAGTTGTCAAAAAATATTTTTACGCGTATTTCGGAAAAAGTACACAACATGGTTTATTTCTAGAAGGGGCTAATTTTTTAATTACAATTTTTTTTTTTCTCGCAAACTTCAGAGGTTCCAAAACACTGTTCCAGACTACACTTGGCCGTATTTTTCACACCGAAACGGAGTCCGTCGGCTGTTTTATTTCAAATTCGAGCGGTCCGTAAGTAATTTTTGCTCGCGCTGCTCGGTACACTTGCACTACTTGCGGACTTTTTTTTTTGTCTCGGCGACCCTTTCACGAAAATCGATTTTTTGTGTGTACACCGAGAGAAGGATCTCGTAAAAATGAACAATCATTTAAGAAAAATTGCCATAGCTTATAGTAGCAAGGCGCTAGCGCGTTTGAAAGTCTGATATATCCAAGAATTTTTACCATAATATCTAAGAAAAATTCTTATAAATCCGGCACTTCCTATCACAGGTGGCGCCCTAACGCTCTGCTACCACGTGCTATGGTAATTTTTCTCAGATGATTGATCATTTTTACTAGATCCTTCTCTCAGTGTAATTTTGAAATGTCAATATATGATATAGAAAAAAAATATTCTGACGAGAATAAAAGAACATACACAAGACAGTGGATTAATAGGAATGCGTATTGTTTTAATACAATTTTTTCGTCGAAAAATTGAAAGATTCAAAAAAAAAAAAATGTTTCAGCCCATACTTGGCCGTATTTTCCGCAGCGAATCCCAGTCGGCTAACTGTTTTATTGCAAACTAGAACTTTACGTAAGTAATCTTTCCTCGCGCTGTTCGGTACAGTTGCGTTACTAGCGGAACTTTGTTTGGCTTCGACGACCCTCGGCCTCGATTCTTTCACAAAAATTGATTTTTTTTTTTCACTGTAGTGTTGAAATGGCAAAGTATATCTTTTTTTTTTTTTTTAATTCCTGATACGAATTTCAGAACAAAATACACAAGATACGATATTTTTGTTTATCGCAATATTTCCGTCGAAAAATCAAAGGGTCCCAAAAAAAAAAAAAAAAAAAAAAAAGTGTTCCAGGCGATACTTGGCCGTATTTTTCACAGCGCACTCGAGTCGGTCAGCTGTTTTATTTCAAAAACTGGAGCGGTACGTAAGTAATCTTTGCTCGCGCCGCTCGGTACAGTTGCGCTACTTTCGGACTTTTTTTTTTCTCCGACGACCCTCAGCGACTCTTTCACAAAAATCGTAGGAGTAGAAATAGGGAAGGACGAGCGGTGGGGCGTTGTTGTAGCTGTACACGAGAATCTGGCGTACTTCCAGAAGCGTGTTCGCGTCCTTGGGTGGAAATTCGCACGAGTCATAACGCTCGATGAGGAATGAGAGGCGGTCGGAGAAACATCCGCGCAGAAACACACACACACACACACACACACACACACACGTGCGCGCGCACACACACACACACGCGCGCGCGCGCTCGCGTGGACCGAAAGTCCGAGGGAGTTTGAAAAATCGGGGGCACGAGAATATCGCGTAAACAAAAACGTCTCCGAGCGTTACGGATGTTTTTTGTACGCTGCGCGGATACAAATTTACGGATAAAGAAAGCGAGGTTGTAAGCGCAAAGAGAGGCGAACCAGCGCGCGTTTGCGGACGGACGAGCGAGAGGGGTAAAAATGTTGTAAACGAAAACGCGCTCGCAAGCGTAAGAGGCGTTCTCTCGTCCCATTCACCAAACTGGGTCGAGCAAGAGGGGGGTGGGGGGGGGGAGAGAAAGAAATGCGAATAAAAACGGGGAGAGCTCGACCTTGCGGATGCCATCCGGTGAATTTTGCCAACTATGAGAATCCGCGGCGCGCGATACTTATCGAACTCGTCCGGAGTTAAATATCGCTACTCGAACTCATTATCCATCCATGATAATTTCATGAGGGTGAAATTTTATTTTTATTTTTATTTTTTTACATTTCTTATAAATTTTTAAATTAATGACTTTACCATTAATGACAATATTAATATCGTAATTAAATTAATATGTATTGTTAATTTTTTATTGACGATACAATACGATGCATTAACGACCGTTAGAGTTATTAAACATTTGTACATCAACGCATTTATATGTGCATTCACGTATATTGGTCAACGGGACATCGACCAAAGTTCTTCAGTCTATGGTGTTATATTGTATTGATATATCGTTAACATTAACGATGGTATTGTTATGGTTATCAATCAATTTCTTTAGTCGATATACTTGAAAATTTAATTTTTTTTTTTTTTTTTTTTTTTTTTTTTTTTTTATAGAAAAAAAAGATCGGAAAGTCCGACGACTCGTTTCCAGCGGGATAATAATTATCGATGTTTGGTCGAGGAAGAGGGGGAGAAAGAAGTGCGAATAAAAAGCGAGAGCTCGACTTTGCGAATGCCATCAGGTGAATTTTGCCCAATGAGAATCCTCGGCGCGTTACTCATCGAACTCGATTGGGAGATAAATATCAGCACACGAGCTCATTATAATTCCTTGATAATAACAAAAAAAAAAAACAAAAAAAAAGAAGAGAAGTGATACATGATTAATATATTTTTTGAGTCAATGAATTAATTATTAACAACAATATTAACATTGTGACACATTGCACTCGGAAAAATAATTTATTTAACTGTCAAACGTTCATTTGTTTTAAGTAAAATATTTAAATCAAATAAATATCTTACTTAAACCAAAAAAAACGATGGTCGTCAAATAAATTACTTTTCTCGTTGTGTATATACAATAATATTATATACATGATATTGTATCGTATTAACACTAGCATATTATTATGACCAACAAATAATTTCTCTTAAATCAATTTAATTTTTAATTTATTTATTTTTTACTAAAAAAAAAAAAAAAAAAAATACAATAAATATGACTGAAAAATGCGAGGTCTCGTTTGCAGCGGGACAATAATTAACAATCAAGCGTTCGTTGATCGCACGCGAGTTTCAATGCGATTTGTCGTCCCTCCCACGGGCGATCGACCTCGCAGATCATCGGGCCAGTCCTTCGATCGGCTTGTCGTTTGCAAACGCTATGCGCCTATTGTGCACCCGGCGCGTAATTCACTCCCACTTCCTACCTCGTACTCGTTCGGCTGGGGCGTTCCTTTAATAAACGACATATCGAATCCGCGTACCCGCCGAGGCTCTACCTGCGCTACCTAGCGTGCGTGCAATTTTTCCAAGGCTTCCCCCCCCCCCCCTCCCCATGCGGTCGCCACGGCAAGTTATTTTTATCGACCGATGCCGAAATATTTCCATTTACACCGATGAGCAGCGCATCAAGGCCGTATATGGTAAAAAGGAATTCCTCGCCGCCTCTCACGGCTTCTCCGAAACGAAATACACACCTTAGCTTTAAAAAAAAAAAAAAAAAAAAAAAAAAAAAAAAAAAAAAAAAAAAAAAAAAAAAAACCTCCGAGAGTCGACGGTTAAAAAAAAAAAACTACATGCAGAAAAATCTCACCTGTCGCTGAGTCACGTTTTTCGAAGCCTCTCGCTATCGCAGATTCTCTCCGTGGCTGCTGAAGACGCCCGACGGGGCATCGTCTGACGCCGGTATCCGACTTGTGACGCGATGCCCGCGGGAAACTCGTACGTCACATTATTTATTATCGCTGTCCGACGACGACTCGCAATCTGAGAATGCTTTTCATTTTTTTTATACATATACGTAATTTTATATATATGTATATGTATATGTATATGTATATGTATATGTATATGTATATGTATATATATCAGAGCTGGGCAAAATACTCGAAAGTATTATACCATCCCGTCCGGCCTAACCGTACAACCAAGAAAACCAAAAGTATTTTGTATTTTGAAAAGTACTTAAAATACCAAAAAGTAATTTAGTACTTAAAACATGTATTTTAAATACTGAAAATACATCAAGTATTTAAAATACGGCCCAGCTCTGATATATATATATATATATATATATATATATATATATATATATATATATATATATATATCAGAGTCAAGAATGCAAAGTCGCACATAAGAGCCTCGCGAGCGTCGCGGATGATATTTGAAGCGAGTGATTTTCTGCCAACTGTAGAACAATATATTGCACACACGCGCCAGAGCGAAGTATCGCTTTTGCTGAATAATCTTATCGGAGAGAGAGAGAGCCCGGCGCCGTACCGTCGTGATAGCGTTAACCTGTCGATCTCAATGAAAGGGGATTATCGATAGGCCCGTGAACTCTGACCCCCCTACGTCGCCCTCGCTCTGTGCATCGTGGCGTACGAGATTCGTTGTGTTGTTACGTGCATGCGTTACATCGAGCATGGTTGCTGCAAATTACTTTTCTTCCCACGGAACACATCTCGGCTCTGGACAGTAAAAAGAAGATTCGTCCATTTCACGACCTTTTTGTTTGTTAATGTAACGAAAAATTGATTAAAAAAAAATTGTATCTTTACTTTTATCTTCAGTAGTTGCGTTTAGTAAAAATTGTATACCTATTTGCTTTATTTTTCGTAGTTACGTATTTTATCTGTTCTCTTGCCGTTATCCTTTCTTTTCGTATTATTTTAACTTGTTTGTACTTTTCGTCTCCCATTTTTTTTTTTTTTTTATATATTTTTGCGCTGTCGGCTATGCTTTTTCTGATTGTGTGTCGTGTTGAACGGTGTTCTTAGGGAGGCCTCGGCGCCAGAACACGCAATAAACGAATCTATCTATCTATACTATCTATCCATACTGTCTATCTATACTGTCTATCTATACTATCTATCTATACTGTCTATCTATACTGTCTATCCATACTCTCTATCCATACTGTCTATCTATACTGTCTATCCATACTGTCTATCTATACTGTCTATCTATACTATCTATCTATACTATCTATCTATACTATCTATCTATACTGTCTATCTATACTGTCTATCTATACTGTCTATCCATACTGTCTATCCATACTGTCTATCTATACTGTCTATCTATACTGTCTATCTATACTGTCTATCTATACTGTCTATCTATACTGTCTAACTATATACTATCTATCTATACTATCTATCTATACTGTCTATCTATACTGTCTATCCATACTCTCTATCCATACTCTCTATCTATACTGTCTATCCATACTGTCTATCTATACTGTCTATCTATACTATCTATCTATACTATCTATCTATACTATCCATCTATACTATCTATCTATACTGTCTATCTATACTGTCTATCCATACTGTCTATCCATACTCTCTATCCATACTCTCTATCTATACTGTCTATCCATACTGTCTATCTATACTGTCTATCTATACTATCTATCTATACTATCTATCTATACTATCTATCTATACTATCCATCTATACTATCTATCTATACTGTCTATCTATACTGTCTATCTATACTATCCATCTATACTATCTATCTATACTGTCTATCTATACTGTCTATCTATACTATCTATCTATACTATCTATCTATACTGTCTATCTATACTGTCTATCTATACTGTCTATCTATACTGTCTATCTATACTATCTATCTATACTGTCTATCTATACTGTCTATCTATACGGTCTATCTATACTGTCTATCTATATACTATCTATCTATACTATCTATCTATACTGTCTATCTATACTGTCTATCCATACTCTCTATCCATACTCTCTATCTATACTGTCTATCTATACTGTCTATCTATACTGACAAATAATAGGTGTATCTGACCGACAACTTTTTGTTTGCAAGCTAATTGTACATAGTTTTAATTTGTAATCCGTACCTTTCTCGTATTTAACGCTATAGTTGACAAATCGACGCAAAGCGCTTCGCGTCCCCTGCGGAATTTAGAAAGCGGAAATTTAGAATTCCGTTGACGGTTCGAAAACGTCATTCCTCGACCGAGAATACCGGTCGGAAGTCACTTCCCCTTTGAAAGTTTCATTCTTCGACCGGAAGTGACGTCACACCGGAAATACGTCGCACTCCGTTTGAGAACCAAATTTTCCGACCGGAAGTGAATCATATCCGGCACGACGTCACTTCCGTTTGAGAGATGACATTTCGAGAGCGCAATATTCGGAATAAAGTGAAGACACGATATATCACTGCTGTTGCGATATGCAATATTTTATTCTCGCATCCTCGGCGTGTACTCGAGAGCGGTCGCTTCGCCTAGAAATCTGGACCGACGCTTCGCAGTGCGCGCACCGGAGTGCACTTTGCACTCTCGGCTCGGCACGTACATGGACAAACGTGCATTCCAAAAAGATTTGCACACGGACTGCCCGTACAGTTTGTCGACTTCCTTGGACCAGACGCTGAGTGCACTTCCTACCTGTCGTCCGCAAGCTTCTGCGTCGTTATACGGCCGTCGCTTCTGTGCACACACACACACACACACACACACACACACACACACACACACACACACACACACACACACACACACATATCTATATATGTGCGATGTACAAAGAGAATCCGCGCGGTTGCTCACGAGAGAACCGCTGGAAAGACCGCAAGACTCGATAAATCACGTGTGGCTTCTCCCGAGAAGTAGAAGTACTTCCTCTATCTTACTTCTACTTGCCGTTCGCTATTAACTCGCTTCGCGGTCTTTTCAGCGCGAGCCCTTCCGCCGCCTGGCCATTCATACGTTACCGCACGGTAGTAACACTGAACTACACCGGAGAGCTCGTCGGTGTGTGTGTGTCGTACATAACTCTCCTGGTCGAGCCGAGGATAAATCGTGTCGTTCGTGACCGAGATAAAAGGGTTACTCTTGCCGTGCCACCGGCGCTGTACGCTCCTTTTTACCCCCCCTCCGCGTCGGTTCGCCGCGTTTCTTCCAGCGGCCTTGATGGGGGGAGGGGGGGGGGTGGACGAGTCCTCCACTTCGAACAATTAATCCTCGTTAACGCTCGGATGCTGAAAATATTTTAAGTGCAGCTGCTCGCGATGACGATGGAGCGTTTATCTATAGAATCGTCCCGTGCCCGATTCTCACGGCGTCATCCATGGGGGAGAACGGGGCGAAACGGCACTGGGAAATAGTGACTTGTCGTACGGGCCGGAGCAACATGTAAAACGTCCCGACGACACCTCGGCATAAAGTGATTCCGGACCAAAAATTCCGAAAAAATTTTTCGCTGGTCCATCTTGTCCCGCGTCTGCAGTTCGCAGTCTCCCCATTATGCCCCTCTCTCCCCTACCTGCTAATGGCTCTTATTCAATGCATCCATGCATCAATCCTCTCGCACCGGAAGGGCGTGTAGAATGCGCCCGATGCGCGCCTAAAAGGCCTTTTCAACTTCGGAGCCCTGACATATAAATCACGACTACGACGATCGGCCATTCCGCTAACATTTTTCGGTGATCAATCGTCGATCCAACAGGGGCGAAAGTGAAAATCCTCTTGGTTCATTTTGGCACCCGAGCCGTCGCATCCGAGGATTAAGTGTAGTCCGACAAGCGATTATCATCGTAGCCTCAGCAGTCCCTCTCCATCCCCACGGGGTTCGTGCGCTATTTGCACACTGGATGCTAATCACCTCACGGTTTACCTTATATATATTCACCCAGACGTTTCTAACGAGACTCCGCTGATCGGCACGCCGGTGTTCCCGGGTCGCAACACCGGCTGCTCGAAAGCCTCGTGGTCGCTGAGCTGGTTAGCACACATCCGTTCGCACATAAAGCGCATAACTTAGGTATGCGCATGCGCAACTCCATTTTCTCCATCTCTCTCTCTCCATCTCTCTCTCCATCTCTCTCTCTCCATCTCCCTCTCCATCTCTCTCTCTCCATCTCTCTCTCTCTCTCCCCATCTCTCTCTCTCCATCTCTCTCTCTCCATCTCTCTCTCTCTCTCCCCATCTCTCTCTCTCTCCATCTCTCTCTCTCTCCATCTCTCTCTCTCTCTCTCTCCATCTCTCTCTCTCTCTCTCTCCATCTCTCTCTCTCTCTCTCCATCTCTCTCTCCATCTCTCTCTCCATCTCTCTCTGTCTAACGAATACATAAACGCAAAAGTGTGTGCGAGTTTCTCGTACGTTCACACATGTAAAGCCGCCCAGTGCATAGCCGCGATAACCGCGCTCCCAACCATGCACGCACGCGTTACGTTACTGCGGCGAAACGGCCGAGCGTTACCGAGCACAGCCGGTCTTGAAAATATATAAATAAGCGTTTTGTCGAGTGTCGCATTACCGGAGTCGAGGCGAAAGCTCGAGGGCCTCGTACGAACTCCGAAGCGATTCGGGGAATGAGCTTTTCGGTTTTGTTCGCTCCGAGAGAGATTTTCGGACCTTTGGCCACTCGTGCGAGATTCGCTGGATTGGCAATCCGCGCTACGGTTACCGTTCGGATACACCCAACGTTATTCCGGACGGTAAGTCGTGCGCAGTGTGTACGTAACGCTCGCTGCACGATAGAGAAACGGGTAGAAACTCTGCAGCGGACACCTGCTCCCGATGGAACGCGCCCTTTGAGGCCCCGGCTGTCCTGGCATACCCGACGGACGTACCAATTATAACTACCGTGGAAGCTCGCATAACCGCGGGCGACCGCGTGCACGTTCGGCCGCTCCACCAGAATGCTGACCACGATATTCGCGATGTTTCCGTAATCAACGCTTTATCGCCTCTCTTGGACTTGATTATTTGAAGGTATAATGGGAAAGGTGGGAGTTGGACTCGTTGCTACACTGTAAATTTTCAAAATTGTAAATTTAACTTACGGGAAATTGAAATTTCCTTACATTATTAACATTAATCGAACGTTAATGTACTTTCACTGTAAAATTACAATACGATATATTAATATTACAAATCTTTCGTCTGAAATTTACAAAAATTTCCATCGAATACACTAATTTCACTGTAAAATTGCAACGCATATGTATTTGAAATTTCAGAAGCAGTTTATGTAAAAAAAAAGCTTCCAGGACTGTTCTGTAATTTTCAAACAAATTTTTTTTACAGTGTATATAGCTCATTGGATCTCATTGGGATTATTTGGAACATCGCTGCAACCAATGAAGAAGAAGGTGAAGACGAAGCCAGAGAAAAATAGACTTTTGCGTTACATGTACAGGATCAGAAAAATTCGCCATCTTAGGGGAGAGCGGTGCAAAATGGGACGGTGGGGCAAAACGGGACGGCGGGGTCAAACGCAATTTTTCAATAATTTTTGGATGGAAGAGCGAGGCAAAAAGGACATGAAAATCGCGATGTACCAATGGTACAAAATTGGGTATCCAAAAATTATTGGAAAATTGCGTTTTTCCGCATTGTCCCATTTTTTCCCGCTCTCCCCTATACGAATTTTCATCTTCTTTATGTTAACTGTTAAAGTTAACTGTTGTTTGTGCATTTCCAGCTACTCGCACGAGGAAGTTCGTACGATTTGTATGAATGTGACTATAAGGTATTGTGAAAACAAAACGTATGAATCACAATGATTCCGGATGTACCCGATTAGCGATGAACGCTGATAATCGCATGTCCCGTCGGTAAAACAGATTTGCGCATTTAGCGAATGTTTCGTGACGATAAAGCGTTCACAATTTTTGTTTCTCTCGTTGATGTACCATGGTCGTCAGCGGTCGTGGAGAAAATCTGGGCACTCGCCAGAAAAGATAGTCGAACTTTGTGGACGGGAAATGTTTACATTAAACCGTACAAACCTTTTTTTTTTTTTTTTTTTTACCGTGTAATGCACGCTGCAATGCACCATGCGCCATGCGCAAAGCTACACAAAACCTCATCGCAAACTATCATCGTCATTATCGTCATCATCGTTGTATGAAGTTTCTTCTATGTTTCGGACGTGTAACTGCATTTGCCAATGTGTGTCGTTTAATGCTTACACATGTAAACTTTTTTGTACTCACTGTGTGTAACATCCCAGCTACGATAAACAATAATAATAATGATGATAATAATAATAATAATAATAATAATAATAATAATAATAACTCAACGTCCGATGTAACATTATCATAAACGTATGCACACTCGTGACTTCGAACGGGTGTAAATCATCTCCGAGCTCTTGGAGCGACGTGACGCTACAATGCGTTGCTGCCCAGATGCACGCGTGTTCCGGCTGCGTAAACACGCGTGAGTCAATGTACACGCCAGGATAGACAGATTGTTTTATTTTTCCATACATGGTGTTGACCGCCTTTTGCATCTTCCATATCATTTGTATATTTTTCCGCTTATAAACTGGCCGATCTTACGGCACATTTATACCACTCACAACTCTACCAGATAACAACTGTACCGGAAAACATCAGTACCATATTACGATTTTGGTGGAGTTCTGATACGCCGGAGTTGTTTCGGGGTAGAGCTGTTTGGGAGAGATGTTCTCTGGTAGAGTTGCGAGTAGTAGAGATGTAAATATGCCGGTCTTACACTTACGCTATACTATCCTATCTGATGAATATCTGTTATAACGAAACCTATTTGGTTTTACCCATCTGCATAAAACTGAACAATTTTTCGATGAAATTTTGACCAAACGTTGACTATTGATCACCCATACTGTGTGTAAAATTTCAGCTTGATAGGTTGGGGCATTTCCGAGTTTTACACCCCCCCAAAAAAAAAAAAAAAAAAAAAAAAAAAAAAAAAAAAAAAAAAAAAAAAAAAAACAATTTTATTTGACGGCCACTATTTATTTGGTTTAAGTAAAATATTTATTTTATGTAAATAAAATAAATAAAATAAAATTAAATTGAATAATTAAATAATTAAATGAAGTAAACAGTTACTTAAATGAAATAAATGTTTATTTCATTCGAGTGACTATTTACTTAATTTAAATAAATATACTTATTTAAATCAAATAAATTTTTTACTTTATCTGAATAAACGGTGGCCGTCAAATAAATTATTTTTCTGGATGTGCACACGACCTACACAAGCTCACGGGACGAATGTGTATTCGAATGGACTCCAATGACTCCCTACTGGGACGAGGTAAATTAAATTAGATTAAACAAATAAAAATTGTTCTAAATTTTCCAAACGAAATTTCGGCTATTAAAATTGCTATTGCTATTGGGTATGAATGCGAAGAGCAGCGGTGTTTACTACCGTAAACTCTCACGCCCATTCGCTATGCGGACGACCTACGCAAGCTCATAGGACGAGTGTGTATTGCGTATGCATGCGAAGAGCTCTGCGGTGTTCAAGTTGGCACCGAGCCGGTCGCCAAGCGGCGCTGATAGAATGCATGTGCACAGCAACGCACGCTCAGCCGTCAGCTCTGCGTAAGTAACGCGCCTAGCGTCATAGGCGAACTGTAAAAAAAAAAAAAAATTCTTTGAAAATTACTGAACAGTAGTGGAAGCTTTTTTTTTTTTTTTACATAAACTGCTTCTGAAATTTCAAATACATATGCGTCGGAATTTTACAGTAAAATCAGTGGTTTTCATGGAAATTTTTGTAAATTTCAGGCGAAAGATTTGTAATCTTTAGTATCTCTCATTGCCATTTTACAGTAAAAGTACATTAATGTTCGATCGATGTAAATAATGTGAGGAAATTTTGATTTCTCGTTAATTAAATTTACAATTTTTTTTTTTTTTTTTTACAGTGCAAGGTTCGCATCCGCGAGTCTCGCGACACATAACCGAGGGCTCCAGTATGCTTTTCCGATGAGTAACTGACGGTCCGATTTACGAAGAATTACCGTCGACGTGCGCTCACCCGTGAGAGCCCGGACGGCTGCAAATCGTCACCGAGCTCTCGGAGCCGCGTGGCGCCCGGGCGCGCATCGCATGGCGCGGATAGCACGCGTGCTCCGGCTGCGCAAACACGCGTGAGTCAAAGTACACTCGAGGATTATGTGAGTGGCTCTTCGCACAGACTCAACCAACACACCCGCCAATGGGAATTGTATCGGATCTGAGTGGAACTCTCACACCTATGAGGAGGCCTAGCATTCGAAAGTCGTGACGATTTATCCGAGTCTCTCTGCGTACGAGTACACACCGCAGAGTCCGCACTGCCGGCTTCGAGCCTCGGGCACGTACCGGACTATCCACTCGTCGTCGTCAGCGGCACAGGAGCGTGAGCCCGGTCATCGGGAGCTTGGAGAACCGCCGCATTCCGAAGCCTTTTAACGAACATTCACCCGGGGTTAAGTTTCCTTTCCTCGGCGCCTTCGTCGTTCGTTCTGACGCGGACCTCTTCTATCGCTCTCGGTCCGAGCCCTTCCACCGACCCGACGAGAAGCGCCGTGCTACACTCTCGCGCTCGAACGCTTCCATTCGCACGAGGCTCTCTTCACTCGTCGCCGATTAAGTTGCAATTAGGACGACTCAGCGCTGCGGGCGATCGTGCACACTCGGCCGCCCCGGCAAGAGCAGTCCGCGACCGCGGCGATAATTAAATTCGCACCGCTCGAGAGGTCGGGCTCTCTTTCTCTCGCCTAGGCGCTCTCTCTCACGATCGAATCTCGGACGCTCAGGGGGCTCGATCAGCTATTTCGGTTCTTCTCCGCACGGTGACGACCGAAATTCGTCGACCGCCGCAAATTCGTGCCTCGGACGGTACATGGCATTCTACCAGAATATCTCCATTTGGCACCAATGCCTCGAAACTCTGCACGATTATATTCTCGTCAGAGTCCTCGCAACGACACACGCGTCATTGTCGTCTATGTTTTTATATATATAGAGAGATATCTAAAAATTGACCTTTTTTTTTTTAAATCTCTCTAGGGTAAAAGTGGGCGATATGGATCGGTCCATATTTCATTGATTTACGTGTTAATCGGGGTTGGTCCATATTCACCACGTTTACCCCATGTTAAAAACCATTAGTCGTACAAAAAAACGCCTAATCGACTGCCATTGTTGCATGGCCCGTAGAAAAAAAATGTATGCTTCAAAGGGTCAACAAGTAACGTTCGCGATGACTCCGAACTCTGCACGAGACAAAACTTCATCGAGTCATCGAGAAGTTCACTCAGAAAATAAAATTCTACCCGCGAACCATTTTTGTTGTTGTTGTTGTTGGTTTGTTTGTATTCTTTCCAAAGCGGTGCATTGACGGAGACTTGGCAAAGATGAACTTTGATGTCACGCAGATATCTTCAGGGTCGTGTGTTCGTGACGGTCTCTCGACATCCTCATTGTCGAACGATTTAACGCTCGGTGGTAGCGAAACGTTTATCGGAGCTGAAACTGTAGTTCTCCGCCCGTCGGTTTTCCTCGTGGCCGATAAGTTCGCGCGGCAGCCCGAGCGGAGAATCGGAGTAGAAAACAACGGAGGCGATTTCATATCAATTGCCAACCGGATACAACGGTTCTCCCATGCGCCGCATCAAAGTACAAGCGATGGCCGGGGTTATGCGCTAATTATAATGGGGAATGATAAGGAACTTTGTTCTCGGGCTTCTGTGTACAGGCATACACGCTTTTGTATCCGAGTCTCCACTTCTGTTTTCTCTCTCGGGCTCTTCCCATTCTTCTATTCAAGTCAATCAAGCCCCCGAACGAGAACCGGCCCCGTACCCATCGCCGGCGCTCCGGCAGGACTTCCTCCGCGCAATCACCGAAGGAAATGAGACATCCACGAGGCATGCGTTTCATTAAAATTATCAACAGGTTTTTTTTTTTTTTTTTTTTTTTTTTTTAATTCCTACGCGATACAGTATCTAAATTGAGAGCGAGGCAGACGGATCGAAAAATATCGTCACAGGACTTTCTTTTCTTTAATTAGACTCGAGAATATTTTTATTAATGGCAAAGTTGCTTCCAACCTCATAAATGTTCCTCTCGAGGGATTTGACTTGTACAATTGTACTCCAGTACAATGTAGTTTTGGGTTTCATTTCACGCGTCGGAGAGAAAAGAAACATTCGGAAAAATCCCGGACCGAAAAATATCGTCATAGGACTTTCTTTTTTTTTTTTAAATTAGAGTCGACAATATTTTTATCAATGGCAAAGTTGCTTCCAACCTCATAAATGTTCCTCTCGAGGGATTTTACTTGTACAATTGTACTCCAAGTTTTGGGTTTCATTTCACGCGTCTGGAAGAAAAGAAACATTCGAAGAGATCCCATTAGTCTCGTCATCGATGACGACTGTACGATAGTGAAGTTTTTGAACGTCTCTTTAATTAGTTGTTCGAGAAATCCAACGTGATTTCTGGAGACTGGCAGGGGAGAGGAGCGAGAGACACGGGCGGAAAGTCCGGTTCTTGTTTTCGACCGATACAATCAGCGGCTCGAAAAATATTCATTTTATTCGTACGCGCGAACGGGAGATAACGAGCTTAATTTAGTCGCGAGGAGCGATGAGATTTCTGTGCGGGAACGTGAGCGACGAAAAGAGTCGCGAAAAAAAAAAAAGCTCCGCTTACGCGAGAACGATCTTCTCTCGCTGCCTGGTAACGAAACGATGCAAATAGCCCGGTTAATTATGCCGGTGGGACGATTAGGCGTTCGCTTTCTCGCTACCGACGTCTTGTCGTATTATAGACAGCTACACGGTTACCGGTATCGCTGACCATAGGTATAGGCTTGATACAGCGAATCCCTACCAAGCCAGCATCATCGTTGTCGTCGCAGTTTCGCCTCGGGCTATGCAGCAAGCTCAGAGACACGCGTTAGCGTCGTGCCAGCTGGCTCGCTAGGCCGAGACTTTGGACGTTCCCTAGAACCTCGCCGACGTTGTGAAACGAGGAGAGGGTAACCCACTGTCGACGCTGCGAACGGGGACTTGCGCGCCGAACAAAAAGCAACGAAAGCGCGACATTATTGTAACATGGTGCGACACTTCGGGCTTGATTTTAAATTTTCACTCAACCTATCCACCTCTCGTATCTGGAAACAAAAAAGAACTGTGTTCTGATCGGACAGAACATTTTTTTTTACAATTTTGCAATTTTACAATTTTACAATTTTACAATTTTACAATTTTACAATTTTACAATTTTACAATTTTACTATTTTACTATTTTACTATTTTACTATTTTACTATTTTACTATTTTACTATTTTACCATTTTACCATTTTACCATTTTACCATTTTACTATTTTACTATTGTTAAAACGGTTCGTTGACAAGTAAAAAAAAATGGTGTGAATTCGCCGACAAGGAACGTTTGTTAAATATCCAAGAATCTTCTCATTGACCGTACAACAAACGAGAAATAAGTGATTCGCCGCCAGAATATGAATCACTCGTGGCGGTTTTCTCGGCATCGATGATACTTATTCACGTACGTATAGCGTCGTACAATTCGCTCGTACGTAAACGCGTGAGTGTACGAGGAGAGACGAGCCGGGCGCGACCAAAGGCCGACCGGATGCGGAGAGACCGAGGAATAAAGGAACTTACAAACTGGTCGTCGGCTTCGTCGACACGCCAAGCGTTTATTACGGTGGTGGTACATAAAACAACTCCAAGGGCTCATTCTTCTCCTCATACCGCGCCACAAAGTGTACATACTTTACTTACTGTTCTTACATACATGGAGAATTATGTAGTGAGTATATACGGATTCACAATGGCCCGACATCGTGTTCCTCAAGCCGCGAACCAGAGCCGACCACCGAGCGTGTCGCGTCGACCTCGGTCTACCTCCTTCTCGTCTTCACGCCGGGCGATCCTTGAGTCCCCGTGCTCGCCCGTTATCGTCGTCCTCTCTTGCCCAAAGGGAACATGTGTGCATCCACAGAGCCACACGAGAATGTATGCATCCTCGTTAACCGGGAGGGACGACTTCCGGTCGTCAACAAATGAATCCCAGACGCCAACATTGTTTTCGTTTTTTTTTTTTTTTTTTTTTTTTTTTGTGGTCTAAACTTCCTCTCCGTTATCAAGTACTGATAGGTGTTGTTTTGGCTCCGGCGCTTCGTGTCCTCGCTATGGACCATGAGATTCACAAATAAAAAAATTTTGATTTCCGGTCCGACGTCACTACCGGTCGAAAATTTTTATTTTCAAACCACGAGTGACGTATCTCCGGTATGGTGTCACTTCTGGTAAAAAAAAAAAAAATGCGTTTTTCAAATCGGAAGTGACGTATTTCCGGTATGGTGTCACTTCCGGTTGAAAAATGAGATTTTCAAACCATAAGTGACGTATCTCCGGTATGGTGTCACTTCTGGTAAAAAAAAAAAAAAAAATCCGTTTTTCAAATCGGAAGTGACGTATTTCCGGTACGGTGTCACTTCCGGTTGAAAAATGAGATTTTCAAACCATAAGTGACGTATCTCCGGTATGGTGTCACTTCCGGTAAAAAAAAAAATGCGTTTTTCAAATCGGAAGTGACGTATTTCCGGTATGGTGTCACTTCCGGTTGAAAAATGAGATTTCCAAACCATAAGTGACGTATCTCCGGTATGGTGTCACTTCTGGTAAAAAAAATAAAAAATGCGTTTTTCAAATCGGAAGTGACGTACTTCCGGTATGGTGTCACTTCCGGTCGAAAAATTAGATTCTCAAACCGGAAGTGGGGCACTTCCGGTACGATATCACTTCCGATCGGAAACGGATTTTCAAACCGGAAGTGACGTATTTCCGGTATGATATCACTTCCGATCGAAAACTGAGATTCTCAAACCGGAAGTGACGTATTACCGGAAAATGTTCGGTTTCCAAATAATTTAGGCCATGGCGAGGGAGCGAAGCCCCCGGCCACACCAATCTGCTACTGTAATATATTCGTATATTATTATTATTATTATTATTATTATTATTATTATTATTATTAAAAAACTTATAAATCGTCCGCGATAGGAGAAGTCATGGAGCCGAATAATATTTTGACCCCGTCGCCTCTCGAGCGAAATGTCGTACTATCTTTATTCGTTCAGCATATTTCTTCGTCCATACGATGTCGAATGCGAAGGAATGAAGAAAAAAAAAAAAAAAAAAAAACGGAGCGTGCCACACCTCGAGCCAAGTCGGCTGGCAAGCCACGATCTTCGCAGCTTTAACGACCCCTCGGGGTGTCTGCAACGCTATACAGTAGAGTGGTATACCTTTGCGCCGGTTCGCTTTCCTGTAAGAGGGAAGCAAACCAGGACCGTTCACCCTTCGTCGGATCGTAGCGATATCTTCGCAGTCGCCGCCGCAGTCCCGAACGAACACGGAGGGAAAACCTTCAATCAAGAGCCGCACCCCTTTTTTTTTTTTTATCTTTTCTCTGTCGTGATTATCTTTCCCTATCACTTCGTCATATTTTCACTCCCCTAGACCAAATTCACCTCTGCAAAAGTCACGATGTTTATCCTCGACTTACCACACCCCACAGCGGTCTCTCTTCCGTACGATCTCGCCGTAAGATAAAAACATTTATATGCTCACTATATTCTCCATAGTCTCGACCTTATTTCACTCACTTTTTTTTTTCTTTATGATACTGTTCCAGGTGTTTTTTTTTTTTTTTTTTTTTTTTTTTTTTTTTTTTTTTTTTTTTTTTTTTTTTTTCGTCGACGATGTCGATGACCGGGATAAGAAGCGTTCGTCGACCCTCCACTCTATATCGGAAGATATTGCACCCTCCGGTCGATGTGTGCTTCACTCCTCGCACGCTCAAGTATCTTCGATAACGTGCTCGATTTATTTTTACTCCCCTGAATGTTCTATATATATATATATATATATATATATATATATATATATATATATATATATATTCATTCTTTTTATTTTTTTTAGAGAGTGCACATTAAAAAATAATTTCATAAAATCGGAATACGAAGTTTCGTAAAAATAATTTTGTTGAATAAGTAACAAGCTCGTTTGTTAAGGTTCGAATATAAGAAAACTGCATTGAGAGAAGGATCTAGTAAAAATGACCGATCATCTAAGAAAAATTACCATAGCACATAGCAGTAGAGCGTTAGGTCGTTAGGTCGTCACCTATGGTTGGAACTACCGGTATTTATAAGAATTTTTCCTCAGATATTATGGTAAAAATTGTTGGATAATCTTAGACTTTCTACCACAGATGGGGCGCTCGCGCCGAACTACTGTGCGCTATGGTAATTTTTCTCAGATGATTTGGTAATTTTAACTGGATCCATCTCTCAGTGTGTCCTTTAATTTCCCGTGTCATTAACAATTATAGTTTGTAATTTTTTTTTTTTTTTTTTTTAATTGACAAATAAAAAATTGTGGCCGTTTGTGCACTGTAAAAAAAAAAAAAAAAATTGTAAATGTAATTTACGAGAAATTAAAATGTCCTTACATTATTTACATTAATCGAACATTGATGTACTTTTACTGTAAAATTACAATACGAGATAATCATGATTACAAATCTTTCGGCTGAAATTTACAAAAATTTCTAAACCACTAATTTCACTGTAAAATTGCGACGCATATGTACTTGAAATTTCAGAAGCGGTTTATGTAAAAAAAAAATAATAATAAAAAAGCTTCCAATACTGTTCAGTAATTTTCAAACAAACTTTTTTTTTTTTTTTTTTTTTTTACAGTGTGGACGATAAGTCAGTTGTGAAAGGTACAAATAATTTTTTTTTTACCGTGTATTCTGCAGCCTCGCGCTGCATTTTCGCCTGCATTTTTTGTCGATACGATCAGCATGCGCTCCAATAATCTTCATCGGTAGTGGAGAAAAAAAAAGAGCGACGACAATCGTGCCTGGGAGCGTATCTGAGCTGTGAACGTCGAAACGGGACGTAGATAACGAGCCTCACGTGGCCGGAAAAGCGTGCAATTCAGTTTCGCAATTACCTGGCCGTGCGGGGGGCTAAGTTCGAAATGCGAGGCCGAACTACCCGTCTCTGATATGGCCACCCTCTGCGGCGTCGTGCCCTTCGTGCTGGACAGTTCGGAGCTCCATTTTGTTTTTTTCCTCCCCCATGAGGACTTCGTCGTCGACATTGACTGTATGGATTATCGCTGCGTTATTCGCACCGTCGACGCGGGAGTGTTCGACGATACCTTGGCAACGCGGAAAACCCTCACGACTCCCACGGAAATTACACGTTCACGGTATTCGCGCATTCGCCAGTGTTCCTCTGTTTTTCTCCCCCGTCGCCGCGGCAAATCTACTTCTTCACTTCGCGGTGAATAAATAATGATTGCGTGCGTGTCGTCCGTGCACGCTAGGGCGACGAGCGGAAAGGGTTGCGAACGCGTCGTACTGTATTCCATTGTACATAAAAGTTGAGCGATAGACGTGAAATTATCTTTGAACGATCTTGCAAAAAACATCGGTTGCTTGGAAAAAAACATCGGTGTGTGTTTTTTTTTTTTTTTCTATTGATTTACTCTGCCGATACGATTGTCCCTCAGAGGGATTGTGGCGTGTTTCGCAAGGACGATATTCTATGGTTTGGCTCTTTACATACGTCGTCGATTTATTTGAGGGGTTTCGCTAAGTTGATCGATAGACGTGAAATTATCTTTGATCGATCTTGCAAAAGCTTGGAAAAAAAAACATCCGTTTGTTCTTTTTTTTTTTTTTTTTTGCTATTGATTACTCTGCCGATACGATTGTCCGTCAGAGGGATCGTGGCGTGTTTCGTAAGCACGATATTCCGTGGTTTGGCTCTTTGTATACGTCGTCGATTTATTTGAGGGGTTTCGCGAAGTTGTCGATAGACGTGAAATTATCTTTGGTCAATCTTGCAAAAGCTTGGAAAAAAACGTCCGTTTTTTTTTGCTATTGATTACTCTGCCGATCCGATTGTCCCTCAGAGGGATCGAGGCGTGTTTCGCAAGCACGATATTCCATGGTTTGGCTCTTTACGTACGTCGTCGATTTATTTGAGGGCTTTCGCGAAGATGATCGATAAACGTGAAATTATCTTTGATCAATCTTGCAAAAACTTGGAAAAAAACACCCGTTTTTTGCTATTGATTACTCTGCCGATCCGATTGTCCCTCAGAGGGATCGAGGCGTGTTTCGTAAGCACGATATTCCGTGGTTTGGCTCTTTGTATACGTCGTCGATTTATTTGAGGGGTTTCGCGAAGTTGTCGATAGACGTGAAATTATCTTTGGTCAATCTTGCAAAAGCTTGGAAAAAAACGTCCGTTCTTTTTTGCTATTGATTACTCTGACGATCCGATTGTCCCTCAGAGGGATCGTGGCGTGTTTCGCAAGCACGATATTCCATGGTTTGGCTCTTTGTATACGTCGTCGATTTATTTGAGAGTTTTTGCCGGTGCGCAAAAACTCGGCGGGTTCGCCTGAGTGATATACGAGCGTAAATGAGGTGGGCTCGCTGATTGGACGATTATTAAAATATAAATTAGCGTAGCCGTGGCCAGCGGGCTCAATTAGAAAGTTGGACTGTTGAGAGTTTTCGCGATAAGTCTCGCCACTTGCGAAACGGAAGCGATTTTCATTTTCCAATATAGCGCACGGTGTATTGCCAGACGTATCGTGAGAGCCGGAGGGTTACAGGACTCTGTATTTATGTGCTTATGTGCTGTACGCATGTAAAATTTGCGTCGGCGCCGTTCTCTCTTGAGTAATTCACTATTCGTGCGAACTTCGTGTATGTCAGTGACGTATTTGTGTACGCGCGCGCGCGCGCGTGTGTGTGTGTGTGTGTGTGCGATGTATGAGCGAGCCCGTGTAAACTCGTCGCCGTGTGTAATGCATAAGCGAAGTCGGGTCGTTTGCCGTGGCCAAGTTTCTCGGATGGTGCGACTCGAAAGGCAAAGGCATTTCGTCGTAATTGGCCCGGATATCCTAAGCCACCCCCGAGGCTGTATTAATACCTCGAGTTTCGGCAATTAAGAGCCATACGGGCCCGCTCGGGCACACTCGTTGAGATACGTCATATTTCAAGATATATCGTGACATTTAATATTGATCGATCAATTTATATCATAAACTCGTTGCAACGTTATTTCTATGATAATTCCTCGAAACATGGTTTCTATTATAACTTCGTTGCGACATAAATTCTATGGTAAATTCAGTCGCAATATAGTTTCCATGATCAATCAGTCGCAAAATAATTTACATGGTAGATTCGTTGAAAGAATAATTTAATGAAATTTAATGAATGTATAATTTCATGAATAAGTTAATGAAATTTAATGAATGAATAATTTAATGAATAAGTTAATGAAATTTAATGAATGAGTGAATAATTTAATGAAATAAGTCTAAAATAATTTCCACCACGTCCGATTCTAATGGTGTTTGGATTGGTTTGTTGCAGCAACTGAAGGATGAGCTCGGCGAGGTTGTCGCGGAGATGGAGGCGATGGAGGGCGGCGGTTTGGCACCGGACGAGTCAAAGCCGACGAACAAGGCGAAGCAGACATCGATCGGCCGCAAGAAATTCAACATGGACCCGAAGAAGGGCATCGAGTACCTGATAGATCACAACCTGCTCGCTGCGACACCCGAGGACGTCGCGCAGTTTCTCTACAAAGGCGAGGGTCTCAACAAAACGGCAATCGGCGATTATCTCGGCGAGCGTCACGACTTCAACGAGCGTGTACTCCGGGCTTTCGTCGAATTGCACGACTTCACGGATCTCATTCTCGTACAGGCACTTCGACAGTTTCTGTGGTCGTTCAGATTACCCGGCGAGGCGCAGAAGATCGATCGCATGATGGAATGCTTCGCTCAGCGTTACTGCCAACTTAATCCGAACATATTCACAAATACCGACACATGTTACGTACTGAGCTTCGCGATAATTATGCTCAACACCTCGTTGCACAATCCGAGCGTCAAGGACAAACCGAGCGTCGAGCAGTTCATCACTATGAATCGCGGTATCAATAACGGCGGTGATCTTCCCAGAGAACTATTGGTGGTGAGAATAATTTTTTAAATTGTTCTGTTTTTGTACCATTTGTTAGTCATCCATCCAAAGCCACTCGAAAATAATTTGTCACTGGTCACTTACCGAGAATAATATTTACGTTTTTAAATTGCCGACGCGAATTTTCGTATCGAGCATCGGACCGGAAGGAAACTAAGTAAAATTAGTAGATTTGCCATCGGTAGCCTAGGAGAAATTCCTAGGAGACTGTCCCGAAACGACGCATGAGAAACCATTGTCATGGCGTATTTTTTTTTTTTTGCAATCGTGGTCGATACAAGACGATACAAAAAAGTGGGAAAAACATCATAATTTTATCACTTTTTTTTCATACAATAGAAGAGTCTCAAAAAAATGTTCACCAAATACGGATCCAGCAATCTTTTTCTACTTTTTTTTTTTCTTCTATTTTTATACTATTCATCAGTCCGGCCGCTCGAGAATACTCTTAAAAAATTGTACATTTAATGCACCGGATTTAACGTATTTAATGTACTAGTTTTATTTAAAAACTGGCATATTAAATTACATGTACAATTGCTATGAAAAATTGATGTTCAATGTACTAAAAACATTGGGAATATTTTATTATGTTCCTTAATTTGATTATGAAAGTACTGTAATTTTAATAGTTTACTTTAATTCCAATGGAAAAGTATATTAATTGTTCATCACAATTGCATATTCGATTGAATAAACCACTTGTTGCATAAAAACTCAGTCCGGTACATTAAATTTACAATTTTTTCTACAGTGTCTTTCTTCAAATAATCGTCACGAATTTTCGTATCGAATATCGGACTAGGAGTAAAACAAGTAAAACGAGTAGATTCACGATAGGCGGCAAAAAATACCTCAGACCCAGTTTCGAAACGACGAATGCAAAAAATTTGTCATGGCGCATTTTGCAAACACGGTCGATACGGGACGATGAAAAAGCGTCGGAAAACATCATTTTTTATTTATTTTTTTCATCAAATACAAGTCTAAAAAAAAATTTCACCGAATACGAATCCAGCAGTTATCTCGCAGTATGCTCATGTACGATTCGCAGCTTCCAACGCAAATTGTCTGGTACCAATGCAAATTTGCGTTCCGCCCAGCCCAGCCAACGGCATTCGACTGCACGTTAGATTTATTATGTTTGCCATGGGGGCCTGGCGTCGTCGTGTACATACGGTAGCAGTCGAGCGCCGGTAGTTTCTCTCGCGCGGACGACATATAAACCAGAGATCGATTTTACGAGGAATCGACCGGGGGAGTTTCACGCGACACACACACACACACACACACACACACATACATGCGCGCAATTACGACTCTCTCGCGTGCGGCTGATCTTTGATCACAGCTCCCCGTCGTTACTCATCGCAGCTTTGTTTGCCGTTTAGCCAAAGGCTATCTGTCCCGCGTCGCGTTAAAGGTCGTACGGTTGAGCTCGTGAACGGTTTCCGGGAAAACCGCGTAGCGCAAATTCCAAACGCAAAAAATGCATGACGCTCATCAACACGCTATTTCCTCATAGTAATTTGCGGCGGTCCCTTCTCGGACGTTGAAACTGCTTATAAAAAAAAAGAAAAAAATAACGTATAAGGGAAGAACGGGGCAAAATGGAACAGTGGGCAAGACGCAATTTTCCAATCATTTTTGGATTCCAATTTTGTCCCATCAATGCATCAGATGCGTCCGGATTTTCTATCCCATTTCCCCCCACTATCCTATCCAAAAGGGATTGGATAATTGCATTTTTCCCCACCGTCCCATTCTGCCCCATCGATACATCCGGATTTTCTGGCCCGTTGTACCCCACTGTCCCATCAAATAATGATTGGATAATTGCATTTTGCCCCTGTCCGTGTTTTGCCCCATCGATACATCTGAATGTTCTATCCCGTTTTGCCCCGCTGTCCCATCCAATAACGACTGGATTATTGCGTTTTGACTCACTGGTTTATTTTGCCCCATCAATACATCCGGATTTTCTGTCCCGTTTTGCCCCACCGTCTCATCCAATAATAATTGGACTAGCGATCGGGCGCTACGCGCCCGACACTAGGTTCGGTTATTTATGTTATTTGTTGTTGGCAATAGATGACAAATGCTTCGTCTATTGAAACGCGATCGCCGGATAAGGTATTCTTAAGGAACCGAATCTCATTTCCGATTCAAATATCGAATTCCCCTCCCGTGTGCTATATGGGACTTGGGATTTTCGGATTTCACTCCCATATGCTATGAACGCCGAAATCTTGAGAATATAGCATATGGAAGTGATTTAGGGAGGGGGGGTACCCTACCCGTGGAAAAATGGGAAGGGCGTACGGGAAGGGAAAACAATGGCGGAGATTTTAATTCGGTATCTCGAAAATTTTTGAAAAAAAGTGTGCAGATTTCTGTGGGTGCTGAAATCTACAGCCGCAGAAATCTGGACTTTTTTTCAAAAAATTTCGAGATATCGAATTAAAACCTCCGCCATTGTTTTCAAGTGGCATATTTCCTAACCGATTTCGTGAACTAAATAATTTTAAAATTGTTTTTTTGAAAAAACCTCGGCTGAGGATTTCCTCAACTGAGGATTTCCTCAACTGAGGATTTCCTCAACTGAGGATTCCCTCAACTGAGGATTCCCTCAACTGAGGATTCCCTCAACTGAGGATTTCCTCAACTGAGGATTTCCTCAACTGAGGATTTCCTCAACTGAGGATTTCTGCGACGCAGAAATCTGGACTTTAAAAAAAAAATTTCGAGATATCGAGATAAAACCTCCGCCATTGTTTTCAAGTGGCATATTTCTCAACCGATTTCATTAGTGAAAACATTCTAAAAATTTTTTTTGGAAAAAACCCACTTTCGTCAAAAAAATGTAAGGGTACCACTTCCTCGTTTGTCCACTTTAAGAATGGCCAAATTTTTTTTCTGTTCGAGATATCTAATCTTTACCATCGCTATTGGCTTCAGGTGACCCATTTACGCATAGTCTTAAAACAGACTGTCAGAACTGTCACAGAAAGTGATCGGAAAACATCCGACAACGAAAAACACATGACTACCTACAGACACGAACGACGTGACATTCATCCTCACGCATTAATACACTATATATGTCGGATATTTTATATCCAAAATAAAGTTTCAAGCGCCAATCAGTATTCTAACTTTTCCTGGCACGTCGATGGTACGCAGATTATTTGCCAGCGTCAAGAAATATCGAGGTGACGTTTTGATAGGTTCGACAGTTTGTCACCTGTCACCTGTAAAAATTGGAAATCGAGCGTTCATTGCTAACCACTGGAATCCGAATCGAGCGGCCATTAGGAACCCATGGATGAGCTTAGAACTTTATTACATATAATAATTGCATTTTGCCCCACTGTCTCGTTTTGCCCCAATGTCCCATTTTGCCCCGCTCTTCCGTATACGATTCTTTCGTACTTTACCTTTCGCATGCCCGAGTCTCGTTGCGTAGCATCCTGCGATCGGCGCCCCGGCGACGCACTCTGTACGAGGTAATTGATGCGCTTATGCAAGCCATCCGATGTCGCTGAGCCGAGAAGCGTATATGTAGCAAGAGAGCGACGCGCGGGTGGGAGTCGAGATGGTTTCGCCACTCTGTTTCAATGATTCGCTAATGGCAGATTTATGCAAGCTCCAAAAGCTCCCGTCGACGCGACGAACACGACGACCGGGAAGCTCCCTCCGCTCTCCTCTCGTGAAATTGCCTCTATTAACTGTTATATCCCGCGTTACATTACCAAGCGCCGTTGTCAATGGACTCAGCGAGCCGGCCGCCCGACGATAAATTCGCACACATGTCCTTCTATAATATTGTAAAGTACGATGCGTGTCCTTGGGTGTTTGCACGGCTAAAAAAAAAGCAAAGTTAAGTTACACGGCTACTCAAAGTGAGACTCCGAGAGGAGCCAAATTTTATACCATATTTTGCAGAAACTTCGATCGGTCGAATCGTCCTGTAGTCGAAAATCGTTGGTTCGAACGCAGCTCCGAATCGTCAAACTTCCGAAACTTTCATTTTTACGACGAACTGCTGATTCTTTGTTTTTTTTTCGAATCTTCATTTGAACGAAAGTTACTATTTGGAAATGGTGATTGGCCGAACGTTGTTCTTCCGAATCGTCGTTTAACCGAACGTCATTTTGTCCCAATAACAATTGCAACCGAAATTCATTTCCCCGAATCGTTACGCATTCAAAGGTCAAGTCGTCGAATTGTCGTTCTTCTGAATAGTGTTTATCCGACAAGTCATTTTTTGCGAACAGATATAACAGCAGACGGTCAAGACTATTCACTCATTTTCGCCAATCAACCGAATCGTGAAACTGAATAATAATTTAGTTTCGTGCTTCGGTTGATTGGCCATTCGGCAGAATGACGATTCAGCGACTTGACGCTCGGAGGTTCAACTATTCAGAGAAATGAATTGCGATGAAATGAATATTTGGAAAAATGACGTTCCGTTGAGTAGCGATGTGGGGGAACAACGTTCGGCCGATTACCACGTCCGAAGAGTCAACGTTCGCTGAAATGCAAATTGGAATGAACAAAGTTTTGGCAATTTCACAATTCGAAATAATAAAGTTTCGGCATTTTGATGATTCGAAAAAATAAAGAGTAAAGAAAAATAAAGCATGATTTTCGCTCATACGTCGATTCGGCCGATTTACTTGTTGGCTCCGCTTAGAGAAACTCGCCCGAGCCGAAAAAGCCCCCTAATATATTTATGTATGGTGCAGATAGCGTTGCAAACTAGCTCTGATTGTCGCCCACAGTGACAATTCGGACGATACGATACCCTTTCGGTTGTTCTACAGTCTTGTTATTTATAATTTCAGAGTCTGTACGAGAGCATAAAGACGGAACCCTTCAAGATCCCGGAGGACGATGGCAACGATCTGATGCACACGTTCTTCAATCCCGACAAGGAGGGCTGGCTGTGGAAGCAAGGTAGCGCCTCGTTCCTCGTCGTCGAACTTTGCTCGAAAAAACCGCGAATGTCACGCAATGGAGCACGAGTGTTGCGATGTTTGTTATAGTAGAAAAAAAAAAAAAAAAAAATGAAATGAAAAATCTCATCTCATCATCGACATTCCCACCGAGTGTTCAATGTGCATCCCGTCGTTTAGAGATCCATTATAGCGCATCGTTAACTTGCCGTTAGAGTCATAGCTAGTTTTCGCGACCTTGTCGACGACGTGACTGTACATACTAAATGCAACATGCAAATATCGAATATACATATTAACTCTACTGACCGAGTGTGTGTGTGCCTCTCTGTCCCGCACCGCTGCCCTGACGGAGACAGCAGGTAAATAAACCACCACATCTCCGGTCCGCGAGTAACCACGAGTGACTCTCGAGATCACCCGAACTTCCGAGCCGTATCCTCGGCTCTCTGTATTTTCCCAAAGAACAATATGAAGAAAGGAAAAGCTTCATCCTACGAATTGTTACAGGCGGACGTTACAAGAGCTGGAAGCGACGATGGTTCATCCTCAACGACAACTGTCTGTACTATTTCGAGTACACGACGGACAAGGAGCCGCGGGGTATTATTCCCCTGGAAAACATTCAGGTCAGGGAGGTCCAGGACAGACACAAGCCACATTGCTTCGAGCTCTACGCCGCCGGTTCGGAGTTCATAAAAGCGTGCAAAACGGACAGCGAGGGAAAGGTCGTTGAAGGTACGCACTTTCTCGCACACTCTTTTCGTTTTTTTTTTTTAGACTCATTATATATGTAGACGTACACTCGGTTAAGCCAAGTGCACGTGTGCCGAAGTAATGGGCTCGCTTTGCAAATGGAATTGTCGTGTTTCGCCCGTATTAAATACTTGCCCTGTTTTAATGCTCGCAGGAAAGCACACCGTGTACAGGATGTCGGCGGCCACGGACGAGGAGAAAGACGAGTGGATCAAATGCGTCAGGTAACATTTTCTTGAACGCTTGAAAAATGCTTAAAATAAAAAAAAAAAATTTAATATGACCCGGAAGATATCTGCATGGTGTCCAGTGGTCCTGGAATTTCTTGGTTTTTTGGAAATGTCCTTCAATTTAGTCCTGGAATGTCCTTGATTTTTTTTACCCTTTGTCCTGGAATTTTAGTTCTTGTACTTTTCGTACACAAATATTCGAAATGTTGTTGTCGTTGTCTTACGACTACGAGATGCGCAAAATGTTTAACCATTTTCCACTTGCAAATAAAGGTCGAATTATCAGATGAATAGGAATATTTTTACCAAATTCTTATTTCTCAAAAATAATTAAGTCGTTTTGTCAAACAATATCCAATCGAATCTCTTTTTTCTCAGAATGTTTAACCTTTTGCCACAAGAAAAAAAATCAATGTTCTTTTTCAAAAATATTCAGTCGTGTTTCACTTTTAAAAAACTTCATGTCGTTAGTCATTCGAACATTTTTTTTATATAAATGAATACTAAATAACCCTTTGTCAGTTTCAAAAACTTCGTATCATAAACAAAACGACAAAAATATTCGGAGTTTCGTAGTATTGATTCAAAGTTATATGAAATCGTCAAAGTCGAAATTAATTTTTACTTCGTACGAGCACATTTTATTTCGTCTGTATTCTAAAAAGAATGAAAATTATATTTGGAACCAAAAAAACTGCGATGCAAAACACCTGTTCTAACTTCGTCTAACTTCGTCTAACTTCGTCTAATTTCGTCATGCGCAAATATCTTCAGAGTCATAAAAAACTTAGTTGGTTCTCGGATCGATAACGATACCAATCGCTCGTACCTTTCTTTTTTTTTTACAGACAAAGTATATCGCACAATCCGTTCTACGACATGCTAGCAGCGAGGAAGAAGAAGGCCCAGAAGACGAACGTACACTCGAAGAGTTAAGCCACGCCGGGAAGGACTAACGGGCTTTTTTTTCCCAAGTAACAATGAAGTTCCGTAGCGGGCAAGACTGAATTTAGCCTCGGAATTTCGACGAGGCACCCGCGAGATTCCTCCCCCCTTGGCGGGCGCGCGTCCGCGAGGTGGCGGGAAGCCTGGAACGTTTGCGACGCTCCGCGTTGCTTCGACGCGCTCGAAGCGAGTCCGGAGAGCGATTAGGACATCGAAGGATAAAGTGCCAGGAAACCGCTTGCCGGTGCCTACCGAGACCCGAGACGCCGTCGGGGAGCCTCGAGGATCAATCGAACGATCGAAAACAATGACGATTGTTCTTCGTGATGTCGAAACGTCGGGGGTTTTTCAACGAAACGTGTATATTTTCCGGGTCGACGATGTATATAGTTGAATTAACGAAGGACAGACGAGAGAGGCCTTCCTTTTGTTACGTCAAGCACACTCCGAATAATGCGTATTGCCGTTTTTCTTAAAAAAAAAAAAAAAACTTCCGCGAGTTCCGCGTATTGTATATTTATTTCGTGCGAGTCCCGTCGTGGTTTTTGATCGTCTGTAACTCGCTCCGAACGAATGTCGAATTTTCGCTTGGTACTCTCTAGAGAAATCCAACCAGATAGATGAAGAAAAAAGACGAAGAGTTGGCGGTACGGAAAAAAAATGCTATTAAAAAAATGGCTTTGGGCTAACGACAAGAACTGCAAAGTCTCGAGCGAATGTATTAATGTGATAGCCGTGTATTTATTTGAACAAATGTGTATAATAGAAGTAAGACTGGGCAAGCTGAAAATCGAAAAGTTGTTTCGAGATGAGCGAATAGCTGCCGGAGTAATCGATCAGTTAAAAAAAAAAAAAAAAAAACGCTGTACGTTGTAAGTACAGCGCGTTGTAAGTATGGCGGGATTGGCCAAGCAAGAAACGTGACACTTAAGCTAGATCGTCGTTGGCTCCTTCGGTTCTCGTGTTCTTCTTTCACTGCGTCTCCCTCGGACGCAAGGTCCGATCGCACGTGCACTAAACTTCGAGAATTCTCGTTGATTTCGTGCTTTCAAAAAACTTCAACGAGACCGGTAGAGATAGAGATAAATTCCATTAGCTGAAAAATTAAAGAAAATAAATATCGTAAAAACTCCTTCCGCGAAAAAAAGTGAACGTCAGACATCGAAGAAGCCTTACTATACTTTACGATATAAAAAAAGAACGTTACGCCAAATGAACGAGAGATGATGGAAAAAAGCTCGCATAATTTAACGAATTTCGGAGTGTCTAGATTTTTTAACGCCACCGACCATCAGTGTGTGTGTGATCGAGGATGTAGACGTAGTAAATATTAGATGCTCGCTTCGCCGTTTGCTGAATTTATTATTTAGCAGCGCTGAGAGTTTCGGCCAACGGAAACGTCAAGCGAGCCGAGCGCCGTTTTGTTCTCCGCGCTTTGATCTTTGACCAGCCGTCCAAGAAACGACTTTCCGAATTCGTTTTTCAACCCCCCCCCCCCCTTTTCTCAGACGTTAATCGAGCGATTATAACGAACGTCGAACTCCCTTAGGCAATTTAATCAATTTAATTACAATCTTGAGCGACCGGGTGTTCGCGTGATCGAGACTGCGCGATATTTCGATATTATTAAATCTCGATATTTTCTCTTCTCGTGCTTTTTTGCAACTTCGTAGAGCGTTTGTCTTTCTTTTTTCTACCCGATGTAACATAACGAGATTTTTTACTGAAAAAACCGTCTCGGGCGGGTCGAATTGCGGGAACGCCACGACACCGAGAGCTTCAACGATTTCGTACCGATCAATTGTATAATATTAATACGAAGAAAAAAAAAACAACAAAACGCTGAACGAGAAAAACAAACATATAAGACGTAATCAATTTACAGAAGAGTATTTGTATATTTCCGTTGTATATTGTTTCCCATTGATTATTGTTATTGTATGCATAATGAAACTGTGTAGAAAAACTCAAAAGCCCTGTATGTATTAATTTAAATACGATTAATAAACAACTTTATTTCCTAATTCTTCAATCTTCGATCATCCCCTCCTAACGATCCGTGCCTCTCGGACGAAATGGGTGAATAACGTGTACGAAAACGTTAATCACGAAAAAAAAGCTTTTTCCTTTATTTATGTACATGAATTTTTCCATAATTTTTTTTTTTTTTTTTTAAGCCTCGATGATGATATCGATTGTGTCTTCGATCTCCTCCGAATACTATAAAAATCGCTAAACGCACGTTATTATTGCAGGCACACTGTAAAATGTGAGTGTAATTTTGTTTTTATCCATAGTGTGCCATTTTCACAGACCGTCGGTCGATCCTACGAGACGACTGCCATTTGTTCGGTTCTGTACTATAATATATTGCAATATTTGCAATATTGCATTTGGATTATCGTAAAACACGTGCTGATCAAGATACAACCTCGTACTCATGCAGTTTCAAATTTTTTATTGAATCGTAACGACCGAGCGGTCGTTGGAGTTAATTTTGAAATATTTTCGAGCGATCGAGTGTCCCAACTATTATAGCTTCGAGCGTTGTCCCTTTCTGGGTATGCCGTTGAAAGGTTTCAATAGTGGATACAACGACTGGCTTGCTTTGAACGCAACGATGTCCTTGATCTCTACCGGAACCTCAGCCGTTTGAACTTCGTTCTTCTCCTCGACGGACTCCACCAATCCGGCTCCGCCCTCTGCGGTCGACACTACGTGAACCGCGAGCTTCCGCCTGATCGGTGATTTTTCATGTATGACTTCCTGCAAAAACAAAAAGAGATAAAACCTCGCGAATTCACCCGAACGGAACGAATCAACGTAACGGCATTGCCACTTGACCTTACCTTGAAGAATTGAATAATCTGTTCTTTCGTCAGTGTCATTAAATAAGCAACCTCGATGTTCGTACGATCGAAGTTATACTGTTGGGTGGATATTTCGCTCCAGAACACTGCCGACAGGGTTCCTATCATCTTTGGCTTTTCGAGACGTTGCGTCGCCAATGATGCTTTGTGTCTATTGAATTTCTCATCGCTCATGTTGGTCAGTGTTTCCTGATGAAAGATAAGAATGGAAAAAATTTAATAATTTCCCTCTACTTCTAAAAAGATGAAGGGCCACCATTTCGCGATTTGCTATCGAATTCATCGAAGATTAGATATGTTAATTGTTGTCGGTTTATTCGGTAAGATATCATTTAATTCAAACTTATTTATGCCAAAAATCATTACTGGCAAAAACTTACTAGTCCATAGAAAAGCCGTGGGTGTCACAAAAAATCAAACCTGTCGGTTTGATTTTTTTTGTTCGACCGTAAGTTAAAATCTTGGTTTTGACCGGAAGTGACGTCATATGGGAAAACGTCACTACCGTCTTTAAAATGTCATTGACATTCAAGCAATTTTTTTGTTTTTTTCTGGATTGTATCTCGGAAGCAGCCAGAGAGCGGAACAGATAAATTAAGGAACACATGGTGTTCCTTATAAATTAAGGAACACAAATTCCAGAACCTCGGACACGCGAGAATCCCGCACAATACAGAACGAGCAAATGAATAAAGAGCCCGCCAAAGAACAAGTTTCTTCTTGTTGTACTCCGAATTATTTTAAATTAATGAAATGGAATAAATTCACCGAGTAAATTGGAAAATACCGGCAAATCCACCGAGTCGCGAAGCCGACTCGTGTAAGAATTTGCCGAGTAAGCATCGGACGATGCTCGGTTAAAAAATCCAATATTGCAGACCAATATTGCAGAGCGAGAATCGGATGATGACCGATTCTCGATGTCGAAATATAGGAAGTGAATAAAAATGGCAGACGCATCAATTTGCACCTCGCGGATCGCGATCGGGAAATTGACAGTCCGAATTCGACTAGAGAATAGAGAGATTCATCTCAGAGTTAGGCTCATGTTCAAAGAAATCGACGAATGTAGTAAGAAATATTGGCAACGAACGAATTAATTATCTTTCTTTGAATAAACTTGTTATTTAGTTTGTATAATACAAACTTTAGTTTTCACTCTTAATTTGGCAACGATCCCAAATACCTTGAAAATTATATCTGTTGACCTCGCGTACGACATTCTTAATCTACTCACCAGCATCGATTCCATGAACACTTCTATTCGATTGTCAACGAAATTCGGATGTCGATCACTCTGAACAATGACCCTTAGTCCTTGGACACCGTTGGCTCTTCGTATACCGCTGAAAACTATGTAACCGAGCTGCTCCTGTGTCCTCAAAACATTGAAGCATGGTTCAGATATAATCTGAGCGAGCAATTCCAGATGCATGTTCGACTCGGTTGACTGCAAGCCGCTCTGCCAATACACCTCGGTGCACGAAGACTTGTGAATGTTGTTCTCAACGCGATACAAGAAATGAGAACCTGAAACGATTTTTCATGAATTATATAAAAATAAAAATAAAAACGTCGATGCATGGGGAAAAATTTAGAATGTTCGACAAGCCTCACCGTTGTCCAAGCTGACCTCGCGACACAGTAACAACTGTCTCGGTAGCAGAGGCACGATGCATCGCTCGCTATTCTCTCGGGCGGGCTCCCTCAACTTCGATTCCACAAGTTGCACGGTCTCCAGCGCTTCCGATTTCGTCAAATTACCATGAACGAGACACTCCACGTGCATTTTTGTCAACAACTGCGGCACGAATTTCTGAAGCTTCTCCACAGTTACATCTGCAATCGTTTCGATGTCAATAACATTGAAGTCCTGAATTCCGAAGATTAGACAGTAAAAAAAAATTCGCATGAAATTTATGTGCCAGTTTTTATGCGAATACTGGTACGCTAAATTTCATGTAGAATTGTAATGAAAAATTAATGTTCGGTGCCTTAAAAACATTGAAAATACTTTACTTTTGCCAATTTACTTCAATTTTACTGTAAAAGTACTTTAATTTTAATACTTTACTTTCATTTAAATGAAGAAGTATATGAATTTTTCATCACAATTGTACATTGAAATGAATATACCAGTTTTTGGATAAGAACTTCAAGTTCGGTACATTAAATTTACAATTTTTTTTACAGCCTTCCCATCGGCTTTAAGATCTACGGATTTTCTTACGAGCGATGGCTCCTAACAGGTCGTCCCTTTTCCAGACTTCTTCCGCCAGCAGTACAGCCAGATAGTAGACGGCATGTTTGTAGGGTGGCTCGGCTTCCATATTTTTCAGGCCTCTGATGTGCTGAGAAAAACGTTTTTGCAAGAATTCGTTAATCGACTCGACACTCGTTCACCGACGATCGACAGGGACTCACGTTTTCCTTCAGTATCGCGAATCTCTGCGTGTCTATCGTAAAGTTCACCATCCTGTCCATTATTTTCTCAAGCAACGTCCGATGCTTGTCGTGATAGCCTCCGATCCCTAACTGAAATTAACAGTTTTAAAACTGCTCTCAGCTATCATTGTTTAGCTTAGATCGTGTCCGAGGAAAGGGTTAAAAAAAACTTTTGAGCGATTCTTAAACAAGCTTAGTAAATTGTGAAACAATGACAATCCATGACAAATGACAGGGTAGAAAAGAAAATATACGCGAAATGTTGTATTCACCGTTATTCCGTATTTGCTACTACTGAATTCCCAGTTGAGGCCCGCGAGTCCCGCATTGTAAGTGTACTCGTTCAGAGAATCCTTCACCAACTGAATGTACATGTAGGTCAAGTTTGAACTCACTGGATCAATATAGGCCAGAGGGCTGCGAAGCGAAGAAAAAAAAAAACGATGCGTACAATCGTACAAAACTAATCCACAATAAATCCGACGAGTAAATCCTACTTTGCTCACCTAGCGAATTCAAAAGTGAGATTGACCTTGGGCAGGAGAAACTCGTCGTCCTGTTTGAACCATACGCGCATAAACGGCGAGTCCTCGATAATCGTTGGAAACTTTTCGATAACACATTTCTCGTTAGCTCTTATAACGAAGTCCTCGGGTATGAATTCGTTCTTCGTCGGATAAGCGAGCTCCGGCGTTAAATCCAAATCGCTCCATCTCTCTATAACGTCTTGGGGTATTTTTTCCTTCTTGAACCTGGCGCCGTACCACGGTTCCACCTCAGTGGCGATATCCTTGAAGGATTTACCGACAACGTACACTCTGATGTTCTGAGGCACGAGATGGTCGACGATCATGTTGATCAGGTCCGGTCGCCAATCTCTGTAGAGACAGGGAGCGGTCAGCACCTCCTCGATCGGATACTTCTGCAAAGCTCGGACAGTTCCGCTAACGTAATTGCGGGGCATAGATTTTTCTTTGAAATCGAAGTCCATCTTCGATATCTGCTTGTATTCCTGAAAAACAAAACGGTGAGCGATTACGATCGGACCGGAAGTTCAACGGGCCCGAGTGTTTCGAGCAACTGTCCTCGCGGACTCACGTCGAATATCCATTCGACGGGACCCTTCTTCTTCAACATATTGATGTACTGAAAGAGCAGGGCTATTATGTCATCGACGTGTTGGATACCCTCCTCGGTGAGATCGACGACGACGGTGAAAAAGTTGCAACCTCCTCTGGCGGCCGTTCGTTTGCCAGCCATCAAGGAATCACTCCAGCCTGCCTTCTTCAAGGCCGACAGCAAAGAACCGTCGCCTTCATGTCCGAGAAGATGCGAGACGTAGTGGGACGGCTGTGAGATACAAGAATTCGATGGATTTAACCGAGCGTTCGTGACACCGATCACGATACGAGAGAGACGAGTTTCGTCTTACAGCAGCTTTGTAGTGCTCGTGCAAGTCCGGCAGGGGAAAGGTCATGTTCAAGTATAGTATATCCTTCACCGGCACGACGTACCATTTCGTCTGAAAGTGCTCCGGCTTGTAAGGATGCTCCGGCCAGGTCGGCGCCTCGACGTTCTTGTTCTCCACATTCGCGAATCTATCGACAACCATTCTTTCCAGCTCGTCCAGGCTCTCTGTCAACGTGCGAAAATTAAAGCTCCGTCGTGAGAATTAGTATATTATGGCACAGGGGAGGAAAGTGCGTTTTTTCACCGAGTGTAAAGTTTGATGACCGAGCGAGGCGAGGGCAGAAATTCACACGAGGTGAAAAAGCACTTCCTCCCTTGTGGTATACGATATTTTTTCCGACTTCGTTAAAATAAACACATTTCTTGCGTCGCAAAATCGTCACATTCGCCAATGACCATTACTGACCCGGGAGTAATAGAGCTTCGAGAGGGAGTAATGAACCCGATTACTCCCTAGGGAGTAATGGAATTTTACTGCGCATGCGCATATGTTAATAATGATCATCGGTCAATAATAAGCTATTTTGCGCCCGTATTGTACGCAAGAAATGTGGTTATTTTAGCGCAGTCGGGAAAAAAATTATTTTTTAACGATCATGAATTTACGAGTTTTTATCGCAAACCTTTTCCAAGAACGCTCAACGCCATGATATTCGACGAGTACCAAGTGTTGTGGAATTTGAGCAATTCCCCGCGAACGTCGATGCCCTTCTGTTTCGGCAGTACGTCCAGGGTCTCTCTGTTACCGGCGCCGAATTTCGAGTAAGGGTGACTCGGATCTGCCGAAAATTTCTCGAGCTGATCGGCCCGCCACGCGTCGTTAGCGATGTTCTTCTCGTGCTCGGAATTTACCGCGTTCACTTCGAGATCCGTCGCCGATTCGGTGAACAGGGGCTTCAGGAAGAACTGGGCGAATCTGTCCAGAGCTCCGTCGAGATGATCGGGCGTAACGTCGAAGTAATAATTCGTGTAGTCCATGTGTGTCGACGCGTTCGACGCTCCGCCGTGCTGGGACAGAAACGCGTTGTACTCGTTCTTGTCCGGATACTTCTCCGTTCCCAGAAACAGCATGTGCTCGCAGAAGTGGGCCAGTCCTGGCAGATCGGTCGGATCGCTCATGAATCCTGAAACATTGAACAGTGAAGAAAATAATACAATGATTACGATAAATTAATATATCAAACATATATATTACATTTTATATATGTTTATATATTATAGATATTACATAATATATATTATGAATAACTTGAGCTAGCAATTCAGGTGAACTGATGTTTTGTACCTTTAGTCACAACTAAATTCTTTTAAACTTGAAGCCTTTTACAGTCTGTTAATTCTTACTTAAATTTAATCAATTTATACTGGGAACGTGTTTGCTCGTTGTCGATTATTGCAACTTTAGTTATAAATTTAGTAAAAAAAAACTATAATTATATGAAAACTGTAACAAAAATAAAATCGTGCTAACTTTAATGTAGCAGTTCTGAAAGTTTTCATGTATAAACTGGTACATTAAATTTAATCTACAATTGTGATTAAAAATTAACGTACAGTATATTATATACCTTGTTTTTAACAATTTATTTTGATTTTATTATAAAATTACTTTAAATCCAGTAATTTATTTTAATACCGCTGTAAAAATCCATTAATTTCTCATCACAATTGTACATTAAATTTAATGTACCAGTTTTTCCATAAAAACTTCCAGTCTGGCGCATTAAATTTACAATTTTCTTGAACAGTGAACTTAAATTAATATAATAAAAAAATTTACTACTACTTTTCCTTCTATTATATTCTGTAACTATTAATTAATAGTTACAATTGTCTCAGCGATCTTTGTACATCAAGCAATATGTTTATCACATATTAATAGTTGATCGAATGAGGAACGAGCTGTGGTTTACCTATTTTGACATCGAGTGATGCCGCGCTCTTGTCCGTGGTCGGATCGCTTATCAGCAACACTCTCATCTCGTTGCTCAGCACGAGGCCCCTGTACGCAAGTTTGTCATTCTGCGACTTCTTGATGTTGTCGTAACGCTCCTTCACCCCGTCGTTATGCTGTCCCGACAAAACAGGTGTCTTCATTTCTGAGACTTGGCGTCTAAAAATTAGACAAACGCAGTTAAATCTTCAAATCGAGCGAACGATATCACGATGGATAGCCGAAGTGAAAATAAAAATCGAAATTTAGGAAACAGATAAATTTTTGACCGGAACCCTCCGCGAGACGATCTTACTTGTTATCGGAGGCCGGAGTCTCGGACTCTGATATCTTGGCGGTTCGATGCAGCGACGTCATTTCGCTTTGTTTCAAGCGCGACGAAAAAATAGACAGTGCCGAATGATTTTTTCGACGATCGATCGTGCGGTACGTGAGTGACGCGACGTCGAGCCTTGAGAGCGCCCGTCAAGGTGTCGATTTAACGGTTATGATGGTCGCGCGAGAGAACAACACTCGACGAGTGTTGACTACCGAGTGAATTCGGCAATGAACAGAGCCGCCTGGATCATTAGTCGTTTC
This sequence comes from Amblyjoppa proteus, assembly GCA_963922035.1. Lineage (NCBI taxonomy): Eukaryota > Metazoa > Arthropoda > Insecta > Hymenoptera > Ichneumonidae > Amblyjoppa > Amblyjoppa proteus. Next base: position 15,997,344 of record OY998230.1, read on the forward strand.
GCGTTGCGACAAAAAAAAATTCTCGAAGGCTCAACCAACCGTTGGCAATTTCGAGTTTCCGCGTTTGGTTTATTTGGTCACGAACGTGGTCGGCTGTGTGCGCCTCGACAGCGAAGAGCTTTGCTCGATCGATAGATCCAAATCGTTTGTACACATTACATACGCATCACGCGAGCGAGTTGCGGCGGGCGCCGCTATTTTCCGTAAAAGCTTCTTACGAACGGGCGTATACTTGTATGGACGATGCAAAAAAAAATTACATATTTTATGACAGTGCGTCGCGGATCTGTCGACTGACAAACAGATGGACAGGCTCGTGTGTAGCAGAAGTGTTTTTTTTTTTTTTTTTTTTTTTTTTACATAAGTTAGGTTCGCCAATGGAAAATCGACGATGTTCAGGATGAGGATGAATCACGGCATTATAACCTCCCGGAATGTGCGTATTTATACTTATCACCTCTTTTAATCGTTTTTTTTAAATTCATACCTGATAAATACGAAAGACTGTACGGGAACGTAAAGAACTCGGCATTTGAAAATTCGAGAGACGAACATTTGACGATATTTCACGACGAAATCGGGACTTTTGTTGTGATAAAGGAGCGATTTTCTTTATCAGCTGCAAAAGCTAGCGACTATCTGTGGAGCTTCCGCGAAGACGTGCAGGCCGCGTTTCTCGATACTAGATGCAAGCTTCTGTAGCGGCGTTTGGACGGATATTATACATGTAATAGATCGTTCCTTTTTTTAATAATAATTGTATATGAAAGAGCTGTCACCGATTATATGTGCTGTTGGATGGTAGCGCTGTTGGTGATACGAATCGGTAAAATAACCACGGTGACTAACAATATCTTAGCGACGGTAATTTCAATAACTACATAACTATAATAATTTATGATCTCTGATCACCAGCCTATTACGCACTAGTAAGCCCTCAACCTAAAGCGCACGCCTCATTAATTTTTTTTTTACTCATTGTAATTAAAGAATTGACCATCCAATGTTTTCATTAGGCTATCACAGTCGCCACTAAACGACCTCTAGTCTGAGGTATAAATTGCACATTTTTCAAATAAAGTTGCACGGCTAATTTTATAGAGCTACGCTGGTGACCATGGAAGATTGTGTGCCTTACGGTGGGGATTCGTTAGTGTGCAGTACTATTTTTTACAGCAGTTTTTTTTTTTACATTTTTTGGCCAAATGAGTAACCACGAAAGGATTCCGCATGAATTGAGCCTTATTTGAAGGAAAACAATTGACCAAGAAAAGTTTTAATTAGTCTATACCAGCTACTACCAAAGGAACTCTAGTTCGAAGATATAAATTGCACATTCTTCAAATAAAGTTGTATGTCTAATTTGATACAGCTTCGTTTATAACATCGGAATCAATTACTATATTAACCGGTAAAGTTACCGGCTGGCATATTTTACCGGTTATCATTTAATTTGTTCGAAACAAATATACATGGCCATGGCACGATAGCTGTCAAGCTCGATGTCAAACTCGTAACAATAATCGAGAGGCAACGCGATGACGAACGAGAATGACGTTTGGGAGGAATTGTCAGCTATTCCAGCGGATCCTCCTATAATGCGGGACAAATGTGGACAGTGCAAGTGAGTGACGACTTACACAAATCTCACTTAACCTGCAAAATTCAAACGCTCTTTCTTTTTTATTTTTCTAATTATCGTACAACAATGCTTTCTACAGAAGACCCGTGGGAGTTTGCTGGTGTCCCGGCCTACCGAAGAATCGACTGTGCCCACAGTCCCGAATAATAATACTTCAACATCCAGCGGAAGTCAAACGATGTTTGCGGACTGCACCGATGCTCGCGCTTGCCCTCGAACCGGGAAAGTGCCTCACTTTCAGGTAACGAAAAATTCCGAATTGCAAAAAAAAACAACTCTAAGTAGTTTTTTTTGCGATTTCAAGTACCAAGTACTCTTCGAGTACACGTTCGCATTACCGATACTCGATTAGTAGCAATTACATCCAGTTTCTATCAATATATGATTGACTATATTTTTCAACAAGTATAATTTTTATGAGAACTTATTTTTTTTTAAATGTCGCTAAAATAAATGAGAAGGGATCCTCTGTGGTTTTTTTTATCACACATTTTATGAAATTATCCATGATTTTTTTTTTTTTCAAATAGAAAAAAGTGAAGAATAGATTAAAATTAGCCACAAAACGACGAATTATGAAAATTTCATTTGGCGATTTTTTGAGTCTAGATAACGCTTGATGCTATGAACCTAATTGCAAAAAGTACTTGATACTTCAAGTACTTGTGATACTTTGCACTTTGTAGTTGAAGTATTTTTGGTACTTTGCCCAGCATTGATATAAAACTTCTTGATTTTTTTCTTTTTTTCGTAGGGGCAAAAAATTCCCAACTCCCAAGCATGAAGGTCTCATGGAGATTCTCGAGGATGCGGACACTATATTGCTATATCCGTCCGCGGACGCGGTGAGCATAGATCGACTTCCGGTTGTCGGTGTCGATGGACAGAGGCCTTACAATCTCGTGCTGCTGGACGGCACTTGGCCGCAGGCTAAAGTAAATATTTTCGATTATTTTTATTTCGTTCAACGATGCTCGCGAAAACGTCGACAACTCGTAGTTAATTCTAATGATTAATTTCGTTTCAGGCAATTTATCATTCGAGCCCGTCGCTGTGCTACTTGCGAGCGTGTAAGCTCGTCGGTGTTCCGGCGAGCGAATACGTAATAAGAACACAGCCGACCGAGGGTTGCCTCTCGACTTTGGAGTCCGGAGCGCTGTCGTTGTCCCTCCTCGAGGGAAAACCCTGGCTGAGCGATGCGATGCTCGGACCGCTTCGCTATCTCTGCAGATTCCAATTGGAAAACGGAGCTGTGACTCACCAGAGTAAGGAGTACCTGATTAAACAGAAGACCTACCCCAAACTCATCGGCAAAAGATTGGCGAAGCAATTGCGCATACTTCCGGAAGCACCGTCGTAACGTTCGGCTATATAATTATTATTATTTTTTTTCTTGCTTTCGTCAATTATAACTTTATCTACAATTAAAAGGGACGAGACATCGTCATGAAATCGATTACGCTGTTTTCTGCACTACGTCGAATTGGAAGTCGCACTGCCAGGTATTTTCAGCTCTGTGGGAGAACGTCCAGTCGAGGAGAGACGTTTCGGTGACGTCAGCGATATTTCTCAGAAGGAAGACACCCTGCCGCGTGTGGAAATCCCACGATATTCTCTGTCTGGGAACGATCTCCCGCGTTGGACCGGTCGACACTATCGTCTCATTGTCGAGATACCAGTCGACCCAGATAGCTACACCGTTGCAAGTGCCCGTCGCGCCGAAAGGAGCATCGCCCGAGAAATTTGTTACCCGATTCTCCGTAAGGTCTTCAGTGAAATCGAAATGCGCTAGATCGAACGGCTGACCGAGGGCGAGTCCTGGATATTCCCAGAGCGGATGAGCCCCCACGGGGTTGTCGCTTATCTCGCTGGAAGCCTGCTCAAGAAAATAAAAATAAAATAAATAAATAAAAATAAAAAAATCAAAGCTCAAAGCATGGGAAGATATCGCAACGGATAATAAATCGAACGGCGAAGTAGCGTAACGGAAGGTAATGAAATTATCTACCTGCACTATTTTGTCGAACGCCGTGAGATCGAATCCCTCGCAGACTCCGAGCGGCGAGCGAATCTTGTGAAGATCCTTGAACTCGACGGCGATCGCTCGAATCCTCGCGGCCGTTGGAATCCTCGGTACACCGGGTGCGCATCGCGTCGCGAGATACCAGAAGCGCAGATTGTCCCAGGGCAGTATCGAGGTAACGTAGTAAGGATCGCCGATGACGATATCGGGCCTCTCGTCGATCGGCAATTCATCGATCGATTCGACGATGCGAACTCGAGATTCGAGCCCGTTCGCCTTGACGAAACTGTCTAGCGTCCTTCGGGACAGATAACTCGGCTCGAGGACGAGGACGCTCTTTGCGCCGAGGGACGCAGCGGCGAGGCCGAACATCGAGCCGTCCGACAAACAGAGACAGACAGTCTCGCTGTTTATTGTCTTGCGCAAAGCGCGAACGTACTTAGCGTTTCTCTTCTCGTCGTTCAGCTGCCCAATTCGAGTCCTCGAGTACGCGAGATGCAGCGAGCAGTGGCAGATCGGCGAGACCGTCTTCGAATTCGATGTTCCATTGGCGATCCTCGCACGCTTCTCCGTGTGAAAGGCGAACGAGTACTCGTCGTGCGAGCCCACGAGATTAACGTGCTCGCCGATCTCGATGGGGCACTCCTCGGGGAGGTAGTAAATCGCTTGCATCCAGTGATCTCGCCAACTAATCTTGTCCGATGCTTCCTCCAGGCTCGCTCCCTTCTTCGTGTACTCCTTCGCGTCGGGATGTTCCCAGGCCGGTGCGCAGCTCAACGTTACCCTCGCCTCCGAGTCCATCGTCAAGTCCCACCAAACGAACACCGCATGGGCCGTACCCGTGGCTATCGCTCGCGCGCCGCACGTCGCGGTTTCGTTGAAAATCAGAGGCTCACCGCCGGTCCAGTCGAATCTGAAAATCGTCTGCGGCGGCAACAGCGGTACGAACGAATCTCTCGGCAACTGGGTCAGCTGTATATCGTGCACAGCCGAAGCGCCCGGACAGTCGTTCGTTCTTTCCGGCGGAACGATCAGCGGCTTTCCTGTCTCCGGATCTTTGAGCGGATTTATCCTGTTCCACGCCCTGACGCTCTCGCTCTCCACCAACTGCGCCCACACCGTACCGCTGCTCGGCACTACCAGACTGTCTTTCTGCAAATAATTTGGAAAAAAAAAAATTAATCGTAATAAAATCGTTATCAAAAGGCCCTGAATTTTAATTAACAAAATCATAGATCACTGCGGTGTGCATTGTAAAAGGCTCGTAACAAGTGCATGGTTGACACTAATGTGGCTGTTGAAAGTTTTTGGAGAATTAAAATCGTCAACAGAATAGGACACTGGAGATAACTGCATGAGACGAAATTTCGTCAAGTTATTTTGCGGCCGTGTTTTCGCTTGGGGAAGTTTACCTAGGGAATGAAATTCTTCAAGCAATATTTTTTTCCTGAAACCGTGCATTGATGAAGACTTGCAAAAGATGAAATTTCATGTCAAATTCTTCAAGCAATTTTTTTTTCCCTGAAACCATGCATTGATGAAGACTTGCAAAAGATGAAATTTCATGTCATGCAAATATCTTCGGAGTCATCAACAAAATCTTTGAATTTAAATATACCTCGAATTTAAATAATCAAAATCATAGAATCCTGTGGTACATTGCAAGAGACTCCTGACCAGCACATGGCTGTTGACACCAGTGTGGCTGTTCAAGGCGTTTCTGCAGCCGACCAGTGGGCATTCTTACCTCCAGAAGAACTTGCTGCGCGTGACGAAAAGTAGACAGGGCACCTTCTCCTATCAGCTCTGTGTCGAAGACTTCGGTGACAAGAATATTGGCACGTATCGGCATGTCTCCTTCTTCGCCGACCGTCATCTCCGTAGAGCGCTTTCTGACGAGCTTGATCTTGGAGTCAAAGCCGTTCTCTCGGATGATCTTCGAGGCACAATCGGCCATTGGCCTAAAAGCCTGAGGAAGTAATCAGCGTTCGACATTAATTGATTATTCAATTTTTTTTTTTTTTATATTAACGAGGGATATCGACGAGCGTACCTCGCAGGCAGTTATAGTGTCCGCCCCACACTTGGCAGCCATCATCGAGAGCAATCCGGTGCCAGTTCCGATGTCCAGCACGTTCGCTTCACGACCCTCACCGTGACGTTTGTCGATCGCGGCTTTCAGCGCGATGTAATACTTTTCATTCTGTACGATACGAGTTAAAAGAAAATCGTTAACGATTGTACAGAATAAATAAATAAATAAATAAAATTATTTGTTGCAATTGTCGCACCCTCTCGTGATCGTGAAGCATGTCGGCGAAAGCCGATCTTGCGACTTCCTGGTGATAGTCGTAATCGGAATCCTGAATTTCCCATGCGGTCGAGCCGGTTATCGGGTCAAATTTTTGCGTGAATATACTCATTTCGCGTACGATCCGATGACGATTTAAAACGGAACGAAACATACACTATGCGCGTCGAGGAGCGAACGCTCACGACTGATCATGCACGTGTCCGCTATACGGTGTTGTGGTTTATCACGATAAATCATTGCAGTCATCTTTTTTACCTGCTGTTGCTTCGCAATGCGAAATGGTTCCTGTAAACGTAACTGAGAGGCACGATGGACTGGAATCTTGGGCGATGGCAGTATGCAAAACGATAGAATCCCAATCTAGCAAATGACAGGAATGATATAGATTTTTTCTAAGCGAAAATAATCTTTCCTTCAGCAATTGTTGCCGAGGTATCTCATTAAAGGCATGTGGCACAGACTCAGTCGGTAACAAATCGCCTGCCCTATTTTCTCCAAAACGATTGATACGACGAGCAAAAGCCAAATTAGGTTTTCATACTTGTATCTATTGGTTACAAAAACCAAATTTGATTTTGCTCGAAGCATCAACCATCACGGAGAAAATAGGGAAAGCGATTTGTTACCATCGGAGCATCCTTACAATGCTCCAATGATACGCTCACTTTACGATAACGTTATGCTAATGATGACGCTACGGCAGCGCGAATGTGAATTCGATGTCAGTGACTGATAAAAACATTCGAGTTGCCATAGCGTCGTTGTTAGCGTAACGTTATCGTATGAACGTGAGCGTATCATTACCCAAAGATGTGATGGGGATCTAGGCCCAGCAGTTGAATGGGTGACCTCTTAACAGTGTACTAGCTGGCGCATATTGGAACCGTTGAGCGGGCGATCGAATTCTGGGGATTGGTTTTCGTGCTTGATGTGTCGAATGCAAACCTCAAGACTCAGTTGGAGATGAGTCGTGACCGGGTTGATGGGAGTGTGACTCACAAGTAGTAGGTGCGGATTCGATTCCCGGTTGCAGTCAATGATTTTTCTTTGGCTTCTTAACCTGGCTGAACTGCCGGCCAAAATCCGATCAAAAACCGCTGGGTCGGTTTGTGCCGTCGCAACGACAGACGACCGAGGGTCGATCAATATTTCCGTGGCTCCCAGAGCAGTTCGGTCGAGCCGTCTGACAATCGGCCATAGGCAAACTATTGCGGAGACGGTTAGTGAACATGTCGGTCGACACTTGGTCATTTGTCGGTCGGTTCGACGACACAAACCGAGCCAGCGGTTTTTGGTCGTGTTGGGACCGAACGAGTGGCGCTGCTTGCCGGTTCCTGAGACAAGCACGAGATTCCCCCTCCGAGGCTGCTAGGCGAGGCCAGGGGGAACAGAGTCAGTCTCGGCTCGACCTTCGCCACGGACACTTATCTTCTGTATTCGAATAAACGATACTTTAATTAACCTAACATACGGCGGTTTATTCGCGAACCCAACAGGTCGGTTCTAGAGATTTTTTCTGCCAGGGTACCTCTACTTATCGTGATTCGGATTCCACGTAAAATTGTAGGTCCCCTTCGGTCTTCTTCTTCTTAAACTAATTAATCATTTTCGGCTAATTAATTGAAATTCGTTCGTTACGAATGAACGAATAACTCTTTATAAAGAGAGAAGAAGACTGTACACTCTAAAAGTGGTCTCACCAGTCACGAACATGAAAAATTATAAAAACTATCGGCCAGTATCGGACACCATATACGGAATATATGGCCTGGTTCACATATCGTTGATTGCTAATTTCGACGGGACACGTTCGCTGCTTTGACCATACGTGTTGGGAAAAATTATACTCGGAATAATTTTCGAAAATGATTATAATATTTACTTTGAGTCTCACGGGACTTTGCTTTGATAAAGGTACCCAGATAGAAAAATTACAGCCCGGCGACGGAACGGTCGCGGTACCAATGGTATAATACCCGCTTCACGGCACGTTTTTCTTTTTTTATCTGGGTACACATTTCGAACTATACATATCTCTTGGCCGGTATATTTTATTGTTAGGGCTATTGCTGAAGCATATTGTAAGCGGAGTAAGCCAATTTGAGAAGCTGCAATAATAACAATTTATGACCGAACAAATTTATGTGTCAAAAAATGTATCTCAAATATAAGTAGTTTATTACACTGTTGAAGTAATCGAGATTAAGAGTAATGATGTGGCCGGTTGTGAACGTTATGGGTCGCAAAGTACGAACCATTATTGTGACAAGACTTCGTTTTCCGTTTAAACTCAATGACGACCAGTCCGATTCGTAAACGGCGTCGCCCACGGCTAGGCTCTGAAAAATAGACACATTTGCCAAGATGAAGCTTTATTTCAGTGAAGTGAGTATCACAATCGAGAAACGTATATATTTTGGATATAAAACGCATATCTCTATAGAGATATGCTTTTCTCGATCGTGATACACGGATCATTTCACGATGAAAAAAAGTATTCGCTGTGTACCTCGAGTGTCACTTCACATCCATAGTAACAGTAATAAAATATCTGGACTGCTATGAAGATTATATATATGAATAACCATACGAATTCTGTACCAAATAACTTCATCGTCGAGAGCCTGAATACACTCACGCAAAGAAGCAAAGTACTTATCGTGTACTGTATAAATATCACGAGACCGAAAAGATCGTTCGACTTCTTGGCAAAACTAGAATTTTTTTAACATACAGACATCAATAAAACATATGTATAAGAAATTGATTGTCTATATTGTGCGCTTTGTGAAAAAATCACGTTGGACGAACTACCTCACTTGTATATTTGTATGTGATGTCCGATGGACTTGGCAAGTAATTTCTTCTCTAAATTGGCGATTAATAAATTAAATTCATTACCTCGACCAGTATCACGTCTCTCAACGTTTATGATCTGCGACATGTCATGAAAGCGACATTTTAGTATGTTCAATTGTGCACATGTTTGCAACATTAATCCAGGCAGCAGAGTGTCAAACGCGGTGGCTAGCGCGGCGCTTGCCATTATCGCCCCGATTTGTTGGCCGTAGGCGAGCGAATAGCCTAATAGGGATGCATAGTAATTGAAGGGTAGCCAGGAATTGTAAGGCAAAGCTCTTCGAGGTACATCTTTCACAATGGATTTCATTATTAGACCAGCAGCTGTTGTTCCCACGAGCGCAGCGTAACGTAAAGTATTGGATCTTTAAAATCAATATGTATAAATGCTATAGTGAGTCGACAAAATTTCGATGTATACTTCGAATCACATATACAGACCTGATCAATTGATCGAATCTACGCTGAATCGCAAATTCTTTTTCAGAACTGGGTCGAAACGAATTTTGCTGAAGAATTTTTGTCAATTCAATTATTTCACTTCGTTTCTTTAGTATATTCGCACCTTTGCTACAGTCTGCAATCATTGTCAGTAGAAGGAAGGAATTGTTGGCCAAAGTCGCGAGATCTCTAAATGAATTAACGAGTTCTATTAATTCCGAAATAGTGACAGTAACCACGAGCATCGTCATAAACCAGGTGTAACAGTGATAAAGTTTTGTTTTCCAGCCGGGGAGCCAATGCACCGGCCGCCATATTCCGATAAACTGAAGAATTACAAAAGTGTGCCACAGCATTTGCATCGCTACGAAATTTTTGTTGAAAATATTTCCAATGAGGTAAGACAGTTAATCCTCGATGAAAAATATGTAACTGAGTCACTTACTTTTGCGTTACGTTGTCGGGGACAGAGTATAGCCCTCGGAGACGTGCATTGTTTCCCCCTATTAGAATATTGATGACCAATTATTCTCTACCATCTCCGGCTACATTAGAGCTCAACTAACGATTGATTTTTTTTATTGCAACCGTAGGTCACAACAAGATGGATACAATTACACTGTACTCGGAATGCCTTAATTATTCAAAGACTATTGATATGAAGTACGTACACGTATCCCATCGTCCGTCTGCCAGTAGCATAAGTGACCATTATTATCTATCGAACATTGTCGGACACGGTATTTAGTTACTTTGACGTTTGTTATATTTACATCTTTCGTATGATGAATGAGGAGGATAATATTTTCATGTGACTTGTATTTGATCGACATTTTGTATTTATCGTCACTGATTGTCAAGATATTCTGTAAAGTATTGTTACTGTAATCATGACAAACTTTTACAAATTCCATTTCTCTCCGATGTGTACCTATTTATTATGTTGACGATGTTTGAAGTACCCCTAAGCGGAGTAATAGACATTGTAAAGCTACAGTAATAACAATGTATCGCGAACTCTGACCGATGGTAGAAAAAGCATGTTAAACAATATGCCACTCATACTGTTGACGTTTTCCAGATTGAGAGTAGTAACATGACTGCTCGTGAACTGGGTTGGTGTCAGAGTATGAGTCATTATCGTACATAGACTTCGTATTGCATTTATGCTGAAACGCTCCCAATAGCACGGCTCACTGCTATTCTCTGGCATAATAGACATAATCGAGATAAAAAAAGTGTTATGCGCTTCAGCGACCGCGCCTATTTCGGAGCAGGACGACTGTTTTTCGTCATGCCCCGTCGAGGTGCATGCACACTGTTTGCATACTCTTCAATCTCTCGCGCCTATTTTCGACCTCACAATTATTTGAAACGGTAAAGTTCATTTGTGAAACGTATTTCAGGTGACAATGAACTCGAGCGTGCATTACTTTTTCAGTGCGAGTCGGTTCGATCGTGGCACCCCGTTGTAGACGAGGCTGCGGTGAATAAAGGTCGGCGCACGGAGGAAGTACATTATTTTATGTGCGGTCTACGAAGTGCTTATGACAGGTCTACCGGAGTACCTGCGTAAGTGCTTTCGATTCAAGGAGCTTGTGGCGTCTCATAGGCTCAGGGATTGACGACGGTTGCTCCGTATGTGAGTGTGCCGTACGAAGGTGAGAAGGCATGCGTTTTGCACGATCGGAGAGCAGTTGTTCAACTTGCTCCTGCCGGACGTTCTTTCGTTCAGTAAAAGGAGGTTCCAGGCTTTCTTTATGTACCTGCTGCTGAAGGGCGACCTCTGAGAGGCATGTGTGAAGTAGCTTATCATTGTCACGCGCAGTCGCAGCTTAGCGATGCTAGCATCAGACCCGATGTCTGATATCCCTGGACCGACCTCAATATTACATTCTGTAGGTGAGACGTCGTTTGAGATTTCGAATGAACCATCAGCGTCACTGTCGTTTGAATATTAATTTCGCTCATTCTTAGCTGGGATGTTTTTGTTTTTCGTTATTGTATGATTCATGATTTATGATTTGCGATATTTGTTATGATTTATTATATGTACTTTTGCATTGCTTATGTAGATGTCGTACATCATATGCGCGTAGATCATGTGTGCTTCAGCAGTATGTGCTTAGAGGACTATTGCTTAATAAAGCCCTTCATTCATTCCCTCTCCCCACTAATATTTTCGTTAGGCCCGGCGACTTGGCGACGTCCTCCGATTATCGCGAAGTATCACACGAGCGAATTTAATATTTAAACGACAGCGATGCTGACGCTTCATCCAAAATCTCATACGACGTCTCGTCTATAGAATGTAATAGCTGAGGCCGATCCAAGGATATCAGACATCGGGTGTGATGCTGGCGTCAGACCTGATGTCTGATGCCAGTATGCGAATCATGACCATACGAAGATCGTTTTTTGTACTCTTCTGAAACGATGCTCAATTCATTTAGTACACAGCAGTGCCAACATCTACACCCTGCAATGGACATAAAATCTTGGAGCCTGACTTTCAAAGGAAGAAAAAATGTTTTCTCTTAAATAAACCAACTCATTTCAACAATAACTCCGTTTCCATTCAAGCATATGGAACATATGCATGAACATGCACGCCGTCGAATTTAGGCACAAACGGAACGGTCGTTTTTGCGGTCGAACAACCGTCGGAACAGCGGTCGCGGGTACCGATTGGGATAGTCGAATGTCAGACGGTTCGACCAAACTGCTAAGGGAGCAACCGAAATATTGGTCGACCCTCGGTCGTCTGTCGGTCTTTTCGACGGCACAAACCGACTCAGCGGTTTTTGATCGGATTTTGGTCGAACTTTCGATCGGCAGTTGTGCCAGCATAGGAATATTGCGAACATTTTTATAACATTTAGTTTGATTTTCAAGGGACTCTGCTTTGAAACAGGTACACATTATGGCCATTTACAGATTTCTTCCCTCTGTATATTTCATAGTTAGGACGATTGTTGAAGCACGTTGTAAGCTGAGTAAGACAACTTGAGAAGCTGCAACAATAACAATTTATCAACAGGAAATTTTAGTGCCAAAAAAGATATTTCACATATAATTAGCTAATTACACCGTTAAAGCCATCGAGATCAAGAGTAATGACCTGGCCGGTCGTGAACTTTATGGGTCTCACAGCACGAGCCATTATCGTAAGCAGACTTCTTTTTGCGTTTATACTCAAAGAAGCCCAGTCCCCTTCGTACACGGCGTCGCCCACGGCTAGGCTCTGAAAATTAAAGACATTTGCCAAAATGAAGCTTTACTACAGTGAAGTGATCTGAGTATCATAATCGAGAAACGCACATACCTCCGATATAAAACGCGCATCTCTATAGAGATATGTCTTTCTCGGCAGCATATCAGATGGACACAGAAAATGTCTATCTGATATACTGGATCATTTCACGATAAAAAATAAGTATTCCCTGTTTACCTCTAGCGTTACTTCACACCCGTAGTAACAGTAATTAAATATTTGGACTATTATGGCGATTGAATATAAGAATAACGATGCGAATTCTGGACTGAACAACTTCATCGTCGAAAGTTCAAATACACTCACGCAAAGAACCAAAGTACTTATCATGTACTGTATAAATACCACGAGACCGAAAAGATCGTTCGACTTCTTGGCAAATCTAGAATTTTTGTAACATACAGACATTAATAAAAGGTATTCATAAGAAATTGATCGTCTGTATTGTGCGCTTTATAAAAAAAATCATATTGTACGAACTATCTTACTTAAATATTTGTATGTGATGATTGACACACTTGGCAAGGAACTTCTTCTCTAAATTGGCGATTAATAAATTACATTCGTCACCTCGAACAGTATCACGGCTCTGAATGTTTATGCACTGCGACATGTCATGAAAGCGACATTTTAATATATTCAATTGTGCACATGTTTGCAACATCAATCCAGGCAGCAGGGTGTCGAAAGCGGTGGTGACCGCGCCGCCTGCCATTACGCCACCGATTTGTTGGCTGTAGACGAGCGAGTAGACTAACGGAGATGCGTAATAATCGAAGGGTAACCAGGAACCGTAAGGCAAAGCTCTTCGAGGTACATCTTCCACGATAGTTTTCATTATTAGGCCAATAACCGTAAGTCCCACGAGTGCAGCATAACGTAAAGTATTGGATCTTTGAAGTCAAGATATATAAATGCTACAGTGCGTCAATAAACTTTTAATGTATATGTCGATTTTCGATAATCGTACTTTTTTACAGCCGTAAAAAATCTAACAATGATTTGTCACAAGACAACTGTTGTTCCCGGGGCGTAATTCGGGATATAGTATATTTCGAATCACATACAGACCTGATCAATTGATCGAATCTCCGCTGAATTGCAAATTCTTTCTCGGTGCTAGGTCGAAATGAGTCTTGTTGAAGAATTTTTGTCAACTCAATTATTTTACTTCGTTTCTTTAGTATATTCACACCTTTACTACAGTCTGCAATCATTGTCAGTAGAAGGAAAGAATTGTTGGCCAAAGTCGCGAGATCGCCAAATGAATTAACGAGTTCTATTAATTCCGAAATAATGAGGGTAACCACCAGTATCATCGTAAACCAGGTGTAACAGGTATAGAGTTTAGTTTTCCAGCCGGGCAGCCAATGTACCGGCGGCCACATTCCGATAAACTGAAGAATTACAAAAGTGTGCCTCATCGTTTGCATCGCCAGTAAATTTTAATCGAAAATATTTCCAATGCGTAAGTCGGTTAATCCTCGGAAAAAATATGTAACTGAGTCGCTTGCTCTTGCGTTGCGTTGTCGGAGACAGAGTGCAGGCCTCGGAGACGTGCATTATTTCCCCCTTTGGAATATTGATGACCAATTATTTTCCACCATCTCCGACTAGAATAGAGCTCACCTAACGATCGATGTTTTTTATCGTAATGGTTGGATACAACGGAAAGGGGATACAATTACACCGTACATGCGCCATGCGTAACAGATGTAAAGATGGAAAAAAAGAAAACATTCTTGTTACCTCGAGGGTCATATGAAATGTTAAATGGTTAATGATACAAGATACGTGCATTTCGTCGTTTAGCCATTGCCATAAGTCACCGTAATTACCGTAATTCTTTTTACTATAGTCACAGTAAAATGCAGAACATTCCGAGAGTGACTGTCCGCAGTAAAACCTTCGACCTATTTAATGTTTTTTGATGGTGGAAATCGCAAATAAGTACTAAGGCACAATCTAAAATGTCTTCAGAAAACGGAGCGCGCAGACCGAAGTGCACATTATTAAAAAAACAAGGTGAATGTTCAACTTCTTTAAATTGAAATTTTCATAACGCTTTTTCATAAAAGTTGAAAATTGAATTTATATCAAACGGTGGGAAAATGGCAGTTTTGCAAACGTTTCGCGTGCGAAAACCCCTATTTTCCCACCTTGGGAAATAAGATTTTGTACGATACTCGTCGGAAAAATGTTTTTTTTTTTTACTCGTGTGATGGCAATCCCCGCCTTCGGCTTATGCTGCAAACTCGCACTCGTTAGAAAAAGTTTTTCGCACTACTATCATAATATACTATTTCCATATCGCTTCCTTATACAAGTTAAAAAGCTTCCTCTATGAGGAAGCAAAATTGAAAATTTCATATAGCTTTCATATAGCATTGGATTTTCATATAGCATTGGATGGGAAAAAATGGTGCGCCCATATTGCTCGACATACGTTGGTGAGCGGCGGGAATATTCCAATAAACCTATACGTCTGTATTACAATAAATAATGTTTATTTTTTTACACAATCGTATTACGAACATTACAACTGAATTAGACTGAGATAAAAAAGTGTTATGCGCTTCAGCGACCGTGCCATGTATAATAGATATGAAAATAGAAAAAATGAAGAAAATAATTTTATTTTGAGTCGTATGAAAAATTAAATGGATAATCATGGATACGTGTGTGTCATCGCTTAGCTATTGCCACAAGTCGACATAATTACCCAGTGGGGTTTGGCGGTTGTCGTCTTAAGAAAACGAAGTGCGTAGACTGACATACACATTATAAAAAAAATGTTAATGTTGTATCAGCAACATTAAAAAACAACAAAGAGTTGTACCTCTGAGAGACATCTTTAAAGTAGTTAATCATTGTCACGCGCAGTTGCAGCTTAGCGATGCCAGCATCAGACCCGATGTCTGATATCCCTGGACCGACCTCAATATTACATTCTATAGGTGAGACGTCGCGTGAGATTTCGAATGAAGCGTCAGCGTCGCTGTCATTTGAATATTAATTTCGCTCGTGCTTGGCTGGGATGTTTTTGGTTTTCGTTATTGTATAATTAATGATTTATGATTTGCGATATTTGTTATGATTTATTATATGATCTATAGAATGTAATAGCTGAGGCCAATCCAGGGATACCAAACATCGGGTCCGATGCTCGCATAGTTAAGCTGCGACTTCCCCGTAATCCGTGTGTCCAAGGCGATGATTTCGATGTTGTTAGAGGTGAGAAGAATGGAGCCACAATGCTCGTGGACGTTATTACTTATTTATGAGCAATGATCCGATGAGGCTACATATTGATGAATACTACTATCTCCTCTGTAAAAATTGTTTCATATTCTCCCCTGTTACTACACTTCACATCGATTGGTTTTCCATGCCGAACGATATCGAGCTCTCGAGAGATGGCTGTATGAAAAGAAAAAGTGGAATCCACGCATTTTCAATTATTCAGCAAGTAATTATATAGTACAGAAATGTTTAGTCCTCTCATAATCGCTTTCTATGGCGACATCCCCTCCAACATTGTTGTGTTTTTTTCAGTGTGCAACTCCGAGTATCACGAGGGATGCATTGGTACGGTAACTTTTAATATGCGTACATTGACTTGCCGTCTCGTTATCACGATCATGTTCGCTGAAGGAAATTTTACACCGAGTAGAAAAGTTGCTTCAGCTGTGTAAAACAAAGATAATGGTATCATGAATTAATCGAGGACATTAATAAAAAGAATTTTCTATTATATATCAACGACGGGATGCCAATAGGCCGAACAGGCTATGCTTATACACAGCTGGTATGCCCTTATGGAATTAAACCATCGATATATTTATATATTTATGAATCTCTGCATACTGACAATGTTGTAGGAATCGAGAAATAATGTAATTGCGCGTCCACTGGGGTTTCTTATGGGTTCCAGCATACGAATCATGACCGTACGAAGATCTTTTTCGGGACTCTTCTGAAACGATGCCGAATCCATTTCGTACACAGCAATGGCAACATCTACACTCTGCGATTGACATAAAATCTTGAAGCCTGATTTTCAAAGGAAGACAAAATGTTTCCTCTTAAATAAATTAACTCATTCCAACAATAACTTCGCTTCCATTCCACCATATGAGACATATGCATGAGCATGCACGCCGGATAGACGATTATGAAAGTAAATTCAGCACTGAGAAAACTCGTGTTTGAGAGCGTGTAAGTGCCCACGCAAATGATAAATGTGCCCACACAGTAAAATAGGTACGAAAGTTTCTTGTCCACAAACGTTCACAATTCTTTTCTTGTCAACTTTACAAAAACATCTTGTCCATTTTACAAAAATGTCTCTGAACTTTACGAATATTTTTCGTGAAATGTAATATGCGAACAAATGTAATATTTCATTCGATAAATGTAAAATAAACAAAAAAATAATTGAGCACGTTTGTAGACAAAAAAGGTTTGTTAAATGTACAAATTTTGTTTACTGTGCACGAAGAATTGAATGAATATTCATACTTTCTGAAAATTTATTCATAATTACATTTTGTTCATATTCTTTTCTTATCGATTCGTTGATTTAGCTCAATATCTTGTGATGATTCTGAATTAATTTCTTCATTTATTCCCACTTAATCGTCATAACGCTGGTCTCGCCGAAGTTCTTCGCTGCAATCGAAAGTGACATCAAGAAGAAGCGAAATTTAAGAATATTCAGTTGACTGCAGGTCAGTGCCTTCATTCCGTGGAAGAGGATGTTGTGAATGAAATGTTATCCAAAAGCCGATCGAGCTCGTATAATCAAAGGGTAGCCATGCCTTAAACAGCAGAGTACGTTGAAGTACGTCTATAAAAAATGGGCCTATGGCTAACACAACCTCGGCGAATTTTGACAGTCCACCGAACAATAATGTGTAACGCCTTCGAGAACGTGTGCAATTGCATGTCTCCCCCTCACAAAAAAGAAAAATAATGAGAATAATTACTTCTCGGAAGGTACTTTATTATTAAATTACGTCGATTTTGCTGACTTGCATCGGTATCGAATTTCATCGATATTGCAATTTCCTCGTTTTCTCCAGGGTTGCATATATCGTTTCTTATTATCTCCATCAATTGTATCATGCCTTTACTTCGACAGATAAATTGTTACTAGCGCACGAACTTCAGCATGATATTGCCAACGATTAAGCAAGCGTAGCCTTTGGAGAAGTACATTTTGCCTCATTTCTATTGAAGAGCAATTATTTTCTCCGTTCTCCAGTTATCATGGCGCCCGGCAGTCTATCCATTTTTTTTTTTTTTTTATGAATATGACAATATTCTTCCATTGCACCGTCCGTTCGTATTAAATATTAAATGGTTAATGATACAGGGTACGGGTGTGTTTGACTCCAACACCGCCATATGTCACCGTAATTAACCAGTGAATGCCCGCGGGTGTAGTATTAAGGTAGATATAAGTATTAAGGTAATAAATAAAATATGTAAATAAAACCCAAATCCAGGTATGTCCGGACGGTAGTTTTATTTTACTTAAAAAAGTGGTGAATATGGCCTGGTCTATATATAGTTGTTTGCTAATGGCGATGAACCATATTCACCGCTCTTACCATATGTCTCGGGCAAAACGATACTAGGGACATTGCGAACATTTTTATAACATTTACTTTGATTTTCAAGGGACTCTGCTTTGATACAGGTACACATTACGGACATTTACAGATTTCTTCCTTCTGTATATTTCATAGTTAGGACGATTGTTGAAGCACGTTGTAAGCGGAGTAAGACAACTTGAGAAGCTGGAACAATAACAATTTATCAACAGCAAATTGTAGTGCCAAAAAATATATCTCATATATAATTAGCTAATTTACACTGTTAAAGCCATCGAGATTAAGAGTTATGACGTGGGCGGTCGTGAACTTTATGGGTCTCAAAGCACGAGCCATTATTGTGAGCAGACTTCTTTTTGTGTTTACACTCAAAGAACTCCAGTCCCCTTCGTACACGGCGTCACCCACGGCTAGGCTCTGAAAATTAAAGACATTTGCCAAAATGAAGCTTTACTACAGTGAAGTGATCTGAGTATCATAATCGAGAAACGCACATACCTCGGATATAAAACGCGCATCTCTATAGAGATATGTCTTTCTCGGCAGTATATCAGATGAACACAGAAAATGTAGACACGAAGATAACTCGACATGAAGACAGTACTGTGAATGTGGGCACGCAAACATATGACCACGAATCGGCTGTACACCAAGCCAATGGTACACCGAAGAGAGTGAAAACACTACCAACTGAACACTCAACAACTGCATACAAATGACTGCATACTTCAGAGGGGACTATGCTCGAATGATATCCCCATGACAGATTACGACAACACTACATAGGCGATACTACCGTTGAGGAGAATCTATACCTAAAGCGCAATACCTCTTGGTATTGCGTTCCGAGCTAGCGCCTCTTATATTGTCGCAGACATGAGCGTTTGACTCCGTGGCCTGAAGTGGTCTGCAATTGTGTTCAGTTGTCGAGTGTTAAGTTGTGAGGTGTTAGGCTGGTAGTGTGCACACTCTCCCGGTGTTGATTTGACTTGGTGTACAGCTCATTCGTGGCCGCCTGTTTGCGTGCCAATATTCACAGGGTACAGTTTCGTGTCGAGTTGTCATCGTTTCGACTTTGTCTGTGTCCACCTGATACACTTGGGTCCGTTCCGAAACTTACTTTCTGAACGCGGCCCTGCCCCTTTCTCGATCGTGACACTCGGATCATTTCACGATAAAAAATAAGTATTCGCTGTTTACCTCTAGTGTTACTTCACACCCGTAGTAACAGTAATTAAATATTTGGACTGTTATGGCGATTAAGTATATGGATAACGATGCGAATTCTGCACCGAATAACTTCATCGTCGAGAGTTCAAATACACTTGCGCAAAGAACCAAAGTACTTATGGCGTACTGCATAAATACCACGAGACCAAAAAGATCGTTCGACTGCTTGGCAAAACTAGAATTTTTTTAACATACAGACATCAATATAAGAAATTGATTGTCTGTATTGTGCGCTCTATAAAAAAATCATGTTGGACGAACTATCTTACTTGAATATTTGTATGTGATGATTGACACACTTGGCAAGTAACTTCTTCTCTAAATTGGCGATTAATAAATTTAATTCGTCACCTCGAACAGTATCACGGCTGTGAACGTTTATGCACTGCGACATGTCATGAAAGCGACATTTTAGTATATTCAATTGTGCACATGTTTGCAACATCAATCCAGAGAACAGGGTGTCGAAAGCGGTGGTGACCACGCCGCCTGCCACTACACCACCGATTTGTTGGCTGTAGATGAGCGAATAGACTAACGGAGATGCGTAATAATCGAAGGGTAACCAGGAACCGTAAGGCAAAGCTCTTCGAGGTACATCTTCCACGATAGTTTTCATTATTAGGCCAATAACCGTAAGTCCCACGAGTGCAGCATAGCGTAAAGTATTAGATCTTTGAAGTCAAGATATATAAATGCCACAGTGCGTCAATAAACTTTCAATGTATTTGTCGATTTTCGATAATCGTACTTTTTTACAGCTGTAAAAAATCTAACAATGATTTGTCACAAGACAACTGTTGTTCCCGGGGCGTAATTCGGAATATAGTATATTTCGAATCACATACAGACCTGATCAATTGATCGAATCTTCGCTGAATCGCAAATTCCTTCTCGGTGCTAGGTCGAAATGTTTCTTGTTGAAGAATTTTTGTCAACTCAATTATTTTACTTCGTTTCTTTAGTATATTCACACCTTTACTACAGTCTGCAATCATTGTCAGTAGAAGGAAAGAATTGTTGGCCAAAGTCGCGAGATCACCAAATGAATTAACGAGTTCTATTAATTCCGAAATAATGAGGGTAACCACCAGTATCATCGTAAACCAGGTGTAACAGTTATAAAGTGTAGTTTTCCAGCCGGGCAGCCAATGCACCGGCGGCCACATTCCGATAAACTGAAGAATTACAAAAGTGTGCCTCATCGTTTGCATCGCCAGTAAATTTTAATAGAAACTATTTCCAATACGTAAGACGGTTAATCCTCGGAAAAAAATATGTAACTGTGTCGCTTGCTCTTGCGTTGCGTCGTCGGAGACAGAGTGCAGGCCTCGAAGACGTGCATTGCTTCCCCCATTGGAATATTGATTACCAATTATTTTCCACCATCTCCGGCTAGAATAGAGCTCAGCTAACGATTGATGTTTTTTTTTATCGTAATGGTTGGGTATAACGAAAAGGGGGTACAATTACACCGTACATGCGCCATGCGAAACAGATGTAAAAATGGAAAAAAAGAAAACGTTCTTTTTACCTCGCGGGTCATATGAAATATTAAATGGTTAATGATACAAGAAACGTGCATTTCGTCGCTTAGCCATTGCCATACGTCACCGTAATTACCGTAATTCTTCTTACTATAGTCCCAGTAATGCAGAATATTCTCGCGGAAATCGCAAATAAGTACTATGGTACAATCTAAAATGTCTTCAGAAAACGGAGCGCGCAGACCGAAGTGCACATTATTTAAAAAAAACAAGGTTAATATTCAACTTCTTTAGATTAAAATGTTCATATTGCTTTCTCATAAAAGTTGAAAATTGAATTTATATCAATCGGTGGGAAAATGGCAGTTTTGCACACAATGCTGATCCTGCACCAACGTTCCCCGATCCTACACATGAATATTTTCGAGGCAGGTGTATTAGAAATGCGCATGCAGCAAAAAAGTGGCGAATCGGGGATGTGGAGGACTGGAATATGGAGAAGCGTCGCTCGTGCAGAATCGCCGTGTAAAGGATCGGTTATGTGTAGAAAGTGAATTGTGTAGAAATTGTGTCCGGTGATCTGCGAAATCTTGTTGTGTAGGATTAAACTTCTCTAGTAACTACCATGTGTAGGATTTGTTTTGTGTTGGACAAATTATGTAGAACTACGCGAATGTAGAATCGGTTTATGGAGAAATGGTGGGCAGTCAGTAAATTGTGTAGAAACGGTGCCCGGTGATCTACGAACTCGCGTTGTGTAGGATCACGCTTGTCTAGTAACTAGCATGTGTAGGATCTAGTTTGTGTTGGATTAATTGTGTAGAAAAATGCATGTGTAGAATCGAAATATGGAGGAACGGTGGGCTGCCGTTTACAGAGCACAATGCTCGTGGACGTTATTACTTATTTATCAGCAATGGTCCGATGCGGCTACATATTGATGAACACTATTATCTCCTCTGTAAAAATTGTTTCTTATTTTCCCCTGTTACTACACTTCATATCGATCGGTTTTCCATGCCGAACGATATTGAGCTCTCGAGAGTTGGGGGTATGAAAAGAAAAAGTGGAGTCCACGCATTTTCAATTACTCAGCAAGTAATTATATAGTACAGAAATTTTTAGTCCTCTCATAATCGATTTCGAGGGCGACATCACCTCCAACATTGTTGTATTTTTTTTAGTGCGCAACTCCGATATCATGAGGGATGCATTAGCACGGTAACTTTTAATATGCGTAGATTGACTTGCCGTCTCGTTATCACGATGATGTTCGTTGAAGGAAATTGTACACCGAGTAGAAAAGTTTCAACATCTGTGTAAAACAAAGATAATGGTATCATGAATTAATCGAGGCAATAATAAAAAGAATTTTCTATTATATATCAACGACCTGATGCCAATAGGACGGACAAGCCATACTTATACACAACTGGTATGCCCTTATGGTATTAAACCATCAAAGTATTTATATATTTATGAATCTTTCCATACTGACATTGTTGTAGGAATCAAGAAACAATGTAATTGCGCGTCCACTGGTGCTTCTTTTGGGTTCCACTGTACGAATCATGACTATACGAAGATCTTTTTTGGTACTCTTCTGAAACGATGCCCAATCCATTTCGTACACAGCAGTGGCAACATCTACACTCTGCGATTGACATAAAATCTTGAAGCCTGACTTTCGAAGGAAGAAAAAATGTTTCCTCTTAAATAAACAAACTCATTTCAACAATATCTTCGTTTCCATTCCAGCATATGAGACATATGCATGAGCGTCCACGCCGGATAGACGATTATGAAAGTAAATTCAGCACTGACAAAACTCGTGTTTGAGAGCGTGTAAGTGCCCACGCAAATGATAAATGTGCCCACACAGTAATATAGGTACTAACGTTTCTTGACCACAAACGTCCACAATTATTTTCTTGTTAATTTCACAAAAAAAATCTTGTCCATTTTACAAAAATGTCTGCGAACTTTACGAATATTTTTCGTAAAATGTAATATGCTAACAAATGTAATATTACATTCGATAAATGTAAAATGAACAACAAAATAATTGAGCACGTTTGTGGACAAAAAAAGTTTTATTAAATGTACAAATTTTGTTTACTGTGCACGAAGAATTGAATGTATATTCATACTTTCTGACAATTTATTCATAATTACATTTTGTTTCTATTCTTTTCTTATTGATTCGTCGATTTAGCTCAATATCTTGTGATGATTCTGAATTAATTTCTTCATTTCTTCCCTCTCAATAGTCATGATGCTGGTCTCGCTGAAGTTCTTCGCTGAAAGCGAAAGTGACATCAAGAAGAAGCGAAATTTAAGAATATTATTAGTTGACTGCAGGTCAGTGCCTTCAATCCGTGAAAGAGAGTGTCGTGAATACCGCCGAACGTCGCAGCTGTCGCGTGCCCAAGTATTTGGTGAAGAAATTTTATCCAAAAGCCGATCGAGCTCGTATAATCCACGGGTAGCCACGCCTTAAACGGCAGAGTACGTTGAGGTACGTTTATAAAAAATGGACCCATGGCTATCACAGCCACGGCAATTTTTGACAGTTCACCGAACAATAATATGTAACGCCTTCGACAACGTGTACAATTTCATATCTCCCCCTCACAAAAAAGAAAAATAATAAGAATAATTATTTATCCGAAGGTACTTTATTATTAAATTACGTCGATTTTGCTCACTCGCATCGGTATTGCAATTTCCTCGTTTTCTCCAGGGTTACATATATCGTTTCTTAGTATCTCCATCAATTGTATCATGCCTTTACTTCGACAGATAAATTGTTACTAGCGCACTAACTTCAGCATGATATTGCCCACGATTAAGCAAGCGTTGCCTTTGGAGAAGTAGATTTTGCCTCATTTCTATTAAAGAGCAATTATTTTCTCCGTTCTCCAGTTATCATGGCGCCCGACAGTCTATCCATTATTTATTTTTTTATTTATTTATTTTTTTTGTGAATATGACAATATTCTTCCATTGCACTGTCCGTTCGTATTAAATATTAAATGGTTAATGATACAGGGTACGTGTGTGTTTGACTCCAACACCGCCATATGTCACCGTAATTAACCAGTGAATGCCCGCGGTTGTAGTATTAAGGTAGATATAAGTATTAAGGTAACAAATAAAATATGTTAAAAAAACCCAAATCCAGATATGTCCGGACGGTAGTTTCATTTTACTTAAAAAAGTTGTGAATATGGCCTGGTCTATATATAGTTGTTTGCTAATGGCGATAGGCCGTATTCACCGCTCTTACCATGTGTCGGGCAAAAGGATACTAGGGACATTACGAACATTTTTATAACATTTACTTTGATTTTCAAGGGACTCTGCTTTCATACAGGTACACATTACGGACATTTACAGATTTCTTCCTTCTGTATATTTCATAGTTAGGACGATTGTTGAAGCACGTTGTAAGCGGAGTAAGACAACTTGAGAAGCTGGAATAATAACAATTTATCGACAGGAAATTGTAGTGCCAAAAAATATATCTCACATATAATTAGCTAATTTACACTGTTGAAGCCATCGAGATTAAGAGTGATGACGTGGGCGGTCGTGAACTTTATGGGTCTCAAAGCACGAGCCATTATCGTGAGCAGACTTCTTTTTGTGTTTATACTCAAAGAAGCCCAGTCTCCTTCGTACAAGGCGTCACCCACGGCTAGGCTCTGAACATTAAAGACATTTGCCAAAATGAAGCTTTACTACAGTGAAGTGATCTGAGTATCATAATCGAGAAACGCACATACCTCGGATATAAAACGCGCATCTCTATAGAGATATGGCTTTCTCGGCAGTATATCAGATGGACACAGAAAATGTAGACACGAAGACAACTCGGCATGAAGACAGTACACTGTGAATGTGGGCACGCAAACATATGACCACGAATGGGCTGTACACCAAGTCAATGGTACACCGAAGAGAGTGAAAACAATACCAACTGAACACTCAACAACTGCATACAAATGACCGCATACTTCAGAGGGGACTATCCTCGAGTGATACCCTCATGACAGATTACGACAACACTACATAGACGATACTACCCTCGAGGAGAATCTATGCCTAACGCGCAATACCTCTTGGTATTGCGTTCCGAGCTAGCGTCTCTTATATTGTCGCAATCAGACATGAGCTTTGACTCAGAGGCCTGAAGTGGTCTGCAATTATGTTGAGTTGTCGAGTGTTAAGTTGTTGGGGTGTTCAGCTGGTAATGCGCATACTCTCCCGCTGTTAATTTGACTTGGTGTACAGCTCATTCGTGGTCATCTGTTTGCGTGACAATATTCACGGTGTACAGTTTCGTGTCGAGTTGTCATCGTGTCGACTTTGTCTGTGTCCACCCGATGCACCGGGGTCCGTTTCGAATCCTACTTTCTGAACGTGGATCATTTCACGATAAAAAAATAAGTATTCGCTATTTACCTCCACTGTTACTTCACACCCGTAGTAACAGTAATTAAATATTTGGACTGTCATGGCGATTATATACATGAATAACGATGTGAATTCTGGGCCGAATAACTTCATCGTCGAGGCTTCAAATACAGTCACGCAAAGAACCAAAGTACTTATGGCGTACTGCATAAATACCACGAGACCGAAAAGATCGTTCGACTTCTTGGCAAAACTAGAATTTTTTGAACATACCGACATCAATATAAAAAATTGATTGTCTGCATTGTGCGCTCTATAAAAAAATCATGTTGGACAAACTATCTTACTTGAATATTTGTATGTGATGATTGACACAGTTGGCAAGTAACTTCTTCTCTAAATTGGAGATTAATACATTTAATTCGTCACCTCGAACAGTATTACGGCTGTGAACGTTTATGCACTGCGACATGTCATGAAAGCGACATTTTAGTATATTCAATTGTGCGCATGTTTGCAACATCAATCCAGAGAACAGGGTGTCGAAAGCGGTGGTGACCACGCCGGCTGCCACTATGCCACCGATTTGTTGGCTGTAGACGAGCAAATAGACTAACGGAGATGCGTAATAATCAAAGGGTAACCAGGAACCATAAGGCAAAGCTCTTCGAGGTACATCTTCCGCGATAGTTTTCATTATCAGGCCAATACCCGTAAGTCCCACGAGTGCAGCATAGCGTAAAGTATTGGATCTTTGAAGTAAAATATATAAATGCTATAGTGCGTCAATAAACTTTCAATGTATTTGTCGATTTTCGATAATCGTACTTCTTTACAGCCGTAAAAAATCTAACAATGATTTGTCACAAGACAACTGTTGTTCACGGGGCGTAATTCGAGATATAGTACATTTCGAATCCCGTACAGACCTGATCAATTCATCGAATCTACGCTGAACCGCAAATTCTTTCTCAGAGCGAGGTCGAAATGAATCTTGTTGAAGAATTTTTGTTAACTCAATTATTTTACTTCGTTTCTTTAGTATATTCACACCTTTACTACAGTCTGCAATCAATGTCAGTAGAAGGAAAGAATTGTTGGCTAAAGTCGCGAGATCGCCAAATGAATTAACGAGTTCTATTAATCCCGAAATAATGACGGTAACCATCAGTAGCATCGTAAACCAGGTGTAACAGTTATAGAGTTTAGTTTTCCAGCCAGGCAGCCAATGCACCGGCGGCCACATTCCGATAAACTGAAGAATTACAAAAGCGTGTCTCATCGTTTGCATCGCCAGTAAATTTTTATCGAAAATATTTCCAATGCGTAAGACAGTTAACCCTCGGCAACAAATATGTAACTGAGTCGCTCGATCTTGCGTTGCGTTGTCGGCGACAGAGGCTTCAGGGACGTGCATTTTTTCCCCCTTTGGAATATTGATGACCAATTATTTTCTACCATCTCCGGCTAGAATAGAGCTCAGCTAACGATCGATGTTTTTTATCGTAATGGTTGGATACAACGGAAAGGGGATACAATTACACCGTACATGCGCCAAGCGTAACAGATGTCAAAATGGAAACAAGAAAACATTGTCTTTACCTCGAGGGTCATATGAAATATTAAATGGTTAATGATACAACCCATAGAGCACGAATCTCATAATGATGAATAAAAGATATCCATTTAGAGAGGTCTTTGCGATCTAAAAGAAGACGTCTTTTATATGTCTCAACTTCTCTTAAACTTGTCCGATACATGTAATCATTAAGACATTTCGAAAATGCCTCTTTTATTGGAATAACGAGACGATCGCGACCTTGAGCGCTATGACAGTTTATAGTTTAAAAAATTTGATGACATTAAGATAATCTGAAGAAAAAAGTTCAAAATTGAAATTTTCATATCGCTACTCCATAATAGTTTAAAATTACTATTTTCATATTGCTTCTTCATAAAAGGTGAAATTTGAAATTTTTATATATTTTTCTCATAATGTTCCTTTATTCACGAAGCTTCTTCTGTCAGAAAGCATTTTCTATATTTTTGGCTTCCTATGTGGTTTCTATGTGGAAAATCGCTTTCTACATGGTGAAACGCTGAGACGAATAATCAATCATTATAAATGAAAAATGTACCGAAAGTTTCGGCAGTGGTTTATATATATCTTTTTTTATTCGCCACTTTTCTCGGCAGCTTCGCTGCATTTTATATGCAAAACTGGAATCTTGTAAGCCTTTGGTGCGGACGTAGCAGTGAAATATTATCGTATCAGTACTATTTTTCATTAGTATGTCATTTTTGTACTGAAGATATTTTTTGTGATTGTCATGAAACTATATATATTATTCAATAAAAGTATTGTATAATAAGTAACTTCCAGACATACTTCCAAAATATATCGTACTTCGACTGTCTGGATGAACCGCCCACGAAATAGTTTCATATTTAGTGATCTATCAAAGAGGTTTTTTTTTTGTTCACAAAAGGAAATTCCTTAAAATCTCAGTTTTAAGACATCCAGAAGATGTCGAAAATCGACGCATTAGACGTCTTTCGGAGGACTTTTAGATAACAAACTGCATAACTTTGAGATAACATATAAGTGTCGGACATTTTTTAGGACCGATTTATGATCACTTTATGTCATCTCAGTGCTATGGGGGAAGATTCGTGCATTTCGTCGTTTAGCCATTGCCATAAGTCACCGTAATTACCGTAATTCTTCTTACTATAGTCCCAGTAATGCAGAACATTCCGAGAATGACTGTCCGCAGTAAAACCTCCGACCTATTTAATGTTTTTTGATAATTGAAATCGCAAATAAGTACTAAGGCACAATCTAAAATGTCTTCAGAAAACGGAGTGCGCAGACCGAAGTGCACATTATTTAAAAAAACAAGGTGAACATTCAACTTCTTTAGTAGTATATTGTGCAACAAGGATCGAAAGTTGGCGATTGCGACGAGTGTGAGGTTTACAGCCCGAGCGAAACAAGGGCTGCAGCACTTGGAACGGCAGTCGCGCAAGACGAATACTGAAAAGTGAGGTTACGTTTCCAGGGACGAAAGTGAACGAAATGCGAACTGCGCATGCGCGACTCTATCATTTCACCACAGGTTCACAACTGGCATGCAATGGGCCTCTTTCGGCTCGCAAGACTGCCATGTAAAGTGCCGCGTTTCATGCACGTGTGACAAAAATTGAAATTTTCATATCGCTTTCTCATAAAAGTTGAAAATTGAATTTATATCAATCGGTGGGAAAATGGCAGTTTTGCACACGCTTCGCGTGCAAAAACCCCTCCTTTTCCACCTTGTGAAATAAGATTTTGTACGATACTCATGCGAAAAACTTTTTTTTTTTTACTCGTGTGATCGCAACCCATGCCTTCGGTTCATATTGCAAACTTGCACTCGTTAGAAAAAGTTTTTCGCACCAGTATCGTAATGTACTATTTCCATATCGCTTCCTTATACAAGTTGAAAATTGAAAATTTCATATAGCTTTCTCATTGGCTGGGGAAAAACGGCGCGTGCATATTGCTCGAGGTACGATGGTGAGCGGCGGGAATATTTCAATAAACCGTAAACGTCTCTATTACTGTAAATAATTGCATAATTAATCCCTTCATTCGTTACCTCTCCCCACCAATATTTTCGGCGGGCCCGGTACCTGGCGACGTCCTAAAATTATCGCGAAGTATTACACGAGCGAAATTAATATTCAAATGACAGTGACGCTGACGCTTCATCCGAAATCTCACGCGACGTCTCGCCTGTAGAATGTAATATCTGAGGCCGATCCAGGGATATCCGACATCGGGTCTGATGCTGCCATCGTTAAGGTGCGACTTCCCCGTAATCCGTGTGCCCAAGGCGAGGATTTCGATGTTGTTAGAGATAAGAAGAATAGAGCTGAGAGCGATTGAGACTCTGATAACGGGAATAATCAGTGTGCTCGCCGAAATCGAAGTCTACGCTGATCTGTGACGCGACAAAAGAAATACCGCATCAAAACGATTTCCTCCCTCCAACAAGGCCGGTTACGCCCGTCCTCGGCAGTAAGACTTTGGTCTCTGAAAATCTCGTTGACCGGTACGTGGAGCCTCTTACAATTATTCCTGCGCCCTACGAACTACTCGCACGCGCTAAAGATAGTCGGCTGCTTAGCATAATTGTGATATGGTGCGACGGATCTCCTTGTTGCATAGTCCAATACTTCGGTTCCCAGTACCAGTCCTGTCAAATGGTGGTGTGATAATACCCGCATCGCGAGATATATGTTCCAGAAGAGGTTCACATAAGTGCGAGACAAAAATTCTGAGCCGCAATGAGAGAAGCTGCTTTCCTCGAAGGCTTACACACCACAATGCTCGTGGACGTTATTACTTATTTATCAGCAATGGTCCGATGAGGCGACATATTGATAAATACTATTATCTCCTCTGTAAAAATTGTTTCATATTCTCCCCTGTTACTATCATCGATCGGTTTTCCATGCCGAAGGATATTGAGCTCTCGAGAGATGGGGGTATGAAAAGAAAAAGTGTAGTCCACGCTTTTTCAATTTTTCAGCAAGTAATTATATAGTACAGCAATTTTTAGTCCTCATAATCGCTTAACATTGTTGCGTTTTTTTTCAGTGCGCAACTCCGAATATCACGAGGGATGCATTGGATGCAAAAGTTACCGTACTTTTAATGTGCGTAGATTGACTTGCCGTCTCGTTATCACGATGATATTTGCTGAAGAAAATTGTGCACCGAGTAGAAAAGTTTCATCAGCTGTGTAAAACAAAGATGATGGTATCATGAATTAATCGAGGCCATAAAAAAAAGAATTTTTTATTATATATCAACGACCTGATACCAATAGGACGAACAGGCTATGCTTATACACAGCTGGTATGTCCTTATGGAATTAAACCATCGATACATTTATATATTTATGAATCTTTGCATACTGACACTATTGTAGGGATCGAGAATCTATGTAATTGCGTAGCCACTGGTGTTTCTTATGGGTTCCAGCGTACGAATCATGACCATACGGAGATCTTTTTTTGTACTCTTCTCAAACGATGCCCAATCCATTTCGTACACAGCAGTGCCAACATCTACACTCTGCGATTGACATAAAATCTTGATGCATGACTTTCGAAGGAAGAAAAAAATGTTTCCTCTTAAATAAACAAACTCATTTCAACAATATCTTCGTTTCCATTCCAGCATATGAGACATATGCATGAGCGTCCACGCCGGATAGACGATTATGAAAGTAAATTTAGCACTGACAAAACTCGTGTTTGAGAGCGTGTAAGTGCCCACGCAAATGATAAATGTGCCCACACAGTAATATAGTTACTAACGTTTCTTGACCACAAACGTCCACAATTATTTTCTTGTTAATTTCACAAAAAAATCTTGTCCATTTTACAAAAATGTCTGCGAACTTTACGAATATTTTTCGTAAAATGTAATATGCTAACAAATGTAATATTACATTCGATAAATGTAAAATGAACAACAAAATAATTGAGCACGTTTGTGGACAAAAAAAGGTTTATTAAATGTACAAATTTTGTTTACTGTGCACGAAGAATTGAATGTATATTCATACTTTCTGACAATTTATTCATAATTACATTTTGTTTCTATTCTTTTCTTATTGATTCGTCGATTTAGCTCAATATCTTGTGATGATTCAGAATTAATTTCTTCATTTCTTCCCTCTCAATAGTCATGATGCTGGTCTCGCTGAAGTTCTTCGCTGAAAGCGAAAGTGACATCAAGAAGAAGCGAAATTTAAGAATATTATTAGTTGACTGCAGGTCAGTGCCTTCAATCCGTGGAAGAGAGTGTCGTGAATACCGCCGAACGTCGCAGCTGTCGCGTGCCCAAGTATTTGGTGAAGAAATTTTATCCAAAAGCCGATCGAGCTCGTATAATCCACGGGTAGTCACGCCTTAAACGGCAGAGTACGTTGAGGTACGTTTATAAAAAATGGACCCATGGCTATCACAGCCACGGCAATTTTTGACAGTCCACCGAACAATAATATGTAACGCCTTCGACAACGTGTACAATTTCATATCTCCTCCTCACAAAAAAGAAAAATAATAAGAATAATTATTTATCGGAAGGTACTTTATTATTAAATTACGTCGATTTTGCTCACTTGCATCGGTATTGCAATTTCCTCGTTTTCTCCAGGGTTACATATATCGCTTCTTAGTATCTCCATCAATTGTATCATGCCTTTACTTCGACAGATAAATTGTTACTAGCGCACTAACTTCAGCATGATATTGCCCACGATTAAGCAAGCGTTGCCTTTGGAGAAGTAGATTTTGCCTCATTTCTATTAAAGAGCAATTATTTTCTCCGTTCTCCAGTTATCATGGCGCCCGACAGTCTATCCATCATTTATTTTTTTATTTATTTATTTTTTTTGTGAATATGACAATATTCTTCCATTGCACTGTCCGTTCGTATTAAATATTAAATGGTTAATGATACAGGGTACGTGTGTGTTTGACTCCAACACCGCCATATGTCACCGTAATTAACCAGTGAATGCCCGCGGTTGTAGTATTAAGGTAGATATAAGTATTAAGGTAACAAATAAAATATGTTAAAAAAACCCAAATCCAGATATGTCCGGACGGTAGTTTCATTTTACTTAAAAAAGTTGTGAATATGGCCTGGTCTATATATAGTTGTTTGCTAATGGCGATAGGCCGTATTCACCGCTCTTACCATGTCTCGGGCAAAAGGATACTAGGGACATTACGAACATTTTTATAACATTTACTTTGATTTTCAAGGGACTCTGCTTTCATACAGGTACACATTACGGACATTTACAGATTTCTTTCTTCTGTATATTTCATAGTTAGGACGATTGTTGAAGCACGTTGTAAGCGGAGTAAGACAACTTGAGAAGCTGGAACAATAACAATTTATCGACAGGAAATTGTAGTGCCAAAAAATATTTCTCACATATAATTAGCTAATTTACACTGTTAAAGCCATCGAGATTAAGAGTAATGACGTGGGCGGTCGTGAACTTTATGGGTCTCAAAGTACGAGCCATTATCGTGAGCAGACTTCTTTTTGTGTTTATACTCAAAGAAGCCCAGTCCCCTTCGTACACGGCGTCACCCACAGCTAGGCTCTGAAAATTAAAGACATTTGCCAAAATGAAGCTTTACTGCAGTGAAGTGATCTGAGTATCATAATCGAGAACCGCACATACCTCGGATATAAATCGCGCATCTCTATAGAGATATGTCGTTCTCGGCAGTATATCAGATGGACACAGGATATGTAGACACGAAGACAACTCGACATGAAGACAGTACACTGTGAATGTGGGCACGCAAACATATGACCACGAATGGGCTGTACACCAAGTCAATGGTACACCGAAGAGATTGAAAACAATACCAACTGAACACTCAACAACTGCATACAAATGACCGCATACTTCAGAGGGGACTATCCTCGAGTGATACCCCCATGACAGATTACGACAACACTACATAGACGATACTACCCTCGAGGAGAATCTATGCCTAACGCGCAATACCTCTTGGTATTGCGTTCCGAGCTAGCGTCTCTTATATTGTCGCAATCAGACATGAGCTTTGACTCAGAGGCCTGAAGTGGTCTGCAATTATGTTGAGTTGTCAAGTGTTAAGTTGTTGGGGTGTTCAGCTGGTAGTGTGCACACTCTCCCGGTGTTGATTTCACTTGGTGTACAGGTCTTTCGTGGTCATCTGTTTGCGGGCCAATATTCACGGTGTACAGTTTCGTGTCGAGTTGTCCTCGTTTCGACTTTGTCTGTGTCCACCTGATACACTGGGGTCCATTCCGAATCTTGCTTTCTGAACGTGGCCCTGCGCATTTATCGATCGTGATACTCGGATCATTCCTCGATAAAAAAATAAGTATTCGCTGTTTACCTCTAGTGTTACTTCACACCCGTAGTAACAGTAATTAAATATTTGGACTGTTATGGCGACTAAGTATATGAATAACGATATGAATTCTGGACCGAATAACTCCATCGTCGAGAGTTCAAATACACTCATGCAGAGAACCAAAGTACTTATGGTGTACTGTATAAATACCACGAGACCGAAAAGATCGTTCGACTTCTTGGCAAAACTAGAATTTTTTTAACATAGAGACATCAATGTAAGAAATTGATTGTCTGTATTATGCACGCTATATAAAAATCATGTTGGACGAACTATCTTACTTGAATATTTGTATGTGATGACTGACACATTTGGCAAGTAATTTTTTCTCTAAATTGGCGATTAATAAATCTAATTCGTCACCTTGAACAGTATGACGGCTGTGAATGTTTATGCACTGCGACATGTCACGAAAGCGACATTTTAGTATATTCAATTGTGCACATGTTTGCAACATCAATCCAGAGAACAGGGTGTCGAAAGCGATGGTGACCGCGCCGCCTGCCACTACGCCACCGATTTGTTGGCCGTAGACGAGCGAATAGACTAACGGAGATGTGCTATAATCGAAGGGTAACCAGGAACCGTAGGGCAAAGCTCTTCGAGGTACATTTTCCACGATAGTTTTCGTTGTTAGGCCAACAACCGAAAGTCCCACGAGTGTACCAAAGCGCAAAGTATTGGATCTTTGAAGTCAAGATATATAAATGCTACAATGCGTCAATAAACTTTCAATGTATTTGTCGATTTTCGATAATCGTACTTTTTTACAGCCGTAAAAAATCTAACAATCATTTGACACAAGACAAATGTTGTTCCCGGGGCGTAATTGGGTATATAGTATATTTCGAATCACATACAGACCTGATCAATTCATCGAATCTACGCTGAACCGCAAATTCTTTCTCGTTGCTAGGTCGAAATGAATCTTGTTGAAGAATTTTTGTCAACTCAAGTATTTTACTTCGTTTCTTTAGTATGTTCACACCTTTACAACAGTCTGCGATCATTGTCAGTAGAAGGAAAGAATTGTTGGCCAAAGTCGCGACATCGCCAAATGAAGTAACGAGTTCTATTAACGCCGAAAGAATGACGGTAACCACCATTAGCATCGTAAAACAGGTCAAACCGTTGTAGAGTGTAGTTTTCCAGCCGGGCACCCAATGCAGCGGCGGCCACATTCCGATAAACTGAAGAATTACAAAAACGTGTCTCATCGTTTACATCGCCAGTAAATTTTTATCGAAAATATTTCCAATGCGTAAGCCCGTTAATCCTCGGAAAAAAAATATGTAACTATGTCGCTTGCTCTTGCGTCGCGTTGTCGGAGACAGAGTGCAGGTCTCGGAGGGGTGCATTATTTCCCCCTTTGGAATATTAATGACCAATTATTTTCTACGATCTCCGGCTAGAACAGAGCTCAGCTAACGATTGATTTTTTTATCGTAATAGTTGGGTACAACGACAAGGGGATTCAAAGATACAATTACACCGTAAGTACATGCGCCATCCATAACAGATGTAAAAATGGAAAATAAAGGAAACATTCTTTTTGCCTCGTGGGTCATATGAAATATTAAATAGTTAATGATACAAAGTACGTGCATTTCGTCGTTTAGGCATTGCCATAAGGCACCGTACTTACCGTAATTCTTCGTACTGTAGTCCCAGTAATGCAAAACATTCCGAGAGTGACTGTCTGCAGTAAAAACTCCAACCTATTTAATGTTTTTTGATGGTGGAAATCGCAAATAAGTACTAAGGCACAATCTCAAATGTCTTCAGAAAACGGAGCGCGCAGACCGAAGTGCACATTATTTAAAAAAAAAAAACAAGGTGAATATTCAACTTCTTTAAATTGAAATTTTCATATCGCTTTCTGATAAAAGTTGAAATTTGAATTTATATCAATCGGTGGGAAAGTGGCAGTTTTGCACACGCTTCGCGTGCGAAAACCCCTATTTTCCCACCTTGTGAAATAAGATTTTGTACGAAAGTCGTGCAAAGAACGTTTTTTTTTTTACTCGTGTGATCGCAACCCCCGCCTTCAGCTCATGCTGTAAACTCGCACTCGTTAGAAAAATTTTTTCACACTAGTATCGTAATGTACTATTTCCATATCGCTTCCTTATATAAGTTGAAAATTGAAAATTTCATATAGCTTTCTCATTGGATGGGGAAAAATGGCGCGCGCATATTGCTCGAGATACGTTGGTGAGCGGCGGAAATATTTCAATAAACCGTATACGTCTGTATTACAATAAATAATGTTTATTTTTTTACACAATCGTATTACGAACATTACAACTGAATTAAAGAGCGATATCAGTAAAATATATATAATGTAGATCGTGTGTATAAATATAAATCTGTAAAGTGGCTAGACAAAAAGTGTACGGAAAAACCGCTAGCCAATAGCTAACTACTACATGATTTGTTTTTAACCCTTTGACTCAGCGTGTACGCAGCATTTTGTACACCGAAAAAACAAAACAAAAATTACTTTCAGCTAAATATTGCATTATATCGACATATCCATAGAACGATCGCAATCCGCCTCGCAATGATTAATAAAGAAATCGAAGAATCATTTATCGCGCGGTAAAAATTAAAGTTTCAACGCCAAAGGGTCAATTTGTACGGACTCCCTCCATCACATTTTCGTTCTCACCGCGAGGCAATGCCGTTTTTTGTCCTCGGTACCTGTTCTCGGTTCACGCCGAACGAATAAAAATATATTTGTACTAAAAATGTGATGATACGAAGAGCTATGCTGTGTCAGTTGTTCACACAAAAACGTCGTACTGACTAATGATTTATCTGAAGAATCCAAAGTAATTTGAATATGCGAAGCAATCGGTGGCAATCGTGGGAGCACCGTGCAGGGATCCCTTAAAAAAAAAGTAAACAAAATAATGACTGAAAGCTGAAGTGATTTGAAAGTTGATCCGTGGAAAAAAAGCACAATACCAATTCGGCTGTCAATGAGAATTGCGTTATTGCATAAGGTATATTACGCTATCCGATAAGTTGGATAGCGATCTTGCACTGTTTATCGTGTCAAGGAACCTAGTACCTATTTAGCTGAATTTCAATCGCTTATCACAGACTGTCAATCCCGTCTAATAAAGTACTTCTACAGTCGTCGTTCGTGCCTTTCACAGTTTTCTTTTCTTTTCTCCTGTTTTTTCTTTATTATTTATTATTCTTCTGATTGCTAAATTAATTACTCATGCCCAATTTAATGTCAATAAAACGCTCGCGACAGCGGTGTAGTTATTTATAGATTCCATGATGCAATAACTCGGGATGCAGTCGAACCAGTCCTGTGCTATCAGAAACTTCGCGCGACCGCTCGCGGCTTTGAGAAATCTCTCAATACGCCCGTACTCGCGCGGTCTTTGATTTTGTTAACGTATCTCAATCTCTTTAATTAAAAACGCTCAACTTTTGAAACTGTATCCTATCCCCCTCTCATTATTACTACGAGTAGCGAGAGATGTTTTCGTTTTCTTTTTCTTTAAATAAATTCAAATTTCATTGACCATCGTTGAGTATTTGAGCCATGCTATGCAACGATTTCACCGAAATTCACGTGACCGGTCTCTTTGGCGTGATGGCTGGCTGCCTCCTGGCCGCTCAGTTGAATGTCGCAGTCCATGCATTTGAGCGTAAGTTTTTGAACGTCCGTGTATTGCCGACTAGATTGGGCCTCCCGCGCCAGTTGCTCCGCGACCAATAGTATCTTGACGTCGTCTGTCGGAAATATCGTTTGTATGCTGCCACCCTGGCAAAAGAAATTACCTCTCGTCAGCGAACGGAGCAACAAGCAATTTGGCAAAATTTTAAAAACGTAGAACATGACCCAAAAGATATCTGCATGAGACCAAATTTCACCAAGTTATAATGGCTGTGTTTTACATCCAGCAAACTTTCCTCAGGGAAGTTCGCTCAGAGAATAAAATTCTACAAGCCAACAATTTTTTTAATTCCTGAAGCAGCGCATTCACAGAGACTTTCCCAATAAGAAATTTGATACCATGCAAATATCTTCGGGGTCATTTCAGAATGACCCTGAAATATCTGCACGAGATTAAATTTCATCAAGCAAACTCACACATTGTTAAACTCTTGTCTATGTTGTCTTAAATTATAAATAAATAAAAAGTTATAATGCTGTGTTTTGCATAGCACAAACTTTGCCCCGGCAAGTTCTATTTAGGTAATAAAATTCTACAAGCGAACAATTTCTTTTCTTCCAAAAGCAGCGCATTGCAAGAGTTTCGCCAAATATGAAATTTTATGTCACGCAGATATCTTCAGAGTGATGTTAGCACGCCGAACTCACGTCCAGAGATTCAAGAAACAGAGGATCGTAGTGTATGCCATTGAAAATGAGAAAAACTCTCTGGGCGTAGTGTTGGTCCTCGCCGAATCTATTTATAATGGCATTGATGCTGTCCACGACAGCGATCTCCAAGCCATAAAATCTTGACAGTATAGATAATTCTATGGCTCCACCCCACGAGTCGGATCTCATGATCCAATCGCAGTACTCCGAATTGGGCCTTCCCAGAATGGCCTCCGAATACTCATCCTGATCGGAAGCCACCGCGTGGGCAATAATCTCTCTCATAAACTCCGAACAGCTGGGATCTATTCTGCCTGAAATCAAAGGTAAAAAAAAAAAAACCCAAAAATCCATCTCTTTAGTATCGAATGTAGATGGCGCCGTTGCAATAAAGTAATCTACCTTTTTTTTCGATTATTTTTTATTCATATAATACCATTGAGTACGTATCCGACGCTGGTGAAAAGGCACGAATTGTCGGCAGGAACAATTTTTTTCATCAACACACCGGGTATGTCGGTGAAACTTTCGCTATTTACTATGTGCGATCGTGGTATATCGGCGTTGTCGCGAATCTTATTGTCGATGACTTGTGATTTCTCCTCGACAATGAGCGTGTCGCCGGAGGTTATTCCGGTCTCGTCCAGTGTCGCCTTACCGTTCGCGAGATCAAGGGCTTTAGGTGGAAATCCACCGAGTACGTTGAGCATGTCGATCTTTATGCCAGTCAGCTCGGAGAGTTTGAATTTCAGCTCGGATACTCTGTCTCTCGGCGTCAAGCCGTTCACCACCTTCTGACCCGATTTGGTTTTTACCCTCAGAACGAAACCAGCCATTCCTTCGCGGAGAGCAACTTTGCGGGAGATGTACACGAAGAGATCGCGTATCGATGGTCTCGGCCTGCTGCTTTCTATCTGCTTCACGGGTTTCGCGAACAACCCCGAAAACTTCGAGATCAGCTAATTGCCCGCTGCCACGTATTTCCCGAATTGGACCAACAGTCTGTCATATCACGGCCACGAATCGAAGTTTATTGATAATCTCACTAATTCATCGTGGTTCACTTTGATCTCTCGCTCTCTCCCGTATACGTCCTCTCTCGGATCCCCGAATTACGACACACTTGGCCTACTAAACCCTATTGATAGAGCAGTGTGCTCTCTGCACGATCCGACCGCTTGTCACTCGTAGTGCGAGGCGAGTGGCGCTGCTCGTCGACGCGAGAGATTCACCGCTCGCTGACTGTACATGGACTTTTGTTGATGCTCGGAGCTCTTGATGTTTTTTTTTTTTTTTTTTTTTTTTTTTTTTTTTTTTTTTTTTTTAAATGCGTTCGGTATACAAACATTGAAGGGCAAGCGGCTATGTTAGCTATATGTTCTGTCAGCCTACGGTGAGTCCAAACGTACAGCTGCGATGGTAAGTTGTTCGTCTCTTACCGTCGACGACTCGCAACGACAAATATAAAGAATTTTACGTCAATTATTTGTCAAGGACCGAGTAAACCGGTTACACTTTACCGAGTCAAAGATCAATTGGTTAAAAAATTCTCCGCATCGCATCCAGTAATTTAAGGTCATTCGACGTGTCAACGATCGTGACAATCTACTTTACCTACGGATATTACGAGACACAAGTACATGAGAATTCAGCCGCACGACTATATGGAAGAATATTCGTATTTATATTGTGTGTGTGTATATACATATATATATACATAGGTATACAAATAATTCCTTTTGTTTTTTTTTTTGTTTTCATAAATTAACCGTATGTTTTATCAATATAGTAATTTTTAGATGATTACGCGGTGAATGATGAGGAACACGTTTTATGTTTTGATCTGTTTTTGTTCTTTTTTTAGCTTTAACTACGACACGTATAGTTTTCCGTGAACGTCAGCAGAAAAACGAGACACCCGGCCAGGATGCCCAAAGCCGCTGGGCTGAGACTCTCGATGATTCTCTTGGCGACGTCCAACACATCGTTCGTTATCCCTGAGACCCCCGACGCCCTCGAAGCCGCGAGAAAATGTATCGCCGCCCCGTTCGGCTGTGGCTGAAACAAAGAGGCAAAGAGTTATCGGTATGGCATTAACGCCATGTGAAACACTCTCTCGCGGTGTTTCGGTCCACTGCGAGCGTCAGTCACGTGACTTTAACCTACGATTGAGGTAGTTATCTCGCGAAGGCAATCCAAAGTCATGTGCATAAACTTTTTACACGTTACAATTTAACTGTCGTATGTTACTTGTACAAAATCTCGAAGGCTTTTACCGACCATTTGAATGAATAATTAGATCTTGAAAATCGGTTTTTTTTTTTACACGGCGCTTATGGGAGAGCTAGCGAAATTGATATTCAAATCGAGAATTAACATACTCAGATTAAAGATAGAGAAAAAAAATATGAAGTACTGTGGACTCGCGAATCAATCGGTAATTCATGCGCAAGAAAAAGAAAAAAGTGAAGTCACCGGACTAATGTTCAATAGAACGGCGATCAAAGTGCACGGTTTCGGGCTAAATGACGTTTCCTAACCTGATTGTCGTAAAAATGAAGTCAAATTCACACCAAACAAATAATCTGCTTACAAATAATCGGCTCAATAT
Organism: Amblyjoppa proteus; assembly: GCA_963922035.1. Taxonomy (NCBI): domain Eukaryota; kingdom Metazoa; phylum Arthropoda; class Insecta; order Hymenoptera; family Ichneumonidae; genus Amblyjoppa; species Amblyjoppa proteus. Next base: position 16,037,599 of record OY998230.1, read on the forward strand.
AATTGCGAACATTTTCATAGATACTCTATTATTTATTTATTTATTTTTTTTTTTTTAATAATATTATTGATGCAGACAAAGTACCGCATATAATTAATTGTTCATGTCATATAGACGCTGATGTCTATGACACCGGCATACCGACATAGTTACCTTATAAACGCCGTCGATTTAAATCACGCTGAAGATATCTGCATGAGACTAAATGTCGTCAAGTTATATATTAGAACGGCTGTGTTTTGTTGCTCGGCGAAGTTCACTTTGAGAATAAAATTCTGCAAGTGAACAATTTCTCTTTTCAAAGCAGTGCATTGACTGAGACTTGGAAAACATGAAATTTTATGTCATGGTAGATATCTCAAAGGTCATCGATTTAAACGATTTTTTATCTTTCGAAAAATACAATAACTTTTTTTTTTTTTTTTTCTAGCGGTCTCGGCCGGTATTCGACGCTCGATGTCATGAGCCAATCGGAAATAAGAAGAAGGCCAATATCGATATAACGCGAGCGATACGACTGCACGACCCACCTAACAGTAGTCAGTGCATTTTACCCAAATCGATTTGATGGAAGGGTGAATTATCAAATTGCAAAAACTTTTTATTTTATTTTTCTAGTCATCTCTCCCGGCTGGTACTCGACTCTCGATGTCAGGAGTCAATCGAAAAAAGAAGAACGTCAACATCGACGTAAAGCGAGCGATACGAATGCATGGGGCAGCTAGCGGGAGCCAGTAATGCATTTTTCCCAAATCTATCGACGGATTCGGGGAAAATGCCTTTTCAAATTACAATAACCTTTTATTTTTGTTTTTATTATTTTTCTTTTGCGATCTCTCCCAGCCTCTACTCGACGCTCGATGTCAGAAGACATTAAAAAAAAAAAAAACAACGACAATACCGAGATAAAACGAGCGATACGACTGGAAGGCACGCAAGTAGTGGCGGTCAGTGATGCATTTTCCCCAAATCGATCGACGGATTTGGGAAAAATGCCTTTTAAAATGACAATAACCTTTTATTTTTATTCTCATTATATTTCTTTTGCGATTTCTCCCAGCCTGTACTCGACGCTCGATGTCAGAAGACATTAAAAAAAAAAAACAACGACAATACCGAGATAAAACGAGCGATACGACTGGAGACACGCAAGTAGTGGCGGTCAGTGATGCATTTTCCCCAAATCGATCGACGGATTTGGGAGAAATTCCTTTTAAAATTACAATAACCTTTCATTTTTATTCTCATTATATTTCTTTTGCGATTTCTCACAGCCTGTACTCGACGCTCGATGTCAGAAGACATTAAAAAAAAAACAACGACAATACCGAGATAAAACGAGCGATACGACTGGAAGGCCCGCAGGTAGTGGCGGTCAGTGATGCATTTTCCTCAAATCGATCGACGAATTTGGGAGAAATGCCTTTTAAAATGACAATAACCTTTTATTTTTATTTTTATTATATTTCTTTTGCGATTTGTCCCAGCCTGTACTCGACGCTCGATGTCAGAAGACATTAAAAAAAAAAACAACGACAATACCGAGATAAAACGAGCGATACGACTGGAAGGCCCGCAGGTAGCGGCGGTCAGTGATGCATTTTCCCCAAATCGATCGACGGATTTGGGAGAAATTCCTTTTAAAATGACAATAACCTTTTATTTTTATTCTCATTATATTTCTTTTGCGATTTCTCACAGCCTGTCCTCAACGCTCGATGTCGGGAGGCAAAAAAAAAAAAAAAAAAAAAAAAAAAAAAAAAAAAAAACCACCGACAATACCGAGATAAAGCGAGCGATACGACTGGAAGGCGCGCAGCTAGCGGTGGTCAGCGATGCATTTTTGCCGAATCGATCGACGGAAGGGCGGGAGCATGGTCGGGTGCGGAAACTATCGGACCACCCGATAAGATACACTGGAAATCACCGGCGTCGGTGCATCGAGCACCCGCGAAGGTTAGAGATCGCGCGATGTTTCGCCCGTTATCTTACCTGCTGCAAGAACGCGCTCGCCGATGAGCGGGCGGAATAATCGTCATCGACGAGTTTCCTCCTTTCCGCGCTGTTAGTGGAATTTAACGCCGACGAATAACTCATCGCCTTCGCGCCGGTGTCACCCGAAGTCGTCGTCGCGCTCGAGTTTCTTTCCGGATACAACGACGAGCCGCGAATGTAGCTCGCGCTCAGTATCACGCTGCTTCTCACGTCAAGCTGAGGCTGCAGAAAAACGTTGAGCAGCAACGCGTGTATAACGTAAATCGCCACCAGACACAAGTAGCTCCGATCGCTTCGACGCCCAAAGTCATTCTCCCTCATTTCCGTTTACGTGCACGGTGTCAGTCTTTGTTTGCCGATTAACAAAACAGTTTTCTCCTCGCAGTAGTACGTTTATGCAGGACTTAAACACTCGACGGTGTAATTCGGTGGAACACGACAAAGGCCCGCGCAATTTTTCCGCACTGACGCAACACCTGGCGTGAAAACAAAAAAATATCGCCTCCAGTAATTTATATCACTGAGTCACCGAATGGCTTCGAAAAAAAAAAATATATATATATATATATATATATATATATCCGTCTTCGTATGTTAGGCCGTTGTGGGCCGGGTCGATCGATTCCTGTCGATTGAAGCTCCGGCGATCGTCTGTCGATGGGACCGTTCGTCTCAATTTTTTTTTTTCTTTTGTTTTCTGTATTTTTCCGTAGAATTTTGTTGATAAAATATTAATTCCACGGACGATTACGATACGAGGTACACGCCGAACGGATTCTCAAAATCGTCCGCTCTTATTATTTTACTTTTGTTGGCCTTATCGCACACTCGATCGATATCGAGACCGATCGTATAAAACCGCGAGTGAAATCACAGAATCGACCGGATCGTCCGATGTTTCGAACGACATCGAGCGACGAGTTTATACGGCGTTTTCGCTCTCGTCTATCGGACCGACTCACTCGGCCCGGCTTTGTTGTCAAACAGAGATGCCCCCAAACGGATTCGTCCTCATCGTTCTCTCGGTTATTCGCAGCGAAAAATCGACGATCTCTGGGTTTCACCGATTGCTCGGACGGTCGGCGATGAGGATACGTCGGCAAGATAATTCAATGACGAGAGACACATGTAAACGTATCAACGGAAGCGACGATATATCACAGTAACAACGGACGAACGGAGATTCGACGATGTTGCCTCGATCGAAGTGCTCTCGATGCTGTTCGGTGGAGACTATGAATTACAGTGCGACGGGCTTCAACGATGCGCGGAGGAGCATCGTTGCTGCCAGTCCAGGGTAATGCCGACGTATCACTGAATTTTCCTATTATAAAGATACCGGCGAATACTCCCCCCGGGGGAACGAGAGAGCGAGCGATTGGTACGTGGCCGAGGTTCCGATAATGCGATGATATTTGCCGTTGTTCGAAGAACCTTATCGGCAGGTATATATTTCGTTCGTGGTGCTCTCTCGGTAACACCTACTGAACAAAAAAATATATATATATAGGTGTATATGTATATTTATTTTTTCATTGTAGGTCGCATTGCCGTAGACCCCTTTATTATCTTCATTCTGGGGCGGCCGACGATAAAATGATTCACATGTACTTCGTTACTCGTGCAATGACGAATTCGTCCATTTTAGCAGCACTATCTTCCTCGCCGGAAGGTCCTCCCGGTCTCGATCGTCATCGCAAAAACGCCCGCCGTTTCAATGATTATTCGTATACATTTTTTTTTTGTTGTCTTCGTTTTTGTAATAATTTATTTATATATATATTTTTTTTACAGGAGTATCCAGCGCAGGTTGCAGGTAAGAAGATACAGTGATTCTCTTATCTGACGGACGAATTTCGCGGCTCGGTGGGAGAGGCGTGTTATCACACGCGTACTTGGTCGAAACGCGGATCGAAGGGATAATCTCGGGAGAGCTCCGATCCGATCATACGCGCGCTCTTATCCACGGTAAACTTTATTTGATTTTTGTTCGTGATCTCATACGTTAGTATCTTCTTTTATTTTACTTAACTTCCTTGTTCACTAAATCGATTGCCGTTAAAGAGCCTTTTGCACAGTTGAGAAAATAATTAACAACTTCATTGTTTTTTTTTTTTTTTTTTCTTTTTTAGGCTAGTGTGAAAAAATGTATCCTTATCACACACACGCAAGACGATAAAGATGGCTCGGCTAACACGAGATTCGGTCTGCTTTCTCCTTTATCGGAACGGACTAACGAATCTCGATACCGTCTTGTAATGTAACTCGCATTCCGGACGGCGCTTCTTTTTTTTTTTCTCGAGAGAGAGAGAGAGAGTGAATCGAAAATCCCCGCAAGATCTATCACCATCGCTGATATCTCGCTCGAAAGTCCACCACGTTGGATCGTCTCCGTTGTCTATTCGTCAGATTGACAAGTGCTCGAGAAGCTTCGTCACCGGCCCGGAGAACGCGACCCGCGTGAATGCCAGAGATAGCGACGACTACGAGCCTTTAAAATTATGGCTGTTTACCGCGGGCTTTGACGACTCGTGATTATTACGATTTCTGTGAAACTCACCGTTTACTCGCACGCCACACGACGTAAACGATTATCTCACAGTTTACATGGCGTTTTTTTTTTTGCTCTTATCTGCTTCGATGCGCTCAATGCGTATTGTCCTGTTACGCGCCGGGAGTTTATTCGACTCGGGCATCGCTCACGAAAAATCCACCGACGCGCCAATCGAGATTGCAGATGCATTTTTTTTTTTTTTTTTTCTCTTCTTTTTTCATTAACCTTGCGCGCACCTCCTTCGTCTTTGCGGTCGTATAATTTTTTCGTCATCCGGGCATCGTGACATCCTCCCCGTCGCGAGGCGACAACGCGTTATTAGATAATAAATGTGTCGCGTGAAGTTTACGTCACACCGCAACCGCACGACGCGGAGAATTAATTCTGCTAATGCTTCGACAAGAAAAAAAAAAAAAAAAAACGTTTATATGGCAGTCGAGGAAATTTTTGATTTGACAGCCCGCGGTGATAAAATTAGTCGGTTATGGTAAATGGAAGGGCAAACTCGGTCGGGTTATCGGCGAGCGAGATTCGCCGATGATGATCGGCTTAGGTCGAATTCGACTGGTGACGATGGCGGAAGTGTTTTTAAAACGATATCGACCGTCGCCGTACATGCGGTTCTTCACGACGTCGCCCCGGATCTTGGAACCAACGATCATCGTTCGGGAATCGCCGAGCAATCGGCGACTCTGGCCAATTTAACTGACGGTACAGTTTCTCGTCTTCTTTTTCGTATCTCAGTCTATTTATTTTGCCGGGCGAGATCGCTGGAATTTTACAAGTCTGAGATTCGGTCGGTATAACGGCCGATTCGATTGTACGTTTCCGAAAATGTTGATGTTGATCGAAGAGTACGTTCAGTCGTTCGGCTCACTCCGAACGATTGTTTGACAACAGCTACGGAGATACAAATTAGCGGAATGGAATTTTTAAAATTTACCCACATAGCACTGAGATGACATAAAGTGATCATAAATCGGTCCTAAAAAATGTCCGACACTTATATGTTATCTCATAGTTATGCAGTTTGTTATCCAAAAGTCCTCCGAAAGACGTCTAATGCGTCGGTTTTCGATATCTTCTGGATGTCTTAAAACTGAGATCTTGAGGAATTTCTTTTTGTGAACAAAAAAAAAAAAAAACCTCTTTGATAGATCACTGAATAATAAGCTATTTCGTGGGCGGTTCATCCAGGCAGTCGAACTACGATATATTTTGGAAGTATGTTCTCTGTACTTTCTTGGATTTCAATTGTAAATGTTGAAACTATAAAAAGATAGTCGCTTGGATCAGAAGTTTACATTATCTCAGGTCACTAAATCACTGCATGTAAGTAATTTATTATACAATACTTTTATTGAATAATATATGGAGTTTCATGCCAATCACAAAAAATATCTTCAGTACAAAAATGATATACTAATGAAAAATAGTACCGATACGATAATACTTCACTGCTACGCCTGCACCGAAGGCTTACAAGATTTCAGTTTTGCATACAAAATGCAGCGAAGCTGCCGAAAAAAGTGTCGAATAAAAAAAAAGATATATATAAACGACTGCGGAAACTTCCGGTACATTTTTCATTTATAATGATTGATTATTCGTCTCAGCGTTTCACCACGTAGAAAGCGATTTTCCACATAGAGACCACATAGGAAGCCAAAAATATAGAAAATGCTTTCTGACAGAAGAAGCTTCGCGAATGAAGGAACATTATGAGAAAAATATATAAAAAATTTCAAATTTCACCTTTCATGAAGAAGCAATATGAAAATAGTAATTTTAAACTATTATGGAGTAGCGATATGAAAATTTTAATTTTCAACTTTTTTCTTCAGCTTATCTTAATGTCATCAAATTTTCTTTAACTATAAACTGTCATAGCGCTCAAGGTCACGATCGTCTCGTTATTCCAATAAAAGAGGTCTTTTCGAAGTGTCCCAATGATCACATGTATGGGACAAGTTTAAGAGAAGTTGAGACATATAAAAGACGTCTTCTTTCAGATCGCAAAGACCTCTCTAAATGGATGTCTTTTATTCGTCATTAAGAGATTCGTGCTCTATGGGTATTTTTTATAACGAACAAGTAAAGAGGGTTAAATTATTCGGGCAATCGTAAACAGTGAAAAACTGTGGCTAACAGAGTTCAACGACCTGACTCGCAAGATGACCCTCCTGAAGGAGACTCTCAAGGTCACGCGAAACGTTTGGCCGAAGAGGACGGCACAGACGAGCTCGTCGTCTCAGGCCAACCAAGTTACCGATCTCTCGGACGTCGGCGTCGCAAAGCGAGTCGTTCTCGATTGTATCTCCGAGCTGACTTTCGTCAATAATTTTCTCGACGGCAACGAGGAGACCGCTTCGGTTTATCGCGACAAGTTGCGCCACGCTTTTCCGGCCGAATCCGAGCAATCGGAATCTATCATCATCCAAGGATTTTCCGTATCACCGACAAATCTCAACACGGTACGATGGATTCTTTATTTCTGTTGTTGTTTTTTTTTTTTTTTAATTTTGTATGTATCGACCTAAAAATCATAAATTCGATAATATCTTGATTCATACGCGGGAGATTCGTGCTCAGGCTGATTCGTCTATCGGTGGAGCTGAACGTTCTTCGAACCGGCACATGAGAGAGGCAGAGGTTCAGACGGAGGTCAGCGAGACTTCGATGGATCGAAATATTGCAAGGTCTCACGGTAATGAAACAGCAAATTTTCTCATTTATATTTGTCCCGATGCGGTCGTGTTATTTTTAATCAGCAATTTTTGTTCTCTCTCACATATTTTTCCAAGCGAGTTCGAAGATCATCGACGAGGTATGCGAAAGATCGTTGCGGCAGGACGAAAAGAGGAAAAATAAAAGATGGTAAATAGATTGACCAACGAACGACGACCCATCTGAATTGACGAGCGTAGCTCCCTTCCATGCAAAGGTATTCGTGTTGCGCCGTTGGTAAGCGAGAGCGGAGGAAGAAGTCAAACGAAAAAAACCGAAGGAAAGTCGAGCAAGGCATCGTCGTCGAAAAAGTCGATGGTTAAACCGCCCGAAAGATCATCGACGAAAGTTGTTATGTGCGACGACGTTTCATAAAGCGTTCACACTGTAAAGCGCACAAACACTTCGGGAACCTTTGAATCATTCCTGTCCATCATATTTATTGTCACCTCCAATGACCGCACAATTTTTTTTTGATTGATCTTTGTTTTTCTTAGAGCGCGAATACATCTGGCTATAAATCGTCGGTGGCGTAACGCCGGCATTCTTTCGTGCCGCAAGTTTTTCTCGTTCTTTTCTTGACGACGGACGTTCCGCTTCCGCAGGCGACGGTTCTCTCGGCCGGCAAAAGTTTCCTCGCGTACTTCGACAGGCCCTTGAAATTTTTTAGCTTAAATTTCTTTCTCTTCGACGAACTGGAAAGGGGACAATCGGTGCTTCTGTCGCACGTTCTCACTCTGACCGATGATTGGACGGTTCTCACCGGAGGTCGCCCCGACATTTGGGTTCCCCTCGTCAGCTGTTCGGCGGCTCTCGGCGGGACGCGTGCGGCTGCGTTTATCGCCGCTGAATTCTGGGCGCAGAGGTAACAGCAGCTTTTCGTTATATCGGCTGAAGGTGCGGTAACTGCAGGAGCAGTTACCGCACCGGAGAGCGCCACGTCGCTCGTCCAATCCGCTTGCATCGTTCCCGACTTGGCTCTCCGCTTGGCGTGCATTTTCTTCGCCTCCCTCTCGCGGGCCTTCTTGGCCCTCTTATCGGGGATCTTCCTTTCCCCGGACAGTTTTTCCTCGCCCGGCGACGCTTCATCCGCGCCAGATTTTCTCGTCGACGACCTCGGCAAGGCGACCCTCTCTCCCGATCTTGCCCCAGCTATGCTCTCTCCACTTGTTCTTCTACAACAACACGCGCAACATTTTTGCAATCTCTTTTTTTTAACCTCCCCGAGACGGCATTTTTTTCTCAGTAGCTCTGCGCATTCTTGACTCTTACTGTCCCATTGTTCGGCCTTGTCTGTTCATTGGATTTTTTTTTTTTTTTTGTATCAATTATTTAGTACGAAATGTATTTCGATCTTGCGAATTTTATGTTTGATCTTATTACCTCGTTGATTTCTGTGTCTGCGTGAGTTGGTCGATTGATTCGCCTCCCTTGACACATGTCCCGTTGACCATTCGTTATTGGCTATGTACCAATTCAATGGTTCGACTCTACTGTGCGTTACTATCGAGCCACGCTCGTCCCCGTCCGAGTCCGTCGACTCGTCAGATTCCGCGAAACCGTGCATCATCGGGTTATCATCGTACACCGGAATCCTTTCATACCGGCTGTATAGGTTAGTGCGGATCATTTTTTTTTTTTTTTTTTTTCACATCGGAACAAAACACAGAGCGAGCTTCGGTCGATTAAACTCACGGTCGACCATTTCTCTATTTTCATCAATAAATATACATAATTCTTAATTATATATTAATATTCATATAAATTAATTATATAATTATATAATTATAAATTTATAAAATAAAGATAAAATTTAGTCTCATGCAGATATATCTTCAGGGTCATTCAACAATGAACCTGAAGATATCCGCAGTACATCGGATTTTCATATTAGTCAAGTCTCCAAATACGCCGCTTTAAGAAGCAAATAAATTTGTCACTTTACGAATTTTACTCTCTAAATAAACTTCCCCGAGACGAAGTTTGTGCGAGGCGAGAAACACTCGTTGTAGATAAATTTATGAAGTTTAGTATCATGCAGAAATAACTTCAGTCTCATCAAAGAATAAGGATTCGCCCGACGGAGCGTTCAAAAATTGGCGCCCTTTTGCTGATTGGTCAGCCGTCATGAGCGTCGCGGCACGGTATAAAAATAAACTTCGTTGATAGGTGCAACCTCGTGTGTATAAAATGGTTGGCTCAGCATCCCTCACCGCACGGTTTACATATACGTATGCATCGGCGAGTTTTGTCGAGTGTGCGCAAGCGGCGGATCGTCGAAAACCGCGATGGCGTCGATGACTGTCGGCTGTGCGCAGGCTCTACCTAGCGGCGAGTCGGTGTCCGGAGACAAAGAGCGGGCAAGGCTGTGTCGTGGTGGACAGAGACGAACGAAGCGCGCGGCGCAGGAGTAGTGGGAAAGAGCCATAAGGCGGATAGACGGAGAGAAGGCCAGGGGTCCGGCAGTGGCAGGACTGGCAGGCGATGGTGGCGACTGCCTCCGGATGTCGTGTTTTGCGATGCGTCTGCTAAAGCCTCGAGACTCCTTCGTGGACTACGTAGACTAGAAAAACTCAAAGCGGTCAGCTGTGATAAGAGGCTCGTGTGTGTTTGTGCGTGCAAGAAAACAAAGGGATAAAACAAAGGGAAACAACAAATAAATTTAAAAAAAAAAAGAAAAGAGAATTAAAGAGTCTAAGGCGTTCGGTTATTGTCGAGGATAAACGTTACATCGAGAGGTCTCGGTAGAGCGATGGTGTTAATTTCGTTGTTAAACCTGTCTCTGGTGTGACGTTGGGCGCCACGGAGCTTCGTTCGTCCACCGAAGTGCGTGCGTGACGACGGCGCTCTCTCTCTCTGTGTGTGTGTGTGTGTGTGTGTGATCGCTGTGTATGTGCGCGCGTGTTTTCTTTCCGTGTGCACATCGTGTACATCGAAGCCCCCCCCCGGTGCTCTGTATGCCCGTGTGTACGTTCATCATAAATCGGCGGACCGAACGGGAAACGGGTTGAGAACGAGTGCGATAGGAGAGCGAGGAGCGCGACGGCGGGGAGAGGTCGGTACGCGAGAGGAGAGAAAGAGAGTTATCGCGCGGATACGCACGGGCTGGAAGTGAAGGAGAGAAAGAGAGCGAGGGGCGGAGGAGGAGAGAGAGAGAGAGAGGGAATATAAAGAAATAGAGGGAGCGGAGAATTAAAACGAAATATATATATATATAATCAGTGTTAATAATCCCTGACAGAAAATAAAGATAGAAGCGAGTGAGATCGAGGGGAGAGTCAGTGCTTTCGCGAGTGTTCCTCGGTGGTTTTTGCCTCTTGTTTATCCGCCTCCCCTCCCCGTCCCGTGGTTCTCCGTGTCTCTCCGTGCCGCCGGACAGTGTTGGTGAATTGTTGTCGCGGTGATCGGCGGCCAGCGCGGTGGCGAACGAGCGGGAATATGGTGACGATGCCAAGTGATACGTTTGGATACGTCCTTTTCCTTCTGCTGCTCGTGCCGTACATCGAGAGCGGTGAGTAACGTCTTTCATACGAAGGCTTCACTTAAATTTTTGAAATTTACGAAACACTGATTTCTCTTCGGACGCTCTGTTTTTTATGTTTAAAAAGTTACAAAACATGTTGCATGCGACTTCGGCGTAACCGATCGTTCGATCGAACTGTGCGAAACCGACGTGTGTCGTCGGTTATTAAACACGGGTGGGGGGGATTCGTACGTGTGCGTGTGGGCGGAGGTGTCCGAGGACAACGACACCGTGCCAACGGGCTGCTTCCCCGAGAGAGCACGCGTTACACGTGAGAAACATATGACGCGGACCTCGAGACAGAGAGAGAGAGAGAGCCTCTGGCGCGTTCGTGTGTTGGTTCCCCGTGAATCATCCTTTCGATCACGAGGCCCCGAGGAACCTCCGACGCTCTCTCACTCGGTTTCTCGCACACAAACCTGCGACGAGTTGAGACACTTTACTTTTCTTTTCTTCTTTTTTTTTTTTCATTAATTCAACGTCGCGCGTTTTATGACCGAAATACGTCACTCTTCGATAATCGTCACTAGGATTAACACACGCCATCTCTATTATTAGCCATCGAGGCCGTCGCTTATCTCGGAAAGTGTATCGATCATCCAGATTTCTTTGGCGGAAGTCGGGTTCTTCGCGTGTCGCTGAGGCTCGCGACGTTTGTACAGCGACATTGCAAACAAACGGCAATAATTAACGACATCTGTCGCGGGCAAACATCATTGTTTGAATAACTTTGACGACGCTCAGTTTCCAGTCACACGCGAGTCTGCACGACAGATGTGTTAATTCTTTTTTTTTTTTTTTTCTTTTTTCGTTTTCTTTCAATGGCATTCATTCGAGACGCGTCTTTGATATTTTAACTGGCGTCTTTTGTACGCTCGTTAGTTCGACGGCTGCTAAGTGTCGTTTGCACTTGTCGCGATCCATAACTCTACTTTCGTTTGATACTATTATTAAATTAAATTACATATGAAACTATTTTGGATTAATACAACTAACGCTCGATCGAGAAATCAAAGGTTCGCTACGTTTTTTTTTTTTTTTTTTTTTGTGGTAAACGAAACTCAGAACTGCTGAACGGGCCCCGACGGTTGTTACGGGCCACGCATCGATTGCTTTCCGGTTGTGCCTGTCTGTACACAACCGCCGCTTAAGGAGGTTGGAGCGTTTCACACTAGTTAAATGAGTGATACATTTTTAAAGTCGTTTGCACGAACTCTTGCGCATCTGTTGATTGTAGCTAGCAGTTATTTGTATTGCAGCCGATGTTCTTAACATAAATAAACATTAATTGCAATGGATTTGCAAAAATATTAATTGGATTGTGTTAATTTTTGAAAAGGTAAATATTCGTTCAGTTTTTTTTTTGGAAAAATAAACCGCATATTTTGCTCGATTTTGATGCATTACGGCTCATTCTCATCCGTGAAAGATATTCGATTGTATTTTCCGTTTAAAAATGGCCGCTGTTTGGTTGCGAAGGAATTGCGTCGATAGATAAACAAAAAGGCTGTCATTTTTAAACGGAAATTACTGTCGAATGTTTCACACGTTCAATTCGCAGAGCGTCTTTCGAGGAAGAGAACAAGTGACACGTCACACGAGGAAGAGAACAAGAAACACGCAATACACCGAAACCGTGCAAAAATTGCGGATTATTCTTTGAAAAAAACTGAACAAGAACCTTTTCGAAAATCAGTAGAAACCAGTCAATATTTATTATAATCCACCGCAATTAATGTTTTTCTGTGTTAAGGTCATCTGCCGTAATACAAATAACCATCCAATATAATCAATGGATGCGCTAAAGTTTGTATAAACGATTTTATGAAATGTCGCACTCAATTGACTAGTGCGAACCGCTTCGACCTCCTTAAGTGTTTGCTGTTTCCACTGTCGCTTTCCATACCGAGATAGACAAGCGCCATTAAAAGTAGCGATATTGTCGTAATTATTGCGCCAACTGCTATTTTTCGCGACGTTTGTCTAACAGCTTAAATTTGCTTCGATCGTACACTATGTATGAAAATTAAATTAAATTCAATGAGAATATTTTTGCGATTCATAAAATTATTGCTCCGTCGAGAAATAAAAGGTTTGCTATGTGTTTTTGTGATACACGAAACACAGCAGCCGGACGGAACTCGACGATTGTTACGGGCCACGCATCGATTGCTTTTCGGTACTTCCTGTCTGTACACACCGGCGCTTAACCGTTCGCTGTTGTTTGTACAATAAAATAAAATTGATTCAGAAACTACTTTAGGTTAACAAAATTATCGTTCGATCGAGAAATAAAAGATTCGCGAGGTTTTTGTAATTTCGGGTTAGCTGCGGTGGTCTCAAAGTTGCGTGTAAACACTCGTTTAGGGACGATACGATTATGCTATGAGTAGCAAAATCGCACGAAGAACGCTGAAAATTCTACGATCTCGCGAATTTCTAGACTGGGAAAGGAATTCTCAGCGTTGAATTTTACGGGTATCGCTTTCGAGGCGTTTAAAAAAAAAATGGCGAACACAGTGTCAAGATAACGATAGACTAGGGTTTAAAACACCAAAAATGTGTTTAGCCATCTGTTATTAATTAAATAAATTCAAGAGTTGTTATTTCAGGTGTCCATAACTTTTATAATTCGTTATTCAGGGCTCTAAAATTAGCATTTACATATTTTATACTGATTGTAAGAAATAAATATGAATTAAATGGAATAAAAAAAGTAAATACGAAACGTAGAACGGCCGATGGACCGCGACAGTTGTCGGAGGCGCGGCATCGATTGCTTTCCGGTTCTCCCTCTCTGCAAACACCAGCGCTTAAGGTACAGCTACCAATGCTCGGACGGTTAAGAGTATCTCCAGATTCCGGCAGTTATTAATTGGCCGAGAAAAAAATGTTTGTGAAAATAATCGAAACCAGTGTCAAGCAGATAGTTTATATTTTTCAAATTACACCGATAAATTAAACAAACATTCATATTTTTAACTTAGGAAAAAAATAACAAGAGACTAAATGAACCAGTTTTTGGACGCCGTTTTTCGGCTCTATATTCGGACATTGTATGGCCCAATCTTTCGGACAATCATAGATTTCGAGAATTCTCGTGTAAGAAGTCAACTAGTTCTTATTAACGAAAAAAAAAAAAAAATTCTTTGCCATTTATGAAGTCAATGAAATTTTACATTTATCCGAAACAATACTGAAGATAAGCTACGTGGAAAATTGGCTACCCTAACTTCTTCGAACTGTCCGATCATTGGGTCACCAATGTAGTAACGCTTGTACCAATTTCCGCACGCTATATCGTCGGTCTTTTAACAAAATGCATCAATAGGAAATGATTTAGGCTCAAATTTTAAATCACTTTTTTCCCGTGCATCAAATAATGTTTCACAGAGAAAAAAAAAAAAATGGTTGGATTAACCAAATTCGCGGTGACGCACCTTCAAAGCTGTTATTTGGTTGGTACAACTAAATCATTCTTTTGTTGAACGATTATTCGCTTCAGTCGATTCAAAATATTTCGAATCAAACTAATTTTTTTTTATTATACTAACTAAATAACGCCATTGAACGCGGGGGAACGCACCTTGGTTAATCCAAACATTTTTTTTTTTTTTCAGTGTTCTAGATACAATTCACAAGTGTCAAATTGGATTTCTAATATTTAAATTCGTAATAAATCAAATCTGCACAGGAGTGTCCGAGCATTGGTATAGTTACCTGGGCCGTTCGCCGTTTTGTGCACAATAAAATAAAATAAAATGTGTGACAATTAAAAAAATTATCGTTCGAACGAGAAATAAAAGGTTTGCCACGTTTTTGTAATAATACGAAACGCAGAACGCCCGACGGATACCGACGGTCGTTTCAGGCACGCATCGATTGCTTTCCGGTTCTCCCTGTTTGTAAACACGCCGAGAACTCAACCGTTCGGGACGTCTCGCACACCGATCGCTTGTGCGCGGCCGACATCGGCGAGTAAAAACGTTCGTTGTGCGTTTTGCCGCATCCGTTTTGTCCTCGCAATCGAAAGCGGCCGGACAAGAAATAATAATACTTTCTCTGCACGTCACGACAGCGACACTTCCAAGGTCGCCGGAAACGATCTTGGATCGTCCCTCTCTTCGCGGTGCGACTATCGAGATTTTTCGCTCGAATTACGAACGGCCGAGAAATCTTTCTGTTTCTATTCACGTACATCTTCCCCACCCCACGGCGTCGCCTTCCGTCGCTTCGCGCGGAACGGATTTTTTGACAATTTTATAACATCCATGGACGAGACTCGAATCGAAAGATCCTCCTCCCTCGATAAGAGGAAAAGCGTTTTCTTATATATATATATATATATATATATATATATTTTTTTTTTATCCTCGGTAAACTTTCGACTCGTTCACGTTCGTCCCTCGAATGTCAAACTTTTGGGTCATCGCGGTGGAAGTTTACGTGAGCCAAAGCCTTTCCGGGCTCTCTCCCGGCCGTCCGACGTTTCGTGCCACAGTTATTCCTAATCCCGACGGCACTTGGCCCTGATCCGGCATCGGGTTGGCCTATCCGTGAGAAACCTCTCCGGGAATCTTCGATGCGGGAATTCGGTCTGGTTTTTCGCTTCTGTACGTTCCGAGTAGCTGTGCGAAAAAAAAACACGAAGGAGATGAAAAAAAAAAAGAAGAAGAAATAAACGAAATGGTTCGGAAGGAGCGTTAGTGGTCGGTGGAAGTTTCACGATCGACCCGCGGGCAATTTCGCGTCGGGTCTAATTTCGATGGACCTTCACCGTTTTTTTTTTGTCTTTCTCCTCGCTTTTTTTTTTCTTTCTCCCGTTTTTTTTTTTTTTTAATTTCTTTTGCCCTTCCCGACCTGCCATTATAGAGAGGATCGTCGAATTAAGGCCGACTGACATGCCCGACCGTTCGCATGTGTCTCGATCTTCTTCCCTCGGGATATTTTTCGAAAGCGCATTAGAGGGCGTCTGGTTTGTCTCGAGCCTCGGGAACACACCATTTAATTGTGCGGGTTGGAAGGTCAATGACACCCCCGGCTCTCTCCGTCAAGTGTGTTCTCTCGGTGGAGGAGCTCTCGCCACTTCGACGCTCAAACGGCACTTGGTGTGTATATAAATAAATATATATATAATAATCATAACGAAACAGCTCCGAGTCCTAAATCCACCGACGCTAATAACGCTCGCGTCTCTGAAACTCGAAGCCATTTTAATCGACGCCGACGAATGCGTCACTCGTGTCTCGTTGAGCTCGTTTCTTCGACGACTGTCCGACCGGATTGTTCTCTCCCTGTGAACTCGCGGGAGAGAAAGTCCCTTTGTTACAAAATACACTCTCTTCACTCTCGTTCGAGCACGAGAGTTTTACGTGAATTCATTTTTTTTTTTTTTTCACCCTTCGACGTAGCCCTGATATGACGTAAACAGTCAGCGACTTCCGGTTCAGGCGGAAGTTTGCCAATAAGTAAAAGTTTTTGTCTAAAAATCATCCGAGTTCCTCGAAATTTTTATAAATATGTAAACACAATGAGAGAAGATTTCAACGGGATGTTGACATTTTTTTTTTCGCGTGAACCTATAGATTTTTCAGAGGTCCGCACTCGAAGCTATCTGTCTGTATCCGCACCTCCAAAATAAGATAAATATTCAGCAACTTCCGGTTCGAGCGGGGTTTAGTCACAAATAAACATTTTTATCAAAACATTATCAGCGCCGCATCAAGTTTTAACGAATTTGAAAAAAAAAAAAAGAAAGAAATGAAACATTTTAACGGAATATTGCATTTTTTTTTCATTTAGTCCACGGTTCATTTAGTCCATGTGGATCTGCAGATTTTCCAGTAGGGCTGCCGCTTATGTCCGGATTAGCCGGACATCCGGATCTGTCGAATCCGATGCTTCGAATCCGGATATCCGGATACCCGAACTATCCGGATCTCCAAATACCGAATTATCCGGATTTCCGGATACCCGAACTATCCGGACCTCCGGATACCCGAACTATCCGGATAATCCGGAGATCCGGATATACGGATTATCCAGAGATCCGGATATACGGATTATCCGGAGATCCGGAGATTCCGGATATACGGATTATCCGGAGATCCGGAGATTCCGGATAATCCGTAGCTCCGGAGCTCGGGTGGAACTGGATATCCGGATCCACCCGAGCTATCCGGGTATCCGGATATCAGAATCCACCCGAACTATTCGGGTATCCGGATATCTTGAAAACTACCTGTTAAACTAACTCTCTTATTATCCGGTTACATCCGGATTATGCGGGTATACGGATATCCGGATACCCGAACTATCCGGATATTCGGATTATCCAGGTATACGGATATCCGAATACCCGAACTATCCGGATATTCGGATTATCCAGGTATACGGATATCCGGATACCCGAACTATCCGGATATTCGGATTATCCAGGTACACGGATATCCGAATACCCGGATGTAACCGGATAATAAGAGATTTATTTTAACAGGTAGTTTTCAAGATATCCGGATACCCGAATAGTTCGGGTGGATTCTGATATCCGAATACCCGGATAGCTCGGATGCATCCGGATATCCGTTTCTGAAGCGTTAGATCCGTTAGATCTGGGTAATCCCGGTAATCCGGATACCCGAAGAAGTTGCAACTCTATATCTTCCAGAGAGGTCCGCACTCGAAGCTCGCTCTCTATGTCCAATATCATTGTATCCGCGGCGAGTTTATTATATAGCAACAATAGGTTAAAAAAAAAAAAAAAAAACAAAGTAAAATAAAACACCAAAAACATAAGCTGCAACTCGTTAAAATGACGATTAACAATGACAACTCGTCCGGAAGCTTTCCTAACAGCTCCGTCAGAAATTTGAACGTTTCGTTGAATTAAGCCAGAGGTCTATTCCCCTTTCGAATGCGATGAAGTAATTGCGGACGACTGCACACCTACGCGCGGTCATGTTGCCTCGAAACTGGCCCGTGCTTGAGGTCTGAGCTGGCGACTAGGGTAAGGGACGGCGGCGGGGGGGGGGGGGGGGAGGAAGGACCAGAGACTCGTGAAAGCATTTCCACAAACCGCAGTGGAGAACTCCGCAAAACTCCCGTTGGCTGTATGGAAACTTTCGTATGAGAATTTCGAGAAAGATACCCTACGACCATCCTCTGCGTACGGTGGAACACCGAGACGAGGGTCGAAAGGGTCGGGAGGGGCGGGAAGGAGGGGGGGGGGTGGGGAAGAGAGTCGGGCTGGAGTGCGGGTTTCCAGTAGGATAACGTTTCACGTTATACTGCACATAGAGAACGTCGATGTCACCGGGTATTCGGGTTCTCGCTATTTTCAACCCAACTTCTCGCGAGAATTCGCCGCACGCGGATGGAGGATATTCTCGCTTCGGGGATTCGCTTCGAATCTAGATAACCGTTCGAGAAAACTTTTCCACCTCCACCTGCCGAATTTCTGGGGGAGCCTTCGATCGGGACAAGTTTCTCGGGGCGGGCAGTTCGCCTCGACAAATTTACAAGGTGATCGGGCGTTTATTATACTCTCGGTACCGCCGGTTCCGATAAGTCTCGTAATCTCTTCGCGTCCGGGATTTCTTTCTTTTTTTTTTTCTTTTTTTTTTTTTCCTTCTCATTCTTATCGTCTACCTCGCACGCCGGGCGTCCGCGAGACGGAAAGCTCCTCTTATCGCTGAATAAACGGCTGATACCGCTAACTCGAACTCCGGAGTCAATATTTAAGGAATCGTGTTAACTATAAGTTTCTTTATGGAGCTCTTGTCTCGTCGATTGAGTAGAATATTTTATTGCCGGTACACAAAGGCAATTTCATTGACGCAGCTGTTAAATGCACTGTAAAAATTAATTGTAAATTTAATGTAACGGAGCTTGAAATTTTCTTGCATTACTTGCGTCGATTCAATAATTATTGTACTTTGTTTGTAAAATTAAAATACCAGATATTAAAGTTACAAGTCTTTTGTCTAAAATTTCCAAAGATTTTCGTTAGGAATAAACATTTTTGCATAAAATTGCAAGACACATGCGTCTTTGAAATTTCGAAAACAGTTTGTGTAAAAAAAAACTTTCGATACCGTTCATTAATTTTCAAGGAATTTTATTTTTTTTTTACATTGCACTTTCGGGCGCCAATGTCGTGGAATTTCGGAAACCTTTCAAAATCCACTCCGGTTCATAGAAGTAGTTGAGAAATAATAAAAAAAAAATACATATATATTTGAGCAAAACAATACGCGACGGAGAAGGAAAAGTAGTAAATATTTTCACGACCTCCCATTTGGCATTCTGATGTCATTTCCGAACAGCCTCAAGCTTTCAAGCTTTTGTTTCCTTCGATTGATAAGAAAATTGAGCCTATCGAAGTTTCGCAGCTAGGTCGATAAGGTAATTTCATTGACACAGCCGCTACTTGAGTATCGTCGAATTATAATCACACTACAATCTCAGCAATCTTTAAAGAAAAAAAAAAAACCCCCCTACTCTTCATAAAAACTCACTCGAGCAAAAAAAAAAAGCTATAAAAGACGCAGAACGAAGAGAATCGTAAAAAATTTCATGAACTCCCATTCGGCATTTTAAGGAGGGAGTCACGCTGAGGGTGACTTCGCATAAGTTCGACAAAAATAATAGAAAAATTGCAAATACTTCTTGATGGTATAAAAATCTGAAAAAATTCATGCACACTAAAGGTACTGAGAAGATTAATTTTGCACAATAATAATTACAAAATGTTATTAACAAATTGATGAAAAAAATAATTGTTTAACAAATTTGCCCGCAACCCAACTTTTTTTTTTCGTGAAAATGATTCGTTTATTTTTCTGAATACGTATGAATTTTTTCAGATTTTTCAGTAATCGTTGATTTTTCTTTTTTTTTTTTTGTTTCATGGAAAAATCAACGATTACTGAAAAATCTGAAAAAATTCATGCGTATTCAGAAAAATAAACGAATCTTTTTCACGAAAAAAAAAAGTTGGGTTGCGGGTAAATTTGTTAAGCAATTATTTTTTTTCATCAATTTGTTAATAACATTTTGTAATTATTATTATGCAAAGTTAATCTTTTCAGTACCTTTGGTATGCATGCATTTTTTCAGATTTTTATACCATCAAGAAGTACTTGCAATTTTCTCTTATTTCTGTCGAACTTATGCGAAGTCAGCGCGCAGCGAGACTCCCTCCTTAAAGCGTCCACTAAACACCGCTGAGGAAGGTGCAGGAGATCGGGTTGTTCTGCGGTGTCGGTGATAACTGGCTGTGTAATTTACTCCTACGGTGTAACGTCCCCGTCGTCGGCCGGAAGAACCATCCGGATAGCTCTTGGAAGTGATCCAAATAGCACAGAGTATCGTGACTGGGGAACGCCCGTGTCTAACGCGAAACGAGGAGTCATACAAAAAAAAAAACAAAAATGCTAACACTGTTTCCCTCAATAACGCATCGGCTGTTTATGGCCGCATGAAATATGCACAATCGTCGAACCCATCGTCCAACAGGTATATAGAAAAATGAACTCGAGTTTCAACTCTAATCTCCCGAGAGCCAAAGTCTGCGAACATCGGCGACAGGTACATTGTTCCGGTGTCTAGGAAAACGTGGATACCCTCTTGGGCGGTACCGACCTTTCATATCTCGCCGCGGAGCATACCATTTATACACAGATATATGTCAGCATATTTATACTCGCGGTTATGTCAAGTGTCTGTGATGGCATGGAAGTTAGCAACGTTACTCCAATGGTATCATTAACAGCCGTCACTTTTCCCAGATACTTTATTTTCGGGCGAAACGATTTAGAAAATGTATTTTCTATACACATATATTTTCTATATTCTGTTATATTATTATTATTATTATTATTATTATGATAGATATAATTATTATAAATATTTATATTATTATATTACATTATATTGTATTATCAGCTCGCTGGGAAAGCAACTTTCTTCGAAACGTGACAGCTGTCAATAATATCGTTGGAGCAACGTTGCTAACTTCCGTCTGCCTCGTGTCTGTGAGTGGCTGTGAGTATCCGTGTGGATGTGTGAGTGTATCCAATCGACACGTACTTTATTATTATGCAGCTATGCGTAGTAATTTTCTTAATAAAAAAAAAAATATATATATATATATATATTGGCATCATTTTTCTCAAAAAAGCATCGACAATTTGTTCGCTTCAGAAGTATGCACACTTATCAACTCCGTCGTCCAACAAGTATATAGAAAATTAAACTTGAGATTCAACTCTAATCTCCCGAGAGCCAAAGTCTGCGAACATCTGCGACAGATATATCTTTCCGGTGTCTAGGAAAACGTGATACCCTCTCGGGCGTTACCGACCTTTGATATCTCGTCGTGGAGCATACCATTTATATACGTACATGTGTATACAAATATATGTCCTTATAAGTATATATATATGTGCGTGTGTGTGTGTGTGTGTGGGGGGGGGGGTCTATATGTGCGTGTATCTATATGTATATACACAGCAAACATAAGTTGCACTTGCGATAGGACGCGTATACGATCGTAGCAGCCGGCGGCTCGTTTCACTCGTAAAGCAAATCGCACAGTGCACATGCCACCGTTCCTACACTTGCGCTCGCGATGACTCAGAGAGCTCGTCTCAGATTTCCATCTAACTTTGCTCCTCAGTAAACGCGTTACGCGTAAGACCGTTCCAGCGACGCCCCCGAGCTCTCGGAGCCGTTACATGCACGGATCATTCCATTCGTATTAATTCTCTGTTTCCTTGATTCTCGAGGTTGTTCCCGAGTCCCGGGGAGTTTCCTCACTCCGCGCGCATGCACGGAAGATCCTCACGCGAAAACTCGAGCGTATCGAACCGCCGATCGAGCGTGATGCAACTTTTGCCAGCAAGTCCACAAATCACCCGACACGTCTCGAAGTTAAATGTGGTTAGATCTTCGTCTACGGCAGTCGCTTGTTTTGTGCACCGTGGAAAAATCAACGGCGGGTCTCCGGCCAGCTTTGTTTCGCATGCGGGCGATGGGTTATACGCTGCGCGACCGTTGGTTATAGGACGCGCGTGGAGGGGGAACGCTCGCTAGCGCTCTCGGGCGTCTATACGTCTCTGGCGGGAACGAGGTCGCCCGTCCGTTTCGCGAGCGACCCAATTTATTTATCGCAACACCGGAGCGCTGCCTCCGTAACCCGATGGCTGACGGGTGATCACGATGGAGGCAGAGAATTCCCTCCCCTGACCCCCCCCCCCCCCCTCACCTTTGAAATTTTGCGACCAGAAACTCGATCAGCGTTAACCTTGATTTCATTCGTCGAGCCAATTATTTTATTCGATATTAGCTGGTTACGTGGAGATAAACGAGATCGCGGCGATTAGCGAGAGCTACCAATGGGTAGGTTGTATAAAATAAAAATACCGATATATTCTTTTTTTTTTTTTTTTTTTTTTTTTTTTTTTTTTTTTTTTACTGGGTTCATTTTATTCCTTGATTCGTTTAACTCTGTTCCTGGCTGCACTCCAGAACAATGCCGGACACATTCTTTTTTCTCGATTGTTTTTTATATATATTTTTTTTTTAATTCAAAATAGTTTCCGGCTATTGCGTAACTTTCTTTGAATCATCGGAGATTTAAGATTCGCGTTTTTTTTTGACGATCTGCAATATCGAACGAGATAACTTTGTGGACATTCGATTGAGATGAAAACAACGCTTTTCTTTGCGGACCAGAACATCCGACCTAGTAACGCGCTCTGCTTATAGAGAGGTTGTTTTTTTTTTTTTTTTTTTTTTAATTTATTTATATCGATCAATTTTTGTTTAGTGGTCCATGGAGAATTGTCGCTTCGATATCTATCGCAGTTGACACATGACAATAAAGACGTGAGAGGGGAATTCGTTAACGGTGTCGAGGGTAACATGGAACGAAATCGTTAGTTATTGATTGAAAGAGCGTCGGGCGACGTCGAGATGCCACTATATCAGGTTCAATCGACGTCGACAATTTCTTTTCTTTGACTTACGAATACAAAAATCCAAACTATTCTCTCGCGATTGCGTTATTTTATTTAGACCGATGCATCTGAGATTCAACATTTGGGTCCTTTCGACAATCTGCAATACCGACAGAGTTAATTTTATAGACAGTATGATTGAAAAATAACCATTTTCTTATCGCTATAGTTTTTTTTTTTTTAATTTTATTTATTTATTTTTTTTTTATCGAACCATTTTTATTTACTAGTGAATTGACAATGGTAGCTTTCAGACCTATTGCAGTCGATACGTGACCAAAAAAAGAAACATGTAACCGGAATTCGTTATCGGTGTTGAGAGTACTGCGGACCGAAATCTTTGGTTATTGATTGAAAGGGGTTTGAGCGACGTTGAGAATCCACGACATCAGGTTCAATCGACGTCGACACATTATTTCGTTTAAATTTATTCATAAAAAAGATCAAAATTATTTTCTCGCGATTGCGTTATTTTATTTAAGCCGATGCATTTCAGATGCACCTGCGACACCGACCTAGTTGCTTTTATGGAAGTTCGATTGAAAAAAAAAGCCATTACGATTTTCTTTGCGGATGATAACACCGCACCGTACTGAGTATGAGTATGAGTTCCAATTATTTTATTTTATCTTGTTTTGTTTTCTTTCATTTCATCTTGTTTCATGTTACATTTTATATTTTACTGTTATATTATTTTATTTTGTCTTGTTTGTTATGGGTTTGTGATGCTCAATGCGCTGTATATGTGCCTAGAGGACCTCTGGTTCTGCTGTACAATAAATGCATTCATTCATTCATTCACCCTAGCAACATGAGCTGCCTATGGAGAGGTTTTTTTACATTTATTTTTATCGATCGATTTTTGTTTACTAGTGTGACGAATACAAAGATGAGGATTGACCGTGAGATACGACATTACACAGATGACCGGAATAGCTCGGTATGAAAAATGACAAACGGAACAGATTATCGACTGACCAATTGACGAGAGTCTTGATCGGACTTTCAAAGTGAACGCACGTTTGACGGTTCGCGCTCCAGATATTTAACTGCGATTGTACACTGAGAGGAAGGATCTAGTAAAAATGACCAATCGTCTAAGAAAAATTACCATAGCGCATATACCCATAAAAAAGTTGATTCCATTCAAAGAAAATTTATCAAGGACGAAGAAAAATGTTTATTTGATTCAGAACCTAATAGACCATTTATTAATGTCTAATATATTTCTTTGTTTGATAGTATTATTCTTATTATTTAATAATATTTATTTGGATCTAATAAACAGATATTTATGTCAAATAATTTATTTATTTAATTCGTGACAGACCTGCTACTTCTGATCATATCGGAATAATGTGATATACGAATGACGCAGAAACGATTTTTTTTTGTTAAATAAGCCATTTTTACTGTCAACGAAGTATCAACGAGCAATGTTTTATTAGAAAAATGAGCGTACAGATCCGTTATCGGCGCACGATTTCACAAATCACGTCGCACATTAGTTATACTCATGAGATAACCAATCTCGATGTTAAGTTGTTCGGGGACTCATTTCATAACCACAATTCAATCGAGCTACACAGCTTGAATTAAACAAAGTTTTATGAAAACAAACCGATGAGGTGCCTCTCCGTTACAATGTAACGGTTCCCCGAAAGGAATAAATATAGTTTTATTATTAGCGAGAAATGTTTTCAGACGACCGACGCATTGACAACTCTAATGCGCGCTACCGGATAATAGCCGCGTTTGCCTTGACGCCAAATATATGATTTCTTTGGCGCGAATAAACATTTATTTTAAAGTACAAATCTTTGAATAAATTTCTTTACTTACGCCAAAGTATAAGCGATATTTGAATCTAATGAGGATTTTGTTGAGGCAAGCAAACATTTATTTTATCTCAATAAACGTCATTTGAAGCTCGAAATTTATTTGATTTTAATAAATCTTTTTTTCTGGGTGTAGCAGTGCGGCGCGAGCGCCCCACCTGTGGCAGAAAGTCTGAGATTATCCAAGAATTTTTACCACAATATCTAAGAAAAATTCTAATAAATCCGCTACTTCCTACAACAGCTGGCGCCCTAACGCTCTGCTACTATGTGCTATGGTAATTTTTCATAGACGATTGATAATTTTTACTAGATCCTTCTCTCAGTGTACTCAGTAATATCTTAAACCAAATACGCGCATTATTTATTCGCTCGGGCGTTAGTTGAAAGCGGAGCAAGACCGGCAACAATTGCCCTAAAAAAGTTATCGGAACCGGATTTTCCGATAACTTTTGGACGGCGAGAGTGGCGGTGAGTGCGGCGAAACGGGCTTGAAAATCCGGATCTATCGTTGGAACGAAATGGGTCATCCAAAAATTATTGGAAAATTGAGTTTTTTTCCCTACTGTCCCGTTTTGCCCCACTGTCCTATTTCGCCCCGCTCTGCTCTACGCCACTCCATCGAGATTGGTGGCTTTGACACGCGACCAAAAAAAAAAACATAAAAGCGGGCAATTCGTTATCGATATCGCGAGGGTAACGGGCAACGAAATCTTTGGTCATTGATTGAAAGAGCGTCGGTCGACGGCGAGAATCCACGACCGGAAATATACACCGGCCTCAATCGACGTCGGGCGAATATTCCGTTCGGAGGGAATATTCTCCCAGTGAGTCTGCAACTTTCGGAATGAATTAGAAGTGTCGGACGGGGGAGATTAGGTTGTCAGTGAGAGTGCGAGGGAATTATCAAGCTCGAGGGTGAATCGTTGAGTGGAGCGCGCGCGGAAAGCTCGGGAGTCGAAAGACGCGCGGAGGGCTTACGTAAAATCGATAGCGTTCTCGTCACGGGCCGTCGCTTCATTTTTCACGAAAAAAAATCGCGGAAAGCACGGATATCGCGTGCGCGCGGGGGGGGGGGGGAGGTAGGCTCGGATCGTTTTCCGGATCGAGCGCACAAACTGAACCTGCCCTCCTCACGCCCTCGCCCTTTCTCATTCGCCTCCTTCCATTTCACTCCTCGTCGTGGAGAACCTTTTTTTTTCATTTTTTGTTGTCTTCAAATTTCCGGTGAATAAACTTTTTTTTTTACATGTGCAATTCGTCAACCGAAAGTCGAGCCTCAGTGGCTGGCAATCAGCCGTCGGGCCGTGTCGCTTCCATCGGGGATTTTCGTTCGGTTACGTTTGGTGTATCGCACCGTTGATCACCGCAAAGATCACCGAGGTGATTTTTTTAATCGTACGTTTTTATTTTACTTTTTTTTTTTTTAATGTTTTTTATATCATGCCAGTTTCAGGCAAGTTCGAACTGCAATAATTGCCGCAAAAAAATGTTGAGTCATCGAAGCGGCTAGAGGTATATATACTTGTTCGACGCTGGGTTCGCGCGAGAGCGTTTTTATGACGTTACGATTAGACGCGTGATTGATGTTCCTAATGGGAGGCAACTGCTATCGAACGAGCCGACCGCTCGTATATATCCGCGCCGTTGTACCTTGCTTTATTTCTTCGCCCCCATTTATTCTACACGCTGCGGAGACCACGGAAAAGCTTGGACAGTGGCGATTGGAAACGATTAGGACGGGCAGACTCGATCGAAGGTCTCGATTTTTTCGTTGGGTCGCTCTGGAAAAACTTGAAACTTGGTCAACAAAAAAAAAGTACTATTATTATAGCTAATTTATCACCGAGAAGTAGATTTTCTATTGTTTTTTTTTTTTTTGTTTACGTATCGTTAGCAAAAATATCTGTCCCAATGCGTATAATTTTTGTGGAGCTTTCTTAACACGATATATAACATTTCACCCATAGGAGGGGACAATTTAACTTATCATTACCTTGTCAAATGGCACAGCCGTTTGTCGATAGAATGTATTTTGAAAACCGAATAAACGGATATTTATACATCGAGCAGTAAAAATGCTAAGTAACATGGGTCGAAAACGTGCTGAAGTTTAAAAAATCCTTAAAAACCTACTTAAGAAGAGCAAAGCGATTTAGGTGAGAGTAAGGGATTTAGATAATTTTTTATTTTTACGTATCATTGGCAAACGCACCTTTGTTCCGATGTGTATAAATTTTATGATCCCCAAACTCTTTCTACACGATCTGTTACCTTTAAGTCCAGTGGAAACGACGATTTAACTTATAGTACCAATGTCAAACGGCACAGAGCTTCGTTCGATTGGATGTATCTTGAAAACGGGATAAACAGATATTCACTCATCGAACAGCAAATCGCCAACACGGTTCCGAGAACGTACCGTTAAAGTTTCGGAAATCCTCAAACTTCTCTAAAATACTTCCCCAAGAACTTGCTCGAAGAGCAAAGGAATTTAGGTAAGCCGGGCCGGGCGAGAGGTTGAAGACTCTTCCGTACGCCCGGCCAAGGTCGCTTTTTTTATGCATCCCGAAGAGACTTCTCCTCGGACTTGGCCCGCCTCTACCAGCCCCAGTTCCAGCAAAAAAAAAAAAAATTCACCAAACGTCTGCGTCTGGATGGAAGTCGGTGCGCTGTTTTTTTTTTTTTGTTCGTTTCTCTCCTTACGGCCAGCGGCCGCAGCTATATCGAAGCATCGTTGCCGCGATCCTCCTCCTCCACAGCCACAAGGCAAACGATTTTCTCCGTGCTTTCCTCCTTCGCAACACGAGAGTCGAATAAAGAGGGCGAGTGCGAGCGTAGGAAAGTCCACGGAGAGCCGTTAACCCTCGCGCATGCGCAGAAAGTGCCTGTCTTGTGTACCGGCGTGCTCAGCGGAGCGTGGCGCTCGTCCCAGCCGTTCGTACTTTCTCGAGTCTCGCAGAACGCACGTATTTATTCTCCGTGCTAAACGAGCTTGAGTTACACATTGAAATTTCGACAAAACGAACGGTGAACCGCCCCCGGGCGCGAACCGGCACTCGTGCGAGCAATTTGCTGCCGGATCGCGGCTCTTTTATTTTTCTTCGACATTTTATTACGGCGAGAGGAAAATCCCGAGACTATTCGTTAGCTTCGCTATCGCCGTTTGTTCTCTCCATCTCGACCGCCCCCTCCAGGCGCTCGGGCAGCGGCCTGAGTGGGGGGAGACGCTGTGTAGTTCTCGCCGGAAGCCCCGCGAAGCGAGAGAGTCTTTCCGGCAAATTCTCCGGTAGAGCGGAGCCACGAGAATTGCATAGTTCTCGGCGGAGCGCAAACGGCGGCTGGTGGAACGCTCTCTCGCGTCGCAGTAATTATATAATTTAGTCCCCGGCACCCCGAGGAAACCGGCACCACGCGGGAATTACATAGTTATGAAGATTCCCGTAACACCCGAGGAAAGGAGCCGCGAGAAGACCGCGGAGAATGGGCGGAAGGTTTCCGCGATAGTGAGGGAGCAAAGGAAGGGACCGCAAGGCGCGGAGACGTTGATTATTAATTACGCAGCGAGACAAGCGTGGCCCGGGGCTTGTTCGCGACGCTTAGGACTATGCGGATAATAATTAAATATCGATTGGTAATATTCCGCTGGCGTTAATCTCTTGTCTGGCTTATGGGAACAAGCCGAGGTAACTGTGAGGACTCTACCAGACTCTACGTACCGGATTTTCCTTCCGTTGTCTCTTCGACACCCGTCGGATTAAGGTCGTCCTTTTGAACTCTACCTTTGCGAACTTTGGGCTTCAATTTTTTTGTAACATTGTAGTTAAAGTCCTTTTCATTGTGATTACGAAATTTCAGGATTGGTTGCCGAATGATTTGTCGAAAAAAATTAATGCAATAATGAAGTTTTATGCATAGGTTCTTACGAAAAGCAAACCAAACACTTCGGAACAAAAATTAATGTGTGTACACTGAATTTTTGCGCAATATGAAAGGAGCTATAGGTTTTTTTTAGAAATTCACAATTC
This sequence comes from Amblyjoppa proteus, assembly GCA_963922035.1. Lineage (NCBI taxonomy): Eukaryota > Metazoa > Arthropoda > Insecta > Hymenoptera > Ichneumonidae > Amblyjoppa > Amblyjoppa proteus. The sequence continues at coordinate 16,066,284 of OY998230.1, forward strand.
AATATTTCAATTAAAAAAAAAATACCATTACAGAACATTTCGAGAATAATTATAACTTAAATGAGGAAGTGCCTTTTCACCTCGTGTGAATTTCATCAGACTTCACAATCGGTTAAAAGACGCATTTTCCTCCCTTGCAGCATAGTATACTATTATTATTTGCTACTTCCAATATAATTGATTTTGCTTTGTATTGCTAAAGATCTACGACTGTTTTTTCATACGAAGTTTTCGAGATAGTACTTCAGTTGACTAGCATTAATCGCAAGCTTAATGCCAGTCTAATCGCAAGCTTAAACATTTATTCGATCTTAGCTGTACGGGGATAACACAGTTTCGCACGGGCGCGCTCGATTAATTATTGCTCGATGCGTTACGAAGTCACCGACGGAGTTACGCGAATTCCAAGATATTTTCGTGAGCGTGCATTTTAGATCGGTTTGTTTAATAAGAACAAGCCGAGGGAACTGTGCAGGCTCTCTGTACGAGGTACTCAGCCTGTTCGAAAGTTCCCTTCCATAGCCTCTTCGACACCGGCGGGATTAAACATTTATTCGATCTTAGCTGCACGGGGATAACACAGTTTCACACGGAGGGCGTGCTCGATTAATTATAGCTTGATGCGTTACGAAGTTACCGACGGAGTAACGAGAATTTCGAAATATATTTGTACGCGTGCATTTTAGATCGGTTTGGTTAATGTTTAAGATTGGTTAAGGCAAACGTACGAATGAACGGACATTTACGGCGATATTTATCTTTCAACTCAATGTTCCCTATCATGGATCGATCATTTTTCCAAACAGCGATAACCAATCTCACGCTTAGAATTTCTAGTTTTCAAAATACATTCATTAAATACTTTTGTAATCTCTTGAAAAACATTTATTCACGAAAACGCTGCTATTTACAGGTGTGTCCCGATTTTTGGACAAGACATGGCCCAATGGTTCCCACGCTCGCAAATTCCGAGACTAATGATGCACGAATTTAACTAGTGCCTGGCAACACGAATATTAATAGGGTATTCCATCAATTCTTGATCGGGGCAAAATGGCACAGCGGGGCAAAACGGGACGGTGAGGGCAAACTCAATCTCACAATAATTTTTGGATGCCCCATTTTGTCTCGACGATACATCCGGGTTTAGCAAACCCGTTTTGCCCCACGTACCACCATCGCCATCATCAAAAAGTTATTGGAAAATTTCGTTTTATCTCATTATCCAGTTTTGCCTCGTTGTGCCATTTTGCTCCGCTCTAACCCCTTCGGGTCTTGCCCGTTGTGCCGATACTGGGTCTGTCGATTCACGATTCCGCGTACCAGTGTCGGGACACAAATGTCGGTGGCAAATGTATTAATTAAATTATTATTTATACGCTGTCTGTGCCGATCTTTTGCGCGCATATCAATTGCTAATTGTAAATACTATTTTAACCGTAACTACCATCATTTAATCTTTACTCGTAATAACCTTAAGTGTGCGCGCCAATTGTCCGGTAACTTGGACATGTCCAGACACAAAAATCGACCATCGCTGAAGCAAATGCAATAATTAAATGATTATTTATACGCGGTCTATGCCGATCTTTTGCTCGCATATCAATTTCTAATTGTAAATACTATTTTAACGATAACTACAATCTTTTAATCTTCATTCGTGATAACCTTAGGTCTGCGCGCCAATTGTCCGTTAACTGGGACGTGTCCAGACATTGGTACATTTACCTTAATAAAAACAAGCCGAGGGAATTGTGCAGACTCCAGCGGCGAGTTACTCAGCATGTTCCAAAATTCCCTTCCATAGCCTCTCCGACACCGGTCGGATTAAGCATTCATTCGATCGCTGTTGCGAGGGTATAAAAACCGTTTCACACCGAGAGGGCGCTCGATTAATTATTGCTTGATGCATTAGAGCGTTACCGACGGAGTCATAAAAATTTCGAGATATTTTTGTACGCGTGCATTGTAGATCGGTCTAGTTAATACGAACAAGCCGGGGAGACTGTACAGATTTTTCTTCTACAGCCTCTCAGACACCGGTCGGATTAAACATTTATTCGATCTTGGCTGCACGGGGATAAAACCGTGTCACACGGAGAGAGCGCTCGATTAACCCTTAGCGTGTGCACCTCCGTAGCGAATCATTAAGTGCACACGGGCTCAATTTGCCCCACGGCCTCTAATATCTCGGCGACTATGGATTTTCCAGAAAAAAAAAGGTTAAAACACCTTTTTACAGTGAATCGATCAAGCTTTAAGTTCGTACGTTCATCTAAATAAAAACTTTTTTTTTTTTTACATTTCATCTAAATTTTTTTTTTTTTACATTTCATCTAAATAAAAACTTTTTTTTTTTTTACCGGTGAACCAAAGTGTTTAAAGTTGACGTTATGCGAAAAAAACACGGGATAACGTTGAGGTCAAAATGACCCCTAATGCACACCAAGGATTGACCCTAAAACGGTACACTGGAGTAACGCGTTATCCCAGCTAATCTGTAAACGGTATTTTCGGTGCTAAATTGGCAAGCAAGGGCGCTACAAGGTAATAGAGTTGACTCCCTAGAGTGCTGTCAGAGCGAAGGGTCTAGTCTATTGATCGCTGGCCGTCGAATCGAAAGAATCTAAAGCATCGTCTGGGGCAACGAGTTACCCCAGTAGACCATTAACGCAAGTTTTTTGCGCAATAAGTGCATGTTTTTTTCTTGTTGGAAAAATACTTCGTTCGACATTTTAATGGATGTTTGTCACTTAGTAATGTTACATATAATAACAAACATTTCTTCAATCGATTTTTTTTTATTATTTTTAAAAAGAATACCTTTTTTCGGGTTATATTCACATAAAAAATTATTTGATAAATCTAAATAAGATTCCTTATTTATAAATTACAGACAATAGCGAAACGGTACACTGAGAAAAAAAAAAAAAAATGGTGGATTAACCAAATTCGCGGTCACGCACGTTCAAAGCTGTTATTTGGTTGGTACAACTAAATCATTCTTTTTTTGAACGATTATTCGCTTCAGTCGATTCAAAATATTTCGATTCAAAGAAATTTTTTTTATTATACCAACTAAATAACGCTTTTGAACGTGGAGGAACGCACCTTGGTTAATCCAGGCCTTTTTTTTCTCAGTGTACAATCTTAGAGGCAGTGCAGATGTACTAAAGGGTACAACTGCTGAAGTGTAAACACAACCAATTTACACGGTGTCGGACAATGAAAAAGATTATTGGTCATTTATTTTAATGATACGAACGTATCGTATTATTCATGAAAAAAATTATAATAAAAAACGATTTTATTGAGTCTCTACGATCCTTTTATGTTCCATATAGCACAAACATCTTCTCTTTTTTTCATGGTAGAATAGCATGTCCTCTTTACAACAGCGTTGGAATCTTTCGGTTATATCGATTTGGAAAAACATTGCGAATTTTCATTAAAAATCTTAATTTTTGACAGACTCTTCAGCTGTCGTTACAACTTCAAACGTACTTTCCACTAATTGAAATTCCGGTAAGGGAAAAAAAAATGTACATGAATCTCTTCCTTATCGCCGAAGGAAGAGATTGGATCGTAATAGAAGTTTCTCGAGTGATTACAAAACATATGGGAGACTAAAACAGTCTTGGGGTAACGAGTTACTCCAGTGTACCGGTAATGGACACGCCCAGGATGTGTACCATTGTAGGTTTAATTATTGCCCGATGCGTTGCACAGTTAACGACGGAGTAACTTTAATTTCGAGACGTCTCCGTACAGTTGCGTTTCAGATCGGTTCTTGATCAATGAAATTATTCTCCCATCGGTCATGGACCAATATCAAAGCGATCTTGCAATCTGCCACGGAACTCGGGGTGAGCCCAATACCGAAACGCGAGCAGGTCGACCGTCGGATCGAATAACGAAAGCTACCGTATCTTGTAGCTACTCTATGTCTCGATCCTGGCATTCCCCTCGGCGTTACGGCTCATTGGTACGTGCGGTAAACGAAAGACTTTTGGATGGCTTCCAAACGAGGCGGAGAGAGCAGATATCGAATTCGTCGTCCACGCCAGGGTGGCCGCCTTTTCCAACTACCTAGACTATTATTATTATTATTATTATTATTATTATTATTAAATCGTCCAAATATGGAAGTTTCTCCCAAGGAAATGAATGTCTGGTTTTATAATACGTCCGTAAAAATTTAACAGCACAGAGGGTCGTCGTGAATTAAAGAAATTTTATTTGACCATCGAAGTTTTGTTTGTGCCTGCGGCGTCGTTCGACCCCTGAAAGCCTCGCCGCAGGCTCCGGCAGAACAAACAGACCTCAATGACGCAGACCCGTGAATGATAAATCGTCGTCGTGGAAGATTTGAGATCTTGGCGATGCTACCGCGAGCCAAAAACCTTTCCAGGAACTTTGGTACGAGCTTGCACGGAATAAAGCGGAGAGAATTTCAATTGCATTACCACGCCAGAAGCCCGGGCGGATGGGAGGCATGTTCGGTGCTTTGCTGGAAAAAAAACGTGCCTCATCTTGCAATCTCGGGATTACAAAGGATAGCGGCTCTTCTCATCTTCCGCTATTTTTTCCAACGTCGTTTACCTCCGTCAGGTCGATCAAAAATGTATGCACATTTTTTCTCTTCTCTTTTTTGCTACAGCGATTTTCCAACTGAATTACCCAGAACGCTGCCTCGTCGACTTAACGAACTCCCCCGAGGGAGTCGCGCCCATTGGCATGAGATAATTCGGATGGAGAACTGTTATGCGAAAATTCTTTAATTTTCATTTTCTTGAATTTTCATTTTCTTGAATTTTCATTTTCTTGAATTTTCATTTTCTTGAATTTTCATTTTCTTGAATTTTCATTTTCTTGAATTTTCATTTTCTTGAATTTTCATTTTCTTTAATAGTCATTTTCTTGAATTTTCATTCTCCTGAATTTTCATTTTCTTCAATTTTCATTTTCTTTATGTTTCATTTTCTTTAATGTTCACTTTTTTATTGTGATTTCTCAGAACATTGGCACTTTCTACTTTGACATTTTTATTGTACTTTCTCCAGGAACTGGCTAAATTTTTTTATTTCATACTTTTATTGGATTTTCTTCGAAAATTGATATTTTGTAATTTTATTTTTTTATTGTACTTTCTCAAAAAAAAAAAAAAAAAAATGGGCAACATTTTAAATATTTTTTATTGTACTATCATGTGATCTCTTGATCCGGTGAGTCTGGCTTGTGAATCCGAGCGTGCAACTCGCTGAAGTGTTTTCGCTATAACTCTCTCTCGGTCGCTCATCGCCTACTTGCTCGAGGCCCTCCACTTCCATCGTTAAACTCGCATCAATTACCATCGATTATTCTCATTTCCGACTTGCGCGTGGAAGCGAAGCCCCGAATTCGTTGCTGGGCGGCTTGCGGGTATCGACGAGGATTTCTCGGATTCACCTATTCCTCTCCCGGCCGGCCCCATCGATCCTTTATGCGATCCATCTCTTTTTCCCTCTCGCTCGAGATTCGACAGATTATCGATAGCATTAACCGGGAGCGCGCTCGTATATCCAAAATCGCGCTTACTCGATGTTCCTCTGCATTTCTCTTATCCAAATATCGAAATCTGTGGCGCAGCTTCCCCACTGCGCCAAAAGTATATATCGTTGAGGGAATAACGCTTCGGCATCTTTATCGGATTGTAAAAAAAAAAAAAAAAAAAAAAAAATTGCACAATTTATTCCTCCTCGCAAAGTCCTTGATTTTATTTTATTCAGTTACATTACATTTAATATTCAACGAAAAATATTACCGATGAAATTAATTTAACAGGAATATCAATAACGTCCAGAAAATCTCGATTTTATTTTGACGGGCAAAAAAGTTTATTTACGTTGCGCATCAAAATTTAATCTGTCCGTTTTTGCGGAAACACTTCGTATATGCGGTACAGATTTTTCACCCCGAAATTTATGACGGTGCGCTCGCGACGTGACGACGATTAAATAAAAACCATTATTTTCAATCGTTTTCCGTGAAAATTCGAGGTAAATGAAATAACGATAAACGTTCAATTTTTTTTTTTTTTTTTTCACGAATCGTCGAGTCTGCACGAATCACGGCTGTTCAGTCAATGATTTGCCGTCTCTCGGGGATTTCCACTTGCTCGGCGCATGCGCGGCAGCTAATGCTACATACGTCGTTACCATGTCGTGTATCCAAAATCGCGATTACTCAAAGTGCCTCTGCATTTCTCTTATCCGACTATCGAAATCTGCGGCGGACTTTGCAAAAAAAAAATGTATTCCCCGAAGTGCTTGGAAAATCCTTGAATTTGATTTCGACCTTAATTTAATATTACAGATAAAATTGATTCATCGGCAAATATTAAACCAGCTTTCTCTATGGGGAAGCGTCAAAAAAATCATGATTTTATTTTAGACAGTACAGTCTTTAATCACACCTCGATATAAAAATATAATCTATCGGTTTTCGCACAAGCACACGGTATTCGGGTATATAAATCTTTCACCTCGAAATTTATCGCGGTGCGCCCGCGTCATGACGATGATCGAACGGAAACCATTATTTTCGCTAGTTTTCCGCGTAACATTCGTGAAAAACGAAACAATAATAACCGTTCCATTTTCCACGTATCGTCGAGTCTGCGTGGATCGCGGCTGTTTAGCCGGTGATTCCCGGGCTCTCTGGGATTTCCACTCGCTTCGGCGCACGCGGAGCCGCTAATGATACATCCGTCGTTCGCATGTTACGTGGCCGTTGGTTTTGCGCCGACTATTAATATTAATTACGCCGCCTCGGAATCCCACCTATACGCGCTGCGAAGGCCGCCGAACGAATCGTCCTCGTCGAGCGTTAAAGCTAATTTCAATCGCGACATCCGTTGCACTGATTTATATCTCTGGGTCTCATATTTCATTAGGCTATAGAAGAAAAAAGAAAAGAAGAAAAAAAAAACAAAAAAAAAAAGATCAACGAGAATATCCGCGCGGATATTATTCTCGAGCCGCCTCTGGTAGAGTCCTCCGGGGACTTCGATCTTCCGCCGGTAAAAAGCGACGTTTCCCGAACGACCCGGGAACGTCCAAGGGCGATGACGACCGCGAATGGTCGAGCGAAGCGCGCGAGATGAGTCCCCCGGTTCGCCCGAGCCCGAGGGCTCTTCCCCCGTCTCCCGCACATCCGGCCAGACGCGGCACGATACCCGAGCGATTGCCTTCATTTACAGCGCGCCGGCCGACTGTGTGTATCCCGTTGCACGACCACAATCTCCACCGGTCTCACTCGGCCGCAATTTATTAACCCGCTCGGAGCGGCAATAGAGCGAGTTAAAAGAATATAATAACATTTTCAAAAAGAAAGTTACACCGTCGCTCGAGAAAAACGTTGGATGAAGAAAAAAAAAAATAACAAAAATAAAGAGACGATTCGCCGATTGGGTCGGACGCCTCGCGACTGATCCATCAAACGATTAATCGCTTCTGTATTCCCTGTTAAGCTCTGGCTTCGGTCGACGGGAGACAATGAATATATTACCCTCTCAGTTTGTTTTTCTCTTTCCTTTATTTTTCTTCGGTGTCTCTCTCTCTCTCTTTCTCTCGTGGCGCAACTCACGAGAGTCGCGCAGCTGCTCGCCGGGAGTCCTCGGGGCGATGGTCGTGCCTCTTCATTAGAATTCCTCGGGCGCGTCGAAGACCCGCAACGAGACGGGACCGGCGCGGCTAGCTCGACGAGTTTCGTTCTCATGATGAATTTAGACTCTTTTATTTTTATTAAAAAAAAAAAAAAAAAAAATGTTTTTCCTACGGAAGTATAACTCGGTTAAATGGTTGAATAGAAATGTATGACTGTCCGGGCGTTCGAATGTTTCGCTCGTCAGCGAGCATTCGAATTTCTTTGTTTATTTTTGTGTGTTTTTTTTGTTCGTTTCTGTGGATCTGTTTTTTTTGTTTATTTTTTTTTTTCGAAGGGAGATTGGCTCCGGCACAGTGGGAGTAAACAATTCAAAGCTGTGCGAGAGGGGCGGGGGGACGGCTGTTGCCGATATCCACCGCGTTGCAGCTAGCGCAAAGCCCTCTGCTCCCTTGCCGGTTCAACTCCTTCTGTAAATATGTTGGTAAATATGTGATGAGCAGGCATTCGCTGTGCGCGCATCGCGCCCCTATATGACGCGCGTTAGCTCGATCTCTCCGACATGAACCAACTCGGACCGATGTGTATGTACCTTCGTGTGTAACTCTCACCAGCGGATACACCGTACGGCTCCGCTCTCACCCTCTCTACCGATCTATCGTTGACATTATTTGCGATGCCTGCGAATTCGTGTTCCTCTCTCGCATCCCGTACTCTGAAACACTCACTTTCTCGCTGTGTACTCGTGTATCGATGCACGCTCAATCCTTTACCGATGATCCTCACCGCAGGCACTGTGGCACATATTTTTTCCAGAATTCTTTTATTTTCGTGCTCAGAGGGGAGACATCAAAGGGCTGATGAAATGTTTTATTTTTATTTTTACTAACAATAATAATGACGATTTTTTTTTTTTTTTTTTTTAGAGGTTTCGGTTATTTTTGCATGGACCGTGGAGACGTCAAAGCTCCGATGAATATTTTGGCATTAATAATAATCATAATAATAACAATATTTTCAGACAAAATGATTTTGTTTCCGTGTGTCCAGTATAGGAATCAAAGAGACCGATGAAAATTCGCGTACTTGCATCAGTACGTAAAAACAGAAAGATCAATAAACAAAAACATCTGCCGAAGCGTTAATGTGACGTAATCTCCCATAAACGAAGCAGAATTATCAAAAGCCATTGACGAAACGATTCGTCAATCGTCTGTGAGTCATTGGCTATTCGTCCATCGGTTAATTTTCACGGTTCAATTGACAATATCTAACAGCACAAATAATCGATCATCCACATGAGTTGCGTGAATTCTCATTCCACGATTATGTCCACGTTAGCGCATATGTGTATGTCTATATACAAGACTAGCGGTTATGTCTGTGTATCAGTTTTAGCATCTGTGAGTATCTGCGAGTATCCGTGTGAGTGCTGCGAGTATTCGTGTGTATCCGTGTGCGTATTTATGAGCTCTCTGAGCATCTGTGAGTATCTGTGAATATCTGAAAGTATCTATGCGTACCTATAAGTATCTGCGAGTATCGGTAAGAAGTATCTGTGAGTATCTGTGAATATCTGAGAGTGTGCGTGCTTATAAGTATCTGTGCGTATCTGTGAGTATCTTTAAGTATCTTTAAGTATCAGTGAGTTTCTGTAAACATCTGTGAGTATCTTTGAGTATCTTTAAGTATCTTTAAGTATCAGTGAGTTTCTGTAAACATCTGTGAGTATCTTTGAGTATCTTTGAGTATCTTTGAGTATCTTTGAGTACCTTTGAGTATCTTTGAGTATCTGTGAGTATCTGTGCGTATCTGTGAGTATCTGTGAGTATCTGCGGGTATCGGTGTGAGTGCTCGATCGATATGAACTTTATTGTTATATAGATATAGATATATATAAATATATATATATGTATATGTAGACAGCGGCATGTACTAGTTTTCATCTCTCGCTTTTCTTTATTTCCCGCCTTTTCCCCCCGGTTGCCCTAAAATGTAATTTTGCGGGCTCAAAGAACGCTTCACGCGAAGGCGAAGCAATGTAGGACGACTTACACGTAGAAAAGGAAGGGAAGGGCTCTCGGCATTGCCCGGAAAGCGACAGCCTCCAGGGCAAAAGATCTCCGTACCGGGTTGGAATTTTTACTCGGCACTTCGCCACCTCCACGGGATCCATTTGTCTCCGGGGGTCTTCCAACCCTCCCCCCTCCCCCTCCCCGTCCGGTGAGAGATCGCTTTTTATCGTCTAGCGCGGGGTCGAGCAAAATCCGGTGCCGAGTCTCGCACCAGAGAGGATTTCTCGTCCTGGGAGGACCGCGTCGCACGAACGAGAACGTTCACCTTTTCTCGGGCGACCGTTTTCCGCGTCTACCACCTTTGCCCTTCTCTCCTTCGGCCCGTTGTGTTCTCTTTCACTGGCGTTACCTCGAGTAATATTCTTTTTATACGACCGAATTATTTTCACGAAATACATATATGTTTTTCCAAGGCCGATTTCCGGATTCCAGTTCCAGCCGCCTCGGTCGCAGCCGCGCTGCAGTGATGTTTTTTTTGGAGATCATTCCCCCCCCCCCTTGTGGATAAAACGCTCGGTCGGTACAAAAACTTGCTGAATTGCGGAATCGCCTGGGTCGAATCGAAAACTCGGTTCCCAATGTTTTTTCAACCGGTGGCCCTCCCGGAACTGTGAATATTCAGATAGTCCTTTGGAAAAAGAAAGAAAAAAAAAAAAACATTGTCCAAGCTCCGGCGCTTCGGTGAGTTCTGTACTTGCCGTAGGGTGCGGATATAAAGAGAGCGGCCAGAGCGTATGGAAAACTACGCGACGCCGATCGTTTCGCGGGTTATTGCACTCCTACTCCTCGTCCGTCGTATTGGACACCACTGTGCCGCGCTTTCTTTCACACTGCAAAAACATTTTGGGCTTTGACCGTGCTGCGAATTCGACCTATATTTACCGAAGCCAAAAGACCACTTTTTTTTTTTACACCGAGGGAAGGATCTAGTAAAAAGTACCGATCATCTAAGAAAAATTACCACAGCACATAACAGTGAGGAACCGGGGCGCCACCTATGGCCGAAAGTCTCAGGTTTTCGAAGAAACTTTACCACAATATCTACGAGAAATTCTTATAAATCCGGTACTTCCTTGTCACAGGTTGCGTCCTAAACCCAGAAAAATCATTTATTTGACGGCCACAGTTTATTTGGTTTAAGTAAAATATTTATTTGATTTAAATAAATATTTATTTAATTTAAGTAACTATTTACTTAAATTAAATAAATATTTATTTTAATCAAATAAAGATTTTACTTAAACCAAATAGACGGTGGCCGTCAAATAAATTTTTTTTTCTTTGGTGTAGTTCCCTACTAGTCCAGACGCCAGATGTGGTTCTGTATGCAATCCCAGGTCGCCGAAACAACTTTGTTGGATTCGATAGATTTTCACCTCCCGATCGCGAATATATAAGGTGTTTTGTGGAAATCCCGGTCGTTTAATTGTTAATCGCAATTGTTTATTAACAAAATGAGTTATTGTTTTTTTCACTTCGGATATTTTTTTTCGTATACCTTGGTCGGTTTTGAGTCGAAAAGGTTCTATGAAACTTTAATCTATAACCTATAGATTCGGAGGAATAAATTGTTGAAAGTTGCAAATAGGCCAATACAGCATTGCTTAACAAATTTGTAGCGCCGAAAATATAGGTCATAGACGAAAATTGTAAAGGACTTTTAGTCACCAAATCAACCGAGAAATATGGGAAAAAAATACGCGACCGAATATTATGATTTTTAATCAGTCGCGCAACCGCAGTTTTTTTGGGGATCCGAAGGAATAGCCGCACCCAGAAAAATAATTTATTTGACAGCCACCGTTTATTTACATGAAGTAAAATACTTATTTGATTTAACTAAATATTTACTTCAGTTAAGTGACTGTTTACTTAATTTAAATAAATATTTATTTAAATCAAATAAATATTCCACTTAATCAAAATAAATAGTGGCCGTCAAATAAATTATTTTTCTGGCTGCGAGCATACGGTATGGCCGAAAAAAAACTCCGATTTTTCTAATAGCAACAGGACCAGCGCCGCATCTCTGCTCCCCACCTCGAGGTTTGCGCTTGCCCCGCCCATGCGCTTTCTGCGCATCGGCCGGCGTCGTGAACAGTGCCGTATCGTTTACCCTCAGTCGACCTTCACTAGATAAATATTCCACTCGTAAATGCGAACGTTTAGCGTCGGCACTGTCGTCGGGCCCGAATCAGCGTTTCCCCTTCCACGCAGCCACGCGATCGATATCAGGCGTGCAGTGGGCAATTGTAGGGGTCAATAAGAAAAAATCGGGCTTCGAAAAATCGGGGTCCTAGTCTACCATGTGCAGGTCCGGAGCCAGCCCCAACCACATTAATAGTAATAATACCATGTGCAGTGGCCGTATGGTACAGTCTTATCGACGTCCGGATCCAACCTCAACCACATTAATAACGAATACCATGTGCTATGGCAATGTCTCTCAAGCGGCATCGTCGTATTCACTAAATCCATCTCTCAGCAGTGAACAACTTTAAAAAACCGCGATTAACGCTCCCTCAAAATTTATGAAAAATAATTTCATCGACTCACCCAGAATAGTATATTATGCCACAAGGGAGGAAAGTGCGTTTTTTCACCGAATGTGAAGTTTGATGCCCGAGCGAAGCGAGGGCAGAAATTCACACGAGGTGAAAATGCACTTCCTCCCGAGTGGCATGCGCTATTTTTTGCCCGACTATGCTAAAAAATGGCCACATTTCTATGCCTGCAATGGGGATGGAAAGTTACCCGCCCCAGTAGTTTTCGGCCCTCGGGCGGAAAAGTAGCTACTTTTCCGCCCGCTGTAGCTACTTTTCCGCCCGCTGCGTTACTTTTCGGCCCGCTACGTTACTTTTCGGCCCACTGCTCAAGAATCGACAACTTTCCGCCCCCGTTGCAGGCATGGAATGTGGACTTTTTAGCGTAGTCGGGCAAGAAAATAATTTATTTGATGGCCACCGTTCATTAAGATTAAGTAAAATATTTACTTGATTTAAATAAATATTTATTTCATTCGAGTGATCATTTACTTGATATAAATAAATATTTATTTAAATCAAATGAGAATTTCACTTAATCTAAATAAACGATGGCCGTCAAATAGATTATTTTTCTGGGTGCGATTTGCCAAACAACAACTTTATTTCACAATTTCTCTCACACGGCAGAGTTGGCTAAAATTTGCAAACTGAGCTGTCCCACTCCTCCCTAAATTGTCAACATTCCCGTCAACAAAAAAAAAAAAAATCTCCCCAATTCCTCTACGAAGCCCAAACTGGCAAATTTGTTCTCCGCGCACGCAGCGAATAGGGGGCGAACGCGTGAATTCATCAGCCCCGGTACATACCCCGTTATTTCGCTCGGCGATGCAAAATAGCTGAACACGTAGAGAGATTCCGGTGGGCGACGGGGCGAGTGAGAGGTGGAGGGGAGTGCGGCGGGCGGGGGGGGGGGAGGCGCGGGGGCGATCACGATGCGAATTTCGTAACTCTTCCCAAAGGCATTCCTATCGACGTTGGTTTAGAGGGGGTGGAAAGAGTTAACCTGTGTAGAGAGACTCGTTGGTGTACGTACGTGCTTCACGAGGTTCGAAGCGTCGGGACTAGAGCCGGGACTCGTATAATGTGCCTAGTTCGGGACCGCTAGTGGCAGCAGAGCCGTGACTTCATAAATTTCAAGGGGGGGGGGGGGGCACAGACAGCCGCGGATTCGTTTGAATCCCGCAAAACGAATTGTCGGATGGAGCGGTTCAGTCCGGGGCGAAGTCCCAAAGTGCCATTGCATCAGCATAATTTCCTTTCGCCAATATTATATACGTATATAACGCAGTGACTGTTATACACAGTACGGTACGGCGGTGCGCCGTTGAGGCGAGAGAAAAAGAAGTAAACAAAAAAAGGTAAATATACGGGGAGCCGAGGCGAGGCTGCGCGCGCAGCCAGGCAGGCGGATTGCCGACGGCGAGGTGAATTAGATTCTCGTCCGCGCCTCTGGAAACGGCGCTCGAATTCAGCTATGATTAAAGAGAGTAGCGCAGTCCTATGAATATCAAACAAAGCACGGGCCTTCGTTTCTCCTCGTTGGCTCTTCATGTATATGCGTGTATATAGTATATGTGTATGCGCTTGTTACCTGGCCGTTTCGTGATTCATGATTCGTAAGCAAAAGCGACGTTGTTTCACGACACGAGGCCGAAGGAGACTCTGTGGTCGGATTAGAACTTCCGGTTTGCACGGGCGACGATAGGACGCGGTCTTGAGCGGAAACGGGACACGGGCTGAAAAAACCGTCGCAGTTTCGATGATAACAAACGCCTCTTATTGGCGTAAAGCTGCTTGGACATGTAACTACGTACGAAAACGTCAAACGTTGCTTTATGCGCGGGCACCTTAGATCGGCGCCTATCGCCGTATGCACGAAAGCCACAGATCAATGGCGGATCGAAATTGAAGTTACGCTTGCCGGCGTTACCTCTGATTGGTTATTGATCTTATTAGCCGTTATATTAAGTGGGCTTTCTTAGCCGCGGTACACCCAGAAAAATAATTTATTTGTTGGCCACCTCTTCATTTAGATGAAGTAAAATATTTCTATGATTTAAATAAATATTTATTTAAATCAAATAAATATTTTATTTGATCTAAATAAACGGTGGCCGTCAAGTTAATTATTTTTTCTGGATGTAATACAAGATCTAGTGGTGTGGCGTCGATGCATATACTGTAAAAAAGAATTTCTTTGAAAATTAATGAACGGTATTGGGGGCTTTTTTTTTTTTACACAAACTGTTTCCGAAATTTCAGAGACATTTGCCTTGCAATTTTGTGGTAATATTTTTATTTGTAAAGACAAACCATTTTTTACGTGAAATTGTTGTATCTGTTGGGTCGATGGGCTTGCTACGATTGTTAAATATTTTTAGAAAATTACAAAATTACAAAATTCCCTATCGGTTTCGAAAAATGATTATTTTTTTCTTTTTACCAGAAAATATGCTACAGCATTCGCAGCTGAACAACTTTTTTTTTTTTTTTTTTTTTTGTCGCCATAACCGTGCATTACCCAATTCGTCGGTCGTGTCCATTTGCCCTCAACGATACAGTCCAGACCGTATTGCGAGCCAGATTGCAGTTACGCTCGCGTGCATGCAGAGGTAAGCGAATCGAAATGTTATGTACATTTGCCCCTCGCCTACGAGGAGGTTGAGCCGGCGACCGACGGAGAGGCGCAGCGACGCGGAGGGGGCGCCGGTGAAAGAGCCCGAGGACAGGGAGAACGTCGGAGAGTGCTTCTGCGAATAGTAGAATGGTAGTCCGCGGACTGAGATTGGATGCCGATGAAATCGTCCCAGGGGACAAGGACGAGCTCGAGTTTCCCCGGGCTGGCCTTCCCCGGACTCCTCTCACTCCCTCCACGGGTTGTTGCATACTTTCGTCTAATATCACCCGTACCGGGCTCTTCTTCTTCTCCACCTCCACCACCACCACCACCTCCTCCTCGGCGCTCCGTACAAGAGGGAAACCCCTTTGCCACGATCTGCTCCAGGGATATCGGGGCCTCCGCCACTGACGCACACTCTCTTCCCTCTTGGCATGTGGAACGAGGTCTCCGGCGGCTCTGATGGTGCACGCCAGCGAGAGAGGAAACGACAGACAGCCGAGACCTGACTCTACTCCCCCTCCCCGGCCAATCTCCAACCCCTTACCGGTCTCAGCTCGATGCAAATATTCTGCTCCGTTCCTCTTCGTTTTTCCTCCCCTCGGAGAGCCTTCTACTCGGTTCACACACACAGAAACACACACCAATGTTCGCCGACTGGTTCTCCACTTTTTCCTATTTTCATAGGCAGCTATACGTATAGGGAATACACATGTATGTGTACGTACATTGGTTCGTATGATTCTTCCTCTATAGTGACTAGCCGAGAATTTCTCCGAAGAAGTTGGAATTTCCCTGTCGACGAATTCTATAATAGCGTAAAAAGAAAAAGTTTGAATACGGTCAAAGCCGCCTGGAACAATTGGCTCGCTGAATACCCGACGATCAGCCCGCGAACTGTGCCGCGGGTTTTGGAATAAGCTCTGCGAGACATTCGTCACTTGATCAGCGATTTTAGCATTTCTTAAAATTATTTTTTAGTTATTTATTATTATTATTATTATTATTATTATTATTATTATTATTTAAATATTTGTTCCATTTCCACTGTATACCCTGTGAGGTTTTTGCGGAACCCTGGCTCAATTCCTCCCTATCACTCCCCACCCGCACTCAACTAAGCGACCCAACTTCCAGTGCGTCCGTAGCCGACTTAGCTACAACACTGTACCGCATTTGCCGGTGACACGGGAAAACTACGGAAAACCCGTGCCGATACAGACGGCCATGTTCGACTGAACCACCGGTATTTCTGCACTTGAGTAAAGTGCAGAAACACCAAAGTCTCAGAAGAAAGCGCCTCCCGCTCAACGGTCTATGCGCCAGCTAGCGCACGGCTAAGCGGTCACCCGTCCAAGTACTGACCGCAAACGAATCGGTTTGACTTGGGAGACCACCAGCGCCGCGCATCCACCACTGTCGGTTTATTTTTTTAATTATTTTTAAATTATTTTTTAAATTATTTTTAATTATTTTTTTTAGTATTTTATTTTTAATCCGCCCATTTGCTTGCGTCAGCCCGTTTTTTTTTTTTTTTTTTTTTTCTCGAAGGAGCAACAACCGCGTTCCGTTGACCATAATCCGAGGGAAGAATTTTTCTTTGGCGATATTTTGGAGCTCGTGGAGCACGGGCAAAGCCCGGGTTCGCTCGGCCGTCCGCTTTGTCGTCGCGGGGACATTCTTTGACGGCGTTTCTCCTCCGCTCTCTCGGCTCCGGTCGAGCCTTTGCGGTCGCGGCCAAAGCGCCGCGTACGCGAAGAACCAGGAGTGACGCGGTTCCAGCTACGCCGAGTCAACGACGAGTTCCGCAAACTCGAGAGGTGGACGAGTCCGTGGCGCGGCGCAGGCAGCATCAGCAGCGAAAGCGGGAGAAGCTCCTGGCAATGCAAACCAGAAACGTAACCCCCCGACCAGCCCTCTCGTCCGGGCCCGCTCTCCCTCTTTCGCCTTTATCTTTTACCCCGCAAGGCAACGCGAACGCAGGTATAATTAATGCGGTCTAATTAGCCTAAGCTCCGTTCCCGATTCGCTTCCTCCTCAATCCGGGGACCCGGAATCACTGCCGCAAGAGCTGCTCTCGCTTTTTTTTTTTTGCCATTTTTTTTTTTTTTTTACCTTTTATCCCTCAGTCAACAAATCCACGTTGAAACTCCAAACGTTTTACTTTGAAGAGACGGCGTTTCCCTCGGTGCTTTTTTATTTCAAATTAAATTATAACGTTGTCCACGGAAATAACCAGTCGTTGGGATTGGGGCTGTACAAATTGAGCCGTCTTGGCCGGCTAAGAAATCTTATCCGGCACTATGGACACTATAGTTTGGGCGGCTAATGATTAGTTGCGGCTTAGCCGGCTAAGATCGCTTGACCGGCTAATAATTAACCGCACTTTAGCCGACTGTTTATTATTGTTGTGGATTATAAGTGGGACTGTACAAGTTGAGCCATCTTGGCCGGCTAAAAAATCTTATCCGGCTAATGGACACTATAGTTTGGGCGGCCAAGCCTTCTTAGGGTCGAATTTTAAGACGCGAGATTGAACTTCAGATCGAACCTCAGTTCGAACTTGATTTCGTGCTTAAGATTGAACTCAAACTGCAGTCCAATTTGAGTTCAGACTTAAATTTGAACTTAAGATCAAACTTAAACACGAAATCAAGCTTGAACTGAGGTTCGATCTTATGCACGCAACGAAGTATGGGATACACTTCAATCTTAAATTCGAGACGAAGAGCAATCTTAAGTTCAAGCTAACGTCTTAAAATTCGACCTGTGGTCGGCTATGTCCGGCTAAGGATCGAATTGTGGTTGTCCGGCTAAAAATTAGTCGCTGCTTAGTCGGCTAAGATCGTTTGGTCGGCTAATAATTAACCGCTGCTTAGTCGACTATTTATTATTATTGTGGATTACAAGGAAACTGATGAAATTAATGAGACATTTATCTATGGCACATTACCAGTATTCGTTAGTTTCTGTACGACTATTGTCACCGGAAAACGAGAACATCCTAACTTTCTTATACCAGAATTGAGAAGTATTGAGAGACATAACTAGTTCGTGGGAATAAGATTTCGAAGATCTTAAAGGCAGTCGAATCTAAGCGAATAATGGTAAATAAGTGAATAAATAAAACAGGTAATGTGCCAAAGATAAATGTCTCATTGGTTTAATCAGTTTTCTTGCGATTCACAATAAAAATTAACAGCTGCTTAAGCATCGGCTAATTTTTAGCCAGCCAAGCCATCTCAGCCGGTTAAGACGGCTTAACCGGCCAAACTATAACGTCCATTAGCCGGATAAGATTTTTTTTTAACCGGCCAAGACGCTGCAACTGTACAACTCCAGTTCGGATACTTATTACTTTTTAATTTTTTTACATTTAAGGAACGTACTATTTAGTTCTAGCGTTGACGATACGAAATTCGACGAGTCTCTCACGGCACTGTCGGTAGCATAGATGATGTTGGGAACTATTCCGGGCGCGCTCCTTCCGGCCATGGCGGAGTCCGCGCTCTTAACAAGAGGCACTAACAATTTCCGTGGAAATACCGGTGCGCCGGTTACCGTTCGAGTCGCAGAACTTTCCAAGGTGGTGCAAGCTGTTCTGTGTACGTCGCTGCCGGTTCCTTACGTAGGCACGTATTATAGAACGTCGTCGCTCCCTCGTAACGTTACGTTTATTGCCAAGTGCCCGTTCTCGGGAGAACCCGCTTGAATTTTGCGGTGGCTTCGCGCCCCGCCGACGTCGCCACGGGTGAAAACCGTTCTTGGATAGCTGCTACGCTTCCTTGTCCCGACTTGGCCGCGACCCGACGCCCGGACTTCCCGGCCGCAAAGTTTATTGGCAATTATGCAGGATACAAGCTACCCTAACGTAAATTGGACGATTACCGTTCTCGGACGATAGTTTCGTCGGTTATAACAATCCGGGGAATGGGGGAGGGATGGATTGAGCGAGGAAAATGTTTTCTTACCTTTTGTATTGATGGACTGTGGAACGGTGAGAACTTCGCTCTGTCATCTTGATATTTATGAGGGAAGTTACTTGTGAGGGAAGATGAGGGACTTCGCTCTGGCATTTATTCAGCTCGCCGCGAAACGTGTTCTTTTTGTTGTACTCTTTTGATGGCTGGGTTGCACCGTCAAGTTCCAGTAACAGTGTTTCTGACGATGATGATTTGACGGTGCATTTTATTATGGTGATAATCGCTAAAATTTAAATTGTCCGAAGTTCAAACTACCCTAACGTAAGTTGGATGATTACCGTTCTCGGACGATAGTTTCGTCGGTTATGACAACCGGGGAATGGGGGAGGGATAGATTGAGCGAGGAAAATGTTTTCTTACCTTTTGTATTGATGGACTGTGGAACGGTGAGAACTTCGCTCTGTCATCTTGATATTTATGAGGGAAGTTACTTGTGAGGGAAGATGAGGGACTTCGCTCTGGCATTTATTCAGCTCGCCGCGAAACGTGTTCTTTTTGTTGTACTCTTTTGATGGCTGGGTTGCACCGTCAAGTTCCAGTAACAGTGTTTCTTACGATGATGATTTGACGGTGCATTTTATTATGGTGATAATCGCTAAAACTTAAATTGTCCGAAGTTCAAACTACCCTAACGTAAGTTGGATGATTACCGTTCTCGGACGATAGTTTCGTCGGTTATGACAACCGGGGAATAGGGCAGGGATAGATTGAGCGAGGAAAATGTTTTCTTACCTTTTGTATTGCTGGACTGTGCAACGGTTAGAACTTCAATTCTTCATCTTGATATTTATCAAGGGAAGATACTTCGCTCCGGCATTTATTTAGCCCGCCTCGAAACGTGTTCTTTTTCTTGCCTAGTTGCATGGGCAAGTTTCATTCATTATAATGTTTCTGCCGATGATGATTTAACGGTGCATTTGATTCATAATTTTATGTTTAACGGGCCTAACGAGTCGTGCAAATCACTTAAACTGAAATTGTGCGAACTTCAAACTACACGGACGATAGTTTCGTCGGTCACAACAAGCCAGTAATAGGGCAGGGATAGATTGAGCGAGAAAAATGTTTTTGACCTTTCGTATTGCTGGACCGCACAACGGTTAAAACTTTACTCTAACATCTGATTGATAAATATCATCTTGATATTTATCAGGGAAAATACTTCGATTTGGCATTTATCTAGCTCACCTCGAAACGAGTTCTTTTTTATTGCATTCATTTGTCGTCTGGTTGCACAGGCAAGTTAAAACTTCACTCTATCATCTCAATATTTGTCAGGGAAGACACTTCGCGCCGTCATTTATTCAGCGCACCTAGAAGTGTCTTCTTTTTGTTGCCTAGTTGCAAGGGCAAGTTTCATTCACAATAATGTTTCTGCCATTGATGATTTAACGGTACATTTTATTTATAATTTTATGTTCAACGGGCCTAGCGAGTCGTGCAAATCGTTAAATCTGAAATTGTGCGAACTTAAAACTACTGTAATGGATGGTCTATGGGTCAGGCACTGCGCAACGATCAGAGTCGAATCGGTATATGATGTACGTTTATTAGTCGGAGAGTAATTCGGAGAGTATAATTATTCGGAGGTGTAATTCGGAGGTGTACCGCACTGGTCGGTCGTCGGAGCTGAACTGATTTGAAGCGGGCGTGAAGCTGAGGGCTTCGCGCTCGCTGGTACAAAGGAATAAAGAGTTGCAGAGTGTTTAGTCTATTAGATAAGTGGCCGCTCGCGGCGGTCAGGATACGCGATAGCCTTAAGGGCTTCTTTGAAGAGCGTATCGAACGGAAACGCTTCGTCGATACGCTTGAATAAATAATAAAAGGTTAAAAAGTTAAATGATTAGGCTGGGGCCGTTACACTACCTTAACGTAAGTTGGACGATTATCGTTCTCGGACGACGCAAGTTCCATCGATTACAGTGTTTCTGCCGATGATACACCCAGCAAAAAAAAAATTTATTCAAACCAAATAAAATTTATTTAGAGCAAATAAAATTGCTTACTTAAATATGGGTTTAATAGAGTTTTATTGAAATCTAATAAATTTTATTGGAGTTAAATGTCGCATATACTTGAATCAAGTAAAAATATCATTGAGTCAAATAAAAATATTCTAATACATATACGATTTTATTGACGATTAATAAACTTTTTTCTGGATGTAGTTTAACGGTAAATTTTTTTTTGGCGATTTTACGTTCGACGCGGCTAGCGAGCGGTGAAAATTGGCAAAACTGAAATTCTGCAGAATTCAACTGGCTTCACGTAAATTGCACGATTGCCGTGATCGGACGATAGTTTCGTCGGTTGTAACAACTCGGCTATTGGGAAGTGATAGACGGAGCGAGAGAAATGTTTTTTTTTTTTTTTTTTTACATTTTGTGTTAGCGAACCGCGCTACTGAACCGTTCAACGGTTAAAACTTCACTCCATCATGACGATATTTATCAGGGAAGATACTTCGCTTCGGAATTTATTTTGCCCTCCACGAACCGACCGAGGAACTTTTATAACGAACCTTCCGGCGGATTTATTATTGTTTGCGCACCCGCGAACGTCCGAGCTTGCGTTTTGTGAAGCGTTCGAAGATTCCCCGGGATGTTTTAACGGACGATATCGTGAAAACCGACAGACCGTTTGTTTATCCCTCTAACGAAGCGGCTATTGAGTCCGAAACACCGCACACGGTTCCTGCGGATTCGATACTCGATATTTTTAACTACCCACTTTGTCCAAAGGGCAAAAAGTGTTATACGGTGATTTTAATTTTTATTTTCATTACATTATCAGTGTTTAGTGCGCGATCAGTGTGGGACACTAATTTTCTTTATTTCTTATCGAAAAAATACTATATTTTATTATTACGCCTGCTTCGCTATCTAATGTAATTGCTTTCTATTCGTGTTTACTTGTAACTAACGTGCTCTGTTCTGTTTGCACTGCACCGGTTCTTAGGGGATTTATCACTGGACCCAATAAAAACCTATCTATCTATCTATATTTTTTTTCTGGACAGGTAGGAATTTTAGAATTGACGCTTTAGGTGGGTTTCTTAAAAGTGGGACAAAACTTTTATACCGTTTAGGTGAATCATTATTACCTTAAAGTGCGGCTAAATACATATCGCACATATGAGCGCGAGGTAGAGAGACCAATAATATGGAATCCATTTTTCTCCGAAATGATTAAATACAATGAAGAACGAATTATATTCCTTTTTATTTTGTAAAACTGTTTCAATTCCTTTTTATTTTTATTTTTATTTATTTTAATTTTTATTCCTTTTTATTTTGTAAACTGTTTCGACGCAAAATTCATTGAATATATTTTCAGGACATGTAGATCTTTAGCCAAAAAAAAATATATATAAATCATAGACGATTGTATGGAAAGATTTTTTTTTCGTGGTGCGAAAATATGGTGTTGGAAAAAAGAAAAGGGTTAAAAAAAAAAAAAAAAAAAAACGAAAAGTCATAAATCGACCAAGATGGATGATACTTTTTGAAATCTTGGAAGCACGTGACTGGGCTTGAAGGGCTTTAACTCCCGAGTGCGGAACGGGCTGTCGGGAGTCGTTCTCCCTCACTCTCGCGCTTTCGTGAGTCCGTGAGAATCAACGCCGCATTTCTCGGGACGTAGAGGGTGGCAAATGAGTAATCGTCCTCGCGTTATCTCGTGACGCGACATTAGACGTAATGTGCACGGGGGTTCATATCGTTTCTCTCGGCGGTTGCCGGGTCTGCCGCGGCTCGGAAACGGAAACTGTTACATATATTTATACCTCATGTACTTACTGCGCGGAAGAGTTAAAGAGGGTCGATAACACGGTTGCACGCACGTAATACTGCCAACCCCATTTCTTTGCGTTCCACATCTATATCTGTACACATATATATAAATATATAGAGATACACATATATCGACGGGTCGATACCATAAGGGCGTGCGGGCCACGCTTACACGTAGCCGATACACCCTTAAGGAATTGATCGATCGATGGATATGCAGATATATATGTATATATATATATATATGTACACACACATATATATATATATATATATATATATCTGTACAATGCATTTGCAATTTCTGTACCGGCTGCACGCGAGCGTGGAATGTGTCGAAGCCTTGTGGTGCTAAATTATAAACGACAATGGCAGCTAATGTACGCGACACGATCGCGTTCCGTGGAGCGAAATATATTGACTGAGCGCTAATTAATTGGAATCGATCGTTCGAGAACGAGACCGGTGGCTGGAACTAATTGCCGTAAGCCACTCGGAGCTCGAATAATCGGCGTGTACGGGTGCCTCACTATTGTTTTTGACTCGGATTCATTTTTCTTTTTTTTTTTTTTTGTTGTTGTGCCAATCAAAAATATATCGCGCGACCAGCGTCGCACGGGTGTATTTTTCGTTTACGAGCCGTGTATGCACGGTAAATGGGGTACGGCCGATAAACTGGAGCATTCGGATAATTTTTTTATTTTATCTTTTTTTTCCTCGTCCGTCCAGGTTTAGTAGGTCTGTACCAGCGATGACACGACCATCGGCGCGTTCATATGCATCATTCTCGCGAACGAATCCCACTCGGGTGAGCCATCTGGCGCGTAAAAAGTAATTGCGTCAGGTAAAGTGCGCCGTTGCCCCGGAAGCTGAGTGCACACCGCGCGCATTCGCGTCCGCAGCCACCGAACTCCGAGATTCTACCCGGGCTCACCTCTCGCATTCGTTCGCTTCCTCGTTTGCATTTACGAGGCTGTAAATAAGAAAGAGAACTCAGCGCGCCCTGGCAAACGGTCTCGTCGTGCAAATCCCGTCGCACAGTTACTAACGTCACTCTGCGTTTCAGCTGGAAAACACACACGAAACTCAGATGTTTCGGATACCCACCGTCGGTTCGAATACCCAACCGGGTTTACTTTTTTTTTTTTTTTTTTTTTTTCGCCTAACACATCTCAAACAAATGAGTACTTCAAGCATGCACAAATGTGCGTTGTCTCGCGAGTAAATATGCTCTAACAAAATGTAACACTGTCACTTTTGGGATACCTGCTTCAAACGTGTGCCTTATGTTGCTTAATTGCACCGACAAGTTGCATACACCACAATATTTTTTGCCGATGACGGTTTAGGGGTTAATTTTTTTTTTTTACGATTTCACGTTTAACGGGGCCAGCGAGTCGTAAAAATCCGTAAAGCATAGATCCCTTCTGCGTCCATCAGGACAGGTAAGAGTTTCACAACCCTGTGTTCAACGGCCCGGGGCATACATATTCCCGTATATTTATATATATATATATACACACAACAGAACGCGAAGCTTAATAATTTCGTAGTCGTTGGCTTTTTTTTTGTTTTTAATTTGCGAGAAGCATCCAGGATTAATAATTCACGTGG
This sequence comes from Amblyjoppa proteus, assembly GCA_963922035.1. NCBI lineage: Eukaryota > Metazoa > Arthropoda > Insecta > Hymenoptera > Ichneumonidae > Amblyjoppa > Amblyjoppa proteus. Next base: position 16,090,554 of record OY998230.1, read on the forward strand.
AAGTTGATTCGTTCCTCCGGAACTGCTCGGAGAGTGCGTAGGATTAAAAAAAAAAAAAAGGAACGGAACGTACCGAACTTAGCTGCGGAAGAGGAGAGAATAAGAGGAGACTGCAGCTCTGGTAATAAATGGATGAGAGGTGGAGAGCAGAGGTTTTCTCGTAGGATTCGCGAAAACCCGGTTGAAATTGCAGAAACGACCCTTTCCTCCTCTTCTCTCCCCCCCCCTCCCCTCTCGCCCCCGCCGCCGGACGTCTGGAGGAAAATTTTCCAGCATCCCCGCGAACCGGAAGTTCGTAGTGTGGAGCGAAGAATGAGCTGGGCCAGCCGCCGGTGCGGAAGACGATTTCGCGCTTCCCAGCGCTCTCGGAATAATGATACGATGGTGCGAAGCCCACGATCGTTCGTCTATTTCTCTATTTTTTTTTCAGCTCGCCCGGTTTCTCAACGCGACCTCGTGCCCGCTCCCGCTCTCTACTATCATTATTCATCGTCGAAATAATGATATTTCCTTATTTCTGGCTATCTCGAGTTCCCTCCCCCCCCCCACCCCCCTCCCCATTCTTCCCCTATCTCGCGCTATATTTATGCAGCTATATCTCTCTCGCGGCGCGAAATGGAGAGAACGGAGAGATACAGATAAAGAGTGATTCCTTCTCCGCGTTTCGCGCGAAGATTCACCGACGGAGAAGAGACTCGCCGTTTGCTCCCGATGGCGTTACACTCTCGCGTCGGTCCTCCATAGATTGCATTCCTGTGATTCACGGTGCTGAAGTAACAGAGCGAGAATCTCCGGTGCTCCGATTCTAGAGTGGGGCTCTTATCTCACTACGTTTTCCATTATATTTTGTCGGTTCATGCCAAAGACGACACCGGCACGCATCGATATAATCGCTTTTCTCACGAGGTCTCGTTATAATAGTGAAAATGTAATTCGCCACGGAGATCATTTTTATAACTCGATTTACCGCACACTCCCTCGTGCATCCTTGTGCAACGGCCGCGGCCTAACTACTCAAGCTTTTTAAACTTTATTATTCATTCGAGCCTATCGACTGAGCGATTCCGTTCGATACGCTCTTCAAAGAAACCCTTAAGGCTGTCGAGCATCCGGACCGCCGTGCGCGACCACTTATCTAGCTTAGTCTAAACATCATCCGACTCATTATTTCTCTGTAACACCGAGCGCGAAGCCCTCAGCTTCGTGCCAGCTTCAAGCTGTTCAGCTCCGACGAACGACCAGTGCGGTACACCTCCGAGTAATTACACTTTCCGAATCTCCGACTAATAAAGTTCAATTATCGTACTGTTCGTCGACTCAAATCATTGCGCAGTGCCTCACCAAACGACCATCCGTCACACTTTGTAATTGTATCGTCGGGTTATTTATTTATTTATTTATTTATTTATTTATTTATTTATTTATTTATTAATAAAATTTCGGGGGAATTGTTGTACACGGAAATCGCGCCGGTCCGGGCGAAGCCTCACAATACACCCAGAAAAATAATTTATTTGACCGCCACCGTTTATTTAGATTAAGTAAAATATTTTACTCGATGTAAATAAATATTCATTTCATTTAAGTAACTACTTACTTAATTTAGATAAATATTTATTTAAATCGAATAAATATTTTGCTTAATCTAAATAAATGGTGGCGGTCAAATAAACTATCTTTCTGGGTGTATGGTTCACGATATGCAACCCCGAAAGCTGGCTGGCCCACACTGCTCAAAGGTACAACGAACTTCGATATCACCCAGCAGGCCATATCACCCGAATTACCCGACACGAAAGCCACTCGCCATAAAATTTAACCAACTCTCACCGACGATCTTCAAACCCTCCACTCTCTTTACCCTCTCCCCGGTGCATATATTTTGCAGTCGAAGCGGGCTTTGGACGAAAACGAATGAAAAATAAATTAAAAAAAAAAAGTTCCATCGGGATGTACGATTACCCGGACCCGCGGGCGGAGCCCGCCGGTGGAGATTCTCGGTCGAGCGAACACCGTGATTTCCACACCCGAACGTTCATTCTCGTGCTCGTCACGCTCGATAGTTACCGAATACACGTTAATGGTATTAAACTCGCGGGGGAGAGCGCGCAGAGAGCGTTAAGGGATGCAGCGGCAGCAGCAGCAGCAGCAGCAGTAGACGGGGTTTCGGTGTGTGGATCGGAGCTCGAAGGGATATCCAGTTGTGGTATTGGTAATGGAGGACGAGAGTGAGCACGGCGGTTTGGTTGAGTCTATACCGATCTGACCATAGGGGCTGTATCGTCGGGGCCGCGGATTGCCGGGCATTCGATCGATGCCCGGTAAACACGACGACGTCGACGGGGAGAGCATTGCCGTACAGCACCGGAGAGGGATGACCCGACGGCGGCGAAGCTCGCGACAGAGAGTACGTCGACTCCTGCAGGAATATAGCCAGACGCAATATGGATCGATTCTCATCGCGTTCTCTTCTCTCTCTCTCTCTCTCTCCGTACACAACGTATTCGGGTCCGGGCGGCGAGCCCCTCGACCGGGCTTTCCCTCTTTTATTTCCTTCTCGTTTACCTCCCCGCGTTTTCGTACTTGAAACGCCGAGGGTAGAGCAAAGTAATGGGCGGCTGGTATGGGCTCGATAGGCTCAGACTCGAATCCTCGGAGCTCGATATATACGAACGGCTCTTTATCACCGGGAAATGGGGAAGGATGAAATACACTCGGGGGAGGGGCATCGTGACTCCGGGCTATCCGATTTTATAACCGGGATTCGAGATCAATGGCGGATATGATTAATCAATAGTAACCGGATTCTCGATATTTTTCGGGATAAGTTTGCTCGTCTTTTTTTAACGGAAATTTATATGGGAATGTGGGAATATGGGAATATGGGAATATGGGAATATGGGAATATGGGAATATGGGAATATGGGAATATAGGAATATGGGAATATGGAAATATAGAAATATAAAAATATAGGAATATGAGAATAATGAGAATATGGGAGTTTGGAAATATGGAAGTACGGGAGTGTGGGAGTATCGGAATATGAAAGGATGGGATTATGGGCGACCCGGAGTATGGGAATATGGGAGTACAGGAGTACGGCTGCATGGGAGTATGAGAATATGGAAATATGGGAATATTGGAATATAGGAATATGGGAATATTGGAATATTGGAATATAGGAATATGGGAATATTGGAATATTGGAATATTGGAATATTGGAATATTGGAATATTGGAATATAGGAATATGGGAACATGGGAATATGTAAATGTGGATACATAGAAATGAATGAATATAGAAATTCATTATTGGACAGAACGGCAAGATACGATTACGGTAACGTCGTATGGTTAACGTAGTGTGTATAATTCGTTGCGAGATTTGCATTCATGTGCAGTGGGGAATGAGATTCACGGTGGAGCTGCGCCGAGCCAGCAGTCCCAGCTGAGAAGTAAGCAGCGCATTTTAGCGAGTATTCGCCCGACAGTTCTGACATCAGTTCGTCTGATGCTCGTAATGCAATTACCTTCGAAGTAGGTCATACCGCGGCTTAGGAGGATCAAAGCGTAAAGTGATATGACGTAGAGATTCCCGAATCCTACGCAATGCCTACAGCTGCGTCCTGTACGAGTAAAAGCATCTGTACGTACCGTGCAGTGCGAAAATCGTTAATCCGTACTGTACACGGTGAAAAATTAAGATTTGTAGATTCAATAAAGATTTTCACATCTTTATTATTTGAAAGAATTTCAAGTATAGCAACGACTAATCATCCCGAAATTCGCAACAAAAAATTGTAAAATTAACATAAAAAATTATTTGAAAATTAACACCAACAACAAAAACAAAATTGCGTTCTCTTGTGAACGCGTTCGTCAAATGTCCAAATAATTTTGAACCGTTCGAAGTCTCGCTGTATCCGTATGCGCCGAGTACGGTCGTCAACCCTCAGCAGCCTTGAGGGCTTCGCGGGCCATCTACCCTGAAATCCCGTCCAGTTAATCTGAAAACGTGCGAGCCGAGGACACAAATCGCAAGCGGAGTCTCCCACCTAAGTCGGTTCTCGGGTGCTCGCGTTCATGAATATTCATGCGACACGATGTTGCGTAACCCCGTCGAAGTTATACACCGGTATATCTCGTTTCTCCGCTCTCCACTATCGGCGAGTGAGTCCGCGTGCCGCAGCGCGAAAAAGAGCTCCGACCATGGCTTTCACCATCGTTCAATTGCCCAAAAACCATTGACCGATATTCGTCAGCCCCGTCAAAAATTCCACGACAAGTAACCGAGACGCGAGTAAAAAAAAAAAAAACCAGAACGAAAAACAAACATCCGATCGCCGAATAGTTGGAGAATCGGTGGCAGTGGCAGGGAGGCGATTGGCACTGTTGTGCTGTACGCGGTAAGCGAAAGGGCACGCCAGCCGTATCATACATTCCCTCAAACTGTCAATGATATCTTTAACAAATTATTATTTCGCTCGGTGCGTAAAGTGCAGTTTCACGCACGCTTCGTGAAATAAAATTTCGTACGATAATCGTGCGAAAAACGTTTTCTTAACTCGTGTGATTGCAACACTCGCCTTCGGCTCGTGCTGCAAACTCACACTCGTCAGAAAAAGTATTTCGCACTATTATCGTAATGTACCATTAAACTGTAGTCATATTCATGAAATATTAACGTAGACAAAGTATGTTTTTCTATGATGATATCTTGGATCTGCGTAGTAAAAAAAAAAAAAATGTGCACTTTTTACAACAAATTATTGTCCGCAAACGTACACAATTTTTTGTTTGTTAATTTTCTAATTTTACAAACAAAAGTACAAACTAAAATTGTCAATAATACAGGGAAATAAGAGGACAAGTTCCTATATTCTCAAGTAAGTGACAAACATGTTTGTCACTTATTTGACAAAATAATTTTTACGAAATTTCGCATTTCGATTTTACGAAATTATTTCTTACTGTGCGACATACGCAAAATAGTGTAAACAGTAAAACATTGTGTTTGCTTTGTTATTTTTACGCGTAAAATGTCAGAACTTTGTAATTTCGTATTTCCGAAACAACGCGGTAAATCCCTTGGAAATATCGCGTGCCTATGCATCAAAGTTCCAGCTATGATACCAAAAAAAAAAAAAAAAAAAAAAAACAGATTTTTATCTTGAATTTGCTTTCCTCACTGAACCCCCTTAATTCTTATCGCGCGAGCGACTCAGCATCCCGCATCGGGCTCGGTCCTATCTCGTCCCGCACCGCGCCCGACGGAAGACAAAACGGCGGGTCGGAAAGCGAACGGGTACAACGGGCCGCACTCGTGGCAATCCAATAACGGAGAACGCTCGGTAATTCCGGTGTTTGTCTAACGCCCAAGGAAATTTCCACTTTGCGAGCGTGGCCTTTGCGAATCGAGCGTAGTGTACTGTGCGAGCGCACAGTACGGTGGTCCGGCGTAGAAGAGCAAAAGCTGCAGTACCAACAGCAGCAGCGGCAGAGGATCGGCCAACACAATGACGCGAGAGCCACGGTGCATCCGTTCCCCTCTCTGTGCATCTCCGTGTAAATCCACCTGTACAGGAGGCCGCCTTTTCCCTCTCGCCATGCATTTCGTACGATAGAACGGGCACGCTCTGTTCCGCGGCACCGTTCGCTTTCCGGCTGTTCTTCCCGGTCGCTCGTTCTTTGCCTCGACGTACAAACTACCAAAGCATTCTTCCCTCGCCACCTCGCTTCTTATTTGCCCCGGTACACACGCCGGCTCTCTCTCTCTCTATCTATCGCGATATCTTCAAAGGCTTCGGCCGAGTTTCCACTCTCTCCGCTTTGAGAATGCCCTCGCGTCTCGAACACGGCTCCTTCCGCACCCTCCGGCCCGTCTGACTACCCCGCCTGGGCCCGGCCGCGAACACACGGTTATGGCCTCAAACGCGTTTTTATTCTCTCTGTGACGAAACGAATATCGTCCGGCACGGCGGGGCAACAGAGATTCTGTGAAAAGTGACCGTTCGGGCGACTACCTCTTTACGGGGTCTTCTTTGACCGGATAGGGAGCCTTTTGCACGCCACTCTTTGACAGACATCTTTCGATTGTGATCGACCAAAGTTCGAGCTTCGGGTAAACATTTGCTATTGTTTGGAAACATTGATTTTTTGTGAAATTCAAATCGGACCGTTGTTAGTTCACGATTTTGTTGTAACGCTAAAAGTGACTTTTCAGAGAAAACTTCGAACACTCGTCGATGAAATAAAAATGTTCAAAAAAAATCAAGTATAAAGTGATGCAAAGATTGTTTTTGTGAAAGTATAATTCCAATTTGTCATTAACAAATTGAAGATGATAATCATTATTCAACAAATTACCCGACAATTTAACTGTTTTCCGTCATAAAAATTATTCGTTCAACTTTCTGAATACGTATGAATTTTCTTCAGAATTTTATTTTAATCGTTGAAAATCGTTGTTTCAGCTGTGAAAAAATGCAATTTTGAGAGATGACAAAAAATTCTGAAAAAAAAATTCACGCATATACAGAATAATAAAGCATCATTTCTATGAAGGAAAATAGTAAAGTTGCCGGGTAATCGCCATCGTCTAAAAATCTGAAAGAAAATTCCGACAAATCTTGCGTCGTATATAAAAAAAAGTTAACATTTGAAAGGCAGCAAGTTGGCGCAATCTTCAATTAAAAAAAAAAAAATGTTCCGAAGAAAACCGTGAAAAAAAGTTAGGAAAAATCAATCGGGTGTGGATTATCGCTTGATGATTTTCATATGCAACACTGTATTATTTCAGAATTTGTTTAGATTCTTGAATTGTCGCATTCAATAATTTCATTTGTTTAATCGTAAATAATGATAGGCCGTTTATTAAAAGTGTAATAAAAAATCTGCGTGCTTTTGGGAGTTAGTTCGATGGTATAAAAAATTGCCTGTCCAATCCAAGATATGAATGATTAGATCGCGGTCGAAATAGCACGAAATGTCTCGTATACATTTTTTTTTTTTTCGAGCCAGACGATTCTATCGGAGCCGATCGATTTTCGAAAGGCAAAATGCCGGTAAATTTAATGTCGCTCACAAAAATGTTATACATGTTTCGCGGGCCGACAGTGCGGATGTGTGGCCAATTCCGTATGTGCTTTGCCGACAGAGCGATTTGGCAATCGCGCGGTTATTCGGTATCTCTCGTGGCACCGACCAGATACCGCGTACATATTTAATGGGCGATTAAACGGGCAGAAGCGACTGAAGATCTCCGCAAACGCCGGCAGACCGAGTCGGGAAACGGATGTTTCCCGGCTGAGCCGAACATGTATCGGCCCTCGACGACATTCCCCGTGCACAACCAGATTTATTTTGTGTACGATCTTTGAGCGTTTTTGCCTCTGAGCGACACTTTTTTTCCCCCTCGACGCTTTAACCCCCAATCGTATTTCAACCATTATTCTGTACACCATCTCCGCGTCCCATACCTCATAACCCGTCACTATCAAAATGCCCGTCTCGCTCTGACGTCGATATCTCTTTTATTTTATATATATCGCGTTTGATTTCGTTTATTTTATTTATTGGATTTCGTTTCGTTTATTTTATTTACAGTAGATCCACGATTAAACGAACCGGTCGGAACTGAGTCCAGTTCGGATAATCGAGATGTAATTTTTTTTTTTTTTTTTTACGGCATCACAACACGTATATAAATAAAACATAGACAAATGAAATGACAGTACGTTTATATCAAACAGTATTATTAATTTAATTGAGATAGTTGGACAATAGTAGACGATTGACTTTTCGGCACAGTCAGGTGGGGCACAGTGCGAAGGTTCAAAACCCTTATTAATATTTACGTTTCGGCCATTCGCTGCAAATTCAATGCAACTTACAACTCTGTTTCACGAATAATAACTTCATTGTATTTTCAGTAAATTTGCCTGATTTAAGAAAATTGTGAAGTAAAATATCAGAAAATTTCAAAACATGACCGATGCCATATTTACATAGTTACCAGTTACCACACACCAAAGTTCACCATCGTGTAGCAAGTTTATCTCGGCGGTTTCGACATCGTGGAGGATCGTCAAATTAACTTACCTTTACATATAACAATGTTTAATTCAATTGTGAGTATAATTTTAATAATCGACCATGTATTAAGAATAATGAATGATCCAGTAGGGACTAGAATTCAGTCGTATCACACTAGCTAACCTAAAAATAAACCCTTAAAGACATAGATTTAAGACCATAAAATAATATTGAAATATGTACGTTTTTTTTTTTTTTTTTTTTTTTATTTTTTTTTTTTTTTTTTTTTTTTTTTTTTTTTTTTTTTTTAGAAACAATTCTGAACAGTGCCAGCACGAATGGCCGAAACCTAAATATTAATAAGGGTTTTTGGAGGTTCGCACTGTTCCCCACCTGACTGTGTCGAAAAGTCGATCGTAGCCGCATTATTAATTTAATATTTCTAACATCGAAGCCTTATTTCAACGATTTTTTGGTAACAAAGTCGGTCATTTTGATCAAATCCGTTAGATCATCGGAGTTTCTTATTTAATCCGATAGAAATCGGTTCTCGCAAGCTTCGCTTTTGTACAAGCCACGTTGAGATGGCATCATCGAGATCTCTTGATCTATCGCATTCTTCATCACTTTCCTTCTTTCGTCCCATCATCACGATCCGTCAAACGATTCAAGGGACTCTTACTATTCGAAACCCTGTTCGGAGCAATTAAACATTTTTTTTTTTTCTCGCGTGCATATGGAAACCTGATTCTATATAAATTCCTGCGGTTTTTCGTGGTGCACGAAAAATGCACTTTATTTTATCCAAACATCTCGTTACGGATATATGTCGGACAGAAAAAAGTATTACATTTTAATTTTAATTTCGGTCTTAATATTTTATGTAAATACAGTACTTCAGCTCGAAAATCAGCGAGAGAGAGAGCGGACATGCACCGGGCGAGTTTCGGTGCGCGAGCTATCCGCGTTGTACGGCCGAGAAGAACCGAGCTCGGGTGCTCTTAAGTGCGTTCATGCCCGCTATCCATTTAATGTTTCGAGTTTCGGAGAATAACCAGCAGCGGTGGCTGAGCGCGGAGAAGCTCCGGCCAGAGGAAACATGGAAGACACGAATATACGGAAGGGCGGTAGATCAGTTGGGCAACAAAAGCACCAAGTACAAACGGAGCAGCTACCTTCTTGCAAAATTTTGAGGCCCCCCCCCGCTGGGAGTCGAATTTCCCGTGGATGTCGGGGAAAATCGTGCTGCCGTGGCGTAACAACGCGCAGCCCACACCGGTGCGGCTTGTCTATTTATCAGCCTCGAAATTTAATCGCGTTGCCCGTTAACAAGGCATGTCCAAGTTGGCTCGCGGGAACCGGAAGACCAGCTAAATATTCGGATCCTCCATCCGGTAAACCATTCCATCATAATGGAATCAAGTAGAACGGAAAGAAAAAAAAAAAAAAAAAAAAAATCTTGCCAACAAATTTTTTATAGCGACAATGTTTTCTAGCGTTCGAAGTAGTTCAGAAAATTGTCAAGTTTTAGTTTTTCAATTTACCACAATCATTCTGTTGGAGACCGTAAAAGTACACTGTAAATCTAATCTAATGGAACTTTGCTTACATTACTTACATTAATGTAAGATTAATGTACTTTTTCTGTAAAATAAAAAATACCAAATATTAAAAGTACAAATATTTTGAGTGAAATTTACAAAAATTTGCATGAAAAATTTAAAAATTTACCTGGAAAATCGCAACGCGCATTTGTTTTAAATTATAGAAAGGCTTTATGTTTAAAAAAAAAAAGCTTCCAATACCGTCGATTAATTTCCAAACTAATTTTATTTTTACAGTGAACTTTTGCCCTGTGCAATACTTACGAAAAAATTACATCATAAAATGTCTCAGCAGCAACAAATCGCCTTCCCTATTTTCTCCAAAACGATTGATACGACGAGCGAAAGCAAATTAGGTTTTCATACTTGTATCTATTGATTACAAAAACCTAATTTGATTTTGGTCGAAGCATCAACCATCACGGAGAAAATAGGGAAAGCCATTTGTTACAATCGGAGCATTGTTACGTGTGTGTCACATGCCCTTAAGGCGAGGCTAAATCCGTGCGGCGAATGGCCGAGTGCGAGAGAGACAGCGACATAAGGTTCCTGTGAGAGCGAGCGAGAGGGGGTTTAGACTTACCTTAAGGAGGGACTCTCGCTGAGACTGACTTCGCATAAGTTCGACAAAAATAATAGAAAAATTGCAAGTACTTCTTGATGGTATAAAAATCTGAAAAAATTCATGCACACTAAAGGTACTGAGAAGATTAATTATGCACAATAATAATTACAAAATGTTATTAACAAATTGATGAAAAAAATAATTGCTTAACAAATTTGCCCGCAACCCAATTTTTTTTTTTTTTTTTTTTTTTTTTTTTTCGTGAAAATGATTCGTTTATTTTTCTGAATACGCATGAATTTTTTCAGATTTTTCAGTAATCGTTGATTTTTCCATGAAAAAAAAAAAAAAAAAATCAACGATTACTGAAAAATCTGAAAAAAATTCGTACGTATTCAGAAAAATAAACGAATCATTTTCACGAAAAAAAAAAAGTTGGGTTGCGGGCAAATTTGTTATGCAATTATTTTCTTCATCAATTTGTTAATAACATTTTGTAATTATTATTGTGCAAAATTAATCTTCTCAATACCTTTAGTGTGCATGAATTTTTTCAGATTTTTTTATAATCAAGAAGCACTTGCAATTTTTCTATTATTTTTGTCGAACTTATGCGAAGTCAGCCTCAGCGAGACTCCCTCCTTAAGGGAAGGCTAAACACGTATGAGTGCCAGAGAGACGATGCTAATATTTTGAGAGCATTTTTTCTCCGAAACGGTTCTCTAAAATTAAAAGAAAATTGCGGGGCGCACTGCGGTGTTTGTTTAACGCAGTGCGCGGGGGAAATTTTATTTTTATTGTCTAGAACCTTTTCGGAGAAAAATGGTTTCAAGATATTTTGCGGTTACGTGGACCTTTAGCCTCATCTCAAGGTAACTATGTCGGTGCGCCGAAGTCACAGACATCAGCGTCCATATGACATTAAAAATTAATTAAATGCAGTACATTGTCCGCATCAATAATATCATAAAAAACGATAGAGTATCTATGAAAATGTTAACAATTAGATTGAACCGATTATTTGTAGGCTGATTATTTGTTTAGTGTCAATTTGACTTCATTTTTACGACAATTAGGTTAGCAAACGTCATTTAGCCCGAAACCGTGGATTTTGATCGCAGTTCTATTGAAAATTAATCCGGTGACTTCACTTTTTTTTTTTTGTTGCGCATGAATTCCTGATTGAGTCTCGCGATTCCGCACTACTTCATATTTTTTCTCTATCTTTGATCTAAGCATGTTAAATCTCGAGTTGAAGATCAATCTTGCCAGCTCTCCCGTAAGCCCCGTGCAAAGTCACCGATTTTCAAGATCTAATTATTCATTGAAACGGTCGGTAGAAGCCTTCGAGATTTCGTACAAGTAAAATTTGTCAGTCAAATTACGGCGTCTCAAAAGTTTATGCACATGACTTTGGATTGCCTTAGCGTCATAACTGCCTTAAACGATTTTAATTTTCCGTCACCCAGCGAACTTCGTTGGAAGCAGCGAGCGAACACCCGTGCGCAACGACGCCCTGAATCGTTGGAGCGAGCGAGTTCGTCCCAGTAAGTTAAACAACGGAAGGACACCAACATCCCTTTGACTGTCAAGGGCGACGAGGGTAAGCCGACGGGCCGCGCGTTTAATTTCCTGAGGATAGCAAGCGCGGTTCCCCGCGCGGTTGACCGAAGGACTTCGGCAAACAGCCCTCTCGTCACTGAGATTCCGTTTCCATCATCCGAGCCTCAACGCATTCGGTATTCCGTTGCTCTTGTCCAACGACGTTTCCCGCTTCGGAAATTCTCGCTGGCCGGTGTTCTTCGTCATTTGCGATATTAATTGACGCTCGGCCGGAAGCCTCTGTCCCGCCCTCGGCGGGGAGTGTTTGCCTGGATGTAACGTCGCCCTAAACCGTCGGGAGGATCAATACTCGTGTACGATTCCTTCCTTTCGGCCGAGTCTCGAACGAGCGGTTGGGCGAGCGGGATGAGGCGATCACCCTTTGAAGTTCGTCCGGTTGGTTATCCAAAGCGGACAGGAATACAGGTGTTCTTATCCCGCGGGAATAGCCACGGGGCGATGATTATTCATGCGACGACATTCCCGCGGGGGTGTTATCTGCCTGGGCTGTCCTGTCCCTTCGGCGCCCCCCCCCGGCCTGTCGCGCGGCGATGTTTTGCGGACGAGGGTGCTCCCGGTACACAGAGGGTGAGTTTGCGCCAGCGCGATATACCTTGCGGAGGCGCCGGCCGGTCAAACCGAGCCGGCCGTGTTCTGTGCAAGCAATTTAACGTTGGCGATCGGGACGAACTGCCATCCGGACGAGGCTGTGACGAGTCCGATTCGGCGTTGTAAATTGGGCGATGGACATTCGAGTAAATTCTTAGATCGCTGTAAACTCAAGGTTGTGGGAATGGGACGGGAGCGGCGCTGGCCGAGGTTGGGCCAACATCGGCCCGACGCTTTGCCATTACTGGCTCTGGTATGGCCCTCCCGCTAGGTCAGTGTCGTCACTCGTGCTTAGGGAAAATGTCTCTCACAGCCAGAAAAATAATTTATTTGACGACCACCATTTATTTAGATTAAGCAAAATATTTATTTATTTTAAATGAATATTTGTTTCATTTGAGTAACTATTTACTTCATTTAAATAAATATTTATTTAAATCAAATGAATATTTTACATAATCTAAATAAACAGTGGCAGCAAATTGAATTATTTTTCTCGGTGCAGCTGTAAAGTTCAGATAAGAGAGAAAATATCGTCCTCATCAGTTGCATGCTGAGTCAAGTTATTTCGTTTTTTTTTTTAACTTCGTGTCTCCGTGTGTGAACATTGTCGCATGAAAAACTGAGCGAGTTTATGAGGGGCTTTGAACGCTTTTCTCGATTAATTAAAACGTCGAAGTTAGGGATTTCGCTTTTACGTAACTGGCGACATAAGACATCATACGATTTTATTTAAAGAATTAATAAGGTCCGACAATTTAATACCTCTTCCGATATAACGTAGACTGTCTCCCGGTTACGGCTGATTCACTTTTAAAGATCGCTCGGAGTGCATACACGTATTACCGCGGATTAAGGTCAGTTAATCTCGTGCCATAGATCTCGTCGTCACCTCATTAAACTGATCTGAACAGTCAACTTCTAACGGTCAACGTGGAGTCGTGCGGAGGAGAACCCTATAGGTCTCTCTCTCTGTCTCTCGCCCGATGCACTGACGTATAACTGCCCAAAAGTTGGCTTAACTTCAAAAGTTTCCGGTGAGTTTATCCAAGAAATAAGAAGTCGGGGAAGCACTCGAATAGACACACTGAGCTCGCTGTAAATCACCGGATTTCCTATTTTCTTTTTCCTTTTTTCTTCCAACTTCGTGTCTTTTGCGAACCAAGAGTAATTATTCTCTCACCCTCCGCCCGGACGCTTTTTGCATGTACATAATACATATGTATATATATATATATATACACGTATATACATATATACTGTATGATATTCTCTGTATAAGTGCAGGGTACATAGGAGAAAATTTATTCGCGAACGAGTAGCGTCTGGTACGGGCGGTCGCGAGAGTCGCGAGAGAAGGTTACCACCGAGCGATAAATAACGCACCCCTTGCTACCCCCCGCCCCCCCCCCCCCCCGCCCTTGCAGAGACACAGAGAGAGAGAGAGAGTTTCCCCAGAAACTCCCGCTTCTCCGGAGTCCGGAGTGGTGAACGAAGGAGTTGCCAACGCTTTTTGACCGCCCCGGGAAATATTCTTACATACTTACGTAGTACCGAAGAGTCCAAAAAAAAACGTCCTCGCATAGGGTAAATTTTTTTTCCAGAAACTTACATTGTTACTTAAGCGCACAGTTCGTGGATCTCCTTTCATTTCGCTTTTTCCTCCACGTTACGGAGCCCTTGTTAAGGGGATGCTGGAGCTTTTTTTTTTCGTTTCTAACCTGGTGGACGGAAGAAGATACTTTTTAAGTTCCGACTTGGCGTTGTTAATATTCTACACATATGCGTCAAATCGTGCAAGATTGTGATATTGACATAAACGCTTCGGTGTGCAGTAAAATCTTGATTGGAAACTTACAAAGCATTGAGCAAACGGAGTATTATAGTTTGCGAAAGCACATGAACGTAGTGTCACGATTGACCCACAGGTGGTTCTGTATCGTGCATTACTTGTTAGAAATAACTTCGAGAGGTATATTTCGATATCAATGGTATTAAAGGTTTACGTAATAATGTCAATGCAAGTTGGTACAGAGGTGAGAGAAGTGCTCGACTCGACGTGTCGATGATGATCGCCGCTGGTCCTACGATCGATGGATCAGTCGTCTTCTGATTACGTCACATCCTCTCTGTGACGAATACGGCTCTCGTATCAGCTTGGCTTGGGTCCGTTATCGAATCTCGGGTGTCTCGCGAAGATTGTTTAATCGGACTATAACAGAAAGCGAGCGTCTGAATCCGCCGCCTCGAGCTACGATGCTTTCATACACAGTACATTTATGCCATTGTCATCGGCTCTGATCATTCGTGGCAAGTCGATGGAGTAAGTGAACGCAGTTTACGCTATTCGTCATTATCTTTTGTGTGAGCGACTCTCCGACGGTTTTTGAATATTCGGAAAACTTCAAAGAATCGGCATCCACGCTCTTTTGACGTATGCGAGATCTAGAATTTTCTTATATCCTACGGAATCGGATGCTGTCGACATTTCAGCGGCCATGTTGGTTTTCGCGACAATTTCAAATGTTCGATTTTCTTTACTTCTCGGAAGATTTCGACCGAAATTCGCGCGGACGCCGAATCATTTATGTCATTAATAGAGTCCTCTAAAATTTGAAGCATACCCGTCGTATAGTTACGACGAATAGTGAAAACTAAGAAATCGTCTGTTTCAGTCGATAAAACAGGAAGGTCCAGCATCGCCTTAAGACAGTGTTGCATATCGTGCATGTTATTTTTGCGAAATTTACCGGTAAAGACAATGTTTTTTTTTATTCTGCCTTTACGATGAAAATTTGGTCACCTATCTTACGTCTCTTTGCCCTTTGGGTCTGCGGAGTCGGGAAAATTTTAAGCGTCATTTCGGCAGCGATTAAGAATCAGTCTCCGCCCGATTGCGGAAGCAAAGTGGAGGACACCGCTGACGATACGTGTTCGCCGCGACGAATAGGATTTCAGTAACCCCGGAAGGTGGAGGACGAAGAGAATCCGCGGTTTTATCGCCGTCGGTGATGCCGGGATTCCCCGGCGTTGGCCGTGAGCCAATCTTAAACTGGGCTAAGAACCACGTTTCGCGCCACCCCGTGAATTCCGCCGTTCCCGGCCAGCAAATACCCTGCAACGCTCGTTTCTCCTTGTTCCCCGTGTCAGAGTCACGTGTTCCCCTCGTAATACCTTCGCACCCGGGATCTCCGCGGCTAACGGGATTTCGGGACGAAACGAGATAAAAATGGAGGAAACGGTAACGCATCTTCATGAAAAACCAAAGAAAAAAAAAAAAAAAACTAAATTCACGACCTAATGCCGAAGGAAGAAATGAGTCCATATGAATTTGTCGATCGAACGGCGGGACGAGGATGAGATAAAAATTGAGGAAACGATAACGCCTCCTCATAAAAACCCAAAAACAAAATTCACAACCTAACACAGAAGGAAGAAATAAGTCCGTATAAAGTTGCCGTTCGAACCGCAGAAGGAAGAGGATGAGATAAGGACATGTGGGTTTCGGATGCGTGTATATATTAAAAAAAAAAAAAAATTGTCTCTAAAAAAAGGATCTATAAGTCGGTTTAAGAACACATGAGATGCACACACCTTCACGTGAAGACATAGTGCAAACTCATTTACCAAGGAGCAGATTTTGATAAGTTATAACGTTACTTTCTATGAATTAAAATAATAATAATAATAATAATAATAATAATAATAATAATCATAATAATAATAATAATAATAATAATAATAATAATCATAATAATAGAAAAGGGACAAACAAGTTCGAATAAATGTGCCGATCCGACGGCAGGACACGATGATGAGGCCTGTACGGACATGTGGGTTTTGGGTAGTGTAAATACGCTCTACCGGGTCGGATCATGGACGTAGATGGAATCTATCTAGTAGATGTTGTACATTGTTGTCCAGGTAAGCTTGCATAACATAGAGAGGAGGTCGATTCGAGGGGTTGAGGGTATGGGCGGCGCAGTTGACAGGCTCGTCGCCAGCGTGTTAAACGCTTTTCGACGAAGTCCGGGTGGGGGGGGGGGGGGAGAGCATTGGAGCGGCGTTGGACACTGGGAACGTGTCGGAAGCTTCCCAATCAATTAGTTAGATGTCGGTCGCTGAGTTTGCGCGCCCATTTGACGGTCGCGTCGTTTTGAATTTGCACTTGAATGGCCATGAATAATCATCGTTCCGGATCGAAGGGACGGATATAAACCGCGGGTGTTTCGCCGCGTCCGGGAGCCGCAGTTCGTGGAGGAAAGGTGCGGCGGGGTCGGGATTAATGATCCTTCATGGGCGTTGGTGAAGTAGGCCGACGGAAACCGTCGACGTTTTCACTCGCAACAAAATCCGATCGTCCGATATCGGCCGGTAGGACTATATCAAAATCCCGTCGAGTTTCGAGCTGTCGAGGGTTACGAGAATAAATAAATATATCATTCGAGAATACAATACAGCAGGATAGGGTAAATGTGAGGAAAGTGGCCCACGCCAATTGACACGCAAATCATTGGTATAGGGACCGGTCCTTTTTCACCTCTTTGAACATGTAATCTGATATATCACGTCAGCAACATCCACGAGAACGATATTTATAAATTAATAATAATAATAATATTAAGAGGGCTGAAGAACTCAGGTCGACGGCCCTTTGCCAAGGTTTAAAAGTATCGTTAGGTAGAAAATTAGTATAAGAAGATAACTGTTAAAATGTCAACTTTGGCAATAAATCTCCTTTACTGCTACTAATATTAATGGTAGTAGTAATAATAATTAAATAGGGATAATATAATATAATACTGGACAATTACAGTCACTTGAATAAATGAATATATCAGTCAAAAGTGCAATACACTATGATAGGGTAAAAAGAGAGGAAAGTGGCCAACGCCAATCGACACGCAAATCAGTATGGAGACCGGTCCTTGTTCACCACCTTTGCCATATTATATAATATATCACGTTCGTAACTTCCACGAGAACGATTTTTTGAAAAATTACTAGTAATAATGATAACAATGATGATAATAATACAATAGCGATAAGTTTAATATAATACTGGACTGTCACAGTCACTTAGGCGTTTTATCGTTAAGACAAAAAGATAAAAAGAGTCGAAATCGAATTCTATGAGTCATATTCGGCGATCGGTCTTTTTTTTTTCTTTTACCTCCATGACGCGAGATAAGCTCGCGCGGTTCCACGTAAAGATACCGGATCACGTAGCTGACCGATCGTGCGATAGCGGTGCAACGAGGCCACCGCCGCGAGACCCGGTCGAAGAGGACGATGGTTCCAGGACGCGAGAGTTTAAGAACCGAGGACCCTGATTGCGGAGCGAGGAAGTCGTAGTCAACCACACGAAGCGGAAGGAAGGAAAGAAAGAAGAAGAAGAAGAAGAAAAAAAAAGAAAAAAAAAAGGAGAGACTCGTCGTGAGCAACTAGCAGGAGAGGAAGCGGAAGCCCAGAGCCGTCGGACCGTGGGGACGAATAACGTGTTGTTGGAAAAGCAGACGGTACCGTGAATACCCGATAAATCGAAGGTGAGAGCCCGGGGGCGAAATTGTTCGACGGGATTCGAGTGAGCAACGGCGGACACCGTCGGGCTTTCCTGGCTTCTTTCCTATCGTGCCTCGATAGGTAATTACGTCGTGCCCCTCACGGTGATGTTTCTTGAATCGCAATTACTTCTCGTTTCAACCACTCTGCCCCCCCCCCCCCCACCTCTTGAAATATACCTTCAGCGGCTTGCGGAGAACGCCGGTCGAGGAAAAAGCCCGATTCACCCGCCGGATCCGAAGTAGTTGCTCGGTTCGAGAACTCGAGGCGAAGCTCGCGTTTATCATCGGGACGATGAGGGCGTTAAGAATTCAACGGCTTTCGACCTCTTTCCTCACCGATTTTCCCTGAATCCCCCCCGCTTTTTGTTACGTCCGGCTGCGGCACGATTCATCCACCCGTCTGTGGGATCGGACCAGTCGTGTGCGGGGACTCTCGTTACTTTTCGTTCATCCGCGGTTCCAGCGAACACTCCGAGGTGAGACCTCTCGTATCGGGAACGTGCGCCACGTTCGACGATAACTCTGCATAATCCATGAGTGCCCTCGGTCCTCTGTACCATTTCACCCAATCGCCCTCAAGCTGTGTAGCTTTTTTTTTTTTTTTTGGGGGGGATGGCATCCTATTTTCTCATTTCTTCGGCTGTTTCTTCAGTTCCGGGACAGAACGACGTTCTCGCCAGCCGCAGCCGTTGTGCAGCGGCGGTGAAGCTGCACTGTCGAAAAAATTCGTATGAAATTTCGTGCAATTGAAGTTTTTGTGCGTAAAGTGGTACTTTAATTTTCATGCGAAATTGTATGATGGAAAATTAATGGAGAGTGCATTGACAGCTTTGAAAAATACTTTACTTTCAATGATTTCATTTGATTTCACTATGAAAGTACCTTAAATCCGTTGAGTTACTTTGATTTCACTGTAAATTCCTTTAATTTCTCATCACAATTATCCAGCAAAGTTAATGTGCCAATTTTTGCATTAAAACTTCCAGTCTGGTCCATTAAATTTACGATTTTTTTTTTTTTTTCAACAGTGTGACACGGTAAATAAAAGGACAGATTTTTATATTGAAACCTGAATACACGAGTTTGTCACTTATTTAACAAAATTATTTTTATGAAAATTCGTATTTCTATTTTACGATGATATTTTTCACTGTGCAAAGATACGGGCTGACCATGGTCAATGGCCCATTAACGTGGGGGGAAAAAAAAATTAAAAAGTCATACATGTATTGACGCGACACCACCAGATCTTGCGTCGGAATAATTATAATGCATTTTTTTTTGTTAAATATTGTAAACGGCCACTTCGTAACTTCGGACCCATTCAAGCTTCTTATTTCTTAGCTTCCCAGTTTCACCCCATCCTTCTTAGGATATGAGATTTCCGAAACGGATCTGTGCGCGAAGGCTCGAAATTGGGGCGGAGAGAAGTTCAAGAAGCCCGCAAAGGGAGGAAGACGCTATACATGTACGCGTATGTATGTCGAAATCTAGTCTTGCTGGGTCGGGATAATTATAACGAAATTAACTGTTAATTTATTCGGTAAACGGCCACTTCGTAACTTCGGACCCATTCAAACTTCTTATTTCTTCTTTAAATTAAGTAAATAGTTACTTAAATGAAATAAATATTTATTTAAATCAAATAAATAAATATTTATTTAAATCAAATAAATAAATATTTATTTAAATTAAATAAATATTTATTTAAATCAAATAAATATTTTGCTTAAACCAAATAAACGGTGGCCGTCAAATAAATAATTTTTCTGCGTGGAGCTTCCCAGTTTCACCGCATCCTTCTTAGGACATGAGATTTCCGAAACGGATCTGTGAGCGAAGCCTCGAAATTGGGGTGGAGAGAAGTTCAAGCGGCAAATATCTAATCGTTTTGGGTCGGAATAATTATAATGAAATTAGTTTTTTTTATTTATTTATTCGGTAAACGGCCACTTCGTACTTTCGGACCCATTCAAGCTTCTTGTTTCTTAGCTTCCCAGTTTCATCCCATCCTTCTTAGGACATGAGATTTCCAAAGCGGATCTGTGCGCGAAGGCTCGAAATTGGGGCGGAGAGAAGTTCAAGAAGCCCGCAAAGGGACGACGACCCTACGGGCACGTATGCGTATGTTTGTCGAAGAGCGGAGCGCCGAGCCAATTTTCGTCGAGTGGTAACGGGTAGGACAGGAGATATAGTCAGACATCCGGTGATCTTATGGCTCGATGCAATATGCCGCCAGCTTCCAGACCGCTCTTCATCTTCCGCCGCACACCTATCCCATTCCTGTCGCTTCTCGGAGTGCCGACGGGAATGAAAGGTGGAGCGGGGCGGTGGTTTAGGACAGAGAGGGATCGCAGAAATTGTCCCGGGGCCGAAAATGACCGCGGAGGAATTCAAGTCGCCCTTCAGCCGGGTCATTCCGAGCAATAGATTATCTCTTGCGATTCATCCCGTTTTATCGGCGACCCGTTTGACTGACGCACTCAATCGAATTTATTCGTTTAACGAGCTATCGGCACGCCTCACCCTGGAAAGAGGCCCGGAGAACGGACAAGGAGGTGCGGAGGGATGTCGGAGAGATCGGATTGAATTAATTAAAAGGGACGAGGAAGTCGACCGTGGAATCGACACGGGGCGGGAGGGGAAGGATATCGACTTTCGCAGAATGCAATCGAAATCCGCGCTGCCTCGTTAACCGGCGAACATAGGTATGTATCGTTAAAGCGTAATTGCCATCCGGAAACCCTTTTTACGCGCAAACAGGAAACGTCAAAATAACGCCGTACTTTAGTAACAACGATTCTAGGTCGTTACGGGTTTCACGACGTAAACATAGTTATTTGGGAGTTACACACTCAGAAAAATAATTTATTTCATGGCCACTGTTTATTTAGATAAAGCAAAATATTCATATGATTTAAATAAATATTTATTTCATTTAAGTAACTATTTACTTTATCTAAATAGATATTTATTTAAATAAACAAAATTTTTTGCTTCATCTTAATAAACGATGGACGTCAAATAAATTATTTTTCTGGGTGCAGCAAAG
Source organism: Amblyjoppa proteus (assembly GCA_963922035.1). Lineage (NCBI taxonomy): Eukaryota > Metazoa > Arthropoda > Insecta > Hymenoptera > Ichneumonidae > Amblyjoppa > Amblyjoppa proteus. Next base: position 16,111,585 of record OY998230.1, read on the forward strand.
TTTGCTCTGTTTCTTTTGATTTTAGTAATTTTTTTTTTTTTTTTTTTTCGTTGTCTCGAAAATAAGATACTCGTGATTTTTATTCGGGTAATAGTGGAGAGCGAGGTGAAATTGAACAGAAAATCGGGATGCATCGATGCGACAGAACGAAACTTCCGAGACTTATTTTTATAAGAATTATTATTTTATAAGAATTATTTCAGGACGTCGCATTTTGCCCCGTCGACGAATGCCGATTTTCTTTGCCGTTTTGCCCCGCTCTACGCCCGCAGCGCTCAGCTAAATCGTCAACTGCATATTAAAGGCCGCGTCGAGTATTGAGAATTACTTCGACGGAGATTTCCGTCCGAACGAAATACCTCGTTATTATTTTCCGTGAAAACGAGGATTCCCGGCACGCGTCGTCCGTCACTGTTATGCCCTTAATGAAGCTCCGGCGCTGAACACGCTGAGAGCTCGAATGCCCTGCGAAGTATCTCACGGAATAGCGCGCAAAATTGCTGTAGTATTTTCCAATTAGCGTAACAGAAGGGATTTGTCGAGTTTCGTCGGTGAGGTAAAATCTGAAAATAAAAAAAGAAGAAGTAAAAAAAACAAAGAATACATAAATAACAAACAAAGAAAATTCGTTCATCGACAGATACGAGCGCTCTTTCGCGAAGCGCTCGATCCCGTTTTTTATTTTTTTTTTGGTTTTTTTTTAAGTAAAACCAAAAATTGGCCATAACAAGTGCGGTGGCTCGACGAAGTCTCACGATAATATCGACCAATTAAGAGTCTTCAGTTTCGGAGTTTATTCGACAATGATCGAAGCCTCGAGCTGTGCGCAAAACAATCGAAGTCAGCTCGAACGAGAGCCTCGAAGAAAAAAACGCGAAAAAAAGAACGAACCGTGAGAATGGCGTAGGCGAGTTGTTAATGCAGGCCAGTCGGCCGGTACGAGATTAAACTTCCGGACAGAGAAACCGGGGTGGTGCGCAAATAAATTATTTCATCCACGGGTCTTTTTCGCGCCTACAGCCCGCAGGGCATTCGGTCTCGCGCAGCCTCTTTTATTTCACCTCCTATTTTTCGGAGCGCCAACCTATGAATTTCTGAAAATTCCCTCCCGACTTTCGCCATCCCCCCCCCCCCCCCTGAGGTCTCGTTTAATTTTCGTTGACTGGGTCGAGTTTTCCACCGGAATTGACTCTTTTCGCTCGTCTCACCGCGCATTCGACGTCACCGGTCGACGAATTCATTGAATAACTCGCGAGAAAATCAGCCTGAGAATTGTACGTGGAACTGGTTCCGTAACTCGCCTCGCCCGCTCCTTCCGCTCTCGATGGAGTGAGAATAACGAGATCCGTCGAGTGTCCCCCTTTACACACGCGAAATGACGCCAACGGGCTAGATCCAATTTCGTAGTTTACAATGATCGAGACAGCGAAGTGCGCGACGCAGTTCGCGGCATGGTAACTATGTTCCAGGTAGAATTTAACGCCTACCCGGGAGACGAGGCAACCGCCAAGTTGTCCTAGCTGGGCGCTGGCCAGTAAAGCCAGCGAAGTCGGCGTTACACCCCTACCGTCCGCTCGTCGCGAGAGTTAACCGTCAACTAATTCAACGGGAAGTGACTCTTGAACGGGCGCGACAGAAGTGAATAACAATCAACGAGGACTACGTGACCCCTCACACGTAGCTTACACCGTAATCGCATTACAGGTGTATGTATAATGCAAAGATAACCGCGAGCAGGTCACCGTACAGCGCATATATATGTATATATGTGTGTGTGTGTGCGTGTTTGTATTTTGGACCGTGGAGTAGTACGTCGAGGCAATTTAGTCGGGCGATTTTGTACCTTCATTTCCACCCGGAAATAATAATATTTCGCGGGGGCGACGAAAAAGCTTGGTGAAATTCAGCGCGAAGCGCGACTCTTGGAGTTCTATAAACAAGCGGGGGTGTTTGCGAACGTGCGCGGTGCTACCATTTTTTTTTGTTTATTTTATTTTCCTTCATTCTCACGTCACGGCCGCGTCGCTACAGGGGCAGCGCGACAGGAAACGGAGGGGGGTGGGGGGTTATACATAAATTATACACGCTACCAGTTTTAGCAAACAAGTTGACGGAAGCGGAGACTCGCTGTCCGAACTTTTATCTCTCCCTCGCTGGTTTTTGTCTCCCTTGGTACCTTCACGTCACTCTTTTCCTTTACGACAATGTGAAAAAAAAAAAAAAAAAAATAGATCGCTCGGGGACTTTGGCACTTTTTATTTGAGCCCTCATTGAACATCGTCTAGCGGCCTTTCGCCTTTGGATTTACGCTTTATCTTCGGTAACGATAAACAAATAAATGAATAAATGAATAAATGAATAAATGAATAAATGAATAAATGAATAAATGAATAAATGAATAAATGAGTAAATGAGTAAATGAGTAAATGAATAAATGAATAAATGAGTAAATGAGTAAATGAGTAAATGAGTAAATGAGTAAATGAGTAAATGAGTAAATGAGTAAATGAGTAAATGAGTAAATGAGTAAATGAGTAAATGAGTAAATGAGTAAATGAGTAAATGAGTAAATGAGTAAATGAGTAAGTGAATAAATGAATAAATGAATAAATGAATAAACAGAAATGACGTTGCCGTACTGCGACGTTTCCTTGGATTGGATCGTTTCTGACTAAAGTTGGATACGTTCAATGTACGCTCTTGGTGGATGCTTAAGTTTTAGCATGCGCTACGGTAATGCGCACGTTGGCGGGAAAGCTTTTCGGGAAAGCGAAAATAAAGCCTCTCAGCTATACCCCGTCACGTAGAAAACGGGCTTGACCCGAGTACCCGGTACGGCTCGTGCGGGGGTGCTAAGTGAGCGCTCACGTAGACTCGACGAAGGTGAAGATCCTCCCCCGGCAACTCCTTCCTCCTCGGCTCTACGCGAAGAAACGTTGCGAACGATTCGACCCGATTCCCAGGTGAACTCGTTTTTGTTCTTTTACTTTTTTTTTTTTCTCTATCGTAAACCAGCAGACTCCGCCCACCGACCGGTGACTCTTATTTTCTTTGCGAAACCTCGTCCGACGGTGAAATAAGTTTTCACGAATGAAATTTAAAGGGTAACCATTTTTTTTTTGTTTTTTTTTTACTTTTACCTCCCGCTGAGATGAAAAGCCGCGACGAAACGCCAGGTAAAGTTTAATCGTTACTTTCACAGAGGCAATTACATTTACTTTTATTTTTCTTCTCGTTGGGTCTAAAAATAAAAAAACAGAAAAAAAATAAAAACGGAATTTGCCACGATAGAAATTTTTCACATGTGTTCCATTTTGAGGCGAAAAGTCTTGACGCGAACGGAAATGAGCTTTCGCTGTTAAAGCGCGCTTGATCGAACGAAAAGGAAAAAAAGAGCTTACGATCTTCAACACAGACGTCTGAATGGGAAACACGGAAATTGGCTCTTGGTAAATAAAACTTCGCACGAATGTGTGTGTGCGTCGTTTGCTCGCGGGGGTTGCGTCTGGGGGCTTGGAAATGCGAGAGCGAGCAGCCAAGATGGAGTTTCGCCGGTGTGTGTGTGTGTGTGTGGACCGCTCCGGAGTAGATAAGTTACGACCCTTGCTTCGCGATGGGGAAGCTCACGAAACGATGCTTCAGCTCATTCGGGAGGAAAATAAAAGTACGATGGCGCGCACCGAGTGTTTAATCGCTCGTACGGCCTGACTCTTTCCTTCGCTGCTTCCATTTTTTTTTTTTTTTTTTTTTTCTTTTCCGTCTTTACATCCGCCTCTCCTTCCCTTTGTTTATTCTTCGTATATACGCGTCCAAAGTCTCCCCCTCGTTCAATTCGCCATCCTCCGGCGAGCGTCCGAGACGGCGCTCCAAAGCGCACGCCTTCGTCGTATCGTCGTCTTTCTCCTCGCCGAGTTCGGTGCGCCCGAACACGAAGCTACTTGCCGTGTTTCCAAAACTTTCGTCGCGGTAATGGACGGGAAGTTTGAAAGATTGTCCGGAGGACGAACGAACATTTTTTTTTCCTCCCTTGCAATCCAATTGAAATGATAATTTGTTTCATTCTCTTAAGAGATTTTCATCGATTCCAGGCAAAACGAAAGTTTTATTTAATCTGTCGGTAAGAAAGAAATTGCATCGAAGATTCCCACGATTGATTATTCGTAAAGGGATTCCGATCGTGGGAAAAAAAATTCCCGGGCCCGAATATGAAAATTTGCAGAGGCTTCGTTGAAAAAATATTGTTACGACCGAGCGAATAAATGTAACACCAATGTTTATAAAAGAAGGAAGGGCCGCACTTTATTGGCTATACGAGTTCACGCGGTACGTCCGTTTGATTCGAGGTCTTAGTCAAGACTCTTAGTCAAACTGATTCCGTTGCAATATATATATATATATTAAAAAAATGTATGTACTTAAGAAAAAAAAAAAAAATGCACAATTTTTTATATTCTGACCTGGCGATTTTTTTCACACGAATAGAACACCGTTGCGACTAACCAATCATGGGACTTTATCGATTACATTGTTTATCATCAAAAAAATAAAAATGTACTGCCACAACTTTTGATATTCATGACCTGACGATTATTTCACACGATCAGAGCACCGTTACGATCGATCAACCATGGCACTTTATCGACCCAATTAATTGTTTACAACAAAAAAAAGCCTTTTCTTTTTGCTCAAATCGATGAAATTAATACAGCGATTAGCGCAGGCATCGCCACCTTCCCTTTCCGACCCTAATAATCCCAGTTTATGGGATAACGCGTGGGAAAAAAAATGTATGTACTTAAGAAAAAAAAGCTTCCTCCATGAGGAAGCAAAAAAAAAAAAAACTGCATAATTTTTTATATTCTGACCTGGCGATTTTTTCACACGAACAGAACACCGTTACGATCGATCAACCATGGCACTTTATCGATTCAATTGTTTATCATAAAAAAAAAAAAAAAAGAAAAATGTACTGCCACAACTTTTGATATTTCTACCTGACGATTATTTCACACGATCAGAGCACCGTTACGATCGATCAACCATGGCACTTTATCGACCCAATTAATTGTTTACAACAAAAAAAAGCCTTTTCTTTTTGCTCAAATCGATGAAATTAATACAGCGATTAGCGGAGGCATCGCCACCTTCCCTTTCCGACCCTAATAATCCCAGTTTATGGGATAACGCGTGGGAAAAAAAATGTATGTACTTAAGAAAAAAAAGCTTCCTCCATGAGGAAGCAAAAAAAAAAAAAAACTGCATAATTTTTTATATTCTGACCTGGCGATTTTTTCACACGAACAGAACACCGTTACGATCGATCAACCATGGCACTTTATCGATTCAATTGTTTATCATAAAAAAAAAAAAAAAAGAAAAATGTACTGCCACAACTTTTGATATTTCTACCTGACGATTATTTCACACGATCAGAGCACCGTTACGATCGATCAACCATGGCACTTTATCGGCCCGATGAATTGTTTTCAACAAAAAAAAGCCTTTTCTTTTTGCTCAAATCGATGACATTAACACAGCGATTAGCGCAGGCATCGCCACCTTCCCTTTCCGACCCTAATAATTCCAGTCTATGGGATAACGCGTGGGAAAAAAATGTATGTACTTAAGAAAAAAAAGCTTCCTCCATGAGGAAGCAAAAAAAAAAAAATGCACAATTTTTTATATTCTGACCTGGCGATTTTTTCACACGAACAGAGCACCGTTACGATCGATCAACCATGGCACTTTATCGATTCAATTGTTTATCATAAAAAAAAAAAAAAGAAAAAATGTACTGCCACAACTTTTGATATTCTGACCTGACGATTATTTCACACGATCAGAGCACCGTTACGATCGATCAACCATGGCACTTTATCGGCCCGATGAATTGTTTACAACAAAAAAAAAGCCTTTTCTTTTTGCTCAAATCGATGAAATTAATACAGCGATTAGCGCAGGCATCGCCACCTTCCCTTTCCGACCCTAATAATCCCAGTCTGCGGGATATCGCGTGGGAAACTAGAATTGCACTGCATCCGTACGGAGAGACAACTCCTTCACGGACGAGCTCGCCAGTAACGATCGAGGAGCGACGGGCACGAACGGTTTCCTCTCATCGATCGTCAATGTTCCCGTCGATCTAATCCGTTCTCTATCCAGGGAGCTTAATCGGCAATCTCGCTGCATCTCTCGCCCGGAGCGATGTAACGGTGCGGATGCTGCGCGCTCTCCAGTTTTACCGCGGCGACGGTTTCTCTCAGTTTACCATTATCGACATACAATATTACAATAAGTTCGTTAAATCCACGTTCCAGCGAGCGCACAAATGCCCCCGAACATAACAAAGGATTTAAGCGGGAATTGCAGCGACGGCCGAGAACGAAAAGGCCGCAACGCCGAGGCCAGCCGATGCGGCGTTGCGGACCTTCCGATTCTCGGCCGCCGATTTATTAAAACCGACGCGCTTCCGAGGATGCACAACGTTTTCGCCGGATTCACGAGCGAGTTAACAGAGGTTATTGGATTATCGTTTCGCGAAAAATTTTACGATGGAACGGTGGCGGTGACCGCGATCGGTTCGCGCACCGATCGCGCGCTTCGATGCTTTTCAGCCACGGCGAGTATCGTTTACGGTGTTATCCCACTGTGCATCGACACGCTCAACTGGCCCGCGAGGCCTTCCGTCCAATCGCAAAAGCCCAAGGGGCGTGCGTACCGATTTCTTCGATCGGTGTGTCGCGAAGACACCGGACGAGATCGGCACCGATCGATCGGCGATCCAGAATGCGGAACGACGTGACGAGCGTCGGTTGTCGCCGATCGCTGCGAGTCTATCGAGCGCAGATATCGACACCGCACAGCGATTATATTTACCGATGATGCTCAACAAGTTTCGAACAAACTCGGTGAAGCGAGCCAATGAAATTTATCGTTATGTTGCACGCTGAGGGAGAGCCGGAGGGTCGAAAGTTTCCCGCTGAGCGGATATACAGGCCGTGTGCAGATACATCGAAAATCGGCACTGAACTACCGGGATGCAATTCGACGGACGTTGAAAGTTTGTCGTTCGATTGCGAGGTATTTGCGAACCGATCGGAAAATTACGACGCGATCGATTCACGGTCCGACGATTTACCGAAGAAAAAGTCAAATAAAAATTTGATTGAGAACGATTTACTTTGTCGTTTAAACTTTGTTTATAACTCGTACAATTGTCGCCGATCGTTCGGCAATCGAAAAAAGTTCTCACTGGACCCTCGAGAGCGAGGTAACGAGTCTCGATCGAGACTTTCGTTAATCTCTGTCTTTCGTTTATTTAAAATTCATACGTATTCAGAGAAAATTTCTGAATATGTGTGAATTTTTTCCAGAATCTTTTGTAATCTCTGAAAATCACATTTTTTTTGCTATGTTCAAGCTGTGAAAAAACGCAATTTTCAAAGATTACAAAAAATTCTGAAAAAAAAAAAATCATACGCATTCATAAAAATAAACAAATTACGAAGGAAAATAAGGAATTATGAAGGAAAATCGTTAAGTTGCCGGGTAGTTTGTTGAATTATCATTTTTATTTCACTTCAATTTGTTGATAACAAATTGGAATGATTATTTCACGAAAACGGTTTTTTTTTTTTTTTCAGGTTTTTATGCTATCGAGAAGTGTTCGAAATTTTCTCGGAAACTCACGTTTGGCGGAACTGTAACGCAATAACTACCTCAATCGGGTTTCTACTGTATATCTATATATCCATATATTCATATATATATGAAGATATATCTACATCTACACATTCATATATATATGAGGATATATCTATACACATTCACATATATAGGGGAGAGCGGGGGAAAATGGGGCAGTCGGGCAAAACGTGACAATGGGCCAAAACGCAATTTTCCAATAATTTTTGGCCGCCCTATTTTGCCTCATCGATGCATTTGGTTTTTTCTGCCCCGTTTTGCCCCATTGAACCATCAAAATATTATTGGAAAATTACGTTTTGCCTCACTGTCCCATTTTGCCTCGCTGTCCCATTTTGCCCCGCGCTCCCCTACATGAAGTGGATTGCTAGGACTGCAAAAGCTCGAGGCAGACCGTGGTGCGGTGGAGCCCCTCTTATCTCCTCTGTCCCAACCTTCTGTTCCAAGGATAATAGAATTGGCGTTGCGCGGAAGCGACATCGTCTGGTGGAAGCCTCTCCATACACTCGCGAGAGAATCTCGAGGTTCTTCTGTCCTCCCGGAGAAATTCCGGCAAATCGGAGCCTCGCGCGAGGAATCTCCGATCGCGAAATCACTCCGGTCCCGATAGCCATTAATGATAATCGACTGGCAAACGCGTCGTACGGATTATTGATCGACTCGAATCATGTTTAAGAATTCTGTCTTTTTTTTTTTTTTTTTTTTTTCATTCAAAGAATATCCACTCTCTCCAACAAGGGGCATTAATCGCTCGCCAGGGACATACCTCTTTGCCTTACCGATTTCAATAAATTTGAATTGATTGAGAGAAAAAAGAACGAAGAAAAACAAAATTCAACGCCGCAAGTACATTTCTCAAAGCCGGCTGAGTAACGAGGCATTTATTCCATCGATGAGTCGTCGATGGCGATCGAACCGTGATATTCTTTGATGCTGGTTTAAATTCTTATTCTGGCTTTGGCGAGGTCGCGAGTATATACATATATATACACACACACACACACATATATATATATATATATACACATATATATGTATGTATATATGTATATGCAAGTAGGAATAAAGAAGTAAGAAGTTTTCAAGGGAAAAATCGAGAGAAAGAATGGGAATCGGTCCGGCGCTGTGTAATTAAGGAAAGTTGAACCGTAGTGAAGTTTCCTTTACGTTTCCTTGCGCGGCTTATCGTTCTCTCGCGCTTCGACGATTCCAGATCGTTCGTGGACTCAACCCTTCCCCTCCGCTCTCCGCCTCCCTCACCGGGCGTTGTGCCCATCGGCTATTCTGATATCCAATAGATCATAATTCCGCCAAAGCCCCGCGGTACTTAACACAAGCGAACGGAGCCCCACCTTGCTCGCACCCGCGCTCGTTTCTCCGTTCTCCACCCGCGGCCGGCCATCCTCGCTTTTGCAAGATTTATGTCCCTCGCGCTGCCCGCTCACCATCCGAGATCCGTCCCCGGTTCCGTTGTTCCGACAATAATGACGGAGACGTAGCTTCGCGTTATGACTCTTCGTCGCGGACCGACGATCATATCCGCGCCCAGCATCCCCCGGCGCTTGTAGCCTCGCGGGATTAACGACCATCGCCGTAAATCGATCCTCCGGGCTTTCCAGGCGCTCGGCAACTTTTTTTTTTTTTTTTTATTATTTTTACGAGCTTTCAAACGGCCCGACTTCGTAAACATCGGCGATATTTGCAGCAGCGATTTTAACTTCGCCCCATAAATAAGCAAGTGGCTTAATAATAAATAATAAATAATAAATAATAAATAATAAATAATAAATAATAAATAATAAATAATAAATAATAAATAATAAATAATAAATAATAAATAATAAATAATAAATAATAAATAATAAATAATAAATAATAAATAATAAATAATAAATAATAAATAATAAATAATAAATAATAAATAATAAATAATAAATAATAAATAATAAAAATGGGGGGACTGGCTCGGTGCGTAAGGACAAAAGAACAGAAATGGACATGAAAATAAAAATGAGGACTTACGTAATTACGCATCAACCGAGCCGACCCGCTATAAGGCCGTAGCTTTGAGAAGCGGGGAACAATAACAAAAAAGTAAATTAATAAATAAACAAGTGTACAAACAAGTAAATAAATACTGAATGTGAGGAAAAAATTAATGAATTTTAAAAGGGTGGAGACCGAAAGTACACCTGCCAAGTCTACACAAAGATAGGTCCACAAAAAAAAAAAAAATATGCACCAAGAGAGTTTACACGTCGGCAGTTGTGCACAAAAAAACTCTGCACCGAAAACCGTACACAGCTCAACTGTTAACGACGTAGGGTCTGCATGAAAGTATGCACCGTATGACTGCACACGAAGTCAATTCTACACCAAATAAACGTGCACTGAAAACTTTACGCCGACCAACTGCAACAACTGGACACCGAGCAACTTTACACAAGGGGAAAAAACAGCGACACGACGAAAGTTCGTCACCAAAAACTCGACACGGCGAAAGTTCGACATCAAAAACTCAACACCGCGAAAGGTTGAGACCAAAAACTCGACACCACACATCAGCCTATTGTAGTCAACTCCATATAAGTAAGAATATATTGAATTTTTCCACATATTACAGATAAAATATATGATATTTAGTATAAGTTGTTGTTCAAAATTGTGCAGAGCAACTTAACAGATAAAATCATATATTTTATCTGGTAAAAAGTGAAAAATTCAGTATTATACTTGGAACTATATTGTATGGAATCGTGTACAATAGCCTGAAATGCGGTGTTGAGTTTTCGATGTCGAACTTTCGTCGTCCTGTATTTTTTTTTTCCTTATTGTGTACAGTTTTTGCAGTTGGTCGGTGTTAAATCTTTCAGTGCACGGTCAGTCGGTGTAGAATTGAATTGGTACACAGTCGTTCGGTGCATACTTTGCGCATACCATTTGTCGTGTATAGTTGAGCCGACTATGCTCATCAGTGCAGACTTTTTACGTGTCCAACTGCCTACGTGTACAGTCGTTTGATGCGTACTTTCTGTGTAGACCCGTCTGCCTGTAGACTTGACAGGTGTACAGTTGGTCTCAGCCCATTTTTAAACGATCAATTTTACTGCTAATAGTTAACTTCTTTCGATAAAATCTTCGGTAGGACAGAGAAAGTTCGCTCCATATTCCACTTCCGTTGGGGTTTCGTCTCTGACCTGGAACGGACGCAGCTACAGCGTGCCTCGGGGGAATCGACGTCGTGGCTGACAGCAGAAAATCTCCAGCGAAGAAAAACAAAAAAAAAAGACGTTTGTGACACAGCGTGGCGGTTTAGTGAAATACTGACTGTATGTGTTCGGCGTACTAAACTACCGGGTCTGGTAAGATTACGTATATATATATATATATATACACATGTGTATATACGAAGAGTCTTGAAGAACCGCTTGTGGAACTTATTGAAAAAGTAGAGCTACGAGGGTCGCGCTCAAGGATGATCCCCCAGACCTCTATACGTACAGTTTGTGCAGTTTGTGCGAAGTTCCCTCACTTCAGCGCATTCCGCGGTATATCGACTATATTACCTAAACCGCGGGTTCACGGCGATGCCAATATAAAAGTATATTGAAGTTGTATGTACAGGTCGATAGTCGATATCCATCGTCTACGGAGCGCGGCGGATGTTTTGTTGCTACGCCTCTGGCATCCTGCAGAATCCACAGCCGCAGGGCGTTGCGACTTTCTTACCCTCAAGGGAGTACGGGACAAAATTGGGTAGGGGGGGGGGGGGGAGGAATAAATACCATGCAGATCAATCTGGAATTATGAATTGACTGGTCTAGAGAAAAAAAAAAAAAAGTAAATAAAATTCGTAATAACTATTACTAACGTTAAAAATTCCGTGCACAGAACATACGAACAATTGGAATTACCGAAGAATTAAATAGAAAAGTCAATATTTACGTTTAAAAATCATTGATTTATCTATACACGCAATGTATGAAACGCTGAAATACCTCGTAACGATAAGGGAGAGCGCGGCGAAATGGCACAGCGGGACAAAACTGTATGAGAAAACGCAATTTTCCAATAACTTTTGGATGTTCGCAAAATGGGGCATCCAATAGTTATTTGTATGGTAAGGGTGTGGAAGGGGAGTGCGTCATTCACACGAGTCAGAACTCCCTTATCAACGTCCATGTCGTTCACATAATTTTTCTTAACTAATTCACTAAAATCACGCTTTGAGTTTCCGTGAAGTGTGCGTAAAAGGGCACTTTTCTGCACTAGTGCTGGAAAAATGACGATATTGGGTTCGTGCGCATGAGTAGTATTTTTCCCCGCACGCGATACGAAAAAATGCCGTTCCGCGCACATTTCACACGAACGGAAAGCGGAATCTTAAGTGAATGTGTTAGGAAATAGTACATTACGATACTAGTGCGAAAAAACTTTTTCTGACGAGTGTGAGAGTGCAGCACGAGCCGAAGGCGAGTGTTGCAATCACACGAGTTAAGAAAACGTTTTTCGCGCGTGTTTCGTACGAAATTTTATGTCACGAGGTGCGAAAGGGGAGTTTTGCGCGCGCGAAGCGTGCGTAAACCTGCACTTTACACACCGAGTGACATAAAAATTATTGTAGGATTTAGTTTCGACCTCACTGTACTGTTTTGCACCGCTGTGCCATTTTGCCCCGGTCTCCCCTATACCGTTTATACGCCAAATATATACGGCTAAATGTACCAAAAAAAAAAACATGCCATTATACGATTCCAATTATAATTTTCGGAAAATTTGCCGATAGACCATTTTGCCCCGTTCCATTCGGCAACGTATAAACATCGCTCGGGTGTATTTCGAGAATCGCGACAATCTCCCGAATAACGAATCGCAACAAATTGCCTCAACTTTATTCCGCTCGACTATCTCCCCCCCCCCCTCGATTCTATTAACGGGATGTCGCGACACAGTTACACGGCCGTTATCACCGAAGTGTTGTTGCTGTACACAGAGTTCGGTAGTTCGAATTTCACTCGGACAGCTCCGGGCTGTCGTCGCCGAGAGCGGAGCCCGGGCCGCTCTCTCGCACTACGGGAAATTACGATTCACCCCGGCGCTAATGAAGGGTTAACGTCGTTAAGTTTTAATTATAGCATGGATATACCGTGGCGCACCGGGAGCGAGGCAGGGCACGCAAATATATACATAGATATCGCCTGAGAACATAGCGCGGAGGAGGAGTGAGGAAAGAGGATTTTTTTTTTTGTTTCCCGTTAGCATCGGCGACTGGTTTTCCGGCTAAATTGAGCGTTTTGACCTCTTTTGCACACTCCGCTATGACCCAAAGCTGCTAAAAAAATAATAAATAAAAATCCTCGCGAATCCTCCTCGTTTTTTCGACCCTCCTCGTCATCGTCCGTCTCGTCAGTTCGTTAATCATTCCACACCGAAAGATCATTACAATTGAACAATCCGTGGAATTTCACACGACAAATTTTTCTCAACGACCCCCGTCGGGATCGTTTGATATATTCGTGACGTGTCTATCTCTTCAGGTATATTCATAATGACAAAAAATCTCCCGCTTGGCCTCCTCAAATTTATGATACTGTAACGAGTATCGTACGAGCGGCTCGAACCGCATGACGTTTGACGGACGGACAAACGATCGGCTTCGCAACGATCGTTAATTTTATGAAAGGGCTTTTTTCGGGACTTTGACGCGAACGAACGTACTCACGTTTACGAAACAATCACGATTTGTTATTCGAGACAATGAATATTCGGTCTCTCGTTCTTTTGATTATCGGCGACCCTTTTCATTTTATTCGGTCGTTACACTGTAAAAATAAATTGTAAAATTAACGTAACGGAACTTGAATTTGCTTACATTACTTTCATCAATTGAACATTAATGTACATTTTTTTTGTTATTGTGAAATATTGAGCATCAGATATTAAAGTTATAAATCTTTTGCCTGAAATTTACAAAAAATTTCGTTAATAATTCACATTTTATTGAAATTCCACAAATACTTTGTGCAAAAAAGCCTCCACGACCGTTCATTAATGTTCGCTCAACACTTTACATTAATTGGACATTAATGTACATTTTTTTTTTTTGTAACATATTAAGTATCAGATATTAAAATTATAAATCTTTTGCCTGAAATTTACAAAAAAATTTTCGTCAAAAATACAAATTTCACTGAAATTCCAGAAATACCTTATGCAAAGAAGCCTCCATTCCGGTTAATTGATTTTCACTCGACACTTTTTTACAGTGCAGTCTTCGATGTGACCCGATTTTTTGTGCCGCGACAATCAACGTATTTCACCTAGCGCGGCTTTCTCCACGATACAGAAAGACAGCGCCGAAATATCACGAAGTGGTCCGCACTCGCCACTCTACCCCAGTCGACAATTGCATCTCATTTTTTTTTTTAAGTTCTCATTTGCGCGAATCGTGCAACGAAGGGATTTTCCGGAGTCACCGTCGATGCCTTCGGTGGGTCTTCCCCGATTTGCGCGCCGAACCCCCCGACAGTGGCCACGCCTTCCAATTCATCCTCCTCGCGGCCGCGATTTCTAAGCACGTTGAACAATGCTACGAATAAACCTCTCCGCACCTCCGCCCTTCCTTCCCGCTTGCCCATGCATGAGAAAATCTACCGGGAGAGTCGACTACCTACCAGCCGAGAAAGTCTCTTCGCGAGCGCCCTTCTCGCCTTCTTTCATTCGCTCGACGGTCGTAAGAATATATATATATAGAGGTCTATATATATATATATATATATATATAAAAGACATATATTTATATACACATAGCGTATACATATATGTGCGTTATATCGATAGTGAGCCGTTGAGGAGGCCGGGAGAGATATGAGTGAGTTCGAACGCGCCCCGTTCGTGTGCACACGTGTATGACGTCGCGACGACGCATTCATCGATCGGCTCGCGTCGGCTTATCGGCGGACGCATTCTCGCTTCTGTGAAATCACAATGGCTGCGTCACACACAAGCGCGCCTCGTCCCCCCCCCCCCCCCCTTCGCATCCATCGCGCGAGCGGCCGGAAAGCCTACGCGAACCCATAGAAATTTTCGCGCGAATATATCGGTCATACATCGGCGTTAAATTAAACGCGGCTCTGTGTTGGAGCCCCCCGCGCCTCTTGGAGCACGCTCGTGTGTGTGTGTGTATGTGCACGGCGATTCGGTTGGACGGTGAAATGCGCGTGGGCGGGTGTAAGAGCGCTATTGTACAGGCGGAATCGTGTGCACGGGCATTAGCGGTGGCGGCCGATGAGGATGGTCCATACATAATGGAGACGCGTTAATTCAATTGATGCGCCGGTGCAAGCCGTAAAACGTCGATGCTTCAATCTCGTCGGGTATAACGAGGCAAACACGCGGAAAACTGCGCAAACCCGTCGTTAAATTTGAGAATTTAACGTCGTTCGCGTTCGGCTCGCCGTTCGTTACCGTCGAAGGGAGTCCAGTGCGCATGCGCGACGCTATCGTTCAGGCCGCAGCGGATCATCGAGGAATCTTGGGAAATCGAGAGTGTGGCGCCAAATCTTTGGATTTTTATTCCCGACTGCAAGCCACGGCAAAAAGACGGGAATTATGCGTCTCAATGCGATCCGCCGGCTCGGCGACTTTTCGCAAGTGACGATAAACGTCGGAACGGCGAAAAATTACTCGACAGGTGTTTGGTACACTAAAACTGTGTGGACCGATCTATTTATGTGACAATTTGTGACATCTGTGAGCGGAGATATGAGCTCAAGATAATTAACCATAATTGGAGAAATCGGGTCAAAAGTTCGCGTTGACACATCGAAAAATCACGGCGAACCCCACTCTACGTATATGTAATAGCAAATTATGCCGCATACTTCACGCTGCTGCCGTGATAGTTCCGACTTTCCAATGATCCATGAGAAGCCCGGAATTGTTATTTATTTATTATCGTAGCGTTTTTTATTCGCATTTTTTTTACGAGTCGAGTCAGTCGAGTTTGTTGATCGACAATGACACTAAAACTGAACGCTGCCCACTGTATGATACGAAGTGTTCGGTCATTATTTTTAAAAATGCCTCGCATGAAGCGTTCACAATTTTATATATATATATTTTTCATTTAACAATTTGTGTAAGCATTTTTTTTTTAAATTACAGTTGTAGTACATTGAAGGGAGAAATTGCAATATTAAGAATAATAAGGCTGCAAGACTCCGGTAATTGCCATTAGCCTGAGGGGCAAAAATCGTACACGTATTGAAGCGATACCGCCAAATCTTGTATTACGTATAGTAGCAAATGATGCCGCATACTTCACGCTGCTGCCGAGATAGTTCCGAGTTTCCAATGCCTCATGAGAAACCCGGAATTGTTATTTATTTATTATCGTCGCGTTTTTTATTCGCGTTTTTTTTTTTGTTAAAGTCGAGTCGGTCTAGTTTGTTGATCTACAACGATACTAAAACTGTACGGTGGTCTGCGTACTGTATGGTACGAAGTGTTCGGTCATTACTTTTAAAAATGCCTTGGATGAAACGTTCACAATTTTATTTTATTTTTTTGTTATTTAACCTTCGATCACGACTAAAGACATTTCTTCTGTCCAAATCTCCACAACTTTATTACATTTTTTCCTAGTAATTTTACAATTCGTTTAACAACTTTTAAAAATTACGATTGTACGATATTCACTGAAATGAAAGAGTCGCAAAATTGAGAGTAGTACATTGGTAATCTGCGTACAAGAGACGTTTTTGTCGAATGTGCAAACACGTGCTAATTTTATAATGTAATACAGTTTTTATTATTTATTTTTTTTCTTTAGGTAAAAATGACAAAAAAATCTTATGTCCATATCAGCTGATACAACGCTATCACGCGACCCGCCACCCTTTCTAACGTAGTTTCCGGCAGGCCTGACACGGCTCTCGCTCTCCCGTCTTTCCGTCTATCCGCGAACACGAGTCCTGAGAGCGTAGTCGGGATATCCATCCTCGCCTAGTCGGGAGCGTGTATTTTCACCGAGAACATAAGTTATACATAAATGCTCGGGTAGGATAAACAGGTACGGATTCGTTCGGGCTTAGTGCTCTCTCTCTCTCTCTCCGTGCATCTGTGCCGGTACAGCACGCGTGTCATATCATCCGGAATACGTGCCCCGAGCGTGTGAAGCGACACATCGGGCCCGAGTGGAGTTTGCCTCTCTCGCGTATCTATCATCTACCCCCTTTCGTCCCCTTGCGTGTATTCTCTCCCCCTTCCGTTCCCTCCTCCTCCCCATGCTGTTCAACCCTCTCCCGGTACTCACCTGATACGCCCTCACCGAACGACGAAACAACTCCGCACCGTTCATACAGTGGGTATGGAACTTCTAGGGTCTATATATATATATATATACTATGGAACTTCATAGGGTGTGTGTGTATATATATATACACCCTGTGAAGTTCCATACCGACAGGGTGTGGGCTTTCGTCCAAAGTGAACGAAGCTTCCACTCTCATCATGCTCCAACAAAGTTCATGTATTATCCGATCTACGATCCGCGGATGAGCCCCATGAATTCCGGACAAAGTTCCAATTTTCTCCGAACGATCGCTGTACACATTCGAGGCAATTGCTGTGCAACGGAGCCACACGGTGTCACATATTTGTTGGACAAATTCGTCGGGCTTTTGTCACCAGTTCTAATCGGTGAAATCTATGCTATGAAGTTGTATTTTTTTTTTTTTTGTCCTATTTTGCAGCAATAATGATAATCGATAAAAACCAAATTTCTTTTCTTGATACTTTTATCATTGAAGAAAAATTAAAAAAAAAAAACAATCAATAATTTTTTTTTTTAATAAATAAAAATTATAAATTTCGTGAACGAGAAATATTTGGCGAATCCATAAACAGGTCTTCCATGTAAGGACCGTGGTTTGGCTCATCGGGAATTTGCTTTTCGTTGCTATGAAGTTGTATTTTTTCCCCTATTTTGCAGCAATAATGATAATTGATAAAATCAAAGTTTCTTTTCTTGATGCATTTACCATTTTTCAAAAATAAAGATATAATAATTAATTTTTGTTTAATAAATAAAAACGATAAATTTCGTGGACAAGAAATATTAGGCGAATCTATAAACAGCTCTTCCATGTACGGACCGTGGTTTGGCTCATCGGGAATTTGGTTTTCGTTGCAGTGGCCCATTTTCACCCTCCGCGTTGTTCGCGCGCTCCGAGGTTTTACCAAATTTAATTTAGCCGGTTTGTGTTTCGTGGCTCCCTCGTAAATAGGGCGGAAACACCGACGGATACGTCTGGGAGCTTCTGGGGAAAAGCAGCGTTGTAATCGGGGGTCCTCGTCGAGAGGGTTCGCCGCAACGTTTCAACTCCGCGGCTGATGCGCCCGCGTTCGTAATATTCACACCTCCTCGGTAGAGGGTGAGTCGTGTGTAACTCTCCCTTGGGTGCTTTTCTTTTTTCCCCCCTCTCAACCCCTTCTCGCTCCCGCCCCTCCGCCCTACTGGCATTCTAACTTCTCCTTTTGCTCTCGCGAGCTTTCTCATCATGCGCGACCCTTTTCTTCTTCGCCTTCTTTCCTCTATTCTTCTCGGTGTATATATCCAACGGCGAGGAAAAACGCATTAGTGGAATACGGAAATTATCGCGTCGAGCTTTCCTCTCCAACCCCCTCGGCCGCCAGCCACCCCACTACTTAATTTCTCATTTCGCCTCGTAACGCGCTCTACTCATCGAGACGACGAGATATTACACCCTTTTACCCTGTACGCTCTATACAAGCCCCTCGCTCCCACTTCGTAATAGTTCCAACAGCGTGAAGAGAGAAGGAGAGCGAGGGGTACTCTTAAGTTTCCTGATAGAAGAGAGACTAAACTACGCGGAAATCTCGTTAGACGAAAGCTCGTGAGATATATTCGCGGAAGGACGAAAGGTGCGGTTGCGTTTGTATCGACTTAGTCGTGGCCGTGAATGGACAGTAAAATTTCAACAGAGATTTCAACGGAAACGCGTTGCGGTCAAAGTCTTGCCCCGCAGGATATCCATCAATATGATATTCATCAATATGATATTCATCAATATGATATTCATCAACATGATATTCATCAACATCATATTCATCAATATGATATTCATCAACATGATATTCATCAACATGATATTCATCAACATGATATTCATCAATATGACATTCATCAATATGACATTCATCAATATGACATTCATCAATATGACATTCATCAATATGACATTCATCAATATGACATTCACCAATATGACATTCATCAATATGACATTCAGCAATATGACATTCAGCAATATGACATTCAGCAATATGACATTCAGCAAGATGACATTCAGCAAGATGACATTCAGCAATATGACATTCAGCAATATGACATTCAGCAATATGACATTCAGCAATATGACTTTCAGCAATATGACACTCAGCAATATGACATTCAGCAATATGACATTCAGCAATATGACATTCAGCAATATGACATTCAGCAATATGACATTCAGCAATATGACATTCAGCAATATGACATTCAGCAATATGACATTCAGCAATATGACATTCAGCAAGATGACATTCGGCAATGTGATGTTCAGCAAGATGACATCCAGCAAGATGACATTCAGCAATGTGATGTTCAGCGATACGATATTCAGCACTGTGATATTCAGCAATGTGATATTCAGCAATGTGATATTCAGCAATGTGATATTCAGCAATGTGATATTCAGCAATGTGATATTCAGCAAAATTGTCATCAAGAAATTCAGCAAGATATGCAGTAAGATATTTTTCTCCGTGAATGAGGAGCTCTCGTAACCATATCCACCTTACTTTAACTACATTCTGAATAAAAGCATGCACAACCAAATTTTTGAAATCTCACTACCGCACAACAAAAGTCACTTAAAATTTTGTCAGCGAATATAACTTCGTTAGAAATCTATTTCAAAGGTGGTTCATACAGGGCTTCCAGCTCGATCGGTTCGCTGCGCCGACATGTCGAGTTCGTTAAACCGTGCGGTTTTTCTCATATACGTCCTATTCCGGAAAGGTCCATAGAACACGTCCAATCCTCTCCGCGGTTTCGTCTACACATCCTCCGAATATGCGCTACAATATGAACCCCTCGTACGTATATCGATGGTAAGAATCAAAACGGCCTAACGCCCACATTGAGTTACATCGCTGACGCCCTTTTGATTCTCAGCCGTCGCTACATACTATATACATATAATATACGCACACATGTATATACATGCAGTATATACAGCTGCAGATTATGAAGCTTTGTGTACATCGAGACACCGTGAAGAGGTTTATACAGTAAAATGGGGAGATAGGGAACGGTAACGAGACTACACAGCGTCGGATAAATTCCAGAGATTCGCGTTCTACCATGTGATGCACGTGGGGGGGGGGGGGGGGGTTGAAGGGTGGCTCGGGGGGCTTGGCAGGTGGGGTAGTATTATTTGTACGAGGTGAAATCTGCCTGCGCGGTAACAGCCCGTGCAGAGCTTGACGGTTTCCATGCTCGTATAAATACATTCAGCCCCGCCCCGAAGGATTTTCCACCCTTCTGGCGTACACAAACCCCGAGCGAGCGTGTTCATCTCCGAGGGGTCCTCGACTCTCGAAACCCCTCCGCCCCCATCGCAGAAAAGCACCACCGCAGGTTCGTGACTGTTACGAATTCTAAAAACCCCGAGCCCTCCATTACGAAGAGATAAACTACCCTCCGTCGTTACAATTACCCTCCGCTAATGAACGAGCACTAAAAAAAAGGCTTCGTATGATTTCTTTCTGGAATCGGTTGATCGTCTTGCTATTCGAAAAAAAAAAGCTTCCTCGTCACTGCAATCTGTAAACTTCGCTACATTTTTCACCTTCCGTATCCACCAAATTTCACACAAGATGCAATAACAATAAAAATAATGAAAAAAAAAATTAGTGGAAGGTAAAACGGATTGAATAAACAAATTGGTTCATGGCGCAGCTTTACGTGTGCGTTGATCGACGGGCAGGCGAGAGACATGAGCGGCCGAGGGAGGATGCCGAGCAATCGATAGGTCGAGCTATATAAATCCGTCGGTTTGTGACCCCGGTTGCTCCAATTACCGCTTGCGTAACGAGCCCATAAACGCGCGATAAAAAAAAAAAAAAAAAATGGTCGTTGCTCAACGCTTTAAGGACAGAAATAAAAGCAAAGCGAAACAAGTGGACCGAACGGCACTTTCACGCAAAACACGCCGGTAGGTCGATCGGGACAATTTTTCATCCCCCATTGTCACTGTATCTTCCGGCACTGTGCGCGTAACAAGAGACGTCGTGTATGACGTACACGACGCAGCACCATAGAGCGCCAGGAGTGCTCGGGGGGAAAGGTGGAGGGTCTGGTGAAAAATTAATAATGCAGGAAGTCGCTGAGAACGGGGTGAGCTTGCCGAGCCCTTAAAAACTTTCAATGGGCTTGCATTCTCTATATACCATGTCCGTGGAGCGCGTTGGCTCGCACGCGTGGTTCCGGGAGCTGCGCGGTGAAAAAAAAAAAAAAAACAGATAGAAAAAAGAAAGAAAAAAAATCCGAGAAACAACGGATGAAAGGTAGAGAAAAAAAAAAAAAAAACGAACGGTCCAGTGGCTTGCTGAAAGTGGGTGGACGGGCTGCGAAAGGACCGGAGCCCGGTAGCGGAGTTTCGATGTACAGCCTCATTGTGCTTCGGAGCCGGCCCGAGCTCCCGCAGCAAAATTTCCACCGATTGGGGAAACTTTAGCACTCCGTCGCGAGGCTTAATTAAATTAATGGACCCGAGAGAGCCTCGGTGCTTTTTATCGTGGAGGAATATCGTGTTCCGACGTCGCGAAAAGGGGTGGAAAAAAGGAAACACCTGGAGAGCACGGTCGTCAACTTCGACTCGGGAAATTACCTCTGGCCTTCGGGGGGGGGGCAGAGCTTGTATACGATTCAATGCTTCTCCATGACATTGTTTCGAAGTCCTCCGATAGAAAAAAAAATGGTTCGTCTTCTTTGAGGTTCCAAAGAGGAGTGGTAAAAAAAAAAATTGATAGCATCGAACTCATTTATCTTCGCTCCGACCTGGAAGATCCTGAAATGTCATCCGCTTCGTCGAGGCGGCGACCACGAAATCGTCTTCGTCTGTAACTTCTTTGATCTTTTTTTTTCTTCGAGTATAGACACTTTGTAGTTTTTTTTTTTTGTTTTTTTGTTTTTTTTTTTCTCCAAAACTACGCTGTAAAAATACATTGTGAATTTAATGTACTGGAAATCGTATTTGCTCACATTACTTACGTTAATTGAACATTAATGCACTTTTATTGTAAGATAAAGATACGGGATATTGAAATTACGAATCTTTTGCCTGAAATTTACAAACATTTCTATTAAAAAGACTAATTTTACTGTAAAATTGTAACGCATATGTATTTGAAATTTAAGAAACCGTTTATGCAAAAAAAAGCTTGCAATACCGTTCAATAAGTTTGAAACAAAATTTTTTTACAGTGTACATACGACCATTTTTACGCTTTTTTGCTTTCTGAAATCTAACTGCACGGCCTTCCAGTTTATTAAAATGTCCCCAAGAAAAGTCAACAATTTTTCTTCTCTAACCTCACGTCCAGAAAACTAATCTATTTGACCGCCACCGTTTATTTGGTTTAAGTAAAATATTTATTTGTCCTAAATAAATATTTATCTAAATTGAGTAAATAGTTACTTAAATCAAATAAATATTTATTTAAATCAAATAAATATTTATGTAAATCAAATAAATATTTATGTAAAACAAATAAATATTTATGTAAAACAAATAAACGGTGGCCGTCAAATAACTTGTTTTTCTGAGTGCATAGACTTCAAGATATCTCAAGTCGAAAAATGGCCCGGCTTGAATTCCACCCCACTGCAAGAACCCACCAAAGTGTGCGCACACGAGGCACTAAAAGCCTGTCAGAAAGGCTTAACAAAAACATTTTTTCAAATAAAGTAAAATATAAAAGAATGGATTTCCGTTCCGGCATCGGAGCCGCGTGTCCGGTGAAATTTCCTCTAAGCCAGGGGGCTAGTGGCCGAAACCGCCGAGTTACGGTTGCCGGTACATTCGAATTAATTGGATAGCCGGTGGAGGCCGTCCAGAGGAGGGGTCTCTGTGTAGTGGTCAACCGGCAGAAGCATTGCGGTGCAAGTACGCGTGCAGCGCGCCAGATGAGGGCCGGGCCGCGTATACGCAAACGAACGGGAACTGCATAATCCAGCATAATGTCTGATAGACGTACAAGGGGGGTGAGGGGGGGGGGCGGAAGGGTGGTTGGGTGGAAGGGATGCAGAGGATAACAGCCGCGCCCGTTAGTGCTTCAGTGGAGAGAGCTAAAGCGCACTCGGGCGCTTTGTTACATACTCCAGCATCGCCCTGAATCCCTCTCTCGTCCTGGCTCGACTGTCTATCCCGTCTGGGCGGCGGGAACTCTCGAACAGCGTCGAGCAGCCCTTAGCTTCGATTAGCGAGGGCACACGTTCCCGTAATCCGACGTCGGAAGCGTATTATTGTGACAATTTCTGTCAGCCGGTGAGAGCGCGTCTTCGACGCCGAACGAGTCCTCTTCCTCCTGGAATATGCTACGTGTCTCGGAATGTCGGCGTAAGCCGCTGTTTTTTTTTTATTTTTTATTTTTTTAGTTCATCCACCCCTCAACTTTCTCTCCATAAACCAAAGGTCGCAACATTAGAACTCTGAAATACCGGGAACGTCCCGCATATCGGAGCAACATCTCTCGCAAGGGATTACGCGTCGTACCGACGCACAGCCAGCCCGTCCCAAAGCCCATCAGAGAGAGAGAGAGTGTGCACTCTTCTCTAGCTCCATTACCGTCGCGGATCTCGTAAAAAGCGCGGAGACTGAGGAAGGATTTTGCGGAACACTCTGTCTGTCCTGTATAGAAGTAACATGAAAAGTACTTTTTCATAAATATACTTTTCATTTTGTTTCTATGTCGGGTAAAAAAAAAGAACATCGAAGAAAGAAATCTTGTGACTTGCGATTTACAATAAGTTCCGAAAGGTCGCAAGAGCGCGGCCGGTCAATGAAAATTCATGCGCATTTCCGGCCCAAACAAAGTTCGAGGTGACTTCGGGATGAAAACTTACTTGGTTAGAATTTCCGGAGCGTTACGAGGAGGCCTCGGAACCTTGTCTGGCCTTTTCCGGACCTCGTCAGTGCCTGACGTAACGCTCAACAATTTCTTCCCATACGCCAGAGTGGAGTCTCATGAGCCTGTGGATGTGGGAGAGAGCGGGGCAAAATTGAACAGTGGGGTAAAACGCAATTTTTCAATAATTTTTGGATGGAAGAGTGAGGCAAAAAGGAGCTGAAAATCGGGATTTATCAACGGGGCAAAATGGGGTATCCAAACATTCTTGGGAAATTGCGTTTTTCCTCATTGTCCCGTTTCGCCCCACTGTCCCATTTTGCCACGCTCTCTCCAAACGCTGGGCGGGTGCTGGCGTGGCTCCGGCCAGAACTGGTCCGTTACAGCCTCACCAGCTGATCCTCGAGAATCTATCGAGGCGCGTTCACCGAGCTCGCAACAGATAGAATTACATAATTTTTATTTATTTGTTTTCGACAAAATTTGAGAAGCTCGAAAGTCGCGACGAAGCTAGAAGCATGTTCGCTCCGAGGCTGGATGCTGAGGAAATTCTGCAGGAAACTCGATGTCGTTGCCTCGAGCTAGGCTCGTCTCACTCCGAGTCTCACGTGAGTCTCTGCCGTTGAATACCGGTGGTAACATCGGAGTTCCAGCGGGTCTACTCTCTGTTCTCGATGCACTGCGACTACGTCGTACGTATGGCAGACAGTTGAACATCGCACGATCGCCACTGTGCGCCCGCCGCGGTCTCTTTCTCTCTGTCTTCCGCGTCGGTGAGCATCGCCTTTACTTGCGCTTCGCCGAGCCCTCCGAGGCCTCGGAGCCCTCTCAACACCGCACACAGAGATGTACACGGTAACAGAAGTGTCTCTCTTTTCTTCTCCTCTTTGCCCGTTGGCCCGCCGATCACCGTGCCGCTCTAGGCCAGCCGGTCAAAACGCCACAGTCATTGGCCACCCTCGCCGGACAATTGGTCATTTCACAGGCCACATTTACCTCAGCCCTTTTATCCTGTCTCAAAGTCGCTCCGGAGGTTCGGTTGGTTGACTCACGTTTTTATCCGAAAGACCGAAGAAAAACCGTCGACTGCCGATCAACGATCGACGAGGCAAGTTCTTGTCTTTTCTTTCCAAATATGTGACTTAAAAAAATCTGCGATATTTTATATACATATATATCGGCTTCATTTTTTTTTATTTAAAAATTTTTTTCATACCAATTAACAAATAAAATATTATTATTCATACAAGGATGAATTTAAGATATTTCAAATGTATTAATTTTTTTTCCCCATATTTTTACATTTTTTGTCGAAATAATTTCAAAATTCACCGAAAGAAAGGTTTGGTAATACGAACTAAGCTGCGATTGCCGGTGGCGAAGGAAATGTTTGGTCGATTGAACAAAATGTTTTTTTCAATTCAAGTAACTATCCGTTGAAGCAATTAAATATTAGGTCAAACTACTAAATATTCGTTCAATCAACTAAATATTTCATTCGACGGACCAAATATTTCCTTCGCCATTCGCAATCGTAGCTTAGTTTGACATTGCCCAATCTCTTTTACGGTGCATATGTGGAGTGCATCGAAAGATATATCCGTCATACATTAAATATAAATCAGCCGAAATCTCTTCTATTGTGCCGATAAATTTTTCAATACATTTACGAAAATATTGTTATTCGTAAAACGATGAGTTTAATGAATTTCATACGTATTAATTATTTTCCGCAAATTTATGTACACTGAGAGAAGGGTCTAGTAAAAATTACCAATCATCTGAGAAAAATTATCATAGCACATCGTAGTACGGCGCCAGCGCGCCACCTATGGTAGAAAGTCTGAGATTATCCAAGAATTTTTACCATAATATCTAAGAAAAATTCTTAATAAATCCGTTATTCCCTACCGTAGGTGGCGCCCTAACGCTCTACTACTACTACTGTGATATGGTAATATCTCCCAAGTGATATAGTAACTTTCACTAGATCCTTCTCTCAGTGTATTTTATTCCGCGAGAATTGACACTCTCTCCCCGCGATTTCATTGATTATTTATTATAAATCCATATAATGTGATGCGCCGAAGTAACAATGGCAAGATTACATTAACTCCCGCGGTTCGCTTTATATTTATATTGGGGTAGGTCGATACCGGGACCGAGTGTGTGCAATGCAGGGAGGCTTGCATTGCACACTATACGTATATATATATATATATATATATATATATATATATATATATATATATATATATATATATATATATATATATATTTATAGGCGATATAGGACATTGACTGTCCTATATCGCCGGATCGCATTCGAACAGCGTCTCAATTCCCCTCGGCTGCGGGAAACTCGGCTCAGCCCCGAACACCCCGTTGCTCTTCATGCTCGCTCGTGAGAGAGAGAGAGAGAGAGAGAGAGAGTTCCCCATTCGTCTCTGCACTCGAGGAGCATGCAGCATCGAGCGGCAGAAGATCCGATCATTCCACGAGGAAAGGATGACCATGGATTACCAATATCGCTTTATATTCCAACCCCCGGTCCAATAGCTCTTCTCTCGTTTTCGGCTCCACTGCCGCTCCTTTCATACGAGAAAATTTTCAGATCCAATACACTCGACGTATATACACGAGCTTAGCGAGCCGACTTTACGCCTATCGAGCACACTATTCCTCGAATATCGAATACCATTCCGACAAGTGGCAGCCCGTCGGATAGAGGGTACTCTGAATCGATGAGTTATCTCGTTCTTCATTCGTCAAATGAGATCCATATTTCACTTCGAGGTCGAGTTTTTTTTTTTTTTTTTTTTTTGTGAGCGATTTATAAGAGAACTATGGCAAGTCTGCGATGTCGGGCTGACTTGGACCAAACATGCACTGGGAGAAAATGTTGTTGTTTCTATTATATGGAATAATATAACCCAAGGGAACGTCTATAAACATAGTTTCTGTTGAACAATATTTTATTGATTGAACTATAATTACGTTTGTTACTATCTTTTTTTTATTGTTCTCCTAATTGTAAAATACGGACGTTCCTTCAGGGGATTATATTTTATACTAGAAAGTATACTTTTGTAGTAGAAAGTATAGTATGATCACTCGAACTATGCAATTTTTTGATCGGTTTGAGGAAGACTCAAATTTGGAAAATTTAGTGCCGTATGAAAATTTCCTGATCCAATACGCCCTGCGTATATACACGAGATTAAGGAGCCGACTTTACGCCTATCGAGCACACTATTCCTCGAATATCGAATACCAATCCGACAAGTGGCAGTCTGTTGGGTAAAGTGTACTCAAAATCGATGAGTTATCTCGTTCTTCATTCATCAAATGAGATCCATATTTCCGCTCGAGTTCGAGTGTTTTTTGAACAATCGATTCGTAAGATAACGACTGTTAACCGTAGGCTTAGGAAAGGAAAAAAAAACCTTCCAAATACCAAAGAATATCTCCGGCTGAAGGACCCAGCTCGTTGGCCCTTTGCCAAGCTGTAAAATTAGCATTAGGCATAAAAGTTAGTATAAGAAGATAACTGTAAATATGAACTTTGGCAAGAAATCTCTTTCACTACTACGCCCAGAAAAATAATTAATTTGACGGCCATCGTTTATTTGGATTAAGTAAAATATTCATTTGATTTAAATAAATATTGATATTTATAGCATTTAAGTAACAATTATTTAATTTAAATGAATATTTATTTAAATCAAATAAATACTTTACTTAATCTAAATAAACGATGTCCGTCAAATAAATTATTTTTCTGGGTGTATACCACTAAGATATCGATGGCAACGCTTCGATGTTAGGCTGCCTACGAAGTAAACACGATAAAGCAAATCTCGATAATTTAATTGCGACGAAACTTTTATAAAATTTTTACTAATTTTGACGATTTTTATTTTTTGTTTTCTTCGCAATTTCTCATCCAAGCTGAAGTACCGGAAGAGATGGTCCAGGTACATTGAAATTCACATATTACATGCAAAAATATTGTAACGAAACATCTCTTCAACTAAATTTTATTGAATATATTTAACATAATTTTTTACATTCATATAAAAAAAAAAAGCATCGAAAGATTTTTCGTCTAATTTCTGATTCGCGATACATCGCTCTCTCGGTCATCCGGTCAGCGAGACAAAGTTCCGTGGCCCTTCGACATGACGCAGCGCGACGAATTTCCATCGCCAGTTTTTTTTTTTTTTTTCCCTCCCTTTCCCCATATTTTTTTTTCCTCCATCCCGTCGCACATTCAAAGTTTCTCGGTCTCCAGTATTTTTTTTTTTTTTTTTTTTTTTTTTTTTTTTTTTTTTTTTTTTTTTCGCTAGGCCCCGGGGGACCCCGGGGTGTGTCGCAGAGTAGGCTCGGCGAGAGGAAGAGAGTGAGAGTGGGCGCGCGCGCCTTTCCGTCTCGGCGCCACGCATGCACTAATGGGGCATAACACTCCCCGTTAGTCTCTCTCTCTCTCTCTCTCTCTCTCTCTCTCTCTCTCTCTCTCTCTCTCTCACTCGGGAGACTTGTGCCAACGACCTACAGACGGAGAGAAGAAGAGCAGCGAGCGAGCAGCTGCTCGAATGCACCCTTCTTCGCTTCTTTGCCCGGCCTCCCAGCGGAGGCGCATTCGTTCGCTCGCGTTAACGTCCGACGGGAAAATGGAACGCGCAGCCTCGGGACCAAAGCGTCGTCGTGCATGTCGTACGGACCGGCAGAGAGCTTGGATGTTGCTCTCTTTTCTTTTCAATTTTTCTTTTTTGTCATTTTTTTTGTTTTTTTTTTTTCATATTCTTTTTTTTTTTTTTCACTCTTCTCCACTCTCGTACCGCGCCTCGCCTCTTTCCCACTTTGCCTCATGCGCTCTTTTATTATTCGGGCTGGCAACGGGTTCGCGTACGCGCCGTTCTCGCTTCCCGTTCGTAACGGCGGCGCGATGTGGTGTACGGCATCGGGCTCAAAAGCTCACTCGGACGCTGAGCCGGGCCGCGCATCGCGGCATCAGAAACTCGTATATTTCCGGCCTGCCCGTCCGATTCTCGAGGAATATTATTTTTGTCGAAAAGCAAAAAAAGAAAAAAAAAAAAAACGATGAGATACCCGGAGCTTTCGCCTGATTATATTCATCGCCGGACTACGGTGAGAGCAGATGGTACGCGAAACTTTGGAGTTTTCGGTGGCTCCCGATTCTCCGCGTCAGTGGGGTGCAGTGATAGCAGCTGGGGTGGGGGTTTGTGCAGCGCAGCCTTGCGAAAGTCGGTGCGAGTGCCGAGAGAAAAAAAGCTCATTTCACTCGAGACGAGCTTCTCGTGCTTCGGTCGAAACATTAATTAGCGGCGCGCTTGGAGATTCGGGGAGAGAGAGATAACCCAGCAACAACGCTGGATCCCTGGTTCTAAACTAATTCAATTAAGCCATCCCCGACGCGAGCATTGTCCGCGGTTACATGCCCATGTAATTTCGAGACTTTGACGTTTCATTCGCGCGGTTCCCTCGACCCCCCCCCCCCCCCCCCCCCCCTCCGTGAATTTCTTCCTCGTTGTATTTGCAATGCGGCGAACAATGCTGCGGGTCTTTCGATTGACGATCGGATTTTAATTGTTGAAAACGGCGTCGTTACAGCCGAGGCGCACGGATCTCTTTAGGGCCGTCTGTAAGCGCATCGTACCCATGTAGGGTGATCGGATGTGGCTAATGGTTGGCCGAAGCTTTGTACCGATGTTGCCGACATTGGCATGCGAGCTTCGCCCTATCATCGAGGGAGCCTTGAATGATAAGTACTTGCCAATAACGGCACCCAGCATTGGCCCCGAGATCGATCGAGAGGATCGGCCGATAATTGGTTGTCAATGTCGGCTCTCTATAGGTTACATAGACAGCGGCGAGAGTGGTTTTAAGGTGGTACTAGCGGACAGCCTGAGCCCACGTGAGTTCAGAGAGAATTGGGACAGAATTGCGAACACTTCTCGACTAGTTAAAAATCTGAAAAAATCAAGCATATGGAAGGTTCTGCAAAGATTGATTTTGCATGATAATAGTTCTAAAATGTTCTCAACAAATGAATGAAAAAAAAATTGTTCAACAAATCCTCTGGCAACCTAACGGCTAGTACTACCTTAAAGCAATACTTTTTTTATATTGTAAAAGTTGGAATACCCTTTTTTATGTTTCGCATGTCTGCAAGAGAATATATTTCATATATTTTTGCCTTCGAGTACTCTCAAAGCGATCGTACGCAGTCAATGTATTGACAATACATATTGGATATTAGCAAGTCAATGCATTTATTGACTACCGAGTACGGAATCCAAAAATAATAGGGTAAAATATGAACCGGTCCATATTTCATTGATTTACGTGTTAATCGGGGCGGTCCATATTCACCACGTTTACCCTACGCATATTCTGCGTAAGTTAAGAAAAAAATGTCACTTCGCATGCTCTTATATTGAAGCGCGGGTACATTTTCGCTTGCGAGAAACACCTTGGATTAGAGCCATCGAGCGGCGGAAGCCAATGATTGATGATCCCAATGTTGGCGTCACATCGGTAAGCAAACGATTGGCGACTCGATATTCGGTCGAACAGCGGCCTGAAATCAGCAAGCCGCTGATTCGCGAGATTGTGCATCAACAGACCATCTGTTTGCGAATCAATATTTGGCCGAACATTGGCCTAAAGTTGGCTCACCAATGATTCATAAGGTCATCCATCAACCGATCAATGTTCGGCAAATCTGCAGTCGGCTGAACGTCGTCCTAAAATTGGACAATCAATGCTTGGTGAGTTCATCAGTGAACCGAACACTGGCCTCAGATCAACAAACCAACAATTAGCGAGTCAATAGTTGACGAGGCATTGGCCGCCAATTGTCAAAGCAACCAATGGCGAGCCAATACTTGGGCGAATATTGGCCGAGCGTCGGGGATTCGACGATCGCCATCGGCAAAACCTACATGGGACCTTGACGCGCGCTCGAAAAATGTTCCCGGCGGGTTTGGCTGATAACGGACGGGGTGGAGATCGTTTGTCGATCAATCGAGTCCCGCGGAGGGCGAGGGGAATCGGAGTGGCGGAGAAACCGGGGGATACTGGACGACGAGCAGCAGCCTCGCTCGTCGCAGGCCAGCAGCTTCCTAAATAGTTAAATTAGATAATGGAAGCCGCCGTGTGCCGGGGCCGGGGACTCGATCGGGTCCGGCCATACTGAAATTGGGTCAATTGCTTCTGGCCAGTACACCGTCCCCTCCTCCGTCTCTCGTCCTCGCTCGTGTCGTGCGCTGTCTCCTTCGTTTTCCTCCTACGGAGTACGCGACCCGCCCCGCTGCGCCCTCATCTGCAGCGACTCGTCAAAGCAACCCCTCGCGCTCGCCACCCCGGCGATTCTCTCGCACGTCGGAGCTCGTGGCTCTGCGGCTGTGGCCGCTCTCGCTGGTCGTTCCATCACCGAATGACCCGGCATCGGACCACGAATATAACCGTCCGCCACCTTTTATTCAATTGAAAGCCCGGAGACGAGCTCGTGCGAGCTCCCGTTACGATCCTGTAAACGAAATAATTCTGCACGAAGAGAAAATTGCATTGCCGTCTTCGTGGCTCTCCGTCGCGGCTCTGACTAACTTCGTTTGCAAAACGTATTTCCGGTTTTTGCGTATATGTGAGGGGTGGGGGGGGGGGGTGGAGGAGTGTTGTTGGATGAATTAGGTTGATTGAATGCGATGTCATGCGATGATTGAGAGGCTTTTTTTTTTTCATCGGGTTTAAAATTAGTCGGGTATAGAAAATATTTCATTTTTTTTTTTTTTTTTTTTTTCGTGCGACTAGAGCGACTGCGCACGCTTTTAGGACGAACGACGCTGCAGCGCAATTGTATCGAACGTTCATTTTGTTTCACATTCAATGCAAGATCCTTCGAAATTCTGGAAATTAAATAACAATAGATCGTGGAAATTTGAACTCGTATGAGACTAGCTGTTATTTTGGATCACATGATTCATTGCATATGGGAAATCCATTTTTCAGAAATTCGTATGCAATGGAATTTCGGATTTTCAAAATTCATTCTATATGCTATAAAAACCAAAATTTCGAAATTATAGCACATAGAATGGAATTCGGGATTTCGAAATCCATTCCTATATGTTGTAGGGGAGAGCGGGGCAAAACGGGAAAGTGGGGGAAAACGCAATTTTTCAATAATTTTTCGAAGAGTCAACCGAAAGGGAGCTGAAAATCGGGATGTATCAATGGGGCAAAATGGGGTATCCAAAAATTATCGAAAAATTGCGTTTTTCTTCATTGTCCAATTTTACCTCGCCCTCCCCTAAACACCGAAATTTTGAGATTATAGCATATGAAATGGAATTCGCAATTTCGAAATCCATTCTATATGCTATGAAACCGGGAGGGGGGGGGGTCAGCTTCGCCGAAAGGGGGCTCATCGGGGGGGGGGGGGGAGGGTAAGGGGAACCAAACATCCACCCCAATAAACAAAACCACAATTTTCCAAAAAAATATACAAGATTTGATGATTGACTCAAGACAAATATACTGTTCGATCAACTCGCTCGATTGACCCCCTAACAAATAGACACTTTGATTGACTCCGGACAAATAACAACCGAGCCAAATGACAACACGCCTATATTTGTCCTTAGGGCGGATGTAATTAACTGCAATGAGTTCTAAATATTTGAACCTCGTTCTGTCACACTCGCTTAAACAACAACAATGCAAACCTCGCAATATATCACTGAGACTTTCGAGATTTCGATAAAGTATCTCAATACTGACCGACATCTTCGGGTATAATTTTCGTGCGAGGGAAAAAGTGGTGTAAAACTGATGGTTTTTAAAATTCCCTTTGATAAAAAAAAAAAAAAAAAAAAAAAAAAAAAAAAAAAAAAAAAAGCCTCATCTCAAATGGAGCTCCGTTTCGCCCCGCTCTCCGCCGTGTTCGACGGATTAACAACGTTCTATCTCTTTTTCTCGTCCAATCGAACAACCATTTTCTATTGTGTATGTCAGTTCGAATCACGGAGCTCGGAAAGTGCGCTCTGAATAGCGCATTACCGATGTATATATCTATACCGGCGCGCTATTGACGGTAACGCATGATATTCAACCGGGAGAGAAGGGGCGGCCGCCTTACCGCCGGTTGCCTCGGTTAGATAGAGGTGGCACAGACCTCGCGCAACGTCGATAGGGATCATTATTTATTAATCGCGGCGGCATTGGCTGCTCCCCGGTTCGCGTGCTCACCCCGGCCGTGCACACGCGAACCCTCCCCGACCATGCCGCTGAGTGATTTAAAAGCCCGACCCTGGCATCTCTCCTGTCCCTCCCTCCGCCGGCTACTGTTCCTCGTCTCTATTTACGCGTGGGCGTACGTGTTTTATCAACGATCCACTGTGAGCCTCTCTCTTCCTCTCCCCTTCCTCACCGTCAATCTCGCGAGCGACCGAACAATTCAGCTACCGAGCACAACGAATTTTATTTTTTCGCCCGATAGCGCGAATTCGCGCTTATCTTCCTTCCTGAAAATTCGAGTTCTCTCACGCCGAGAAAATAAAGGTAAAAGTCCCAATAGCAGCTCTGCCGAGGCAGTACCCGGATTCCATCGATCGCTTCTCCAGCCAATCACCCAATGGTCTTGCAACTGTTAGTTTATTCGCCCAATCAAAGATGGTTCGTGCAGTATGTTCGATGTTTTTTTTTTACACCGAAGTCCAGATAACAAAAACCCGTACCAGGTTTCCTCAGGCTGGCTGTTTCTTATCTTCTGACGAAAATTCTTATCTTCTGACAAAGGAGACGACAAAAAAAAAAAACAAAAAAAAATGTATTTCCTGGTATTATTTCGACGTCACGCGGAAAAACGTCACTCGCAGTGTGAAAATTTCACTCTTCGAACGGAAGAGATATCACACTGGAAATACGTCAATTTCGGTCGGAAAATAACACTCTCAAACTGAAAGTGACGTTTTGCTGTATGACGGCACTTCCGGTTGGGAACTCACTTCACGACGAAATTTAATAAAAAAATTCTGCGCGACGCAGTTGCATTCGCTTTATTGAGATTCTCAAACCGGAAGTTGCCTAACGGAGGAAATTCTACGGTCCCTAAATTCGTGTATCGCAAATTCTCACCGCAACACTGCGCACAGTAGTCGCGTATTTGCGAGCCTTTCGGCAAACTACAATCGCTATAGCGCCAAGCGTACAGCTGTTTCGCATGCTCGTTGGACTCATGAGCCATGCAAAAGCTGCACTCTCATAAACCATGCGTTCACCGATCCGCGACGTCCCCCTCTGACCGCGAAGTTTCCTGTCGATACTACTCGTCCCAACCGGAAACACACTTCCCCGCCCGGGCCTCGTTATTCAGCCGGCGTAGAGAGGAGGCCATAAAGTACATATTACACAGAATCTATCTATCCACACACGCACTCGCACTCACACACACACATACACACACAACAAAGTGACTGATACGGTGCACGGAATTTCGCCAGGCGACATTTTATGGCTATAAAATGCCATAGACAGCGCCACAAACGGACGTTTTCATTCATTGAACGTTTACCAGCAGTCATACCAGAAGCCAAATAAAAATGTGTTCTCTCTGTCTTTAATCATGTCGCGGCATTCGCCGTCGAGCTTTTTCAGCCTTTGCCGACTATTTTGTTTTTTATCCTTCACCCTCATTCCACTCAACTCTCCACGTTCGTATGTTGAGTCATGTTTTTTTTTTTTTTTTTTTCCTATTTTCGCCGACTGAAATCTCGCTCGTTCCCTCTCCCCGCCGGCTTTCTGGCAGGAAAAGCTCGCGCATTGGTACACCGGCGACAACGTTTAATACCAGCGTGTTCCGTTAACGGGCGTCGGCTTATATTGCGACTGTACACATATATATACAAATGTGTACGTACATTGGCGAGTGGACGGTGTGTACAGGCCGCGGCACAGCGCGGTAGAGCGACCGCTACGTTGCAGTCACCGCGCCATACCAAGAGGAGAGAAGCAATCTATGCGGTTTTCAAAAGGCGAAAGAGAGAGAGAGAGAGAGAGCCGGCTTTTACTGCCTCTCCGGTGAGGGCCGTATCGCCGAGACGACGCTCTCTGGTCCGTTGCCGGTGAGAGGAGTCCGAGAGCTCGAAGTACCAAAAGGACCAGCGAGTGGGCCGGGGCGAAGTGGAGAACGCGGGGCGGGGGGGGGGGGATGGTGAGAAGCGTGGAAACGTCGGGACCGGAAATGAGATCCTTCCGAAACCGGGTCGGTTCGCCGGCTAACGCGCAGCCTCCGCCGGTGGACCGATGAAGAAACTGCGAGCGAGCTGGAAACTCGGTGCAGACTAACGGAGCCTTCTCACCGTCGGTCCTTCCTCCTACCTCCGGGAGGATCGGGAAAATACCCGTGTCACACACCCGCCCGACGACCAACCGCCCCGTCGTCTTTCCGCGGTTTAGCCCCACCATCGGACTTTCGTTAAACGGCTATTTAAATGAGCCATCTCTGGACGACTTCCACGAGTCTCTCTCCTCGTTCGGCGAAGATCCGGGCCCCCGGTATTCCCTATCGCGAAATGCCCCATTTAAATTATACGATCTCTTGGGAATAATGACGAGGAGTTGGCGGTGAATACGGGAACGTGAATTCCTGAGAAATTTCACACTCTCGGCTTATAAATTTCGTGCGATCTCGGTGGATAATTGAAAATCATCCCATATCGGTGGGTGTCGCGATGGAGCGGGGCGGTGCGATAAAGATTGCGATTCTTCGGGTGGAGGATCCCATCCGTTTACATTCTTGTTTCCAGGGTGACTTTATGAGTTCCATTTATTCTTCTCTCTGATCCGCTCGCTGAATAATTCATGGCTCGGCGATAAATAACGCGGGGTGTGGCGTCTACGGGGATCGGGTGCGATATTTGTTAATCATAGTGATGTACGGCGCGTGTGGGTGTCCGCTGAAAAATTGTGCGGTCTTCGCGCGATAGATGTAATATGGATGTTTGTTCTTTCTCGTCGCATGCGGAGTACGTAAGGAGAGCAAGTATTGCAATAAAAAGAAATTGGACAGTCAGATTGTTTCGGAAGGCTTTTCCGAAGGGTATTTTTTTTCAGAAATGCCGCACATAAGAAAAATCTTGCCGACTATGCCCTAAACGGCCATCTTCATTGAGAGTCAATCGGGGTGCACATGTGTCTTGGCTTTGTGAACCCTTCAACAGGACTTCACCCTCCAGTTTGAAATAGAATAGGAAAAATAAAAAGTCAGATGAAGCGCGAGTTTAAGACCTTTCCAGCTTGTACGGTCGTCGTGATAGATGCAATATTGGTGTTTGAAGTATGTAAGAAGAGAACGTATTGTAATTTAAAGAAGTCAAAAGTCAATTTCTCTCGAAAGCTTTTCCGAACGTATTTTTTCAGAAATGCCGCACATCAGAAAAACTTGCCCACAATGCCCCACTATGTTCTAAATGACCATCCCCATTGAGGATCAACCTGCAGTTTGAAATAGAGTAAGAAAAATCGAAAGTCGGATGAAGCGCGAGTCTAAGATCTTTCCAGCTTGTACGGTCGTCGCGTGATAGATGCATTGTTGGTGTTTCCGCTTTCTCATCACATACGAAGTATGTAAGAAGAGAACGTATTGTAATTTAAAAAAATTGAAAAGTCAGTTTGTCTCGAAAGCTCTTCCGAACGTATTTTTTCAGAAATGCCGCACATCAGAATAATTTGCCCGCAATGCCCCACTATGTCCTAAATGACCATCCCTATAGTGGATCAACCGGGGTATACATGTCTCTTGGCTCTGTGACCCCTTCGACAGGATCTCATCACATCTCAGCTTCAAATAGAATAAGAAAAACACAAAGTCGGATGAAGCGCAAGTAGTTCAAGAACAGTGCGACAACGTCGTATCCTCCCGTCTTCGCTTTTCCAGCTTGTACGAACGTAGCGCGATACGTGCGATATTGGTCTCTCTACTTTCTCATCAAATGCGGAGTATGTAAGGAGAACAAGTATTGTAATAAAAAAAAAAAAAAAAATTGAACAGACACATTGTTTGAGAAGGTATTTTTTCAGAAACCCTGCAAATAAGAAAAAAAACTTATCCACAAAGCCCCAATGTGTCCTAAATCATCATCCTCATTGAGGATCAACCGGGTTACACATGTCTCCCGGCTTTCCAACCCCCTTCAACGGGATCTCATCCCTCCAGCTGGAAACAAAATAAGAAAAACACAAAGTCGGCTAAAGCGCGAGTAGTCTAAGACCTCGCCGGCGCGATAACGCCGTATCCTCCCGTCGTCGCCTTTCCAGCAGCTGAACTCTACGCTGACGTATCAACTTTCCAATTCTCTCGCGCCTCCCACACACGCATCCTTCGAGTCGTGTTCCTATCGTCCTTTTACACGTCACACTCTCCGATGCTTCTTATTTTTATTTTTCTTCCTTCTCGGAAACTCGAGCACTGACACTGCACACATCGACATCCTCGCACACATAGAGCACCGGCTGCGTCTGTTCTCCGGGCGACAAACCGGTGTTCCTTCCACGGCAAACAAAGGGTGCGATGGTCTTATCGAATTATGTGACGATTCACCGTGACGGGAATCCGGGACGTCGCTAAGACCCTGGAAATACGAAAAATAAAGTGCGCCCTGTTCTTTCCTTTTTTTTTTTTTTGCCCCTCCATGAAAGTCCGTCTTTCTTCGGCTGCCGAGGACGCAGGAAGAATAAATTGAATGCGTCGGGGAGCTTTATCGAGTGAGTCTCCGATGGCTCGGTTTACTCTGGCCGGAGGATTAGACCCGAACTCAAGAGGATCCCCAACCGGCAGGAGTCACGCTGTGTGTGCACACATAGGGGTTGGCGGAACTCGTGGGGTTCGTCTCCGGTCTTCGACGGCTAGCTTATTTCTGTCCTGTTAGCTTCGTCACGACACTCTTATCCATCCTGCACTACGGAGCTGCACCCGGTTCGGGCGAGGGAGACCGATCTTGTTTATTCTCGACGCTTTCCACGATCGTTACTCTCTTTCGGTGAGGTTCATCTCGGCTCTTCCGTCGTTGACCCGCATCGCGGAGGTGCGCTGTTCGTTGGTTTCCGGTCGGGAGAAAGAGGCGCGTGTTCGACGGATTGAAACAAACGCGCCTCCGGTGCGGCGAGCCGCGAGCTCTACTCTCACCGATGCAACTATGGCTCCCGGGCTTGCACCGGAAGCTGCGCTCCTGAGCGCGGATCGTAAACGCCGACATCGACGTGATTCACGGAGCGAGATAGTCCGGGTGGTCCGAGAACTGTGAGCGGTCGCGGGCAGAGTCGACGAAGATCAATGGCTTTTATGCAGCGTGAAAAAAAAATATATACCTATAGCAAGAGAGTGAAAGTGGCGAATATATGGACCACCCCGATTGGGATGGACGTCAACGATAGATTGATCAGGATTGCACAGTTATAGAAAGTTTGTACTTTTTACAACAACTTATGGCCGAGAAACGTCGAGAATTTTTTGTCTGGTGATTTTCCAATCGCAGCGTCCGGTTCTAGTTTTGCGAACGAGAGTGCAAATTAAAATTGATAATTACACGGGGAACAAAAGGGCGGGTTTGTAATATTCAAACCTGAAGTGACGAGCTTGTCACTTACTTAATACACTTATTTTAACGAAACTTTGTATTCCGATTTTACGACATATTCTTTTTTTTTTTTTTACTGTGTTGATTAGATATTCACCACTTTTATTTTACTGTAAAATATGTCTTGCGGTTCTTGAAATCCTCAAAGCCCTTGAAGAGTTCGTCAAAAGTCCTTGAAGAATCCTCATCCATTGAGTGTCATTGACCTGTTTATTTTTTGTTTGTAGATCCTTGGATTTTTTTTCAGCCATCGTCACGATTTACCCAATGCCCTTATCTGGGGATGATTTGTTTTTCCGATAGGCGCATCAGAAGAAGAAGGGGAAGGAAATCAACGATACCTTGACCAGGATCAGATCAGATAACGGCCACTTTAATTTTACAACAAAAGTTGTCTTTTGGACCGCGAGACCCTTTGAAGTCCTTGAAGAGTCCTTATCCTTGAAATCTCCTCGACTTTGTTTTGCAGATCCTTGGATTACTTTTCCTCTACTTTTTGTTCGCCGTAACCACTTACTCAGTGTCATTATCGTAGTAATGCGACCCCTAGGATTACTATACGGATCTGGGTATTATTTTTTTTTTTTTTTTTGCGACAAGCGCATCAGAAAAAGAAAAGGAAGGAAATCAACGATACATTGACCAAGATTTAGATCACATATCGACCACCTTCATTTTACAACAAAACGTGAACCGCGAGATTCTTCAAGTCCTCGAAGACTCCTTATCCTTGAAATCTTGGCTTTGTTTTGTGGATCCTTGGATTCTTTTTTTCTCTACTTTTTGTTCACCGTAACCACTTGCCCAATGTCGCTATCGTAGTAATGCGACCCCCAGGATTACTATACGGATCTGGGGATGAATTTTTTTGTTTGTTTGTGATAAGAGCATCAGAAAAAGAATGGGAAGGAAATCAACGACCATGATTAGATCAGATATCGATCACTTCCGTTTTACAACAAAAAGTGGACCGCGAGAACCTCTAAGTCCTTGAAGAATCCTTATCCTTGAAATGTCTTCGGCTTTGTTTTGCAGATCCTTGGATTATTTTTTTCTCTACTTTTTGTTCATCGTAACCACTTGCCCAATGTCGTTATCGCAGTAATACAACCTCCAGGATTACTACACGGATCTGGGGATGTTTTTTTTGTTGCGATAAGCGCATCAGCTTCACCGTTCGAGGAGCGGGTATCCATGTAGTTTATGCGGCACGTAACCGCCACTATTTCCACTTTGCTCGTCTGTTCTCGGCCGCGAGTGCGGCCACGATCGCCACTTTTATCATCGCCTCGAGGCTCGGCCGCGGAGCTCGGCAGCGGGAGAGGAGAGGAGAGAGGACGCGTCCGGCCCAGCCTCCCTTTTGGTTTTCACTGGACTTCCGTTATTTCGCG
Organism: Amblyjoppa proteus; assembly: GCA_963922035.1. Taxonomy (NCBI): domain Eukaryota; kingdom Metazoa; phylum Arthropoda; class Insecta; order Hymenoptera; family Ichneumonidae; genus Amblyjoppa; species Amblyjoppa proteus. The sequence continues at coordinate 16,151,540 of OY998230.1, forward strand.
GATCGGCGGAGCGCCGTAAATTTCACGTCGGATATTTATGGCGCCGCGAACACGAAGGCTCCCTCTCTCTGTCCCGCTCTCTCTCTCTCGCTCTCGGCTCTCGGCTCTCGGCTCTCTATATCCATCTATTCCCACGATCGAAGAGTCCGCGAGTTATAGAATCGTTGGGAGAGACAACCGGACAGCCTAAGGTGGCCGAGGAATTTCCCAATATATAATAACACGAGTGCATCGATGTACTCTGGATGAAGTCTCTCGACAATTTTTGAAATTTATCGTCGAAGTTGATTGCTCGGAAAACGATCGGGAAGTTTTTCTTTTGATACCCTCGGAATAATGTTTATAGGCTTGTTTAATGTTTTTTTTTTTTTTTTTTTTTTTTTTTTTTCATCGTTAATTCTTCAATATCGTGCCGCGCATTAACCGCGAGTGCGATCTATATGTGAGACTTTGATTACTCGGATAACGTTGAAGAATTTTTTCTTACGACACGCTCGGAAAAAATATAAGTTTAATTGATAACGATTTTTTTTTTTATTCGTAGAATATTTTTATCATGCAGTGCATTAACAGCAAGTGCGATCGACTCATAAAACCTTTATTACTCGGAAAACGATGGAGAATTTTTTTTTTTTTTATACACTATGAGAATGATCTAGTAAAAATGACCAATCATCCAAGAAAAATTACCATAGCGCATAGCAGTACGTCGCCAGCGCGTCACCTATGGCAAAAAGTCTGAGATTATCCAGGTATTTTTACCATAATGTATAAGAAAAATTCTTATAAATCCGGTACTTCCTTCCATGGGTGGCGCCCCGACGCTCTACTACTGTGCGCTACGGTAATTTCTCTTAGATAATTGGTCATTTTTACTAGTTCCATCTCTCAGTCTACGCTTGGAATAATATTTATAGATTTATTTGATAACGATTTTTGTTCACCGTGATTGTGAGACGTTGATGAAAATTCCGAAATTGGATTAGCGCACAGAGAAGCGTAACGTATCGCATTCGAGTGGAAATTGCGCCGAGGGATGATATTCCGGAAGACAGGTGTAGATATCTCTAATAACACTTCTGTGGCGTGTGTCACGGAAGTTTCGACGATATATATATATATATATATATATAAGGTGTTCGCCAGGTGACATGTCTCGCTTCTCGCGTTGGCGATGACCCGCGAAGAACGACGTACCTCGCCTCCGCGAGAATATCGACCCCGGTGTTCGTCGACCTGTCGCGCAAACCGAATCACACCGACAATTTGGTCCGCCATTCGGTGATATTATCAGAAAGTTGAAATACCGACGTGGGACTTTTTGAGTCGTTGCACAGGAGAGACCCGAGGAAAATGGCAAAGAAACTGCACGGAGGGGCAAAATGGTCTGCCACAAATTTTACCCGAGAAACTGGTAAAACGGTATTTGAGACAAACCGTTGGTTTTCCCAACGAGCTGACGGCGCGAGGAAATTAATTTGTTGTCGGTCAGCCAATCAATCGGTTGCGAGAACGATTCGTCGATCGAGCCGGCAAAACGGTTCGCAAAGCCAACGATTTAATTGCTTGCCTCAACGAAATTGATTTTCCGAAGGGAGGATCGAGAGTTACTCCATTTTGCTGCCGAACAGCAATTTTCATTCCGACTTTCGGAAATAATTATTTTTATTATTTCCGTTATTGCAACGAAACTGTCAATCAAAAGTCTCGGACTCAACCGAAGGGCCTTTATTTCTTGAGAGCAACGTTTCGCACTGCGTTCCCCTCCACTGCGTCGCGTGCTTGATGAAATTTCTTTAAAGGGAAAAGGAGGTAGCGCAGAGAATTCGTAATATAGTAATAGGAGCGTAATGACACATCTTTCGAAGGTACAAGACAGAATTTATTATTTGCTGAACTGAACAACCCGCCCCGTCACTCGCATTTATTAATAATCAGGCAACGCTGCTCGCTGGAGCGATTTATCGTAAAAATTCTTGCGGTAAACACCGAAGGCAAATATTTTTTTATTCTTTTCAACATGAAGATTTCTTCTTTTCTTAAAATTCACCGTGACGATTTTTTTTTTTTTGTTTCAGCTCGAAGACTGAACGAGTACATACGCCATTACGAGCCACTCTCGTATTCCACCGATGACGTCCATCGGAATCACCTGAGAGCCAAGCGATCGGTCACTCGTGACAATGCCGTTGACCTCAAGTTTCGCTCGCACGGCCGTGACTTTCGCATACGTCTCAAGAGGGATCTCACCGTCTTCAGTGACAATCTCGTCATCGAGGGCCCCTCCGGCGAAGTCGAGGAACTCGACACCTCCCACATCTACAAGGGCCATCTGATCGGTGGGTGTTGCGACGAATAATAAATCTTCCCCATCGACCCGATATTCATTATTTATTTTGTGTTCGATTTGCGATTTATGAAATCGGAGCTTTCTCATTTATATTATTTATTTTTTTTTTCTTTCCATCCGCAATTAGAACAATCTACTCTGTGACGATAATGGCTGAAAATAGTATTTTTGAAGACTTGTCACGGGAGTTTATCATTCGTACGAAATATTAATGAAGTGAAACAATTGGAATTAGTTTTGGCCTAAGGTCATGAGGTTAAACTGTACATTAACGATTACCAAAAGAAAAACAATTCAAATTTTTATTTTTAATTAAATTTTTATTTTGTAATTTGATAAGTGCCCCAAATTCACATCCACTGGTCTACTTACGAATTGAGAGCTTTTCGTACGGATTTTCATTTTTTTTTTTTTAAATCCTTTCACGGTAGTTTATTATTCGTACGAAATATTAAGGACGTAAAACAATTGGAATATTTATTTTTGCCTGAGGTCAAACGATACATTGCCAAAAGAAACAATTAGAATTTTATTGTTTTTATTAAATTTTGTTTATTATTTTTTTAATTGCTCCAAAATTCACACTAAACGTTGGACTTGCCAATTAAGAGCTTTCCGTTCGGACTATAATTTTTGTTTTCTATCTATATTTAGAAAAATCTACTCTGTGGCGATAATCACTAAGAACAATATTTATTTTAAAAAAATCCTTTCACGGTAGTTTATTATTCGTTCGAAATATTAACGAAATATTACCTAAAACGATTGGAATATTCGTTTGGCTCTAAGGTCAGACCATACATTAATGATTTAAAAAAAAAAAAACACATTTTTTTAATCAATTAAAAAAAAAATCTATTTTCTTAATTTCTCCAAATTCACACCGCGCCTATTTTGCTTTCAGGTGAGCCCGACAGTCACGTCTTCGGCAGCATAAGCGACGGTGTTTTTCACGGAAAGATCGTTTCGCCCCGGGGAGGTGCGTACTTCGTCGAGAGATCGCACTACTACTTTCCGCCCCACGCGCTTAACGACTCTCACCACTCGGTTATCTACCACGAGAACGATGTCGGTGATCCGTACGCGGACGTTAGGGAAGGTAAGTCGATACTCTCTCGCCCTTCGTCCTCCCTAATCATTCTTTTTTTTTCTCCTCGAGATTCTTCGGCGCTCTCACGATATTACTATTCGCTTTCGGCCGCCGTCCTCCATGGGGCGGTATCGTGTTTCCACTGTGTCGTCGGGTTACGAAACGGGAGTACGACTTGAAACAAAAAAGAAAAAATAATCTTTAAAAAAGTTAATTTTTTTTATTTTTTTTAAGTTATTTTAGCCAGTGAGGTCCGCCATGCGGCCTCTCACTCGCACCTGCCAAGCGTGCCGAGATAAAGCTGTTAAGTTCCATGTAACTGCTTATTGTTAACTGACGGTGAAGACCAAGTATCAACGTTTTTGTACAGAGCTTCCTGACAATATTCTTTACGGTTTTCGATAATTTGTTTGCAACGTTTCCACATAAACTACCCTAGAAACATTAAAATTCATCGCTTATTTTCAATCTGCCATAAGAATCAATGTTAAATGTTGCAAATAAAAAAAAAAAATTCTCGAAGACGAACGCATTCAAACTTTGCAGTTACACTCAGACCGTTCATATCAATGCGCAGAAAAAAAAAATCAGCATATTTTTCTTGATGACTTTGTAACACTCGACCCTCCTTAAAGAGCTACTAAACTGTATACAAAAGAAAGTTGCATATAGCTGTAAAGTTCTATGTAATTGCTTATTGTTAACTGACGGTGAAGACCAAGTATCAACGTTTTTGTACAGAGCTTCCTGACAATATTCTTTACGGTTTTCGATAATTTGTTTGCAACGTTTCCACATAAACTACCCTAGAATCATTAAAATTCATCGCTTTTTTTCAATCTGCCATAAGAATCAATGTTAAATGGTGCAAATAAAAAAAAAAAATTCTCGAAGACGAACGCATTCACACTTTGCAGTTACACTCAGACCGTTCATATCAATGCGCAGAAAAAAAAAATCAGCATATTTTTCATGATGACTTTGTAACACTCGACCCTCCTTAAAGAGCTACTAAATTGTATACAAAAGAAAGTTGCATATAGCTGTAAAGTTCTATGTAATTTCTTATTGTTAACTGACGGTGAAGACCAAGTATCAACGTTTTTGTACAGAGCTTCCTGACAATATTCTTTACGGTTTTCAATAATTTGTTTGCAACGTTTCCACATAAACTACCCTAGAATCATTAAAATTCATCGCTTTTTTTCAATCTGCCATAAGAATCAATGTTAAGTGGTGCAAATTTCAAAAAAATATTTCTCGAAGACCGCGAAGACAAACGCATTCGAACTTTGCAGTTACACTCAGACCGTTCATGTCAATGCGCAGAAAAAAAAAAATCAGCATATTTTTCTTGATGACTTTGTAACGCTTGACCCTCCTTAAAGAGCTACATACAGAGCTGTATACAGAATAAAGTTGTACACTGCGAGAAGGATCTAGTAAAAATGAGCAATCATCTAAGAAAAATTACCGTAGCGCATAGCAGTACGACGCGAGCGCGCCACCTACGGTAGAAAGTCTGAGATTATCCAAGAATTTTTACTATAATATCTAAGAAAGATTCTTATAAATACGCCATCTATGGTACTTCCTACCATCTATGGGCGCCATCTATGGTACTTCCTACCATAGATGGCGCCCCAACGCTCTACAACTATGTGATATGGTAATATCTCCCAAGTGATATAGTAATTTTTACTAGATCCTTCTCTCGGTGTATAATAGCGACTCTTTCAGTAGCCCCGAACGATGGCGGCCAGCGCAGATTTCTTCGGCGACTCTTCCTCGACCTCCTTCCCTTCGAGACTTTAATCACGGGTTGCTCGGGCGCCAGGCAACAAAGTGCGAATGCATAGTTGAATTACCTAGGAGCGTGAGATAAATCCCGTCGGGGTGAAAAGCGGGCTCGGTGAGACGGAGAGCGTTGGAGGGAAGCAGGCGAATTTCGGGTTCGTTGAACCTGCTTGCACACCGAGGGGGGGTTAAAAGGGTCTTCGGAGCTGACTGTGCAGCCGCCCGAGGAATAAGCGTGTTTACATCCGCAATTTACCGGTAAGATTCAGTCGGTGCGCGGCAGAATGAATTTCGCGCGTCTCTCCGCCGCTCGTAAAAGTTCACCGTAACGATCCCGAAACTTTTATTTATTTATTCATATCTTTTTTTTTTTTTTTTCTTTTCATTCTTTCGCGACTGTCCAATTTGCTCGGTGGAAATATACATAGTGTTGCCTGGTGCGCGAGGCGCGTGCAATAACTCCTCGGACTGGTTCTACATGTATGTGTGTATTCCTTAGCGGTGACCGAGAGTCCCGTCGTAAAGTCAATAATTAAATCGTAAACCAACGCTCGTCCGTTAGAACGGGAGAATTATTCATGAAAAAACAGGGGTGAGGCCGAGGAATGACAGAAGAGGAGCGCTGCGTCGGCGATGGTGTGCATAAAGCGGGGCTCGCGTGGCGAAGGAGCGGGTGCATATTAGAGGCTGGATGAGAACGAGAGCCGTGCGGTTTTAGCCGGGACGACATACGGATAGCGCTGGGATGTCTCATCTCCAAGTTTAAGCGGCGAATGATACACTGGTGGAAGACGAAGCTTGTAGGGCAAACTCCTCTTTGTCCTCCCTCGTGAGAACTCTGCCTCGAACGATTTACTCGCGCGTCTACGCGTTTCTGGATCGTGCAGAAATTCCCTGGGATTTTCGGGGACAGATGTAAAGAGGATCTTTTTTTCTTTTTTATAGACGGGAGACACGGATAGGAGGGAGTCGGCGATCTAATACTTTTAGTATTTCGATTGTTAGAGAGTGAAAAACATAATACTGCAAAATTGAGGCGCTTTGTTTCGTGAAAATTATCATTTGTCCTCGTTCGTGCGAATTCTGCCGCGACGATTTACTGTCGCTACTACGCGTTTCCGAATTGCCGAACTTCTGCTGGATTTTTTTTTTTTTTTTATGCATGGGAGACACGGATAGGAGGGAGTCGGCGATTTAATACTTTTAGTATTTCGATTGTTAGAGAGTGAAAAACATAATACTGCAAAATTGAGATGCAGTATTTCATGAAAATAATAATTTCTCCTTGTTCGTGCGAATTCTGCCGCGACGATTTACTCTCGCTACTACGCGTTTTGGAATTACCGAACTTCTGCGAGATTTTTTTTTTTATACACGAGAGACACGGTTAGGAGGGAGTCGGCGATTTAATACTTTTCGTATTTCGATTGTTACAGTAAACAAAAATTAATACCGCAATATTGAGGTGCAGTGTTTGGTGAAAATAATAATTTGTCCTTGTTCGTGCGAATTCTGCCGCGACGATTTACTCTCGCGACTACGCGTTTCGGAATCGCCGAACTTATACGAGATTTTTTGTTATACACGGAAAACACAGGTAGGAGGGTTTCAGCGACTAGATACTTTTCGTATTTCGACTGTTACACAGTACAAAAATTGATACTGCAAAATCGTAGAGCTGTGTTTCGTCAAAATTATCATTTTTCCGAACATAAGTTGTTGTTCGAAAAAAGTCGTTTATCGCGGAAAAACTTGTCATTATGTCTCTCGTCTCGTAAGTAAATTACTTTTTGCCCGATTTCGCTAAAACAAGCACATTCCATCCAAGCAACACGGCCGGAAAATCGCCTATTATTGATCAATGAACATTATTAACCTGTGCGCATGCGCAGTACTGTCTCTTTACTCCCTGGGGAGTAACAGCTGATTACTTCCCCTGGAAGCCTTATTACTGCAGGGGGAACAATGTTCATTTGCCAATATGACGATTTTGCCCCGCAAGAAATATTGTTATTTTAACGAAGTCGAAAAAAAAAACATATCGTATGCTATACGAGAGGGAGCAGATTTTTACCTCGTGTGATTTCAGCATTCGCTTCGTCGGGGCCGCGAATTTCACACTCGGCAAAAATCGTGCACTTCCCTCCCTTGCAGTATAATGATACAAGTACCGGGTACTTGTTTGGTACGTCAAGTACGGGCGTGAAGTACCGGGTACTTGTTTTGTACGGACGTGAAGTACAAAAGTACTTTTTGGTATGTCAAGTATGTTTTTTTACGATTTCATGTACCAAGTACAAGTACTTTTTCGGTACACGTCACTTCTGATTTGAAAATCTCTTTTTTCTACCGGAAGTCACGTCATCTAGGGGAAATATCACTTGAGGTTTGAAAATATCATTTTTCGTCCGGAAGTGACTTCATCAAGGGGGAAACGTCACTTCCGATTTGAAATTTGAAGTGCCCTCATCTGGGAGGAAACGTCACTTCCGATTTGAAATTTGAAGTGACCTCATCTGGGAGGAAACGTCACTGCCGATTTGAAATTTGAAGTGACCTCATCTGGGAGGAAACGTCATTTCCGATTTGAAATTTGAAGTGACCTCATCTGGGAGGAAACGTCACTTCCGATTTGAAATTTGAAGTGACCTCATCTAGGAGGAAAGTCACTTCCGATTTTAAATTTAAAGTGACCTCATCTGGGAGGAAACCTCACTTCCGATTTGAAATTTGAAGTGACCTCATCTGGGAGGAAACGTCACTTCCGATTTGAAATTTGAAGTGACCTCATCTGGGGGAAACGTCACTTCTGATTTGAAATTTGAAGTGAGCTCATCTGGGGGAAACGTCACTTCAGAAGTCCGTGCGTCAGCTACCTGGCGCGTTTCGCGCGAGACTCCGCTACCGAACTCGATGACCGCAGATTATCGGCATATATGTGTGTAACAAAAATGAATGACAAAAGAAAAAGAATTCCATGACATCGAGTCGAATAATGTATTTTTTATATTCAACAGAACGGATGCAGTAAACATTTCAGCGGCCATGTTGGTTTCCGCGACAGTTTATAATTTTCGATTTTCTTTATTTTTCGAAAGATTTCGACCGAAAATCGACTGCACGCCGTTTTTAACACAGTCCTGTAAAATTTGAAGCATACCCGTCGCATAGTAACGACGAATAGTGAAAACTAAGAAATCACCTATTTAGGCCGGTAAAACAGAAAGGTCCAGCAGGTCCTCAACAAACTTTCCGGGCTACCGGGCGTATCAGAAACGGGACGACTCCAAGTTCTCGATGGAATCCCGGGTCCGAATGATGCTCGACTCGATTTCGATCAGACTCGACGCCGCTGAGCACCAGGGGACATCCAGTTTTCACCGTGGGACAAGTGTCGATCGACACCTGCTGCATTATGACTCTCCATTCCGTCGCCCCCTTCGTGGACCCTTCGACTCGCAAGCTCGCCGATGATGTTTCCTTCTCGATATTTTTTACTCTTTTTCATATCGAGCGAAGACCGCATTCACCTACCTGGCACACTATGCGTCAGGAAATGGCGATAGAATACCTCTGACGTCCGTTCGTCGGTGGAGGTGCCAGTGCGAGTCGCTGGATACTCCGCTGTAAATGAAATCCACTTGACGCAAGAGGATCCCTTTACAGCAAGTGGATTGTCATTTCCGACGAATAGAATCCTCTTGCATCAAATGGATTTCTTATTTGGTGTGTCTCGCTTGAAGGTGTGCAATGGTTTACAGCATACTTTTATTTACAAGTATGAAGTTTCCAATACATCGGTTGATTATTAATGCATCTTTTCTGAAGTCAAAGACATGTATCACGTGTGATACATCGTGCTCGAAATTGGTGGTCAACTGCCACTAATGGCACCCGCAGATCGTTGGGTGCGATGTCAATTCGTCGATGAATTGTTGAATTATCGAATCGTAAAATTTAACGGTGTTAGGTGAACTAATATATGTGGGACTTTTCGATGGTTTTGCTAAAGGAACTACACTGCAGCGGAGCGTCGTCGTAGAATCTCGTTTTACTCTGTTGCAGAAAAAGGCGGCTATTAATTTGGTGACTCTGGGTCGACACTTTTTTTAAATTGTTTTTTCGAAATTGATGGTTTTTTAGTGTAAGAAATATGGGAACCCCGGTTTGCCCATTCGTTTTTTTTTTTGGGATGAACGAAAAGGGAAGAAAACATCATTTATACGACCCGGAGTACAGAACCATGAGTATCTCTTGCCCAAGTGTTACCTCTAGTAAGAGAGACCCAATGGCTACCGGAAATTCCCTGAGTGGAAAATTGTAATAGCTTGTCCTTATATATAGGATTGCTTACGATCGAAACGCTTGCGAGAATGTACCCAACGGGTTTCGTGCTCTCGGCCATCTAGCGTCGATGAGCCAAAGCTGCTTGATCTTCAAACGCGTCGTTTAACGTGCCCATTTTTTACACTACAACGAATCGCTATGGCAGATACAACAAAAAATTGTCAACTATTTTGCCCACTGTGTGAAACTAATTAATTATCAAATTGATCGTTTTTGGTACAAAAAAATATGGGAACCCCGGTTTGCCCATTCGTTTTTTTGGGATGAACGAAAAGGAAAGAAAACATCATTTTACGCGCGGTGGTGGAGAACCATGAGTATCTCTTGTCAAAGCGTTGTCTTCAGTAAGAGATGCCCCATCCATGGCTACCGGAAATTCCCTGAGTGGAAAATTGTAATAGCTTGTCCTTATATATAGGATTGCTTACGATCGGAACGCTTGCGAGAATGTACCCAACGGGTTTCGTGCTCTCGGCCATCTAGCGTCGATGAGCCAAAGCCGCTTGATCTTCAAACGCGTCGTTTAACGTGTCAATTTTTACACTATGGCAAGTCGCTGTGACAGATGCATAAAAAATTTGTCGTAAAAGTTACCCACTGTGTTGTGACGTTAATTATTTGTAAAAGTTTTCTTTGCATAAGAGAACTTTTGTCAGGGTCCAAGCTTTGGTGCAATCGAAAGAGGACGCCGAATCTTCGCTTTCTCTTCATTCCATCAAACAAGTTCGTTATATCGATGTCTCAAATAACAAAACAAAAAAAAAACACAATATAAATAATTACACCTAAAAAATACAGCGTTTAAAAAATTACAATCTGTTTCGTTACCTCTCTGGGGCTCGTCAATACAGGAGAAAAATTTTGCGATCTCGCGCGAATGCGCGCTCCTGAAAGCACTAGCTTGAAGCACATTAGATAGCTCACGTCTCGTTCCTCTTCTTCATTCTCTCCGCTTCCTGTTCTTTCCTCTCAGCCTCTCGACGATAACGAAGACTGCTGCGTGATCATCGACGGTTCCTCGCCGAAAATTTCGCACTCCTCTTACCGCGATTCCGCCCCATCGATTTTCCATTAACTCTCCGTTCGAAAGGAATGCGGGAATTACCTATGTACATATCTCGAACGCCAACGATGACTCTCCGTGCGACGGGAAATCTTCATCGTTTGCCAACTCTCGAGAATTCCGAACGATGAAGCGTGTCACCGGTATGGGAGTTTAAAACAAATATTTCAAATAACAATAATGATAATGAAATAAGTATATCGCGCTGAGCTCTTTGTGAAAATGAATTATACGGCGACACATAGAGGACAAAGTATTCGCAATATGCGTGAACAACGCGCATGTGCGTAGCGCCGGATTAATGCAGTCAACATGTATATGCATTAGAGCTGGGCAGTACTTTAAGTACCGGGTACTTGTTTGGTATTTCGAGTACATACTGGAAGGACACAAGTACTTTTTGAGTGCACGTCACTTCCGGTTCGAAAATCTGATATTTCGAACAAGAGTGACGTCATCAATGGGAATCGTCACTTCCCGTTCGAAACTCTCTTTTTTTCGTCTGAAAGTGACGTCATCAAGGGGAAACGTCACTTCCGTTTTCAAAATCTCTTTTTTGTCACACGTGCATGAATCGCGGCACTTTACATGGCAGTCTTGCGAGCCGAAAGTGGCCCATTGCATGCCAGTTGTAAACCTGTTGTGAAATGACGGAGTCGCGCATGCGCAGTTCGCATTTCGTTCACTTTCGTCCCTTGGGAGTTTACTTTTCACCTTTTCGTCCCTGGAGACATAACCTCCCTTCTCAGTATTCGTCTCGCGCGACTGCCATTCCAAGTGCCGCAGATTCATGCACTTATAACAGAAAATATGATGTGTAACGAGGGTCGAATTGGCGATTGCGACTCGTGTGATTGCAGCCCTCGCTTCGCTCGGGCCACAAACGTCACGCTCGTCGCAATCGCCAACTTTCGACCCTTGTTGCACAATATACTATTTCCTACCGGAAGTGACGTTTCCCCCACATGAAGTCTCTTCGCAAATTTCAATTAGCGATTTTCTGCAATAAATTTTGGGGCTCATTTTGGCCACGTTTCATTGATATGAGATGTAGACATTTTTTGATGTTACGAAAAAGGTTCAAAGTCATTTGCACACAGTTTCCTCATTTATTACAATTTTGCGCATAGCATCCTCATGGAGAAAGCTATGCGCAACATTGTAATAAATGTGGAAGCCATGCAGAAATTACTTTACGCGTTTCTTTCAATACCACACAACGCTACGAACCTAATTGCGAAGAATATTTGGAAAAAGTCCTCGAAAAATGCTTCAAGCGCACAAAGTAATTAAAACTTCGAGTACTTTTGATACTTTGTACTTTGCACTTTGAGTATTTCTTCGTGCTTTGCTCGACTATGTACTATTGTACTTTTATTTTAATAAACAAAAAATTACAAAAAAAGAATCATCGTGAACATTCGTTGACAAAAAATTGTTGCAAATGTGCAAAAAAAAAAAAAAGAAAAGTTTTTCCTCGCACTATTTACATGCAGACAGTACCGCGCGCTATGCGTATCATTATAAAGGAAGAAGTGAGTTTATTATAATGAAACAATTTTTCTTTTTTAGAACCTTTTTGTTAAAAAAAAAAAAAAAAAAAATTCTCGTCAGTGGATCGTATGATAAAGCGGGAAAATTTAATGGAAAGCCGGAGGATAGTTAAAATTTTCAATTCCCCACCGAACTTTCGACGATACTTTCCGAGGAGGAGGGCGATGCCTAGCCGGCTTATTAACCGAGTCGGGAGAGGGCTTTTACCGTAGCCGAGACGGACGGGGCCGGTAGGCTTTTGCCTTGGAGTATTCGGCGAGAACAGGGATAGAGTCGCACGTGTGCGCTCCAGGCACTTTGCCGAGAACTCGCGATATCTCGCATTTGCATAAACGCGGTCTCCCTCTTCCGCCATTCCAGCCCGACGGAGTATCGAAAAGTTCTTCCGGAGTTGGTTTAGATATGCGGCTAGAAATTGGCGTGAGTTTATAATCGTAAAGTCCCCGAGCATATTATCAAAAGTGTGTCTGGCGGCACCCCCAGCTGCGTTTAAAATATTCCCGAGTAAGCATCCAAGCCTTCGTAAACAGATATCACGTAATGGGAAGACATATATTTTCCGTAATCGTTGTCGCTATCATTTCTTTTCTTTTTTTTTTTTTTTTTTTTTACACCCTGTAACATAAACGTTTCTTTCTTCAACTTTCGTCGGGCCGATATAGATGAAATGGTACGATGGAAAAAAATAGAGTAGTACATTTTTTTTTTTTACGTTGCGCAACGAATTGTCAATGTCGAATAATCACGTGCTTCCATCGCAAGAGATGCGTTTTGTATCACCAATATAGTGACAATTTCTTTTTTTTTTTAATAACGACCAAAGATATGATTTTTTTTTTCTCAACTCATGACGTACATTTTTGACTTAAAGTGTGTCTGGCCGATATAGATGAAATGGTACGATGGAAAAAAATAGAGTAGTACATTTTTTTTTTTACGTTGCGCAACGAATTGTCAATGTCGAATAATCACGTGCTTCCATCGCAAGAGATGCGTTTTGTATCACCATTATAGTGACAATTTCTTTTTTTTTTTTTAATAACGACCAAAGATATGATTTTTTTGTTCTCAACTCATGACGTATATTTTTTACTTAAAAAGTACTTCGAAAAACAGATGCGCAACGAATTTCGAATAATGGAAGCATACAGGAGGGCGAATAGGCATACTCAGGAGCGGTTGGGCTTCCCTCGCCCGTACATTCAAGGTAGTAAACGAAAGCAAGGCCTTCGTAAACACATATAAAGTGATGGTAAGAGATACATTTTCCATAATTGCTGTCGTCACAATTTCTTATTTTCGCACCCAACAACATAAACGTTTTTTTTCCAATTTCGTCAGGCCAATACATATAAAATGGCACACGGGAAATTTTTTTTTTCTTCCTTCTCCCGTGCGAAGAGGTGTATTACATCATCATTATAGTGAGTTTCTTTTGTAATATCGCCAAAACATAGGAGAAAGCGGGGCAAAATGGGACAGTGGAGCAAAACGGGACGGCGGAGCAAAATGCAATTTTTCAATAATTTTTGGATGGAAGAGTGAGGCAAAAAGGGGCTGAAAATCGGGATGTATCAATGGGACAAAATGGCGTATCCAAATATGATTGGAAAATCGCGTTTTTCCTCATTGCCCCGTTTTGTCCCACTGTCCCATTTTGCCCCGCTCTCCCCTACGATTATTGTTCTCAACTCATGAAGCAGATAGACAGAAAGAAAATACTTTTAAAAAATATATTTAAAAAAAAAAAAAAAAAAAACAGATGCGCAAAGAATCTTGAATAACGGGAGACACAAGTGGAGAAATAGGCGTACGCACGAGCGGATAGTCTCCCTTCGCCCGTACATTCAAAGTAGCGTAAACAACGTTCCTTAAATAAACAGGCAGGGCGTATCGCGCTTTGCAATATTTATCGTGGCTTCGTGCACCCGCGTATTCGCCATCTTCTCTCCTGAACGTTCGTACGTGAGGGCGAGATGTGCGCGCGTTTATATACAGTATATGCATTAACGGTACTATATTGTTTGCTCACCGAGGACCCCGCCGACCTCCCTCCTCCCCTCGGTCCCTGTCCCTCCCTCACTCTCGGTACATAACCGTTATGAATCTACAACATTAACGAGCCGCTTTGCTCGACACATAAATTTCACGGTATTTCGCCGACCTAGCCCTTCCGCGTTACAAGCGAAATCCCGAAAATCCACCACCGTCTCGCCGTTCGTCTGTGAGACATTCCACCCCCCCCCCCCTTTCCCCCCAGCCATTACCCTCTCGCTGCGATATTTCATCTATCTCGCTACCTTCCCGACTAGCACGGCACGACAATCCAAGCTCGAAAGCGGATCTATGTTCTTTCCATTTCGTGTTCCGCTGTTTTATTGTCGCGCCGAATCTCAAAGAAAAACAATTCTAACGTAGTTTCGCAATAAACGCTTTTTTATTTGGTTGTGAAAAAAAAAAATAGAAAGTTACGATTAAAAAAAATTTTGGACAATTTTTCGATATTCCTTCCATTTCGTGTTCCGCTGTTTTATTGTCGCGCCGAATCTCAAAGAAGAACGATTCTAACGTAGTTTCGCAATAAACGCTTTTTTATTTAGTTGTGAAAAAAAAAAAAAAATAGAAAGTTACGATTTAAAAAAAGTTGGACAAATTTTTCGATATTCTTTCCATTTCGTATTCCGCTGTTTTATTGTCGCGCTAAATCTCAAAGAAGAACAATTCTAACGTGGTTTCGCAATAAATGCTTTTTTTTATTTAGTTGTGAAAAAATAAAAATAAAAAGTTACGATTTCAAAAAATTTTGGAGCAATTTACTGATGTCGATTTACAAAATCCCATTGGCAACGTTTCTGGTATAAAATCAATTGATTTTTGGGCTCGTGTTTCCGTAATACCGAATAACTTCGATCCGACGAATTGTCGACAAGTTGAGCATTCAATTATCATGTGTGTTATGTGTCTGAATATAAACACACGTAAATTTCACGACATTTTCGCCAACCTAGCACTTCCGAAACAATCGAAATTTACAAGCGAAATCCAGCACTAAGAAAATCTATCTCGCTACCTTCCCGACGAGCACGGCACGACAATCCAAGCTCGAGAGCGGATCTGTATTCTTTCCATTTCGTATTCCGCTGTTTAATTGTCGCGCCGAATCTCAAAGAAGAACGATTCTAACGTAGTTTCGCAATAAACGCTTTTTTAATTAGTCGTGAAAAAAAGACAAATAGAAAATTACGATTTAAAAAAATTTTGGAGCAATTTACTGATTTTACGAAATCCGAATCGATTTACAAAATCCCATTGGCAACGTTTCTGGTACAAAATTAATTGATTTTTGGCTTCGTGTTTCCGTAATACCGAGCAATTTCGATCAGATGAATTGTCGACAAGTTGAATATTCAATTATTATATGTATGCGTTATGTGTATAAACATAAATGCACGTAAATTTCACGATATTTCGCCGATCTAGCCCTTCCGAAACAATCGAAATTCATACAAGCGAAATCCCGAAAATCCACCGCCGTTTCGCCGTTCGTATGTGAAGCATTCCACTCCGTCCCTCCCAGCCATTACCCTCTCGTTGCGATATTTCATCTATCTCGCTACCTTCCCGACGAGCACGGCACGACAATCCAAGCTCGAAAACAGATCTATATTCTTTCCATTTGATATTCCGCTGTTTTATTGTCGCGCTGAATCTCAAAGAAGAACAATTCCAACGTACTTTCACAGTAAATGCTTTTTTATTTAGTTGTGCAAAAAAAAAAAAAATAGAAAGTTACGATTTAAAAAAATTTTGGACACATTTTTCGATATTCTTTCCATTTCGTGTTCCGCTGTTTTATTGTCGCGCTGAATCTCAGAGAAGAACAATTCCAACGTACTTTCACAGTAAATGCTTTTTTATTTAGTTGTGCAAAAAAAAAAAAAAAAAAAAAAAATTAAAGGTTACGATTAAAAAAAATTGTGGCCCAATTTATTGATATCGATTTACAAAATCCCGAAACAAAAATTTACAAAATATGTGTTATGTCTATAAATATAAATACACGTAAATTTCACGATATTTCGCCGATCTAGCCCTTCCGAAACAATCGAAATTCATACAAGCGAAATCCCGAAAATCCACCGCCGTTTCGCCCTTCGTCTGTGAAGCATTCCACCCCGTCCCTCCCAGCCATTACCCTCTCGTTGCGATATTTCATCTATCTCGCTACCTTCCCGACGAGCACGGCACGACAATCCAAGCTCGAAAACAGATCTATATTCTTTCCATTTGATATTCCGCTGTTTTATCGTCGCGCTGAATCTCAAAGAAAAACAATTCCAACGTACTTTCACAGTAAATGCTTTTTTTTTATTTAGTTGTGAAAAAAAATTAAAAATAAAAAGTTACGATTTCAAAAAATTTTGGAGCAATTTACTGATATAGATTTACAAAATCCCATTGGCGATATTTCTGGTATAAAATTAATTGACATTCAACGATGTTATAATTAAATATTCAACTTGTCGATAATTCGACAAGTTGAATGTTCCATTATTATGTGTATTATGTGAATAAATATAAACACACATAAATTTCACGACATTTCGCCGACCTAGCTCTTCCGAAACGATCGAAATTCATACAAGCGAAATCCCGAAAATCCACCGCCGTTTCGCCGTTCGTATGCGAAGCATTCGGATCCCTTCCCTCCCAGCCATTATCCTCTCGTTGCGATGTTTCATCAATCTCGCTACCTTCCCGACGAGCACGGAACGACAGTCCACCTCTAAAGAGGAGTCATGTTCTTTCCACTTCACACTCTACTGTTTTATTGCGGTGTCGAGTCCCATCGAAAAAAAAAAAAATTCTAACGTACTTTCGCAATAAATGGCTTATTAAAAAAATTTAGTTGTAAAAGAAAAAAAATCGAAAAGTAACTTTTCTGAAGAAATGTCGAAGCAATTTATTAATATCATCTTACAAAATCCCATTGGCAATGTTTTTGGTATAAATTAAAATGAGTTTTGGCGCTTCGTGTTTCCGTAATATCGAACAATTTCGATCCGATAAATTTTCGATAAGTCGCGTCTTCAATTATCGTACATAAATACACATAAATCTCACGAAGTTTCGCCGTTCTAGCTCTTCCGCGTTACGAGCGAAATTTCGAAAATCCGCAACAATCTCGCCGTGCGTTTGTTAAACATTCCAGCCCGTCTCTCCCAGCGAATTACTCTTTCGCTCCGATATTTCATCTATCTCGAGGCGTTCCCGACGAGGACGACGATCCAGCTCGAAAGAAGGTCTGTACGGGAGAGCGGGGCAAAATGGCACAGCGGGGCAAAACGGAATAATAAGAGAAAACGCAATTTTCCAATAACTTTTGGATGGTACGTGGGGCAAAACGGTTTTGAAAATCCGGTTGTATCGTTGGGACAAAATGGGGCATCGAACAATTATTGTGAGATTGTGTTTTGCCCTCACTGTTCCGTTTTGTCCCGCTGTGCCATTTTGACCCGCTCTCCCCTATACCTAAATTTATATGCCAAATATACGGCTAAATTTATATGCCAAATATATACGGCTAAATGTACCAAAAAAAATATGCCAATATACGATTCCAATGAAATTTTCGGAAAATTTTCCGATAGTCCATTTTGCCCCGGTCCATTCGGAGCTACTCTTCCCACTTCATATTCTATTATTTTATGGTGGTGCTGAGTCTCAATGAAAACAATTTCCAACGTGATTTCATAATAAACGATTTTTTTTTTTTTTTTTTTTTTTTTAATCAACTATAAAAAATGTTCAAAGGCACGTTTTCAAAAATGTAGAAAAAAAAAAACCTATTGATTTAATTTTACAAAATCCCATTGACAATGTTCCTGTTACAAATTGATTATAAACTTATAAACTTAATTGACTTTAATTGACGAATAATATCGACCCGATGAATTTTCGATAGGTCGCTTATTCATTTATTGCTATATGAAATTGTTAAAATAACTATCAAATTGATATTCTATCTCTTCGTCCGAAGGCGGTTTAATGTAATTTAATGGCGTCGGGACACTGTCGTGTCTCTTGATATTCATTTATTCCCTTCTCTTATTCAGGCACATTGGAATATATCTATATATATATTCTATATATTTTATATATATATATATATATATATATATATATATATATATATATATATATATATATATATATATATATATATATATATATATAGAACTCGAGTTCTTTCGCCTTTTCACTCGTCCGAGCAATTTCTCATTGCTCCCGTTATTTCCACCTCCCTCCCATTGGGCACAATCGAGTCGAAGGTCTCCGATATTAACTTCCTCGCCGGCTCGCGTTTATCCTCGCAGATGCTTCGCAAGAGGAAGAACCAACGCGGTGGTGGCGAAGATCCGTGAGAGTTCTCGGGATTCCACATCGGAGCTTTCGCTCACAGGTAGCTTCCTCGTGACAATAATCCATATTAGCGTCGAAGGCGTCCGAGCTGGCAACGTCGATAAGGATGGCTAATAACGTCATGGTCGTGGCTGAAACTGTTGGATCGTTAAAGCTCGTACTTTCCTCTCTCGGTTACGCGCCCAATAGAGTATCCCATCGGTATTGCGTAGCTGCTAGGATTATCCAGCGAATATCGACGAAGCTTACACTACTTGTCTATAAAGTATTCAACCGTATTGAATTTTACATGGACTCTGCGTTCGACTGTGCTCAAAGGAATATTCATGCGCTAAAGCGTTAAAAAAAAAAAAAAAAAAAATTCAGAACTGTGCAAATACTTTTAGTATTTCAATATTTTAGTACTAGCCGGTTGTTGACGCTGGGGCGCTACGAATCCTATTGATAGCTATTGACTATGACGTTTTTAAATCGAAAATTTATATTTCCGAAGATTTGTCGGACATGCGTAAAATCACGTTTCAATGTCTCCTATTTTTACCGGAAGTGACGTATTTCCTGTAAAAAATCGAGATCTTCGAAACCGAAGTAACGTTTTCTGGGATGAAGTTATACCAGTGAAATAAAAATCGAAATTTTTAAACCGGAAGCGACGCTCTCCGATATGACGTCACTTTCGGTAAAAAAAAAAAAATCGCGATTTTTAAACCGGAAGTGACATTTTCCGGTACGCCGTCACTTCCGCTAAAAAACCATCACTGCCGGTAAAAAAAATCGGGATTTTTTAACCGGAGTTGACGTTTTTCGGTACGACGTCACTTCCGGTAAAAACAAAAATCGAAATTTTTAAACCGGCAGTGACGTTTTCCTGTATGACGTCGCTTCCGGTTGAAAACTGAGATTTAAAGAACGGACGAATTAAGGACCATGAGAGAATTGAGACAGAATTGCGAACACTTCTGGACGGGATAAAAAACTGAAAAAATCAAGCATATGGAAGGTGCTGAAAAGATTGATCTTTCACAATAACAATTCCATAATGTTATTAACAAATGAATGAAAAAAAAAATTTGTTTCAACGAATCCCCCGGCAAATTAACTTTTTGTTCATATAAAAAACAATTTTTCAATCTTTTCGAATACGTGTGAATTTTTAAAGAATTGTATCTAATTTTTGAAAATTACCTTTCTTTTATTAACTAAAAACGCGATTTTCAAAAATTACACGAAATTCTGAAAAAAATCATTTTCATTAAAAAAAAAAAAAAAAAGTTAGTTTGCCGGGTGATTTGTTGGGATTTTTTTTTTTTTCGTTAATTTGTTAATAACATTTTGGAATTATTATTATGCATGTCAATCTTTTCAGCACCTTCCATATGCTTGATTTTTTTTTTGTTTTTCAAATTTTTATCTCGTCGAGAAGTGTTCGCAATTCTGGCTCAATTCTCTCTGAACTCACGTGGACTTGGGCTCTCCGCAAGTGCTACCTTAAAAGCCCTTCGGCGCCAACAAACCTCAGTCGCACGCGAAGCTCGCGCAATACAGTCCAGTATTTGTATGAAAGCATCGACGGTGATTCGAAGAAGAGACGAGTGGAGATGAACTTAATGCGAACGATTGGTGGAACAGTGGCGATGTTGCGCGATTCAATGGAAATTGCCTGGGGCGGGAATTGAACACAACACCGAACAATCCACCATCCGCCTGAATTGCAAAAGGAATCGCAATATAAAACGCATTCTCGTTTTATATGAGAATTTTATTCGCCTCTCTCGGATCAAAGAAGAGGCAAATGGAGAGGACGGGTATAGATTCGGGAGTAGAATAGAACGGCGGGATGCGAGAATCGCCGGGAGGTTCGCGCCCGGAACGGGAGCTTGCTATGTAGGAGACTGGATGTCCGTGTGGTCGATTTCTCGCGAAGCTCACGGAAACGTTTCGCAAAGCGATTCATCACTGCGATGAAATTATGTCGAAGCAGCGCTGTTTGATCGGACCAGAGCGTTTGTCTCGTCCCATTACCCGAGAGATGAATATCTGCAAAAAAATTCCATGGAAATTATTCATCACGGATTCGTTCCGGACGCGTTTTAATTCTTTTTTTCTCTCTTTTTTTTTTTTTTTTTTTTTTTTTTTTTTTTCTGTAACGGCGACGAATGGTCGCGTGCTCAAAGAAGTCTCCTCCCGCGGGAGATGCAAATTCTCGATCGAATTCAACGAGACTGCATTCGTATTCTCTCGCCAGAGCGAATGGGACGTAGCGCACTCGGGTAGATTGCATTTTTACAGGACACGGCGGTGAATATTTACCGGTAAACTTGTCGTTTGCGTCGACAGTCATCTCTGGGACAAATCAGCCTGACTGGTTGTACTGTGATTAATAAAATTATATCCGTTTTCGTACATTTATTTTGCGAATAAATAATAAATTTATCATACATTTATTTGGCGAAAAAATAATAATTTATATCGGAAATAAAATTATATCCGTTTTCATATATTTATTTCGCAAATAAATAATAAATTTATCATAAATTTATTTGGCGAAAAAATCATAATTGTGTCATAAATTTATCATAAACAATATATTTACGATCACTTTATTTCGCGACCTAAATAATAAATTTATGAATACATTGATGCAAGAGTCGCGATTAATCAACGATTTATTTAACGACTCGAATTGCAAGAGAAACGACTAACGACCGATGCTTTCAGGTGACTCCAGCGGATGCGGCATAACCGACAAGGTTGCCGAGTGGATGGACAGGGTCCAAAATTCCGGAGAGCCAGATCCACCGCCGACGGGGAAGAAATTCAAGGAGGACAGGCCAAAGGTCGAGCCGTGGAACGGCGAGCGCGAGACCCCCGGACACAAGTACACCAGGGAGGCGAACAACCCCAGCCATCGCAGGAGTCGGAGGGCCACGAGGCCCAAGGAGGACAACAAGAACACCTGCTCTCTGTTCATTCAAACCGATCCTTTCATTTGGCGCCACATCTCCGAGCACGTAGGTCCACTTTTTATCCACCGAATTTTGCCAGAGGCTCATCCCACCCGCCGTTGAAGTTTGCCGTGCGCCAAAGAATATTAAAGTAAAGCAGAGAAAAAACATAAAATAAAATTTTTAAAGATGAAAGAAAAAGAAAAAAAAAATTAAATGCATACACCACTGGCTCGCTGTTCCGGGATCCGCTTTGTGCTGGCAAAACGTGTCTGTGCATAGCCTGCAAATACCGCGGATGCCGAGCTTTCCCGGGATCGTCTACCTTATCCTTGTTTTTTTTTTTTTTAAATTTTTTTTTTAACCAGCCAACTACCGTGCACTCCTTTTACCAGCTCGTTTCCCGGGTAATCGATAGATTGGAATATCCCTGTGAAAGCTGAGCGTGGACTTTGTCGTGCTTGTTGTAAAACTCGTTGAAAAAAATGTACCTCTAGGACGAGGGAATGTTGTCGAGAATCGACTCCGGCAGGATCAAACAAATGATGCTCAAAGGTTTTGTTCAATTTTCAGCTCCACGGAGATCCCGAGAAGACAAGGGAGGAAATTCTATCGCTCATAGCTCACCACGTTACGGCGGTGAATTATATCTACAGAGACACGAGATTCGACGGTAGGATCGAGCATAGGAACATCAAGTTTGAAGTTCAGAGGATAAAGGTAAATATAGCTGATATTCGGATCTGCCTCAGGGCGATGTGAAACATTCTCCTCCTGCTCGGTCGGTAACAAAAACTGTAATCCAGTCGTTTCAAGGATTTTAAGTTTGTTCGAGAAAAAGTCAAACGATTATTAGCGTATTTAAAAAAAAAAGGTAACTCTCTTGTTGCTGACCGAGCATTTATCACATCGTCTTAATAATGGATGCATCGATGAAACGATGACGAAGGGAAAATAATTTTTTTTTTTTTGTCATAGATCGACAACGACACCGCTTGCTCGCCTCGACCGGACTCGAAACCCAATGTCTTCTGCATGGAGAACATCGACGTCAGTAATTTCTTGAATCAACACTCACTGGGAAATCACGAGGACTTCTGCCTCGCATATGTGTTCACTTACAGGTATGTTCGTCTCGGTTATTCGTTACCCTTGCGTTCTTGCCAACCTGAAACGAACCGGAAAACCAACCGGTTGATTGGTGCGGTCGAAATTTATAATATCGTAATCGTAACTCTTCGGGAATTTAAAGTGTTGTTCTTACACCTTCGGACACTGTCAACTATTTATAGATTACATTTTGCTGTATTTTTTCGTACCTAACATCATTTTACGTTTGTCTTTATAGCTTCTATAGACTTTTGCTGGTATGACACATCAAATATGTCGTATGAGATACTATAATTAGGACTTATGAACCTTCGGATATTAATGTTTAAAAATGTCTATTTTGCCCCGAACGAAGTTTGATTCCAACATTTCAGACGTTGATTTTTCGTCCATATTAAAAAACCAACCGTAATACAGACCGTTTATATGTGTCGGATGGCTGGCTGGTTTACGGTTGGAATTTCCTAAAACAACGAGATTTCTAATCCCGAGCCAAGAGCTCAGGTGCTCTCGACATAGAGTCGGAAATTCGATTGTTTTGGCAAAGTTCATCTGTCAACCAACTTTCAATCCTACATATATAACGATTGGGATTGCGGTTTCTTTTGAAATGTCAACCAAAACCCAACCTTCGGAAGATTGGAATCAATAGGTTTGACGCACCAATCGATTGGTTTGGAGTAGATTATTAAAAAACAACTCAAATCCTACCCTCTGGGTACGTTCTTGAATGCAGTTCCGCTCTGTTCGACTGAATTCAGAAATATTACAGATGTATTTACATGTATACGCAGCCGAAATAGGCGTTCTTATATTCCAGTCTGCTCTCGGTTTGGCGTTTGCTTTTGGCACAAATCTGCTAAGCGTTTTTTTTGACGAAATGAATCCCCCGGAAAGAATCGAACGTATCGTTGGCCATTTTTAAAGATCGTCTGGCAGTGAACAATCCACGGATTCAAAAAAGCATAACTGAGTAGCATTCAAGAACACTCCCGTAGTTTTACGGTTGATTGGTCCGCGAAGGTAGTCTTTTCCGGATTAATCTCTTTGGTTATTTGATTTTTTAAATTGGTTTTACATCCGCAGAGATTTTACCGGAGGTACTCTGGGACTCGCATGGGTCGCCTCAGCCTCCGGCGCTTCCGGAGGTATCTGCGAGAAATACAAAACTTACACGGAGACAGTGGAGGGAATGTATCAGTCCACGAAGAGATCTCTGAACACCGGTATCATAACATTCGTCAACTACAACAGCAGAGTTCCCCCGAAAGTTTCGCAATTAACTTTGGCTCACGAAATTGGCCATAACTTCGGATCACCTGTGAGTTATCGTGATAAAGATGAAACTTTTTCTCGATCGATTTATTGAACTTCAACGATGGATTTTTTATTTATTTTTTTTTTTTTATTTTACAGCACGACTTTCCACCCGAATGCCGACCGGGTGGACTACACGGCAACTACATAATGTTCGCCTCGGCCACCAGCGGCGATCGACCGAACAACAGCAAATTCTCAAAATGCAGCATAGGCAACATCAGCAACGTTCTCGACGCCATAGAGGACAACAAGAAGAGGAATTGTTTCACAGGTATGTACTTATTCATTTTTATTTTTTTCGTGCGTTTTATTAAGGCACTAGTATAAGAAAGTAGTCAAAAAAATAAGACGATTAACATTTTTTTTATACGGGTATTACAAGCACAACCTTGGGTTTTTTAATTGAAAAATGCCAATTAATAACGGACTTATTGTTACTACACAAAAGAAATTCGACCACAGTTTGATTCAACGACATACGCCGTTTCGGCCTTTACAGCAATCTGAAATTTAAAAAACAACATTGTGCTCTTAGAACAGCAATAAAACTGTCTCGTGATCGGATACTTTTAAAATGTTTTGATCATTACGAAAATGGTGAAGTGATGAAAAAAAAATTCGATTTGCGACGAAATAGAAACGACCTCAATCGTTTGTTATTACCAAATAAATGAACATTTTTCAAAATCGTTGGGTCATTAGATATAAATTGTTATAACCAAGGATCTGTCCAAATTTCAACTGAATCAAACGAATAGGCTTTAAGATGCGATGTCCGTTGGTAACTGTTATTTGTTAATGAGTGCGATGTTAATTGATATTTTTCAATGTAAAAAAGCCTAAACCTCGTAACACATTGTACTAACTCTGTGTAAAAACCCGACCTTGTCCTTGTAATACGCTCGTTAAAAAAATGTTGAAAATCGACTTATTTTTTGGACCAAATCCTTATTCTAGTGCTTTAATCATTTGCCGAATGGTGCACAGTCTTATAATCGATTTTTCCTATTAGCCTCCGCGGGTGCCTTCTGCGGCAACAAAATCGTCGAGGCCGGAGAGGAGTGCGACTGCGGCTACGACGATGTCGAGTGCGTCGACAAATGTTGTTATCCGCGTCAGGTGTCCGATTACGACAAGAGCCACAACGAGACTGCGAAGGGTTGCAACAGAAGAAAGGGAACTCAGTGCAGGTGCGAGATTTGCCAACATACGCAAGGGTTGAGAGATAAATTGCGCACGATCTCGTAACTTTGTCGGAAATTATTATTGTAATTTAATTTAATTTAATTTTTACGTAGTCCCAGCCAAGGTCCATGCTGCTCGAGCGACAGCTGCCAATTTGTGTCGCTCTACGACAAAGTACAGTGCAAAGCCGAGTCCGACTGCAGTTACAATTCCACTTGCAACGGGAGATCGTCAGAGTGTCCCATCTCGTTGCCCAGAGCCAACAAGACTCGATGCAATGAGGGAACACAGGTTTGTGCACAAACAATAATATCATCGTTAGCATTGTTCGCGATAAAAAAAATTCTCGATGTTGCGTTGCTCCAAGGTAAAAAAAAAAGCAAAACAATATCGCATCGCATTTCCATAATTTTTATTTTCGTATTTATTTTTTCTTCTCTCCGCGTACTTTTTCTTCAAGACTCTCGCGCCTCGATGAATCCAATTATTCTTTCTACCTCGAGAAACATGGATGGCGGGTCCGATACCGAGAATTTTTTACTTGCAGCTGTGTATCAACGGCGAGTGTACCGGATCGATCTGTCTCGAGTGGAATCTCACCGAGTGTTTCCTCACGAGCAACATCATTCCGAATATCGATAAGAGAAAACTCTGCGAATTGGCCTGTCAGAACGGAACGGATCAGAAGACCTGCCGAAGCACGAGCGAGTTCGCCCACAGCGTTGGCCTGCCAGACGGTGGAATAAGTCTGAGACCTGGTTCACCGTGCGACAATTTCCAGGTACGAGCACCTCGGTTACATTTTTTATTCATCGTCGCTTTTCACTACGGGAATGAGAATATGTTCGGATTGAATCGTTCGATTGAATTTTATCCCAGCGCTATTCGTGCGCCTTCG
Source organism: Amblyjoppa proteus (assembly GCA_963922035.1). Classification (NCBI taxonomy): domain Eukaryota; kingdom Metazoa; phylum Arthropoda; class Insecta; order Hymenoptera; family Ichneumonidae; genus Amblyjoppa; species Amblyjoppa proteus. The sequence goes on from OY998230.1 coordinate 16,177,622, forward strand.
AATAGCACTCGAAGAACCTTCATTCCATCGACGTTGTTTCCAAGTGTGCGTTAGTTATAAATTGCAATTCGTTCGCTCGTCGTTCCAGGGCTACTGCGACGTTTTTCTCAAATGTCGAGCTGTCGATGCCGAGGGTCCGCTCGCCAGATTGAAAAATCTACTGTTCAACAAGGAGACGCTTTCGACCCTGAGGGAATGGATGACGGTGAGCGCAACTTCGCAATCTAATCGTACCCAAAGTACTCTTTATGAAATATGTGCTTTATTCACATTGCATTTTAAAGGAATTCTGGTGGGCCGTCCTTCTCATGTGCATCGGCTTCATGATATTCATGGGACTGTTCATAAAATGTTGCGCCGTTCACACGCCGTCGAGTAATCCGAAGAAACCACCGGCGAGGCGCATCAGCGACACGCTCAGAAGGCCGATGAATACTCTCAGAAGAATGGTAAGAATAATGGTGTATGTGTGGCAGTTCCGAACGGCAAGGCCCCACTTTGTTGATAAGGAGTCATCTGTATGAACGTGTTCAATAATAATCTTTTAAGTTTTCGATTAAAAAAAAAAAAAATCATTTTCTTTTCTATCTCGAAAATTATAACCAGCAAAGTGGATTCTTTTCGTACGGATGGTATTTGTTTTATATAAATGCGACGTCATTATAAGTCCCAAATATGATATATTAACGATCACTTTGCCATTATGGGGTTTGCCAGTATAATAATCTTTTAAGGTTCCGATTAAAAAAAAACTTTTTCTTTTTTATCCCGAAAATTATAACCGGCAAAGTGGATCCTTTTCGTACGGATGGCCACGTGTATTTGTTTTATATAAATGCCACGTCATTGTCAGTCCTGGGGATTATATATTGATACGATCACTTTCCAGCGACACCCGCATGGCGGCGGACACGGTCCGGGCCCGAGGAGTATACCGCCGAATCAAACTCGCGGAGGCCACGGTACTCGCGGACCCTCCCACGGCTACGGGGAAGGCAGAGGCGCCCAGTATTATCCCAAAGGTGAGTTCACTGTCTGATTTCCTTCGTCGTCATTTTTTTTCTCGTCTATCGAAAAATCAAGGGTGCTCCCATTGCCGAAAGTGAAAAGGCCCGATCGCGAATCCTATCATCTCGCGATCGGACCGATTCCTCCCATGTTGAAAAAACAAAATAAACCCGCAACTACATCAGTGTTTTCTCCTGTTTGCATCATCCTCGCATTGATTGACGCGCATCACTATCCGACACTATCGTTCTATGAGCTGCAGAGGTGAGCTGGGGCTACTCTATAATCTCGGCAGAAGCGAATTCAACAACGACCAGTACTCGTTACAATCTGGAAAAAAAAAATAATAATAATTACAATAATTTTTAGACATCGACGAATAGATTCCAATAAATACCGCGTTTCACATCCGCCTATCACATCCCTCGAGATGCACGCGTTCTTGCATTTGCTTCTGTACCTTTTTCGTAGTGATCGCTCGCATTTTCCACGACCGACACGAAAGCATTAACACTTTGCAGACCATTTGCCATTTTTCATCTATCATTATAGTCACTGGAACATTCATTTTTTTTTCCTAACTCATGCACGTAAAATCCCGCTTTCCGTTCCTGTGAAGTGTGCGCAGAAAGGCACTTTCTCGCATTGCGTGCGGAAAAAATACTGCGCATGCATACAAACCCAATGTGGTCTTTTTTCCAGCGCCAGGGCGGAAAAAGTGCTTTTCTACGCACACTTCACGGGAAAGCGTGATTTTCGTGAATCTGTTAGGAGAACTTATGTCAATGGCATTGGGAGTAGAAAAGGGAGTTCAGACTCGTGTGAATGACGCACTCGTCTTCGGCTCGTGCGGCATTTTCACACTCGTTATTTACTCTCGTCAAGAACTCCTTTTCTACGCCCTTGCCATACAAATAACTATTTCCCGACAGATCAACTTTGTAGTGTAGTAAAAAAAAAAGAAAAAAAGCAAACTCTTCAAAGATTTAAGCTTCGCCGTCGGCCGATTAAATCTTCGACAGTATTTATGATATTCATAAACGATCATCCCGCTTTCTCCTTAAATCGTAGCATTATCATTTCGTCATCGACAAATCATCTCCCCGCTCGTCAACGGAGCAGAGAGGGGATTGTACATTTAATTTTTTTTTATTGTTCGCACAAATACACCCCGCTCTGCTTCGCTTCCCGTCCCGTGCTCTTCAAGAAAAAAAAAAAAATGGTTAATAATTTGTTTTACAGCATGCGTTATCGCCTGATACCGTGCAGGATGGATTATTGTTTTATTATATTTATATAAACAGGCTATCGATCGGTTCCCACAGCTAGTGCACCACCAAGCGGCGGCTCAGCAGGTAACCACGGCCGGTCCAATCATCCAGAATTGTACGCCGGTGCCTATTCGGGCTCCGGGCGAGGGGGGAGGGGCGCAGCCTACGAGATGAGACATCATCTCAATAAGGTGTGACGATCGTAGGCTTGCAAGAACGAGAACGACAACCGTATCGACGAGAATTGTTCCGTGATCGAGATGACGACGTCCTCCAATCAGCGATGAGACAAGCGCGACAATGCAATTTAACGTGAAAACAAATTATTGCGCCGACGACGACGACGACGAGACAGCGTCGTTTCTTCCGATTACCCGATCACTCGCTGAATCGCCAATCGTACCGGTCAGTTTGTAAAGTCAAAGCGCGTCTCGCACCGAGAATAGATTCGCGATTGAACGAGCGGACGGAAGAACGATCGGCCGATCGACCGCGCCGATTAGAGATTATCAAAGGTAAAACAGGGATCGCGGCCGACGGCCGTGTCCTTCCTGCTTAAAAAAAAGAAACTAAAAAATGTACGATAGAAACGATGAAAGAAAAAGAGAGGTAATCGAATATGAGCAAAGAAACCACTATATAGTAGACTTTTTTTTTTTCATTGCACTGTACAGTGTTTTTCGTTTGTATTTTATCGGATTTGCTTCAAGATTCTATCGTGTGGCGTAGAATTTTTTTTTTTTTAAGCAGGCACAACTCAAGGTTTAACAAGGCGTTCATTGATTCTACCAAAGGTCGAGCGTGCATAGACACATCCGGTACGGTGGGGGGGGGGGGGGGGGGGGGGGGGGGGTGGAGGTTTTGTTCAAACTCTACGTGCATAAGCGAGGGAATTAATTTTCTTTTATTACCTCTTCGTGAGTTACGTGCAATGTAATTTATTTTCAAACAAAAAAAAAGATATCCGATATTAATAATTCGCTTGAAACGCGACGGGAGGCTCGGCCTTTCGTATGGTTAAATGGGCGTTCAGCGTTTACCAAACTATCGCAGGTCATTCGTTTGATCTCTGTACCATTGTAGTATAACAATTAACGATATGTATTATTCTTATACTAATTTTTATTAGCCAATTGAAGCGAGAGCGAGGTAACCGGGCGATAAATTGAACGAATAGAAAAAAAAAAGAAAAAAAAACGATGGGGAAAAGAAAAAATCAATAACAAACGGAACAAAACATTTTATAGTGATAGTCCACCCATGATTATTAATTATTATTAATTATTATTAATTATTATTAATTATTATTAATTATTATTAATTATTATTATCATTATTATCATCGATTATTGATATTGATAACCGTTGAATATTGCCGTTTATAATTTATCGATAACTAAATAGCGCGATAAAGAAGAAAATGAAAAAAGAAATGAAAAGAAATTGTACATTATATTAACGAAAAAAAGTAATAATAATAATAATAGTTTTCCTCATCTCGCAATAACGGGGGAATGCACGGCGAATGCGCATCGCGCAACGGCCACGGCGGACCAAAGAAGGAGAAGGACCCTTTCGTGGGTGCAATTAGATTCTGTCTGAGGCACGTTCCAACGTACATTCATTTTGTTTTTTCTGCGTGTGTGCGTGCGTCTGTGTGCGAGTGTGTATATATGAGTGTTTATTCGTTGGAGAATTGGCCTTCCATTTGTCTAACCCAACAATTTCGTTGCGGGAGTGTTGTTCCCGCGTCGAGCGAATTTCGAGAAAACGACTGTTGCGTCTCACACGCGCAACGCAGCATTTAAAGAACACAATAATTTTTTTTTTTTTTTTGATCGCGAAAAGCGATACGAACAACCCATCACAATCAAATGTCTCCTTTTATTTAATCTTTTTTGCTATTACCTCTGTTTACTCGTTTTAATGGTTTTCTGTTTCTTTTTTCTTTTTTTTTTTACATTTATGATGTTACTTACACAAAGCCAAACCGCCCTTTTGGGTTAGAGATATAATGGTGTCGACGAAGAGATATAGAACAAACTAAAAAAAAAAGTAAAAATAAAATCAGAGAGATTGTGAAAAATTAGTTACATTAGCATCGGTCTGACTTTAGTTCTCATCTCTTTTTATAGAAAAGCCGTTCGTTCATTTTAAGCACAAGGGGGCACGAATCCGGGGTTCATCTATCGCAACGCAACTATTTTTCTATGAGTATTCTGCGTATATGTTTTATTTTAAAAAAACTGGTCTTTGCATTTTACAATGAGTTTCGTGCGCTTAAAAACTCTGTCGGATAGAATCCACGACCTTCCGTGCAGAAGAATGAATAATATCGATATCGTTGATAATTGACTCGGTGACGAAAAAAAAAAAAAAAAAAAAAAAAAAAAAATGAAAAACCCACAAAAAAATAAAAATAAAAAGAAGAATAATATAAAATAAAAAATAACAGATACAATTGGGAAACGAAATAATTGTATTTTGGCGAAGCGCGCGACCCAGAGGGGAATAGAGCAAGCCAAATCGCTATAATCCGAGTTTGCGGGTCATGTGAAAATGTACAATAGATGCAATGTGATTATTAAGCGAATCGTACGAAATCATAGCGAGAGACGAGATTAGCGATTTATAGACGTGAGATGATAAAACGTGAGGGAGAGAGAGAGAGAGCGGGAGAGTGAGGGTGGCGATGCGATAACTGCGTGATTGTATGTGTGTGTGTGTATGCGCGTAGAAAGTTCGAGAGACAGTGAGAGAACATGATAGAAAGGGAGAGAGGACGGAGCGACGACGAGGGAGAATACCTGTGTAAATATATTGACATTATACATAAACGATAATTATAAACATAAGGATATGGTAAAGCGAATAAGAATACTTGTTTTTATATCAGATCTGTATTATAGCGGGATATTATTCTGTATTTTGTAATCAGGACGGAGCTAAGATTGATAAAAGGAAAAAAAAAAACAAAAAAATACTACGAAAAAGAAAAATGCGTTGGCGCGTATGTGCGGGTAAAAAAAAATAGATATCGATGGGTTTTTATGGAGGGTGATCCCCGTTTAAGCGCAGGCATAGAGACGCCAAAGTGGTAGAACGGCTATTATCCGATTCGTCAACTAGATCTGCCCGTCAACGACTATAGCCAAAGGTCTGTGGCTACGAGGCACCACACACTGTATAAATGTTTAAACATTTATTGTAGCGCAACGAGAGTCTCTCGCACCATTCAAGTGAATAATTTTATTGAATTTTTTGTTTTTCTCGTAATTCGACACGTAGCTTTAACTTCGAGAACTTTCGTACGAAACCGAGCTGATTTACACTCGTCGAGATTCTGCAAGTAAAGTCGTAAAAGATTTTTCTTTTTATCTTATTTTTCATTTAAAACATAATAATATATTGAACATTGAAACTACTGCCAATCGTGTCGCAGGCGTGAATCGAAGTTCTCTGATGCAGCATCGTTAACGGTGGGCCGCAAAATGGTCTTTCGCCGTCACACTGCCAGATAGTGTTCGATGACTGAGTTTCCAAATTGTCGACTCGCGATTTTTGCCATTGCTTCCAAGACACTGCCAAGCAGCTTCGTACGGCTGTGTGTATCTCGAGCTCTGGTACGGTACGGTACGGCGATTCATTTTTTTTTTTTTTTTTTTTGTCATTAAGAGTTACACGTCCGAGCCTACTTTTCTTGCCACTTAAACCATATCACTACTGTAAATCCAGATTAAAAAAAAAAACAAACTTATAGCCGACGCGAATCATCCTGAATTGTTCCAACGCGAAATTATTATTGTTCATTTATTTTTTCAATTATACGAAGGAATTTATCGATACATTGTCAGTGACCGGAAACAAAATTTTTGAAAAGTTTGTCGCATACATTCTCCCGGCACGTTTCGAGTCAAATATGACGCGTTGCTCGGCGAGGCGTTGAATGGGGCCAAGCTCTCGTTGTTAGTTAGAAATATCGCTTGCGTGGCTGCGTGCGAGATATATGACGATAAGAGATATTTCCTCCAATTATTTGTTCCCCCCGACCCACGAATAATCTCTCTATCCACCCCCAATCTCTATTAACTCCGCGCTTAGGCTTCGTTCCAAATGTGACGCGATGCACTACCTATCACCTGTACATAATGTCAGAGCGAGGAGAGAAAAAAAAAAAAGAACAAATTACAAATTATATTTTTTCTATCGATCCAAAAAAAAAAAAAAGATAAAAAAACAAAAAAAAACGTGGTGACCTATCGACATCGTGCATCCGGAATTATTTAAAACGCTGTTGATTTCTTCTCTTACCTTGGTGACACGAAAATACGATTTTGTGCTTAGAGTCGACGACAGATATATATATATATTTTTTTTGTTCGACGAGAAACAAGTTGCTTGGATATCACGAAACACCAAGTGGCCTTTGCTTGCGACGAACTCTTTGCCCTCTTTCCCAACGGCCCAAATATCTTCCTTTATTTTCAGGCACAATACCGATCGATACGTTGATATTATTGTTTATGCGTATTTAAAATATTTATTGCGCAATAATACTGACCAATCGCCTGAACGTAGCTTCAAACTACTTTCTCTTCTACCCCGAAAAATTTTAGGACATGGCGTGTTTTAAGGATATTATAAATAACAACAAAAAAAAAAAAAGAATATGATTGTGAATCTCTTTTGTGCTACGTTAATGTGATTAAAAGACGAAAAAAAAAAAAAACACTGTAAAGAATTAAATAAAGCATACATTTTACATTTACGGTGGTTTGAATCTATTCACTTTCGAGTTCGACGACGGACGATGACCAGAAACGAAATCCAGCTCCGAAACGATGGTGGCGATTATATATTCGGAATTACGTCATTTCCGGTTTGAAAATATGATTTCTTGATCGAAACCGATGTATTTTCGGTATGACGTCACTTCCGATCGAAAAATAGGACTTCCGCACCAGAAAAGCGACGTTTTCTCACGGTGTCCAGTAAAAAGTCCGTATGAAATTCAAGGACATTCAAGGACAATTTCCAGGATATTTCCAGGTTCTCTTGGGACATTTATAAAAAAAAAAAAAGGAAAATATGCACATCGCGTGCAACGCACGAAATAATATTTTCTTCGATAACCATTTTAGCTTACGTTGTAATCGGTTCAGAAAAAAAACTACTCACTATGCACGAATGTATGTGTTTCAACGAAACTGAGAAACACATTTTTTTTAGAATGGTTTTTTGTAAGACTATAAATTTTGAAACATGCTCAAATTTGCAGAGAAATAAAAAATTCAAGAACATTAGATGGAATTCAAGGACATTCCAGGACTTTTTCAAGGACAGGCAAAATTCAAGGACAGTTCCAGGACTTTTTCGAGGACAGTAAAAATTCAAGGACAGTTCCAGGACTTCAAGGACTTCAAGGACCGCTGGACACCACGTTTCTCGTATGACGTTCCCTCCGATAAAAAAATATAATTTTCAAACCGGAGGTGACGTATTTCTGTATGACGTTACTTCCGGTCGAAAGATGCGATTTCCGGTCCGGACGTGACATTGAGAATATTTTTTAAACTTTTCTCTGGAATGTATCTGGAAAGCAACGAACGATAGAAATGTGTGAATTAAGTAATACAGGAAAGTGGGCGAAAGAACGTGTGCGATACGTTTCAAATGTATTTGGAATTAATCTCGAATGTAGCCAGCGATGAATCGAGGAGCACACGGTGAGCGTCCAGCGCTGGCAAATCTCAGGGGTGCGCGCAATATATAGTCTAATACAAGTAAATATCGGTCAGACAGACACCTTTATTTATCGTAGAAACTATTGTAAAATAGTTGCAATTTACATTATAAAATTCAGGAATAAAAATCGTTATACAACTCGAAGATACAGATACTACGTGGCAAAGTCGTTTACATTGATATTAATTCGTACGTGAGAAAAAAAAACGCTTTGGGCAACACGTGAAATAAGGTTGTTGAACAAAAAAAAAAAAAAACAAAAAAGAATTAACTATGATCGAGTCTGAGTCGACATCGAATCGAATAACAAAATAAAATATACTATCCTACATGCCTCGGATTGCGAACATTATTCTCGTCGCCTATTACTAATTTGATGCGATACAAAAACAAAAGAAAAATGCGCCACAAAACTTTTGATTAAATACGTATTTTATAAATTAAAAAAAAAATCAAATTACAAGAAACAAAACGAACTTCGATCTATAAAATGGAAGTATGTACGTGAACTTCAGTTGGCATTGCGCACCTGCTTGACTGAACCTTGGCATTTTAGCATGATACATCTTCTTGGAATAACCATTGCGTTTGGCTACGGGGACGGTTTTACCCGTTCCTTGCACGGGTATACGACAAAAAAAAAAGTAAATAATAAAACGAAAAAAAAAGAAAACAAAAAATAGATCTCTTAAAATCTGTTCTCTCATGACTGGGAATGTTCCACTTTGTACACATCGTGATAGGCGTTGCGTATAAGTGCGTAGGGGAAGCAGCTCTCGAGTAGATCCATCGTGAGGAAAGGTGATTCCTGAACGATCTGATCGAGCAGCAAGTAAACCGATTCTCTGTTCCTCGTGGCCTCCTTGTCGGCCTCCTGGCCGAGTCGCAGCAGGCTCGATGACGCGAGCGCCAAGAACTCCTTCATCCTGTCCTCGATGTCGTTCTGGCCGCAGATCGTGAAGAGTGCGCCGAATATGTTGTTTATCGCCGTTGCCATACAGTGTATATTGTTCGAGTGTCCCTCGAGGGAGGCCCGATAGAATGAATTTTCGTTACGAGCTAACTTTGGAATTGAAACGGCAACGAATACCATGAGCAGGCAAACGAGCAGATGCTCGTCCTCGTCGACCTCGGCTTTCTGGGTCCTCAGCGCGGCGGTGAGTGTCGGATCGACCTTGCACGTGAGACCGGCGGCCGAGGTCATCTCCGAGACGACCCGCATAGGATCGCCGGACGGCAGATGATGCCGGATGTCGAGTATCGAACTCAGAAGAAATGGTATTCGCTCCTCGAGAACGTCGACCAGCGCCGACTGCGAGAGTTGCCTGAAGCTCAGTATAACACCGATTATCGTCACCCGCTGAAGAACGTTGTCGACCTGCTGGAGTTTCTTGAACTGCTCCTTCATGACTTCGGGCTTGTCGAAGTTCGTCCTGAGTGCGACGAGAACATCTTTGTTGCCGGCGACGAGTTTCTTCAGCTCCTGCACCTGGCTCGATATGTGCCACATGAGCGTCTCGTTGAGCATCTTCATGCCGTAAGGTCCGATTAGCTCGGCCAGTGCCCGAAGCTCGTTTATGTCCGAGAACTCCTCGGCGTTGAAGGGTATCGAGCTCTCCGCCGAGAGACTGACGAAGGCTCGCTGATTACCGGAGTAGCATATATTTCCGGCGCTAACTCGCCTCAGCAGCACCTCCGAGTACCACTGAGTGTAGAGAGCGGCTATGGTCTTGTCGCCGTGGCTGTCGAGCGACTGGGTCTGCTGCAGGAGGGCGTTGTTGAATACCCGCGTTATGTCGATGTGAACGTAATTCTCGACTGTCTGCAGAACGTTCATGTAAGCTCTGACGCTCACGAAGAGCTCCGAGGGCTTTGCGATCTCGCTTGATTCGGGCGAGAACATTACCATGCCGACGAGCGCCCGAGCGAATCTCGTCTCGAGATGCTGATGAAGATACTCTCGCGGAGCGAAAGTGTACTCCCATACGTTTATCGTCGGACAGTAGTTTATCGCATAACAGAGCTCGGTCAGCGCCATGTGAAGCTTGTCCATCGTCGTGAGTACCTCGCGTGTCTTTCTGTAACTCTCGATACCGGGCTTGTGAATCTCCATCGTGTTCTTCTTGTTCTTGTCTTTCTTCTTGCGATTGACGACCTGTGATATGAGCTGAGCGCAGTACTTCGGCAGAAGGCTGTCGCTCATGTTGCACTGCTGATCGCATATAGTCGTTATTATGTTCTTCGCCTCCTTGGCCATCTCGTCGAGAAACATGTTGACGACCGAGAGGCTTCTCTCGCGTATGTGATGACGCTCCTCCGGGCAGAGTTCGTGAGTGCAGCTCTGAAAGTGGCTGCATATCAGCGGAAATGCGACGATGTAACGATTCTGCGCCGGAAACTCGAGACACATGTGAAATTGATCCTCGAATATTTTGCTGTAGAAACAGAATATCGATAGATCGGAAGTCTCGACGAGCATCTCGTCGAGATTGTCGACCATCTTCGTGTGAAATACTATCGTGTCCATGAAGGATGCGAGCTCCTTGTTGTCGGCGAGACTCATGTTGCACTTTGCGATCGACATGTAAGCCTGGAGCCTGAACCAGTCGAGTCTGAAGGCGCGAAAGTCGAAGAGCTCGTTGTCCTCGACCTGTTTCACCGTCAGACTGGCGACTGTCGAGCAGAGATCGCTCAGTATCGCTCCCTCGTCCTCCGGACAGACGGGCAGGTTTTGTATCATCTGGTGGAGGGACGGCGCGTCGAAGCCCGAGAGAAATTGCACGTAGTAGCGCTGCAGTACCTGCGAGTACTTTCGCACGAGAGCGCGGAGTTCCTCACAGTGGAACAAAAGCTCGGGCAACTGACGATCGACGAGATCCTCGCTGGCCTTGCCCTTGCCCTTGCCCTGAGACGGCGGATTGTCGCCGTGCCTAAGGAGCCAGAGAATCTCGTCGCGAGCGTGCGAGAGTCCCATCAGGACGAGCAGAGCCTTCGGCCCGAGAAGACCCGGCTGGTCGGTCATTATCAGCCCGAGCTCCTTGAGGGCGGTTCGCAGGAATTTCCTCCGCTCCCGATGACGATAGCCAGCCTTCTGAACGGCCTGGCTGTAGCAGTCCTTCACCTCGGAGACTCGCTTGCCGTAGCCCTTTATTCCCTCGAAGAAGGACTGCACGTACTGGTGAATGTAAATCACCTCGTCGCGGAAGAGCGCGAGTACCCAGCCCGACTCGAGGGCCGTCGTCCAGAGCTTGTTTGGCTGCTCCTGGCTGAGGAACGAGTGGCAGAGAGTGAAACCGAGAATCACCCAACGCTCTATACGGTCCATGCTCAGAGTCTCGCAGGACATCGTGTCCGTCGACGCGGCTTTCAGTATCTGACCAGGACTCCCTACGAGACTCAGTTTCTGATCCGCCCTCCAGGTATCTGCGTTAAGGTTCCTTCCCGGATAAACGGGCCAGAGCGAGGCGAGGGCGTTTCTCAGGAGTTTCGAGTGCGGAACGAATTCCTCGGAGAGCTTCTTGAGTGGGGCGTCGTAGTCCATTATCATCTGGCCGAGTCTCGGAAAGCTCGAATCCGACTGGCTGTGAACCATCTCGTGAGCGGCGTTGAAGAGCCCGAGTACAGCCTTTCGGTCCTCGACCTTCGAGAGGAGGATCATCAGACTAACGTAAGTGACAACGAGGTCGAGGTAGCCCTTCGTAAGATCGAAATTTATCGTCACGTCCATGTGAACTCCGCATGCGTCCATCGTCGTCAGCAATTCGCAGACATTGTCCTTGAAGTCTAGAAGATCGACGAACGTGTAGTAGTAGAGCGAGAGGGATTTTATTATTTCGTTTCTCAGATTGGTTATCGTCTGGAGACCCTTGATATCGATGTTGGGAAACTTTCTGACGATCGATTTTATCGAGGATTCGAGGGTCTTGTCGGAGAGAAAGCCAGGCTTGGACTTCGCGTCGCCGCACGCCTTCTTGATGTTGTAGATTCGGGTCAGCATGCCGATGCCGCGATCGTTAAGAATCGTCAGCTTCTCGGCCAACTTCTGCTGACTCGGGACGATCGGTCGTGCCATTTTTTTATCGCTTGTTTTCGATTTTTTTGTTGTTTTTTTTTTTCTTCGATTTATATCATCGTCGCGACGTCTCTTCCGGCGCGGTCCGCCGCACGCGCGGGGCTTCCGATAATGACAGCAGACCACACCCCGGGTCGCGAAGCGAGCTCGCTCCGGATGGCCGCTCTCGATCGTCCTCCCAAGCTTCGTTTACCTGCTGGAACAATAACAAACGATTAGCTACCACTGCAGTCTCCGGATGTTGTTTCGTGGCGTTCGTGGGCGCTCTCGAAAACACTCACTGAGCGACGCCGTTCACATGTTTGCACGATAGGTCGAGGAGAGAGAAACGGAAAATCAGTCAGCGAGGCGGCGAGGAGTGACACATGATTGTGCGACGAACACACACGACGGTTACTACGGTAATGCGGTAATAGAGCAGAGAGCGTTGCGCCGCTGTTAGTAACGCCGCGCGGGCCGACGCGGCGAAGCTCGAAATTTTACTGCTGTGGTAACTGCGGATAAAACGGGTAACATAAAGGTGATGGAAAGCGAATCGTCAACTGTGACCAACGTCGCACAACGCAAAGTCTCTAGCACACTGTACAGCACTCAAATCGTTTCCGTACAAGAGTCACGATATCCATAAGGTCTGTTCGTTTACAGAGTAAGCTGGATCAGAGCGCTTTATTTTACGTGGGATGTATATCTATATTTATTGAATATATAGATATACCTTCCACGTAAAATTGAGCGCTCTGCTTCAGCTCTACTCTCGTAACGAACTGACCTATGGGTGGCCGAAAGCAAAACTTGTACCATAAACAACCTCGTAAAACGCGTAATTTCTAGCGCAGTCGGTCTCTCAAATCATTCGCGCAAAACGAGAAAATGTTGCCTCTTAAGAGCATGTGAAACACTATGGAGTGCGAGAGAGATGGTATCAGTGGTGCTCTCGCCGGGGCGAGACACACTCGGAAAGGTGTTTCACATGCTCTTAAGGTGATGTAAGATACCGCCGTCGGTAAGGCACTAAGCAAGGTTCTATCGTACGATGATACACACGCGTCCTTCGCATGGTTACACATATATTAATATCATGCTTTTCTACCGACTGTTATTTCATCAAGAGCCTGCATTTTTTGGCGGCTCTCGCATGTGCCATGCACAATGCAGATCCAATATGGCCGCTGCATAACAGTTTGCGACCACTTGCCGGGTTAAAAGGTACGAATGGAATAGACTTTTGCTCTTGATCGTAAGTAAGTTATAACGTGTAGAAAATTAAAACGAAAGTTCGGCCAGTTAAGGAACCTTATTATTATATTTTACAGCTGATCACCACAGGATATATATATATATATATATATATATATAAGCATTCCAGACACCGGACAGAGCGCAGCAGATAAGACTATCGTCATTGGTGGTCTGCAAGGGTGTTATTGATACTGTGCAATCTTATGTCAACCCTTTGCTAGCAAAGTGCATCTTCCATTAAGGTACAGACACTTCGCGATGCCCGCAGAGGGTTAAACACGATATACGCAACGAATACATAAAAATGAATGGCCGGAAATGACAAGAAACTTACTTTACCTTCTATCGTGATTAAGGGGGACTAGGCATCGTAAAATCTCAAATTTTGTTTGTTTTGTTTTCTTCATATTCTGATAGTAAGATCTCTTCCAAACATTTTCAGACCCTTCACGATGCCCGCATTCGGTTGAACACTACACGCGCAACGAATATACGTAAAAATGAATAGCCAGAAATGACAAGAAATCTACTTTACCTTCGAGCGTTCTTAACCCTTCAAGTAACGGAACCTTTTTGCCGGTCGTAAACGACCATGTCTTCCTTTAAGTACAAACACGATACGGATGTTCGTAATAATTTTTCTTCTGCGTTATCAAAAAAAAAACAACACTTCAAGGTCATCCGTGAATTTATACACATTTTTTTTTAAACTTTAACTTGTTATTCGAATCGTTCGAAGGTTGCGTCTTGGGAAATTCTACGTCCTCGTTAATCAAGGATCCGGCACGTGAAGGGTTAAAAAAACCATATGAAACACCTCCCTCGGCGGCGATCGCTGGCTCGGTCGGTATCAAAAACTGTAATCAACTTTTCTCACGGTTTCTTGCATGTACGGTCAAAAGAAAAGTTTCATCGGAAGTTCATATCATCTCGACTTCAGATGAGACCTTTCTTTTAACCGTACATGATAGAATCCATGAGAAAAGTTGATTACAGTTTTTATTACCGACCGCGGTATTGCAAACGCTCTTAAAGTTTTTATACAAAAATTGGTACATTAAATTGAATATACAATCTCGATGAAAAATTAATGGACTTTCACAGTGAATTATGAAAAGTAAAGCATTTCAACATTTTTTTAATATACTTTACGCTAATCTTTCATTCAAATTGTACATGAAATTTAATATACCAGTTTCTGCATAAAAACTTGCAGTACATTAAGTTTCATAATTCTTTTTACTGTATGCCTTCACAAATGTCATTTGAATTGTACGCCGTTTTCGGCCAATTTCCTCTGTCTAGTCCCCTCAATCGATCGTGCTTTGAATGCGCTCAATGAAAAACGCTTGTGTGCTTCAGAATGTCGGGAATCGTTCAGTACGTGGTCGTACGCGGGGATCTCTTGAAATCGTTGCAGTGGCCTGTTGGTGCGGTCATAGCTCAAGCCTGCCACGCTTGTACAGCAGTTACTCATCTTTTCTACAATGACGAACACACTCAGGCTTACCTCGCCGATTTAGATAATATGCACAAAGTCGTTCTCGAAGTGAGTATAAGTCCAAAATAAAGAGATTATTGTAGTACCAGGGTGGCCACCGTCAGGAAAAATACGAAATATCAAATCGACGAAAAAAAGTGTTTGGGTAAACATTTCTTTTTTGTTCTTGTTTTTTTTTTCAAGTTCAATAAAAAACAAATTAAAAATCCGCAATCACGATTACAAATTCATTATGACTATTAATAATAGGGCATTGTAACCATCGTTGAATCGGCGAAAATAGATAAACTCGCTGGGGCACTCGACCTTAAAGAACTCGTAAAAACTGCAAAACAAGAAGAAACTCTTCTCAATGAAAAAATTACGGCTTTGAAGGAAGGAAAATAATTCTTATGTTATCTTGTTCATTTTTCCAAAGATATCATTCAATAAAGAATACCAAAGAATAAATAAAAATAAACATACATAATGTTCCTAGTGTGTTACTTTTTTCACAATTCTGAATAGTTTGTCAGGGAAATTTTCGAAAATATCAGGGAGATGTCAGGAAATTTTTTTCGTTCGATTTAGTGGCCGCCCTGAGTACCGTATATACCGATTGCTGATCACTTTGTATTTTTCAAGGCCATCGACGAGACGAGCCTGAACGAACTGCACGAGAAACTCAAACAGAATAACATAGATCACAAACTTTGGACGGAGCAACCCGAGAATATACCGACTTGCTTGGTCGCCAAGCCCTATCCGAAGGAACAAGTGCAGCGATATTTCAAAAAGTACAAACTCTTCAAACATTGATAAAGTCTCAGTTTAATAATAAAAACATACATTACGAGTTATTATAGTGTTGTTTTGTTTCGATACTTTTTGGGGTTTCGTACGGTATGAAAAAAATGGGCACATCAATTGAAATGATGAATAGATAAATTATCGATTCGCTCGTTTATTTCGTAGCACACTTAAAATAATAGTGTATGAAATGCGATATGCAGTATAATAGCGCGGGAGATTTACACGGTTCGCTATTTCATTTTTTTTTTTTTTTTAGCGCCTGCATTAATATTAACATGTGTACAGCGTCACTTAATTACCGTACGACTAAATTCGATGATTCCTGTCGTCGTAAGTATTATACTATTACATGGATTGTATAAAAAAATTACCTGACTGAGAACGCGGATTACCATAATGGATTTTCACATATCCAATGCGGTTCGACCGTGTGTGAAATTATAACGAGTATAATACAGTAGCGTTGTGCGATAAATTCGATACCGACTCTCTGATGAAAAAAAAAGAAAAAAAAAAATAAAATAATAGAAGCAGAGTCGTGCAATACCCTATAACAGTTATTACAACAGTAAGATTGATTATTAGATTACGTATCTTTATAAATTAATGTTGGCTAGAATTGGCATTACAGTGTTTTTCTTCTTATTTTTTTTTTTTTTCTTCGAGGTTTTGGCGTGACCTTTGGGGTAAGGTCGTTTTGACACTTTCGTTTTGACGATCGTAATACAAAACGATTGTAAATTTTACACGTACACTATTAATCCGGTATACATATAATATAAATACATAACGTCCGTAATTATTGTCTTATGTACACACACGCACTCACGCACGTACACACTGTGGCGCTTGACACTGTAAGTACATTTATTTACAACACTTACTGGCAAGACGTGATATTATAATCGGTTTCGTTCGATTTCGTCGGATTACAAGACGCTCGGTGAACGCGCTATTCGGTCGGTGCCCCCTTCATTCTTCATCTCTTCCTGTCGATGATGAATTAAATTTTAGTCCTGCCCCTCCTCGTCCAACCATTTGCGCAATACATTTTTCTTCGACTGGAAAATATCGGAAACACAAACGTTAAAATAATCCGTAGGATTCACCGGGCAAATATGTTGGCGTTAGTGTGAAATACGACTAAATGATAAATATACAAATGGTGGTTCATGCTTTTTGAATATCACATGCACATTTTTTACAGCGCCCAAAACCCTTCCGGACTGGTGTATAGAGTATTGTGTGCAACATCGTGTTAGCGACCGAAGCCCCGGTGGGGTCTTGAAAATTACCGAACGAGTGAGAGTTAGTTTGGTAGTGGGTCGTAGGTCGAGTGTTGATGATAATTGCTGCGGCGGTGGCGGTTGATACTCGCTGAGGGTGCGATCGAGATTATCGGAGGGGCAGTGTATGATGAATATTATTTCTCAGCTAGATTTCCGCTCGGATCCGTGTAGTCGTCGTAATCGTCATCCGGCTCCTCGTAGTCCGTTTCCGCAGGCTCGGGGCCTTCTACCGCCGGCGACGAGGTACTCGGTATTTCCTGTTAAATACGGTACACGCAACATTCGAGGGAAGCAAAAACAAAAACCACTATCTCCCGTTAGTCTACTGTTACCATTATTATTGTTATTATTATTGTTACTAGCTAGTTATAGTGGTTCGGGCGCTTCGCGCTCTCGCTATGGTCCGTGAAATTTAGAAACCGGAACTTAGATTGGCGGATATTCACCGGTAATACGTGACTTCCGGCTCCGGAAGTGACGTCACACCGCAAATACGTGACTTCCGTTTTGACAATCTCGTCTTTTCACCGGAAGTGACGTCATACCGCAAGTACGCGACTTCCGGTTTGACAATCTCGTCTTTTCACCGGAAGTGACGTCATACCGCAAGTACGTGACTTCCGGTTTGACAATCTCGTTTTTCCACCGGAAGTGACGTCATACCGCAAATAAGTGACTTCCAGTTTGACAATCTCGTATTTCCACCGGAAGTGACGTCATACCGGAAATACATGACTTCCGGTTTGACAATCTCGTCTTTCCACCGGAAGTGACGTCATACCGGAAATACATTACTTCCGGTTTGACAATCTCGTCTTTCCGGCGGAAGTGACGTCATACCGGAAATACATGACTTCCGGTTTGACAATCTCGTATTAATACCGAAAGGTGACGTCATAACCGCAAATGCATCACTTCCAGTAAAAAAAAACTGAGATTTTTAAACCGGAAGTCGGGTTCTTGCGGTAAAAAAAACTGAGATTTTTAAACCGGAAGTCGCGTTCTTCCGGTTAAAAAAACTGAGATTTTTAAACCGGAGGTGATGTACTTCCGGTAATACGTCACTTCGGTTGAAAAATCCGATTTTTAAACCGGAAGTCACGTATTTTTTATCGAAAAATGCACAGTGCTGTTGTATACTAAATTGCGACAAACATCTTTCCAAAACATATATAAGATTATATATATATATATATATATATATATATTTTTTTTTTAAATTGGGAAGGAAAAAAAAATCATATATGTTAATCCGTTAAAAACTACATCCCCACTAATGTCGTTTAACACGTGACCGGAAGCGGCTACATATTTTTTTCCATCGACATTTATCGCAATGTCGAAGCGATTGCCATACCTGTGGTGCTCTCCAGCCGCAGCCTCCGAGCGGGAGTCCGTCAGCACCGAGAGGACACGGAGCGTCCAGTCCGGGAACTCCCTGATCACCCTTGTTTCCTTTCTCACCTCGTTTACCTCGTTTTCCCTGTGGCCCCTGAAAGGAATAAGAATTGTCTTTGGCCGGGAGAACATTGGTACAAGTAACACGCACGCGAAAATACGTGATCTGCCGAGGCGTGCAATATTCGAGGCCAGGCAATGATTTTAATAATCGTTATGCATTATTAGAGTTATAAAATTGCTATGATATATCGATGCATGTGTGTTAACGACATAATCGCAATTACTGTACTTGAATTAGCGACACGTGTGACAGAGTGATGAGGAAGGACACGCCGGCAATGTGTAGAGTGCTTTCGTCTCGTCGCGAGGCTTTTGATCGGTTCTTTTTTTTTTTTTTTCTTGTTTTAAATATTAATCTATTTGTCAACCGGAAATTAATTGTTCCGAACTATTTAACAAAAAAAAAAAATAAAAAATAAAAAATAAAAATACGTACCCACGATCTCGGTTTTTCGTCTTGCACTTAAGCGATGCAGTAAATCCTATTTCATTCTCGTTTTATTTTCGCGTCCTCTGACGCAGAGTTACAGCTACGAAACTTATATTCTCTGGAGTATCGTGACGCTTTTTTACTTTATCGCGATATCTCTAATTTATTTAACGATCATTGTAATAGTAATAATAAGAACAACAATGTTAATAGTAAATAAAAAAAAAAAAAAATCGGTGCGTCCCTTATAGAAAGGAAGCACTCTCACAGCAATACTCACAGGATCTCCTGTTGAGCCCTTCTCGCCGGGCGGCCCCTGTAATTTCGTCACATTGCAACAAATTACATTATCTTTTTTTTTTTTTTTTTTTTTTTTTTTTTTTTTTCAAGGTGCTATTGCGATTATGTAACGCTTGTGTACCTCTTTCGCTGGGATTCCATCGGTACCCTGGAGATAGATACAAATAAAAAAAAAATCTATACTTTTGGTCAACACATCAATTGAATAACATTGTACAGCGAATCGTTCGGTCGAGACACTGTGCGAATCTGAGGGATCGAACGGAATAGGAACATCGAATGAAACTCACGGGCAATCCGGGGTCTCCCGTGTCTCCCTTCATTCCCGGCTCTCCCTGTGCGCCCTGAAATTACACAGTGAGATCGATAAGCTTTTACTTTAATTCTTCATTTTTAACGTATTATTCACGGAACGTTCGTACGAACGATGTTGCTCACCTTCATGCCGTCTAATCCCGAAGTTCCCTGAAAGGGAGAGGAAACTCTACGTAAACTCGAATTTAAGAACGCATTAAGGATACTTTAATTAGGGGGTGTGGTAGCGATCGACCCAACGACCGACGAGCGCACTGTGCACAGCCTCGATGCGTTCACTTATCTTTTACACTTTGTGTATACATGAATTCTAGTATTTCTCGTATATATAGGTATACGCATATTGTATATATATGTATATATATATATATATATATATATATATATATATATATATATATATGTACATGTATATACGCATATATATTCAAAAAATGACTAGGCGGGGGCGGGACCGGAAGTCGGGACGATGAAGGACCATGCGGCCAGGCTTCGTACGCATTCTCGAACATTGCATACCGTATAAATAATATACACGCTCACAGATAGCTTCGTTCAGAGATAGCGGATCGTTACAGAGAATCGAGATGATGAGCAGCTTTTCGACCACGTCAATGAGACCAATTCGACATATGTGCTTTATGGTCCTCCCAATAAAAAAAAAAAAAAAGAGAGTAGCTACTGCCAGCAGTCCAATGTGTGTTCCTCGTCGCAGCGAGTGAACGCGTCTTTCAGATTGTTCGTAAGACATGAAATGAAAAGCGCCAGCAAGCGTGAAAGAGACAGGACAGTAGAGCTTTTTGATCGAGACAAGATCGTGTCGACAGTGACAATGGATACGCAATTGCAGTGGCGATTCGAACTACTTTGATATAGGCCGTGAAGCTTCGATGGACACGTAGAGATGCTTCGGCAGGAGATTCGTGGAAGAAGGTTTTTAAATATCCTTTTTGTTGTTGTTGTTGTTGTTGTTGTTGTTGTTGTTGTTGTTGTATGTATATAAGCATAAAGGGCAACAGGCACACATGCACATTCTGTTTATTAATCAGGACATTATGAAACAGTTTCGTTAGTAATTTCGTACGTCATGGATATCATCATCGCCTCTCCTCGTCACACGATATACGTCGTCGTCTCGATTAACAAATATATTAATTATTATCGCTTAGAGTAATACCGATTACCGGGACCGGCGCCTCCTCGACGGATGCGCCGAACGACGGGTCGCTTAACAATAAATTATTCTTATCTTTTAATTTAAGCCTACGCATAGATAAACTGTAGATTCGATTATACATTACATTAAGTTCTGTATGTTACAAATTTCTTTAGCGCAGGTGTTTTTTTTTGTTTGTGTTTCTCTCTCTGTGTGTGTGTGTGTGTGTGTGTGTGTGTGTGTGTGTGTGTGTGTGTGTGTGTGTGTGTACGAAGACATCCCCGCCGAGGCAACATTCGGATACATCGATAACGCGCTCGATAACGCCACGTACTAGTATTACATCTGACCCCGCGCTCCTTTTTATCGTCTTACACTCTACACTACCGTATCATGTGTATACATACGTGTGTGTTTATGTGTATATATATATATATAAACATATATATATATATATATATATATATATATATATATATATATATATATATATATATATATAAAAGTAACTAACATAATTGCAATTACAGTCGGGCAAAGCTAATACTAATTGCCATCGCGAGACGCCAGCGCACCTGGGGGAATATTCTTCCTTTCCTCCTTAATAATTACAAAATAGCCGGCCGCACCGGAGACCGGATATATCTCAATTGGCACAGGAGCCTTCGTCCTCAATCGATCCGCGCAGTGAGCTTTCCCACGAAGGAATGTTTGCTATTATACTCTTGCCTCTCTCATTGCCTCGACGCACCTACGCTCTTCGCTTTTCGTTTTTTCTTTTTATATGCATATAATGTATTTCTCGGATGTTTTGACGCTCGAACGAGGAGAAGGTGTTCTTCGGCTACGCTCGTTTTCGGATCTAAATGTAATAACGATAAGAAGCGATGGTGTATAGGCCATATCTCGGAGGCTCAAAGAGTATACTTTGGCCGGAATTTAGTCCTTCCCGTTGGCAAAGAGCCACGATCGGGGAGGCGGGGGGGGGGGGGGGGGTTGGTGGTGGTCGAGGGGACGGTAACGTGGGTACAAGCCACGCCGAGAAAGTTGTCTCGTTAAATTAACGTTTTCGCGTGCTTTCAAGCTGGCCGTTTTATACCATGTAGATACGACAGACCCGAGTCCCGATCGAGCAACGCTTTTTCTCGTAAACCATGTGAGAGTAAATCCAAGTCGTTGAGGAAAAGTTTCGTACTCGATCGTCTGTTACCCACCACGGTTTATTTTTTTTTAAACATTTTTTTTATCCTCTCTCTCGCGGGGCACACTGAGCTCTCCAGTAGCATAATCGCAGCGGCAAGTAGCCCACACGCTTATCTACGATACAAGCGCTCGCATATTATTATTTACAAATCGGAGTCGCATGTCAACTTCGCCTTCGATGATTCTACGATCGACCGTCGCAATTCATCAAGTTCCTTTTTTTTTTTTTTTTTTCTTCATCTTCTTTCTCGCTAGTCTTTAACGTAGGAGAATATATAGTATATATGTTTTTTTTTTTTTTTTTCTTCGTATTTTCGTAACTCGGAAGAGCTCGGAGTTCATCGGGAGAGACGCGACAAAAAATATATATTTCCATGTTATTGTGTCTGTATGGTTGTGTATGTGCTGTTGTGTTTTCTTTTTCTTTTTTTTTTTTTTTTTCCTTTCTTTTTTCCATTAGCTTTCTCACGCGTCTAAGATATTTTGCCGAGGCGCGCGCACACTGTAAACGGGCGTGTAGTCGTGACTTGTCGGGTGTGGCTGTGTCTTTGATTGATCCGTATTTTTTCTTTTTGTATTTTTTTTTTTTTTTTTTTTTTTTTATGCCTTTTTGTCCGGATATCATCATCGAGAGTCCCGGATGGTTTGCGCACTCGATTGGTTATTGTCGGGTTATCTCTTTGCTGTACCTATCCCCCCGTGTTAGTTGTTAGTCGGATCACCACGTGCCAACCTGTTTTCAAGTCGATATTTATTATTATTATTATTATTATTTTATTGTAATTATCATTATTATTAATGTGATATCTAGGATGATGGTGAAGATAATGTTCATTATGAGGACGAGATGATTTTTTTTTCTTTTTTTTTTTTTTTTTTTTTTTTCTTTTAAATGTCTATTATAGTCGAGCCTTTACGTTTTCGTCGACGAGTCGAGCGTTAATTAGAACCGCGTACCAGCGGACCAACGACTCTACCAACGATACAGTCAACTGATCAAGTCTGGACCCTGACGACGATGATTTCTCTATTAGACTTTCTTTTTTTTTTTTCTCTTCATCCTATTTCTTTGAACACAGCTTCGCCAACAGAGTCCAGTCAGCATCAACTCGATCATTCTGTTTTTATTTTTTTTGCTTGTTTTATTTTGTTTTTTTCTTTTTTTTTTTTGTGAATAAACGGGACACAGATAAAAGCGCGAGTGGCCAGGTAATAAACGTGTATAATAGCGACAACATCGTTAGCACGAGGTTCGACAATTGACTGATGAAGAAGGCATTTAGTGGATGGCGTTAGGAGCGTGATGCCCGGGTTCTTACCATCGCGCCAGGTTTACCGGCGTCCCCCTGTCTTCCGGACTCGCCCCTCAGTCCCATCGGGCCCTGCAACAAAATCAGTCGGTCATACGTGACTCGGTATCGACACGCACGGCGACGCTCGGCGACAAACGTCGCTCCAAGTTCCTCGCGATACGCTCGACGAAATGAAAAATAATTTACTGACTCCCCGACTTACCGGCAGTCCCATCGGGCCTGGATCTCCCTTGGCACCTTTCTCACCCTGAAACGATCAAGAAAATAAAATGAAATCTCGAGATTCGAATGACTCGTCGGTCGGTCGGCGTGGAATTAATTGAGGATGCTTCACACGCACAGTAACAGCCAAAAGTGAGATTAAGCGAGAATTTCAACACCTCGTATTTGGTATAAAAATCCTAAAAAAAATCAACTTCATTAAAGGTGCCAAGCACATTGAATTTTCATAATAATAATGTCAAAAAGTTATCACCAAACCCCCCCCCAAAAAAAAAAAAAAAAAAAAATAGTTCAAGAAATAATCAGTAAACTTTTTTTTTTCTCTTTTCAAATGAATTCCTCGGTTTTCAGAATTTTCTTACATTCCTAAATTTTTTCGTTTTTACATTTTTTTTAAAGGGCGTCGCCGCGAGACTTTTTATGTACACTGTGGAATCGTCATACGGAAACATATCCGAAATTCGTGCCTCCACATCGATTTTTCAAATATTCGGACAAACAAAAATGTTTAATGTGAGAAAATTCAAAAAAAAAATTCATATGAATTAAAAAAAAAATCAAGGAATTCGCTTAAAATGAGTAAATAAAAGATGTTTTGATTTTTTAAAAATAATTTCTAATAACTTTTTTTGCATTATTATTATTATGCAAAAATGAAAGGTCTTGACATCGTCGATACTGCTGACTCGTTCCAGTTCTTTGGCATATCGCGAAGTATCGAAATTTTGTTCGAATTAAACATTTCGTTGGGAAAGTATGTGTGACGCATCCTCGACAGAAGCGCTGAATTACTGACGGAATCGCCCTTGGCACCGTCGTGTCCCCTGTCTCCCTTGATGCCGGGTGGGCCCTGCAGACCTGGATTGCCGGCGGGTCCCGGAGGTCCGGGCGGTCCCATTATCTGCAAAGCCAAGTTGATCCGCGTTGAAATTTTCACCCCAACCGAGAAAGATTCTCGACAACTCTGACAATCACTCGTCATCGGCTACGTACCACTTCTCCAGCGTTGACTTCAAACGTGCCGTCACCCTGAAGCAAAAATGAATGCAACTTAATTACCGGAGATCGCCCTCGGCTCACAATGCTAACGAGATAACAGACAGACTCAAGCTCACCTGTCTTCGCCGTAATTTTTTGTACTTCTGCGTAGGGTGAATTCAGACGGTGGAGCATGAAAAAAAAAATAATAATAATAATTAGACTGAGTACAAGGAGTCGTTGAACCAAGAAATCTTCGCAGTAGATTTACTCACCGATTCGCCTTTTTCTCCCTTTTCTCCCTTCATGCCCGGAGAACCCTGAACGCGGCGGACAACGAAAATGATTTCGCTTATTAAAGGTCTACATCTCCGATAAGAAATGTTAGATTACAATGGCCGAAAGGATCCTATTATTGTACGTACCGGTGGTCCGGGTAAACCGGGAGGTCCCATGAGCCCGGGTGGTCCAATGTCTCCGTATTCTCCTTTCTCTCCCTTCGGCCCTGAGAGACCCTGTGCGAAAGACGTTATCGATGAGAGAACACTCATTTTTTGGCGGAGTGCTCGAAGGCAGTCGATTACATGTGAACATTGATACGGTATATATATATTGTACATACAGGTAGTCCCGGTGGGCCCTGAATGCCGGCCTCACCATTGAGGCCGTCGAGACCCGGCGGTCCTTGAGGTCCGAGATCGCCCTTTGGCCCTACAAAACGTCAAGATCCCGTCGAGTAAATAACCAATCTTAGAAGCCGATGACGTTTAAGCCTATCAGCCACCGAAGCATTTCTCTATCTGTTTCTCTTTTTCCACAGGTGCACAAATTATCGGCACTTCGAGACCTGGATTGGAGACGAAAAAAATCAAAGGAACCAAAGAAACAGAATAACGAACGAACGTAAATAATAACAAGGCAACAGAACGGCAACGAAAAATCTTTCGTTTTAAACGACATTAATGTCAACAACAAATGTACAAACAGATGCTCCGACGAGTAAACAGTGGATGTACATTTTTCACATAGCTTTATGGAATTCTCTCACTTTTGCTTATGTTTTATATGACTCTCGTCGGTTTGGCTTATTTTTTTTTTTTTTTTTTTTTTTTATCTCTGAAAAATACGTTCACGTGGAGAAAGAGGCTATCGCGATGGATAAACTACCTGGTGCACTCGTGTCGCCTTTCACGCCCTTGGAACCCTTATCACCGGGTTCGCCCTTCGGACCCGGAAACCCGGGAAGGCCTCTCGCAACGGCGCCACCGGAAACTCCCTTGAAACCCTATAACGACACTGCAGGGTCAGATCCAACAAGGTCCTCCGTTTATATCTTCATATTCGTTTGGTCCAAAGACGACTCTTTTTTTTTTTTTTAGTCTTTATTAACAGAGCCGGATTTAGACAGGGAAGTAGACAGAGTGAATTGGCGATGGAGCAAGAACAACGAGAACGAGAAGAAGAGGAGATTTGGATTGGACAGTCGGGTCACGAGAATAAAGGACACGGAGACAGAGAGTTTGCGATTAAGGGTCGCTACAATCAGAGGGGTGGATTACTGTAATACCGGATCTAATAAAGGATCAACGATAAAGTACGGGTAAGTTGGAGCTTGACAAATGGGCTCTACGAGGTATGAGGCACACGTTTATGGGGGGGGGGGGGGGGGGCGGCCATTATATTACTTAGAGAAGGGATGATACTTACACGTGGCAAGTTGCTTGCCGGCGATAATTGCGAGCTTGCCGGGAGAGCCTCAAGCCGCGAGTAGCAGTGGTAGTAACTTTTGATTAGTGATTAGTCGGATTTCATTTGTTTTTGTCATTTTTAACCGGCACACAGAGGAGGTAGTGGGTGTGTTACTCTCTACATTAAACACACATTAGTTACAAGCTACTTACACCGAACGAAATTATTACACAATAAATAATAGACACACGCACACGCACACACGTACGAGTATAATAATGATTAAACAGCAGAAAAAGAAAAAAAAAAAAAAAACGAACAAACGCAGCACATTGAAACTACCAAGCTATCGGCTAATTAATCTAAACTCAAAGTTGTTATCTTCGGATAAATTTCCGTGTGACGATGCGGTCGAGCCTGCCCGCGCAGTGAGGACAACACCATGTAGTTTCCCCGTTGCGATCGCAAGCTCTGCAGCAGTGGTCGTCCCATTTTACGTCACCGTGCACCCTCGTTATTTATCCTATGTCTCTATGTATATACGTATATTTATGTTATCGTTAATACTTACGGTTATCGTTAATTACACATTAGCAGCGTTTATTTGCAGGCCTTGCCACTCTCGGCTGTTATGATTTTAATCGTGAATATTATTATTGTAAAACGCGCGGTTTCATCGCTGTCGACGTTCGCCCGATTTCCGATGAGCCCGCCGCTATTCCGTTGGGAATATCGAACGGGAAACCAACCGGCGTGCCACAACGTAACGGAACAAGAGGAGAACGAAGAAACCGCGTGAGCGACTATTTCTTTCGAGGGGCGTAGTTGCTTTCGCGACGTCTTCCACCAAAAACATCTCCGACTTGTACACGGAACGTCGGGCAAGACACATAATGGACATTGAGAAAATAAAGTAACAACGCGAGAGACAGCTCGCCCGGGGACAGGACGAACGTGGAGAAGTCGAGACGAATCGCCAAGGCAACGTAATCCAAGCATGTGCCACGGCTAGCTTACAGCTGCGCGTTCGCGATACCAACGAAGCCCTCGCGGAATCTTTGCTTCTCGTTCCTTTCCGTCCCCGTGCTATTTATCGTGTGTATTCGTCGTCGTGCTCGTGGCAACGAGAAAAGCGAATCGGGTGAACGTGAATGTGCAAGTGAGGCGTACAATTAATGCCGATTGGCAAGCCCACAAACACCAATTGCGATTGCGTTTGTCACGATTCAAACAAGCATGGCTCTTTCCGCTAGGGCCGTCAATCTCTTCGGTTCAGAGATCGGCTCTCGGAAAAGTTACTCGCAGTGGCGTCGTTGGACGTTCGGACGCGCTCGAAGAACGAGAAGACGATGACGAAGCTTTCGATAATCCTTTATCAACACAGGCTTGAATAACAGCGAAATTAATAAGGTTTTTTTTTTTTTTTCTTTGGCATTCCTCGTGCTTTTCACCGGCATGCGTGCAGACAAGTGATCATGCTTCTCGCGAGCCAGACAACAAAAACTTGGGAGCGGATACTTGGGGGTGGGGGTTTCAACGGTTCAGGATGGATGTCGTCGGCGGGAATCGTACATTGGCCGCGAGTCGACCGCGATAATCGGGGAGGACGGACGCGAGATTATCGTGGGTTGGTTGAACAGTTGAATCGGGATCGCCGGGGATGACTTTGGCTGGAATTTCGTGGTCGATGGTCAATCGGAGGACCTCGCTGAAGCTTACCCTCTTCCCGTGTTTTCCCCGAGCACCCTTCTCACCGGGCGGTCCGGGCGGTCCCGTAGGACCCAGCTCTCCCTTCTCGCCCTGGGGCCCTAAAGTACGACGCATCGTCAATGACAATAATCCTCAAGGCTCGTTAGCGCCTCGCGAAGACATAGTGCGCCTTCCTTAATTCATTCGTCTCTGTCGCCGGCTGCGTTCGAGATGAATTTCAAATATCACCGAGATACATCACGTACGTTCTTCTTCACCACTTTCTTGTGCTCCTTAATTCACACGCTTCCGTCACTCGCCGCATTTCAAATACACTCCAGGCACTGCAACGTCACTTCCGGTTTGGAAATTTAGCTTTTCATCCGCTTTTCAAGAAACGTATTTCCGTTATGACGTCACTTCCGGTCGAAGAAATGAGATTTTCATACCGGAACTCACGTATTTTCGATGTGACGCTACCTCCGGTCAATAAATGAGATTTTCAATCAGGAAGTGACGTTGTTCCAGTCACTTTTGATGCAAAAATGAGGTTTCAAATCGAAAGTGACTTTCTCCCGTATGACGTCACTTCCGGTAAAAAAAGCTGAGATTTTCAAAACGGAAGTGACGTCAGAACGGAATTTTTCAAATTCTTCGGCGCAGAGTTACTTCCGGTTTAGAAGTGAGATTTGCAAATCGGACATGACATTGAGGCGAACAGTTTTTAATTTTTGTCTACAATATATCTCAAGTGCAGCCAGTGACAGAAATGTATGAATTGAGGAACACAGAAAAGTGAGTAAACGAACGTGTGATACGTTTCAAATTTACTAAAAATTCATCTCGAATATAGCCGACGATAAAAACGCACGAATCAAGACAAACACGCATACGCAAACATTAAAAAAAAAAAAAAATCATATGAAACGATAGAAAAATAACGAATAAAATAATTGAAAAAAAAAAAAAAAACGGAAAAGAATAAACAATTTTATAGCGTGATACGACGGAAGATGTTGATGTCCAGGTCTCTTAGTCTCGAGAGTAATTCACTGGAAAAGTTAGCAAAGCATTTTCAACGTGAAGAATACGAGGGGATTGTTCGATAATACGACATTTTATATATATATATACATATATACGTATAGAGTAATAAAGAAGAAGCTCTTATTGTTCTCATCCATCTCTCCCGCTTCCTCTCTGTCGCTGAATGGAGAAATTACAATTATTATAACTATCCTTCGCGTGGGGGGGGGGGGGGGCGGAGGCGAGACGGGGAAGACAAAAGATTATCGACAACAGAAAGAGTCCGGTCGAATTGATAGAAACGGCGCGCGAGTGGCGACGGCGAAGTAAGGGCGCCCCGCGGAGTTAAGAAAGTAGACGAGTATGAATTATCGAATCGACCCTCCCCCGTGCCTCGCGCGTCTCCGGAGAAGAGATAAAGGGAGTGAAAAAGGAAAAAAAAAAGAGAGAGAGAGAGAGAGAGAGAGAGAGAGAGAGACATAGTCACCAAAGCGTGGCGCAATCTAAAAGTTACAATTGGACAAAGTTCCAATTGGCTAAGAATACGTGAGCGGTGAGAGGATGAGAGACCGCGATGTTGAACAGTGACAGAACTGCACGTACTTATTCACAAAAAGGAGCGTTTCAACTCTTCCGACAAGAAGAACCGAGCTCTTATTTTCTTCCGTTAATCGATCGAATTTCAGCCCGAACTTTTGTGCGTATCGAGAGTACCGTTTGTGAGCGAAGCTCGCGTTTTGCGCGCTATCGCTTTTTTTTTTCTTTTTTACTTTCATCCCAATAATAAATTGGCTTACCAGGCGGTCCTGGTGGACCCGGCGGGCCTTCGAAAGCGCCTGGAGGAATCTGTTCACCGTTCAACGATGTCGTCAAGCCACGATCGCCCTTATCGCCCCTGTCGCCCTGTTGATGAAACAAGACTTCGCTCAGTGACTTTCGGTGACCTGATAGATCTATCGCGAAGTACCTATTTCGCCTATAGTACGTTCGTGTGCGTTTATATATATGTGTGTGTGTGTGTGTGTGTGTATATCTCATTATCGTTCGCGAGTGTCGAGAGTGCCACGAGTTATTATCGTTAGACATCTGCCACCAACAGCTCCCCAGCAGCGGTAGCACCAGCAGCTCACTACTCTCGTTGACAGTGTTAATTAACGAAGCAAATAAACCGCCGCAACCACTTCCGTTAGTAATAGTTTTTAGTGCGTCCCCACCATAGATGCAACACCGTAGAATCTGCAATAAACTCATACGCTTAAAACACTCACTCGTCGACCTGGAAAGCCTGGCGCTCCATTTCTCCCTGGTGCGCCCTATAATTTATACAATTAAAGAACATAAAAGATCGGACAAATTCCTGGCGTTGAAACACAAATCCATTGTACGAAAATAACTCGAAGTCCTCCTGACTGTGCTTTTGTGATGAACGAATGAGAGCACGTGTGCAACGCACAAATATCATTTGTTTGAAGGGTGTCCCGTAAATTATTGTTTACTTAATTAAAATGAAATATTAATTACAATTAAATATATGGGGGATTCCATACCGATTCGACCTACGTCGCATCCTCGATCTCTTCAATTCGGTTGGTGATTTTTTATAATATTGTTCTGACTCTAAAAATCACTCCAAATTTTTGTTTTATTTTATTTTGTTTTATTTGCGTTAATTACAATTTTTCAAAGTGAACATATTTTTAGCCGGAATTAAAAATTTTGAAAAAATTCTGAAAAATTCTGTATCAGATATGAAAATTTTCAAGCCTAGAGCGAAAGTGGTATCCCATTAGCTTCTATTTTATTTTTTATTTTTTATATAATTTTAAATCATTTTAAGAAACCATTTTAAATAATAATTTAAAAAAATCGTATTTAATGCGATACCACTGTCGCTCTAGGCTTGAAAATTTTCATATCTGATACCGGAGTTTTGAGAATTTTTTTCAGATTTTTTCATTTGGGTTAATAATATGTTCACTTGAAAAAAGAAAGCAAAGCTCAAAAAGCATCTAGAAGCAAACGTTTTACCATTCTGAGTTTAGGCTTAAAAATGTTCATATCTAATAAAGGATTTTTCAGAATTGTTTATTCCGGCTAAAAATACCTTCACTTTGAAAAATTGTAATTAATGCAAATAAAAAAAAAAAAAAAATTAAAACAAAATTTGAAGTGATTTTTAGAGTTAGAACAATACTATAAAAAATTACCAACCGAATTGAGCAGGTCGAGGGTTCGACGTAGGTGGATTCGGTATGGAGTGTCTCATATATTTATTTGCGGGTCGCCTGGCAATTAAATTATTTTTCCGATTGCGAACGGATCAATGTAGTCTCGATATAGGATGTGTAAAGCTCCTCGTTCATACAATTGATTTATTTTTATAAATTTCCGATTGAACGATCATATCTCTTGATTATTTCGAACCCCTTCGTGACATGAACTTTTTTCCGATAGGTCACTTCGATCGGAAACTATCAAAAGCTCAACGTCGACATTGCATCGTTGACATTGGCATCGGAATGTTGTCCGTCGAGTAGCTAAATCTATGCTCGTCGATGACTCCGAATACACTGACCTTCAGGCCTGGTAGTCCTGGTGGGCCGACAGGGCCGGTGGGACCGATGGGTCCTGGCGAGCCCTTCTCGCCCGGAGGTCCACCCTCGCCCGGTATTCCTTGCCTGCCGTCCTGTCCGGAGAGGCCCTCGGTTCCTTGAGGACCGGGTGGTCCTGGCGGTCCAGGTTCTCCAGGCTCGCCCTGTCGCCGATGCAAAAAAGCTATTGATCATCGCGGTTGGATTCTTTGGAGAACAGTATTATCAAAGAGTGCCGATACGTTCTCCCTACACAAGAAATAAGCGTATGAGAGTAGTAGCAACATTAGCAGTTTATAGTCTAATAAATTTATCTTTAGCAGAAAATGATAAAATTCGTACGATGTAAATGCCAGAAGATATCTAGGTATAAACTACGGATTGTCAAAAAGAAAAAACAAAAAAAAATGCTCTAGCTAAAGAGAAACAGAATCACTGTAGAATGTTCTACGCTTTTTATACTATGGAGCGATACAGTAACGGGAAACGAGAACAAGACAGAAATGAAAGAATAATCATCGCGGCATGCGAGGCTTCCTCGAGGCACACCGATGCTGGCGAAAGTATAAAACAATGAAGTAGCAGAATCGTGCTCGGTTACACGCTGAGAAAGGTTTTTCTATTAATGTATGCGGGAAAGATCTGGCGCACCGAGGGAATTGTGAGTCGATGTGTTAGTGAGGCCGTGAGTCTCGGATTGGTGAAAGATTCATATAGCGGTCGTGATGAAAAACTATTTTCACGGAGCACCGGCGAATTCACCGGAGTGGGTGTCGGCGGTGATGAGATTAAGCGAATATAACGAATGCGCTCTGAAGTCAGACGGAAGCGAGAGGAACGAAAGTCGCGATGGGGAAGAGCAAGGCGACTCTTCCCGTTAGTTTTCGGACGTCTCGGGGTGACGAGAAACTTCGAGGCCCCAGTTAAACTTCTAGGACTTACTTTAAGTTGTATGATGGTCTGCGTCGTGATATTATGGCCCCGCTCCTGGAGTCCCTAGAAAATTAGGTCGACTACGGGTCAGAAACTAAATATCTACTGGATCGAAAGAAAAAAGTAATATCTTCGGGATCGAGGATATTCGTCGCTGCGAACTGTCCGTCCCGATAAAAATATCCGTCGAGTGTTTGACATTTTCCGCGACATTAAAAATTGTCGCGCCATCGGTCGATCGGGATAATGGATGATGGACGGTGGAAAATTATTCGTGTGTCCCTTGCGAAACTCCGCCATGCCCAGATAATACACATCGCCTACACAGTACAATTTTACCGACAAAACTCGGGAACGTTTATGTAAATCAAATTTATAAGTAAAGAAAAAAAAACACCATTACCAACTAAAGTGAAAGTCAAAGTATCGCTGCGATCTTAAGTATCGCAAATGATCGGCTACGAAGATCGGGACACACCCCTTGGTCCAGCGTACAGTTAACAGTAATTTCCCATGTGCGAATATCTGTACGGTGCCGGAGTTATAAAAACGGCGCGGAACTAGGATAGGCACGATTGCGTAGTCTCATTTGCCCATACCCTGTCCCCGCACAGATGAAAAACGTCACCATGAATGTGCCAACCTTGATTGCCAGTATTGGACAAAGTCTCGAGCCGGCAATATGGCCCAATACTAGAACAGCCCTTGTTGCAAAGTTTTGTTCAACGACCAGGGCCTAGTGCTGATGAACAACTTCACCAAGAGTTGGTCATCGCTAATAGACCGTATTAGATAAAATAGTTTTTTAGATCAAATTTTATGTCCGTCGTAGTACTGGGCATGTACTGATTGCCAGAGTTCAACCAACGCTTTCTCAATAATATCAAAGCATGAAATAGATAAATTACAAATAAACTTTGTATAGAACTCAGTGACTGAAGAATAAATATTGATGAATTTTATGATACTTTTTGAGCGGATCGCGAGATCCCGCTCACAAAGTATGTCTTTACTGATATTTTTAATAAGCTCATAAATTTTTATGGCTATGATATTGACAACGCACTTCAGTTGTAGCTGAGTAAAAATTCGTATGAAGTTAGTGTGACAATATGCAAGCGTTTGCTCAATTGATGTACAACTTTCGAAACGTTGTTCTTCGATATTAGCATAGCCAAGTAGGTAAGATCTGGGACCAGTAATCGTAGGATCGCAGGTTCGAATCCCATCACCGATCGAAAAATTTATTTCGGCATTTTCAGCGCATAAGCGTAAAATAACAACGATACAGTAAACGACGATCAGAGAAATGCATTAAACAAACAGTCAGACGATAAAAACCTACATTTTTTACTGTTTATTGTTATCGTTTTTGAACAGTGGCTGAACATTGGCACGCGGTACTGGCTTGACGCCGACAGCCAGCACTGGGCAGGTGTTATCATTTCAATATCGGCCCGATACTGATTGTGCATTGGATTTGTGCTGGGCCTTGATCGTCAGCCAGTACTGGTAGCTCCGGCACCGGTACTGGACCAGAACTGTGCACATTCTGATATTCGTACATGGGATTGTATCCATCCGCAAAAGAAAACGTACAGGGTAAGGCTACACCGGCAAGCACCACAAGACGCAGCCTCCTAATGATAATTACACAGGCTAAAACAATATCGACGACGTAAAGTCCTAACTAAAACGCACAGTAATACAACGGCGCGTAAGGCTTGACTACGGAAAAAGTAAAAAAAAAAAAAAAAAAAAACGAAACAAAAGGAACGTCGATCGGGACTGTTTGATTCGACAGCAGGCTCAGCCGATCTTCGACGTATTGTTACCTTCAGTGCGACGATTTCCGCATAGCCGAGAGTCCCACCGCGAAGTGTAGTCACCGACCTCTTTAACCCCAAGCCCTGTGCATTGACCCGTAGACGGGAGGAAGATTTCTGGATTTATTATCAACTGTATGATTCTTCACGCTCCAGGAGTCTGAGATAAGTCCCGGTCCCGCTTAGCCAAGTAACTTGATTCCTTTCCTTACTTATCACAAGCACATCCTCGCCTCTATTCGACACCGATCGATCATCGACTACGTCCAAAGTTTTTCTATAACTCTCACCCGAATTGAGTTTTATTAACTGTCCGCGAAAGTTACTTAGCCTCGCGTGATGCATCGAACCGGAGACGAACTTCGACGTTCTTTATTGCGTTATCGCTCGAGTATCTCGGCTTTTTTCGGGCAATTGTCGTCGGATATTGATTCACCAATGAACGAGGGCGACATATCATTGAGCGCGGATAGCTTCATTAACAATTTCAGATAGATACCTTCACTGCAGAAAATACATCGAAGCCTGGACTTCCGAGATCGCCCTTTTGTCCCTTGTCGCCGGCTCGTCCCTGCAAACCAGACATCAATATTTATATTCGCCTCCTCCAGTCAATTAATTCACACGTCGCTAGAGATACGACAAAGATCGAAAAATCCAACGGTCCGTGCGAACCGCCGGGAATCACGAAAAATCCGCCGCTCGAGGCTGATAACTTACCGGATCACCCTTTGGTCCATCCAGTCCAATGGGACCCTGAAATCATAGTGGATGAATGAGCAAACAGACTTCTCGTCGACGACAAGGCGACAGTAGAAGACGTCGATGATCCGTATGTAAACGAGCATGTGCGACAGAAAGAGAGAGAGAGAGAGAGAGAGAGAGAGAGAGAGAGAGAAAAGAAAATTGGAGATTGAATACATTTACGGGCAGTACAGGCTTTGACGGCCACGACGATCACCGAATGGATCCGTAATCGACAGAGACTAAAGATTAAACGAGAAAGAGAGCGAGAGGAAGAGACGAGGCGAGTTAGATAAATAGACATAGTTAAAATTGAAAGTAGAGACGGAATAATGTCGAATTAAAAAAAGAAAAATAAACATAAAAGCTGTACAATACTTCGTCGGAAAGCGTAGTAGTCGACAATTGGATAATGTATTGCGTATTAGTGTTGCGTATTACCAATGTTAATCAACTCGGTTAGGATGGTTGTTGGCAATGCAAGTTTCCAAGTTCTAACTAATACATTTAAGCGATGGGAGGTGTACGTGTAATTGCACCGATTGAGAGTACCCTCCCGGTTCCTCCTCGAATTTCTGGAACAAAAGGCTTGCGGGACTCGTGGTAATGGGGGACTGTAGTCGGATTCCAAAGTTCTAATGCTACTGCGCTACTGCTTGCTGTTAAGGCTCAAATTCTGCATCGTTGCCCCACGGGAATTTTCGTCCGTCTCCGTTCTCGAAAAGTTATCCTCTAAGACGGAGACGCGGAAATCGATGCGGAAGGACGTGCCGAAAGTACACAGTAAAATAATAATAATAATAATAATAATAATTTAGTAAAGTCGGAATACGAAGTTTCGTGAAGATTAATTTTGTTAAATAAGTTAGCAAAACTCGTTGGTCAGGGTTTTAATATACAGACCTGTTCTTTTATTGCCCGCGGCATTGGCAATATCAGTTTGGACTTCTTTTTTTTTTTTTTCTTTTGTAAAAATAAAAACCGGATCGTGGATTTGGAAAATTGACGAATGAATAAGTTGTAAAAAGTACAAATCTTTTTTTTTACTGTGTAACGTTTCAGCACGGTCAATTGTAGCGGTTAGCCGTAATGGCACTGACACGTCCTTCGATTTTAACTCCCTCGAACCTCGCCCTGCCGCCGATTACGTATTGTTAGCTCGACAAATATCGATTACCCGTTAAAAGCAGAAGAAGAAGAAGAAAAAAAAAAAACCTCAAAATTTCGTATGACCATCCCTCACGCACACACACACAAAGCTTCGAAACGGCGCATTAAACACTATTCGCTAATGCACAATCATCGCGCTTACCCTCTCACCAGGCTCGCCTCTGTCGCCTCTGCCGCCCTGAAATGTCCATCGAGTATATGAAATTAAAAGAACTGGACACTTGGCATTGACATTATTAAAATAGAATCGACACTCTCGTTGGCGAGGAGCGAACGAGATTGCGATAACTCTTCGGGAGCAATTTTCTTCGTTGCGAAGTCCTCTGATTCTATCATTAAATTTTCCTTGCACTGCCAACACAAAAAAAAAAAATGAAACAAAAGAAAAGTAAAACGATACTGCTCGGCCTGATAGAGTAATAACGAAGAGACAGATAGAGAGCGAATGAAAGTGAGAGGCATGAGTTTCAGACAAGTTTTCTTTAGATATCCAAGTGTAAAAAAAAAAAAAAAGGAATAATAACAAACGATATACCGGAAAACCATTCCTTCCCGGAGTCCCGGCAACACCCTGTAAAAAGGGGGTTAAACTAATTAAAAAAGATTGGTTGTCGTACGACAGGATATCGTCGCTAGTCAAAAGGCGCATGCATAGCGAAGGCGGAAATTTACTCAGTGAGGAAACAGAACGTTCTTCGCCGAATTTTTGCTCCGTGTGAGCTTTCTGCCGAAGCCGGAGGGGCACGACGGGGGTCTTTGTACATGCGACGTTTTATACGAATAGACGAATTCAGAGGAGAGCGGGGCCAAAACGGAGCATGTTCCGACATTTCAGACGAAACTTTCTCGTCTAGCGGAGAATTTTTTTTTTTTTTTTTTTTTTTACTCATAGTCCTCTTTTGCCCCGCTCATCTCCGCACGCTGTACGTTGAATCGCTGTACCATGTGACATAACTCGTGCGTGTTAAATGTATATATCGACTGGGCGAGCAGTCTGGTGCTTCAACATAATGGATTTTCGCGGTAAAGCAGTGCACGGGGATAAGCTGTTTAGTGGATATGGCTTACACACGCACACGCACACACACACACACACACACACACACACACACACACGCGCGCGCGCGCGCGCGCGCGCATCACTGTACACTATATACATAAGCTTCGGGATTATGTTCATGCTACTCTCGTGGCGCGCTCAAGAGATTCGCTCGCTGGTGCGATCGGATATGAAGCAGTGGTGGAGGCCAAATTCGGCGCGATATTACAATGTGCTTGCAGCTTTTCTCGTTATCGCAGCCGCGCATTTGTATCGTTTGTCTGTCGATCTAAGGAAACTCACCGGTGGTCCTGCGTCGCCCGGATCGCCCTTCTTCCCCTTTTTGCCCCGTTTACCAGGCGGACCCTGCTCGCCCGGAGGACCTGCAAAAGACGATTGAAATACCACGTTAAAATTGAATCGACGTCGTTAGCTTCGTACAGTTATATTATACGTGTGCGTTATTGATACACTTTCATTCCGAACTGAAAAGTCACTTTATCCAATCGCTCGGAAAGAACTGCCAAAGTCTCGAGTCCGCGCAGTAAGCGGGCGTCTATACGTGTATATAGAGTAACGGTGGAGTGGAGTGTATAAAATGATAACGAAGTAGAAGAGATTAGAGAGGAAAAGTCGAACGGGGCGAAAGAGGGAGAAACGGCAGGAAGCTCGGCAAAGCTCACGTCTCCTGTAGCGGAATCGTTGCGCAGTTCAGAGAAAACGTAAACCTAATTTAATGGACGCGAGCGGAGCGTAGTAAAGGCGCGAGGGCACTCGTGGGGCACGGGGAATCGTAGCCCGAGCGCCAGGACGGGTCGAGTAAGCTTTGGCCTTAACGCAGTCGACTTCGTCGTCCGCAAGCTCCTTTCTTCGACAAAACCAGCTGCAACATTTCCCGGTATATTTGCAAACTCCTCGACTACTCGATCTCAGACTCTCTTGCCTGACGGCTTGCGGGTATTATCGTTAATGTATTCCGTCGATCTCTAGCCACTAGCTGTTTCGCCAATTCGAAGACAAATTGTCTCTTGAAATAATCCGTCATTTTCGCTCGAAAGATGCATTTTTCAAACTTTAAGTAACGCATCTCCAATGTGCGTCACTTCCGGGAGAAAAAAAAAAAAAATGAGTTTTTCAAACCAAACGTTATGCACTTTCGATAAAACGTCACTTCCGGTTGGAAAATGGAATTTTCAAGTCGGAAGTATCGCATTTTCCGATGTGATGTCATGTTCGATAAAAAAAAAAATAGATTTTCCAATCGGACATTACGTATTTCTGGTGTGATGTCACTTTCGGCTGAAAAGTGAGTTTTTCAATCCGGAAGTGGTGTATTTCCGATGTGATGTCACTTCCGGTCGAAAAAATGAGATTTTTCAAACCCGAACTGACGTGTGACGTACCAGTGTGACGTCACTTCAGATCGAAAAATTCGATTGTAAAACCGGAAGTTATCCGATAAGACGTCACTTCCGGTTGGAAAATGGTATTTTCACACCGGAAGTATAGCATTTTCGATGTGATGTCACGTTCGGTAAAAAAAAAAATGGATTTTCAAACCGAACATTACGTGTTTCTGGTGTGATATCACTTTCGGCTGAAAAGTGAGTTTTTCAATCCGGAAGTGGTGTATTTCCGATGTGATGTCACTTCCGGTCGAAAAAATGAGATTTTTCAAACCCGAACTGACGTGTGACGTACCAGTGTGACGTCACTTCAGATCGAAAAATTCGATTGTAAAACCGGAAGTTTTTTATTTCCGATAAGACGTCACTTCCGGTTGTAAAATGGTATTTTCAAACCGGAAGTATCGCATTTTCGATGTGATGTCACGTTCGGTAAAAAAAAAAAAAAATGGATTTTCGAACCGAACATTACGTGTTTCTGGTGTGATATCACTTCCGGCTGAAAAATGAGTTTTTCAATCCGGAAGTGGTGTATTTCCGATGTGATGTCACCTCCGGTCGAAAAAATGAGATTTTTCAAACCCGAACTGACGTATTATCAGTGTGACGTCACTTCCGATCGAACAATTCGATTGTAAAACCGGAAGTTTTTTATTTCCGATAAGACGTCACTTCCGGTTGTAAAATGGTATTTTCAAACCGGAAGTATCGCATTTTCGATGTGATGTCACGTTCGGTAAAAAAAAAAAAATGGATTTTCAAACCGAACATTACGTGTTTCTGGTGTGATATCACTTCCGGCTGAAAAATGAGGTTTCAATCCGGAAGTGGTGTATCTCCGATGTGATGTCACCTCCGGTCGAAAAAATGAGATTTTTCAAACCCGAACTGACGTATTACCAGTGTGACGTCACTTCCGATCGAAAAATTCGATTGTAAAACCGGAAGTTTTTTATTTCCGATAAGACGTCGCTTCTGGTTAGAAAATGGGATTTTCAAACCGGAAGTATGGTATTTCCGATGTGATGTCACTTCCGATCGAAAAACTGGATTGTAAAACTGGAAGTTATATTTTTCCGATAAGACGTCGCTTCCGGTTGTAAAATGGTATTTTCAAACCGGAAGTATCGCATTTTCGATGTGATGTCACGTTCGGTAAAAAAAAAAAAAAAAAAAAAAAAAAAAATGGATTTTCAAACCGAACATCACGTGTTTCTGGTGTGATGTCACTTCCGGCCAAAAAATGAATGTTGAATCCGTAGGTGGTGTATTCCCGATGTGATGTCACCTCCCTTCGAAAAATGAGATTTTAAAATCGTAAGTGGCGTATTACCCTTAACGCTACGGAAATCTAAATATCCGGTTTATAAATTCCATCATCCACAGCGAGGGCGCCAAAAGTGCCCGAAACACAGCAACCTTCCGCTACAACGATAGTAATAATATAAAAAATGAATAATCAATATCTGCACATACGGAATAATATAAAAATGAATGTACAATATTTACGGTAAAAGTGCAGAATGAATATGATATGTTATAGTCTGGTCGGATATATCGCGAAAGCTCTGGTAATAATCGATCGCATCCGGTACTCGAAGGGCCAGCGAAAGGATGAGCGAAAGGGGGGGACGCGACCCCGTCCTGTTAGTTTTTTTTTTTTTTTTTGCCGGTAAAAGACCGGACGGGAGATAATTTACAGCGAGGAGAGACAAAGAGAGACAGAGAGAGAGAGACAGAGAGAGAGAGAGAGAGATAGCCAGAGAGCAGAATAAGGGAGGGATAGCGCGAAGAGCGTTCGAATTTCGTTCCGTCTCCTTCTCTTTCCACCGGGTGAATCGCACGCGCCCGCGAGTTCCCGTACTTATACACCTCGGGCTATACGATAATAAACTGAATGGACGAGAAAAGGGGGAGCAGCGAAGTGGGTGGAGAAAGCGGGAGGGAGGGAGAGAGAGAGAGAGAGAGTCCCGGTTCGACGCGGCACAGTTAGCAAGAAGGAAGGGTTGCTCGGGCAGAGAGCCGAGGGAAGGAAGGGAAAAGGTTGAAGCGTATACGTTCCTTTGGTCGTGCGCGCGTATTCGCAGTAAATTGCGAATATCGTTCGGGCAGTAGCTTCGAGAGTAGTATAACACGACCGTGAGCGCCGCAGGGCATTAACGTGAAGCGAGGAGAAACCCTGGGCATAACAGCGGAGGCAGCTGCATTGTAGGTAAAACCGACGTTACGGGATTCCGCGTTGCCGCAGATAATCGGCGTAACTACGGGAAAATTTGGGGAAAAGCACGTTTTGCCTCGAGGGCAAAAGCGTACTAAAATTTGAACACCCTGTCTCGCGATGTGCGGCGTTATGTATAAATACGGACAATGATTGGACAGCGTACCCCGCGCAACGTCCTGTTAATTCACCCTCTGTTAATACGCGTATTCCTTTATGCGCGCGAACGATGTCTCCTCTTATTCTCTCTCACTCGCGATTTTGCCGTCACTCCGACTCCCTCTGGCCATTTGCGAGACTCTTTGTAGTCACCGAATTACGCAGAGGCAACATCCGAAGCTTCCAGCGATAAGCTTACGAAAGAAAAATCTCCTCTACGGTAGTGCTCAGCTCTATACAAAGCGGAGTCTATATAGATTTCTGTAGGCTAATATTTAAACGATGACAAACTTCGTGTTGCGTACTACCAAAGTCCATAGACATTGCCCTTATGGAATAATGGCCGAAGGTATACCGTCGAGAGTGACGCACATCGGCTCGGTGCATGCGTCAATCGGCGGGTACATTTTATTGGTCATGCCGATTTTTCTTGTACGCGTAAAACCGACCAGGGTTTCCGGCTTGCATTACCCGCATTCTCTGTGGCGCAAAGTTATTTGTATGAAAAAAAAAAAAAAAAAAAAAAAAATGAAGAAGCTGTACACTGTTAAAAATTTTTGTTTGAAAATTCATGAAATGTATGTGAAGTTTCATGCATATGCGGTATATGAAATTTCATCGACAAGTATGTAAGATTATTGCGTTACCGGTATATTAGAAACAATATTATTTCTATAGTATTTGTAATAATAACATCATTTTCATATACGGGTGTCTTAATTTTTAATGCCATCACCGGTAATTTTAATATACAGGTATTGCATTTAAGATTAAATTTAGGATTCAATTATTAAGATTCAAATACAATGTATATGAATTATAATTTCATACACCGAGATTGTATATTTCATATAACTTTTTATATTAAACGTATTGAACGTTTATTAAATTTAATACCATTTTTAACAGTGTATATATTATTTGAAAATTCATAAAATGTATGGGAAGTTTTATGCATATACAGCATATGAAATTTCATCGACAAGTATGTAAGAATATTGCGTCATCGGTATATTAAAAACAATATTATTTCTATAATATTTGTGACAACATAATTTTCATATGCGGATGTCTTAATTTTCAATGCCATCACCGGTAATTTTAATATGCAAGTATCGCATTTAAGATGAAATCATTGAAATTCAAATACAATGTATATGAATTCTAATGTCATAAAAATTTGTATATTAAACGTGTTGTAAATGTAATAAAATTTTTGACAGTGTAAAAAAAAACCAAAACAAAAAAAAAACAAAAAACAGCGGCTCAGCGACCGATTAAGATGCGTCAATCGGCGAGTACCATTTTTATTGATCGTGCCGATTTTTCTTATCCACGAACCGGCTTTCCGGCTTGTATTATCCGCATTCTCTGTAGCTTTAAAGTTTGTTTGTACAAACAAAATAAACGAGATATAAAAAAAAAAGAAAAAAAAAAAAAAAGAACGGCGCCTCAGTGGGTACGTATGATATGATTCGAGTCGTCGGGGAAGCGATCGAGTGCCCACTGTGTATCTGGTGTCTTCCAGCTTGTACATCGGTTTTTCTTCTTCTTCTTCTTCTTCTTAAAAAAAAAAAAAAAGAAGAAAGAAAAAAGCAGTCCGACGCTATCGTCGAAACGAAACGACTAACAACCTAGGAATGAGATTGCGCCAGAGTGGCTGTGCGCGCCCTTGGCGCCGCCGGCACAAGTACAAAAAGCTGCGGCTCCCAGAGGGAATTTATTATCTGTCGGAATGAAAATAATTGCGTGCGGCTTCCCTTGCGTTTGTTTGGTTTTTTTTTTTTTTTTTTTTTTTTTTTTTATTCTTTCGCTAGTCGTACGAACGTCTCTCTCTGTTACGTCTTGTTTCTCGACTGATCCTGGACAAACCGATGTAAAGACCCTTCGTGCACTTTATGTCTTCCGTAACTAAGGTTCGAGTATTACGAATACTTGACGGATATTGCTTTCCTCCGGCCGTGGTCTCGACAATCCGCAATATCCGTGTAGTTGAGAATCAAACCTGAACGAATGCCTGTCTCTCGAGTATCATCGGGACGGTTCAGAAAAAGGACATTTTTTTTTTTTTTTTATTTTTCTGCCACCTTTTTGAAATCGTAGATTTCGGTCTCAAATTGAACCTTGCGCAAAGCGATACGCACCTAGGAAAAAAAATCCTAAGAGGTGCGGCATTTGACGTTTGCATCCAAAAAATGCGCCACCTCTCAAACTTAATTGTCAGCGACCGGTCGTTCGGTGGATTTTTTTTATCGATCAAAATATATACCGAATATACATGTAAAAGAGTTTTGGTTGGTTTTTGTATAGCGTCAAAGGGAGGCAGAAGGAGGGTGTAACAAGGAGAGAACCTTGGAAAAAAAAACTTGTAACCCTAAGGGGAACAATAAACAGTTACATACATATACCGAATATACGGAACATATATATATATATATATGTTCTGCGGAATGGGAGATTAACTTTTTGTAATTTTTTTTTTTATCAGACACAATAGACTTCGATTTTTACACTCGTATATAGAAAAATCTAAAAATGTTCAGTAGGGTGAGTTTGTTGAAAAAAATTCTTTACACTCTCCGAAAGTATAGACTGTAATGTGAAATAGAACCTCGCGGACGGCAGGTCAAAGTAAATTATCTTAAGAGATACCGCATGCGTCATTTGTACGCAAACAGAAAGAAGTTGCCGAATTTTTTTGGTACAGACGCTGAATGCGACACCTCTTAGGATTTTTTGCTTGCGCCCCTCCTTCGCGAGG
This sequence comes from Amblyjoppa proteus, assembly GCA_963922035.1. Lineage (NCBI taxonomy): Eukaryota > Metazoa > Arthropoda > Insecta > Hymenoptera > Ichneumonidae > Amblyjoppa > Amblyjoppa proteus. The sequence continues at coordinate 16,221,168 of OY998230.1, forward strand.
TTTAATTTCAGATTGAAATCTATAATTTTGGAGGGTGGAAAGAATTTTTTTCAGCAAATTAACACTACTGGACATTTTTAGAGTTTCCTACATAGAAATGTTTAAAAATCAAAATACAGAATATGTACTTCGGGTTCACTGAAAAAAAAAAAAAATGGCACAAAGTTAATCTCCCAACCCGTAGAAATCAAACAAAAATCAAAATACAGAATATGTACTTCGGGTTCACTAAAAAAAGAATGACAAAAAGTTAATCTCCCAAACCGCAGAAGTATATGTTTCGAGCTAAAAAAACATCTCGCGAGAAGCGGTCGTTGACAATTACCTTTAAAAGGTGTCGCATTTTTAGGTACGAAACGTCGCATGCGGCACCTCTCAGGATTTTTTTGCTAGTGACCGCCTTCGGTGAGGTTCAATTTGAGATCCAAATCTATACTTTAAAAGGGTGGAAGGAAAAATAAAAGGACCTTATTGAGAAACACCCTAATGCCTCCCCCTCGCCCACAATCTACCGGAACAACAACTGTGCAGTGACAAAGATTTGATTTAACAATTTTTTCGTCCACGAACCTCCACAATTATTTTGTTCTTAATTGTACAAAAAATATTCGTAAAATTAAGACATTGTAAAATGGACAAGATTTCTTGTAAAATTAACACGAAAATAATTGTGGACGTTTGCGAACAAGAAACGTTGGTACACATTTGACTGGTGTCCGTTAATGAAGAATAAAAAAAAAAAAAAAAAATACGTTAGATCGAATTCAGTACTTAATTTCTCACCCCGGTAGAGAGATCTCCAGATAGGCGTGGTTCTTGATCTCGAAGCGGCAAATCGTGGCTGTTCTATTCATCGCAGGCCAATGCCGAATGTCCAAATGCCTCAGTTAAAAAAGATTTGATTTACCAATTTTTTTTTCGTCCACAAACCTCCACAACTATTTTGTTCTTAATTGTACGAAAAATATTCGTAAAATTAACAGACATTGTAAAATGGACAAGATTTCTTGTAAAATTAACACGAAAATAATTGTGGACGTTTGTGAACAAGAAACGTTGGTACACATTTGACTGGTGTGCGCTTGATATTTAACCCGTTAATGAAGAATAAAAAAAAAAAAAAATACGTTAGATCGAATTCAGTACTTAATTTCTCACCCCGGTAGAGAGATCTCCGGATAGGTGTGGTTCTTGATCTCGAAGCGGCAAATTGTGGCTATTTTATTAATCGCAGGCCAATGCCGAATGTTCAAGCGCCACAGTTAAAAAAGATTTGATTCAACAATTATTTTGTTCTTAATTGTACAAAAAATATTCGTAAAATTAACAGACATTGTAAAATGGACAAGATATCTTGTAAAATTAACATGATAAGAATTGTGGACGTTTGTGAACAAGAAACGTTGGTACACATTTGACTGGTGTGCGCTTGATATTTAACCCGTTAATGAAGAATAAAAAAAAAAAAAAAATACACGTTAGATCGAATTCAGTACTTAATTTCTCACCCCGGTAGAGAGATCTCCGGATAGGCGTGGTTCTTGATCTCGAAGCGGCAAATCGTGGCTGTTCTGTTCATTGCAGGCCAATGCCGAATGTTCAAGCGCCACAGTTAAAAAAGATTTGATTCAACAATTATTTTGTTCTTAATTGTACAAAAATATTCGTAAAATTAACAGACATTGTAAAATGGACAAGATATCTTGTAAAATTAACATGATAAGAATTGTGGACGTTTGTGAACAAGAAACGTTGGTACACATTTGACTGGTGTGCGCTTGATATTTAACCCGTTAATGAAGAATAAAAAAAAAAAAAAAATACACGTTAGATCGAATTCAGTACTTCATTTCTCACCCCGGTAGAGAGATCTGCAGATAGGCGTGGTTCTTGATCTCGGAGCGGCAAATCGTGGCTGTTTTATTCATCGCAGAGATAATGCCGAATGTCCAAGTGGCACAGTGCTGGAGCGCAGACACAGCGGTCGTGCGTGTGCGAGTGGAAGAATGAGCAAGAGCCGCGAGGACGAGGACGAGGACGAGGACGGCGGGAAGGGCCTCTCGCGCGTGTTCCTTAATTATTACGAATAGCCATGAGCGCGAAACACAACGCTCGGGCGCACGCCTCACCGGGTTAATTAAACTCCTATGCCATAAATCTCAACCGCAACAGTCTCGTGGCTGTAGTACGAAATATGTTTAGTTTAGTCTGCTCAACACAGAGTGCACGCCTTCCTATGTACGGGCAATACAACAACCGGAGTGTACGTGGCTCCTTGCGCGAGCAAGTACGCCTCGCACATTTTTCTTCCTTCAGTTCATACTTATTTATCTCTAGTGCGGTTTCTTTCACACATTACTCGTCGTTTCTCTCTTAGTTATCTTCTCGCAGTTTTCTCTCCTCTTGTGTATTTTTTTTTCATTTATTTATTTATTTATTTTTTTATTGCATAAGCAGTTTTCATTTATGTTCCATTCCGCCGTTGCGGCTGCTGCTGAAGTCTGTTGCTGCCGACGATTCGTATAAAATTTATATCTCTCGTACACCTGCGATCGCGGATTTCTTATCATTGCGAGGAGTGAGTTAAAGAAAAGAAGAAGAAAAAAAAAAAAAAAAACGACGAGGAGGAGGAGAAGGCGAGAGGAGAGCCGAGATATATAGAGAGCGTGGCGGAATTCTCAGCAGGCGAATAAATCGGGCGCACAGGCCAATCGATAGACGCTGAGCATGAAACACATGCCGAGGAGCGGAGATACGAGTCTGCATACATGGGAACATACGTGGCGATATTCTCGTCACGTATTCCGAGTCTAACGGTGCTCGATAGTCGCGCGATATCCCCGATACACGAAGGGGTACAACAGAGGTGCTACAACGTCGCTTTATGATATTCGTGAGCTCAAACTCCGCACCTCGCACGCCCGCGTCCCTCTGGCAATCCTGTTTCCGTGGATTTGTTTCAGACGGAAAAAAAAAAAAACATAGAAAAGTCGAATTCGGTTGATGTATCAGCGAGCTCGTCTCATCTCTCCCTCTGCAATCTTTCGCGAAAGGCTCACGTCCGCGCTGAATCTCGATATATATTTAATGGATCGGTCGTTTGGGAAATCGCCTGACATCACGCCACCGTCCACTTTTCCCCGAGTGACCCGAATCTTCCTCGGCCAGTATAGGCGAATACGTAGGTGTGTACTGTGGCTCATTGGACGAGGACAGATAGGCAGACAGACGGACAGACAAAATCAAGGAGCTCGCATTTTTATCTACAGAGAGCACCTTTTCGTAGCCGATTTTCGCCCCTCGATCATACCGATCTATCGCACCCGGAAAAGTAATTTATTTGGTGTGCGCCCAGCATATAAGGATTTATTTTATTTAAATAAATATTTGTTTGGTTTAAGTAAATATTTATTTGGTTCAAGTAAATATTTTTTTGGTTTAAGTAAATATTTTTTTGTTTTAATTAAATATTTATTCGGTTTAAATAGATAGTAGTAGTAATACGATAATTTCATTGGTCAGAATGTTTATGGGAAGAAGTGGGTATTTAAAAATTGTTCGTTTGTATTTTCCTTTGCCCAATGGGCCATCGATCGGAGTCCTTCAGTCCGTGTAGTTCCTATTTTTCTGATTGTCTGCGAGAAGGAGTGCGATGATGTGTTGGACATGACTCATATTACAGGGCGATTAAATTCGACTATGTGTTGTGAAGTACGTTCAGGATTTCTATTATTGTTTGCGTCGGAAATTTGTGTTTGGGTCTTACATTTGAAGATCGTCTGTTGCATTAGTATGTGATAGTTTCTAGGTGTGTATGCGCGAAGTCAGAGCTTAGGTTGTCGATACGTTCCTTCATCGGTATTATTATGGAGAAGTTCGTATAGTAGGAGATTTGAAGGATTGCGAAGGGGGTTGTTCGGTTGTCTTATCTTGGTGAGTTTTCTTAGCGCTATTGTTTCTGCGGTGAGGATATTTTTTTCGCTAGGTCGTTGCAGTTGAGAAAAAGGGGGTGTCCGTATTCGAGCAGTGGTCGTAGATATGCTTTTGTAGATTTTTTCATGCTTGTTCTATGGTGATCAGATTGTTGCGGTACGTAATTTTGCGAAAGTGTCCTGCTCGAGCGATTTTTTCCATTTTGGTGATTGCTGTGTGTCTATTTAAGGTTCAGTTATCGAGCGTGATTCCTAGGTATTTGGCGGATTTAATGTCGCTATTGTACATTGTTACATATGTAGAATATTCTGTGATGGAATGATTGAATAGTAGCAGTTTCGATCTTGCGGGTTTTAAATAAATATTTATTTGATTTAAATTGATATCTATATAATCGAACTAAATCTTTAGTTAAATGAAATAAATAATTTTTCGGTATTCGAGAAATGTCTCAAGATACTCCGTCCCGAGGAGATTATCGCAAAGATCGTGACGCCTATAGGACAAGTTGGAATGCTGGAATCGCGATTGCACGCGTACCTTACGCATATGTCGTCCGAGGATGCGGGAACAAAATGAGAGACTCGTTTTGTTCGTCGTGCGAGCTCGGGCTTCGAGTATTTTTTGGGATCGGAGCAATATAGAGCCGTCAAGCGAAGGGATCGGTCATTCTTCGCCGCGAGACACCTAATAATCCTAGCGAACCAATACGCGTGGGATAATGCGTATACGTGCACGCCGCCGAGGATGGAGGAAGAAAGGGCCGACTGGTCGAGCCATAATTACCTTAAATGGTATACGATCAAAGGGAGCCAGCGGCGGAGCAGCCGGGGGTTGCCTGGCCTCAGCAGGAACAATAATACAGTGTGTGGCCACGCTTGAATCTTGATTCATGCTGTTTGCCCTGACGCTTGCCTCTCGATTCTCCTATAGCGCCACTCCAGGCTTCTCTCCCTCGCTCCCCGATGTCGATAGCCATTCGCCAGTACCGGCAGCAGGGCCCGCAAGACAACAAGAGCATCACGAACAGCAGCAGCAGCAGCAGCAGCAGCAGCAGCGGCAGCAACAGCAGCATGAGCCGCAAACACTGGCCTGCAGGCTGCTCTCAGGCGAGGGATGCTGGCGATCTCTCCGTTTCTCTCTTTTTCCCTCGGACGTTTCTCTCCCGATTCTCCGCCACTATAGAGCCGTATGCGGCTATGACTCCCGAGTGCGACCGGTAAACCGCCCTGTGTGTCGCAGGGGTGTGCGCTGATGTATGGTCAAAGATACGCCGGTACGAGCGGTCGACCACCGCCGCCAGAACCGGCCGCAGCATCGATGCCCGACCGATATACTCCTCTATTTCTATCTGGGAGCGATATTACCGTGAAAAGCACCGATATACGCCCCCGCCCTCTCGAGGTCCCACTCTCGATCCTCGGCCCTCGAGTGACCGCAGCGCGGTCCGCACATTTATCCTTCAATGCGGACCATTCGAGCCTTATGCGCTTGAATTTTATTATAAAAACGACGGGAATACATTCGGGGAATGGGCGTTTAATTGTACAGAGGGGGAAATAAATTTCATTGCGTCGCGTTTGTGAATGCACAGTAGTTATGTGCGGCGTGGAGGAGCTGACGTGCCGGATTATACGTGCTCTCGTCGCGTTCTCATTTTTTTTTTTTTTTTTTTTTTTCCACCGACCTTTCAGCGTGTACGTGTGTACTTGACTCACATCGGGCCGGCGTGCTCTTTGGCCAAAGAAAAAAAAAAAAGGGTTACGCGCACTTGTGCCGGTGCGAAAGGAGTTCGTACCAAAGTGATCAAAGCGGTATTATGGAATAGCGATGGTTCCGAATGGAAGTCGAGGGTCCCGCGAGTGGTCGCAATACGAACGGAGTCGGGACTGCCGCGAATCCCGGCATCAGCAACATCGGCGGAATGCCTCTGACTTTCCGGGGCCCGGTTCTTTGGCCGCCGAGTGAACTTTATGACCGAAACTGGACACGTAACGCCGGTTGCCGTGGGCTGCTCTGTACGATCGTCGTTGACGTCAAGCGCACGGCTACACGTTTATTGCCTTTCGGAGAGGTCGTACGTCGACGTGTGGTCGTCGTCGAAGCCGAATGTTATCCCCTAGTCGGGATCACTCAAGCGTCCTGAGACTTTCTCTCGGGATGCATGCGTGACTGGATGTCTTCGCAGGATCGGCGCACTTCGATGTGTGGCGAGCGCAACGTCGAAAGCGCGGAATGATTTTCATATTGGGCATCGAATATCGGCGTCTTCGAAGGGATACTCCGAAGTGGAAGTCGATTTCGTTGGAAGATCGTCGAGTGGCAAAACTCTTCGACCGGATTAAGTTCGTTTCAATGAGGCACTGATTTCGTCCTGATTCGTGGACCGCAGTTATTTCCCTTTGCGGTGGCTACCGGCGAACTGCGAGGCAACAAGATACCGGCCGGATTTCGCTCAACCCTGGAGGACCGCAGAGTTATCTTCCAGCGGCCAGAGCAAGATTCCCTCGGACCAACGATGCCGTGGCACGCATCGCCGGTTATACCCGACGAGGTCCAATGGCATCTTCTCGAGTGGTGAGGAGAAAGAGGATAACAAAAAAAAATGATCGCGGGAGATTTATAGACGGAGGTGGGGCGAAGGAGATAGAATGGGGGGGGGGGGGGGTCTCGAGTGGCCGGTCGATTTAACAGAGAGAAGATCGTGAGGAGGATCTGGATACGATGGCAATGTTCGGAGCGATGTTGCTCAAGGATTGTTTCAATTTTAAAAAGGAGACTCGGAGAATAAAGAGACTCTTTCCCCGCTGCCAAGAACAGAGGTAGAGGTGAATATACAGTGGAACTCTGTTTATGCAAGGCAATGCGGGATGAGCGTACGCCGGATAAGCGACATCTCGGATAACACGGATAACATACTCAATTCAAACTTTTACTATGATTATATAATTTCAAACACAACACACCAATTCGTGTGAACATTAACTTTATTAGGTAAATTAGTTATTTTTTAAATATAATTATAATTTCGTTAATTAACATTAATTTCATACAAACATAAACCATTGACTCTAAAGTCGGAACTGTTGTATCTGTAGCTTGCGACACAAAGACGCAGCAAATTTGTATAAGTTCAAGCGCGTATGTGACGCACTTCGTCACATACGCGCTTGCGTCACATTCGCCCTTTACGGACTTCGATCCGTACGGCGTTTCATCCGAGTTTTTCGTATTGTCCGAGTCTACACATCGATTTATTGTCTCGGTTAAGGTGAAGCTGGAACTTTCTGTTTTACCGATCGAACAAGGCGATCTCGTAGTTTTCACTGTGCGTCGTTACTATGCAACGGGGTATGCTTAAAATCTTGCAAGACTGCATTAATAACATAAACGATTCGGCGTGCACTAGAATTTCGGTCGAAATCTTGCGAGAAATAAAGAAAATTGAGCATTACAAATTGTCGCGAAAATCGACATAGCCGCTGAAATGTCAACGGCATCCGTTCTGTAGGATATAAAAAAATTCTAGATCTCGCATATACGTCAAAAGAGAGTGCATGCCGATTCTTTAAAGTTCTTCGAATATTCGAAAACCGTCGGAAAGTTGCTCACACGCATAGTGTAGATTGGGTTCACTTAGTCTATCGACTTGTGACTGGTGATCAGAGCCGATGACATCGGCTGCATTGTAGTTTAGGACACGATGCAGAGCCACCTGTGCGTCAATCGTGACACTATACTAAAAAAAGGGACCGAGAGCGATAGGTGCGCGGTTGGTGTGTGGCTCTGGCGGTCCCCAAAGTCAAGCAGTACCGCTCGCGGTCAGTACTTGGATGGGTGACCGCCTAGCCGCGAGCTGGCTGGCGCATCCGAATCGTGGAGCGGGAGGTAATTTTCTCGGAGATTGGTGATTACCCTGTAGGAACACCAATTTCTGGGGAAAGAGCCGTCTGTGTATGGCCAGGTTTTCCGCAGTTTCCCTGTGCCCTTGTGCGAATGCGACACAGTAAGGGGGTAAGTCGGCTGCGGACGCAATCCGGGGGGGAGGTGGGGTGTGTAAAAGGGGAAGGACCCCGTACAAGTGGAATACATATATATACTAAAAAAAGGATCTAGTAAAAATTACCAATCACCTGAGAAATATTACCATAGTACATAGTAGTAGAGCGTTAAGGGACCGGTAGGAAGTACCGGATTTATAAGAATTATTCTTAGATATTATGGTAAAAATTCTTGGATAATCTCAGACTTTCTACCGTAGGTGGCGCGCATGGTGCTGTACTATCTATAAGCTATGATAATTTTTCTTAGATGATCGGTAATTTTTTAATGGTTCCTTCTCTCAGTGTACGGTTAATGCACTTTCGCAAACTATAATATTCGGTTTTCTTAATTCCTCGCAAGTCAACAATCGAAATTCGACTGCACACCTTTATGTCAATATTGTATTATTGTCAATATATGTCAACATATGCAGTATTGTCAATGTATGTCAACAGGTAAAGCACGTTAAAAAAGGGGAGAAAAAAAAAAACAGCTCCAGCATCCCCTTAGGGCGGAATGCTCGGATGAGTTTGGTGTTTCGAATAAGTCGGAGGCTCGGTTAATCGAAAGGTCGGATAAGCGAGGTTCTACTGTATGAACCAAAGAATAAGTACGGAATACCGCTGGATTGTGGTAAAGGAGCAGTGAATGACGAAACATTCACGATGAAAATAAAAGCTTCCGCCCTCCTTGAGATATAGTCGTGGAGAATATGTCGAGGGTAAAAAATTTCTGCGCTCCGATTCAGTTGTTGTCGGTGATGCTCGTGATTCGGCGGCCACTGCTGGGACATACTGTACTTTACGTGGCTATAGAGAGACACTCGACGCCGAGGACGGAGTGCACTAGTCGCGAATGACGGAAATAACGAGGAAAGTTGCGTTAAACAAGCAGACGGCCGGACGGCTGCTGCTGGAGAGCATAGAGCACCCCCCCCCCCCCACCCCCCGACTACTCGCATAAGGGTAAGGATGGCGACGGCATTTTCACTTAGTTACACCCGGCATGAGTAGTACTCGTTCGAATTTAAATTTTCCACTGCGCTGCCGGGGCCGTAAAGAGCCGTACGCTCGAGAGGTGAGCCCGGAGAGATGATGATTGCAGGGCAACGAAGAGCACAAGTAAAAGCGTGATGAGGCCAAACGGTACTTTATCTAAAATGAATCTAAATTTTTTTTTTTTTTTATGTTCCACGTCAAAACGACGTGAAACAGAGTGAGTCGATAATGAAACATCCATTTTGTTTAACAACCTTTAACATTTTGGGCTAAATGTCTCGGGTAACTTTAAAATTATGTGCACCAGTTACATTCAGCAAAGGGTCAAAGTAAGAGTGTTACATTCAGTGAAAGCGTAACGAGGCAAAATCGTACTTTGTCTGAAATGAATGTATAACATTTTTTTTTATCTTCCACGTTAAAACGACGTGAAACAGAGTGAGTGGGTAACAAAAAAAAAATCCATTTTGTTCGAGGCTCATTGAACATTTTGTGCTAAACGTTTCGTAAAACTTTAAAATCATGGTAACCGTTTCGTATTTTTGTTTCATTGGGTCAAGAGTTACATTTAGTAAAAGGGTCACGAGGTCAAACGGTACTTTATCTAAAGTGAATCCACAATTGTCTGCTCTTCCATGGTAAAACGACGTTAAACAGAGTGAAACGATAACAAAAAAAAAAATCCATTTTGTTCAAAGGTCTTCAACTCTTTCGACTAAGCGTTTGCATAACTTTAGAATCATGGCGAAAGTTTATTTATTTATTTTTTTTTCATCGCGCAACAGTGTTGCATTTAGGAAGAGTCATCATGCTTCTATTAAATGTAATACTTTTGCGCAATGACAAAAGAACAAACCGTTGATGAGACTGTGCACAGCTTCGTGACACGTGCACAAATGAAAAAAAAACAAAAAAATGGCTTTTATTTTATTTAATATAGCGAAGCAGGATTAGGATCGCTCGAGGAGATTGAGAATGCACTTCTCTCGAGATAATAACGCGCTCGCTATAAAAAAAAAAAAACACTCAATTTAATAATACTTTATTGAATTCGGCGAAAGAGACTCGCGACAGCGGAGCTGCGTAAGCTCGGGATTTTTACTCGCAACGACACGTATTGTCGGTGTGATCGTCGGACGAGCAGTAAAACAAAACGGAAGTGGCGATCGTACCGGGAGACGAGCGACGGACTAGGGGAGAGCGGTGAAAAATGGCACAGCGGGGCAAAACGGGATGAGACAAAAAGCAATTTTTCAGTAACTTTTGGATGGTGGCGATGGTGGTAGGTGGGGTTAAAATGGGTTTGAAAATCCGGATGTATCGTTGGGACAAAATTGGGCATCCAAAAATTATTGTAAGATTGAGTTTTACCCTCGCTGTTCCGTTTAGCCCCGCTGTGCCATTTTGCTCCGGTCTTTCCTACATTACACAACAGTCGAACTTAAAAGGTACTGAGACTTCTTGAATTCAGACTGAGGTTTGACTTTTGAGTGCATTGCTACACACTGCTACACATTCACTCTATTCGGATACGCACACATGCTTGAACAAGGCGAAACGGTACTTTAGGTAAAATGCATTAAAAATGTTGTTACCTTCCACATTAAAACGACGTGAGTCGGTACCAAAAAATCCATTTTGTTCGCGAGTCTTTAACATTATGGGCTAAACATTTCACATAACTTTAAAATCATGGCAACAGTTTCTGCTTTTTTCATCGCGCCAAGACTCTCATGTTTACCTCGCGCGAGTCGAGAATTCATTTGACGTCTAAAATTACACCCCGAAAAGTTGATATCAAGGAAATATCACGTCGTGGCGTATGAGTGTTGTCCTTACTGTCTCCGTTTAGCCCCGCTGTGTCATTTTGCCCTGGTCTTTCCTACATTACACAACAGTCGAACTTAAAAGGTACTGAGACTTCTTGAATTCAGACTGAGGTTTGACTTTTGAGTGCATTGCTACACACTGCTACACATTCACTCTATTCGGATACGCACACATGCGTGAACAAGGCGAAACGGTACTCTAGGTAAAATGCATTAAAAATGTTGTTACCTTCCACGTTAAAACGACGTGAGTCGGTACCAAAAAATCCATTTTGTTCGCGAGTCTTTAACATTATGGGCTAAACATTTCACATAACTTTAAAATCATGGCAACAGTTTCTGCTTTTTTCATCGCGCCAAGACTCTCATGTTTACCTCGCGCGAGTCGAGAATTCATTTGACGTCTAAAATTACACCCCGAAAAGTTGATATCAAGGAAATATCACGTCGTGGCGTATGAGTGTTGTCCTTACTGTCTCCGTTTAGCCCCGCTGTGTCATTTTGCCCTGGTCTTTCCTACATTACACAACAGTCGAACTTAAAAGGTACTGAGACTTCTTGAATTCAGACTGAGGTTTGACTTTTGAGTGCATTGCTACACACTGCTACACATTCACTCTATTCGGATACGCACACATGCGTGAACAAGGCGAAACGGTAGTTCAGCTAAAATGCATCAAAAATGTTGTTATCTTGGAAGACGATGTGTAAAAGACTGAGAACCATAGCAAAAAATCCATTTTGTTCGCAGGTCTTTGACATTTTGCGCTAAACATTTCACCTAACTTTAAAATCATGGAAACAGTTTCCTCTTTCTTCATCGCGCCAAGACTCTCATGTTTACGTCGCGCGCGAGTCGAGAATTCATTTAACGTCTAAAATTACATCCCGAAAAGTTTATATCAAGGAAATATCACGTCGCGGGGGGGTATCAGCTCACGACCGGGGCATTCGTCATTCGGGTTTCTCGTCGCGTACCGTCGGTCTGCGTAAGCGTGTTTGTGAACATAGCGCTGTAATCGCTTACATCCAGACGTGAAATGCCCCGACGCCGATACGCCAATACACTGTAAGCGTGGTCTGTAAGTTTTTGGCAACATATGGTACGACCGCGGAAGAACGAAGAGGTTCGAAGGGTGGCAGGAGCTACGCGGAGGCACGTCCAGTTCGTCCAGGCCGTCGAACGCCCGGAGGAGGCGGCGGCAGTACGGGGTGGCGAGATGGAAAAAAAAGAAAAAAAAACGAGGCCGAGGGAATAAAATAGAGAAAAGTCCGAAAGCGGACACAGAGGAAAGAAAAAGGAGGGCGCGCTGTAGGCGGCGGCGAAAAACTAATTTCGTCGAGTTTTTTTTTTTTTCCCTCTCTCTCTCTCTCGCGGTGACGGATGCGGCAGGAAGAGAGAACGAGGAGGCTGGGAGAGGATTGTCCGATTGCCGGAGAGGAAGCGAAGAGGACGAGGGGCAACTGCGAGCGAATCTGTGTGGACGCGGGACGCACTGCGTAGGGCGAACGACGCCGAAGACAATAGAGAAGGGCAAAGAGAGTTTGTCGGGACGAGGAGACCGAGAGGGCCCGTGGGGGCAATGGAAGATCCGTGCTCCCCTTAACGAAGATTAATTAGTTAATGGCGAGGTTTGTTTAGTCGCTTGGATCTTCGTTGTATCGCCGCCGGAAATGGACTGCAGCGCTCTAGCTCCGCCACTACTCTCCTTCCTGTGCACTATTTTTTGCTCCGCGGCGACTCGCGCAGTTAGCCGATAAAAGTTTCCCCCTCCCCCCTCCCCCCCCCAACCGACGAATCAATCGACGGTTTCAACTCGGTATCGGCTAAATTCCGAGATACATTTCAGAGAAAAATACCAAAGTTTCTCGCCGACGTCACTTCAGCTTTGAAAATCTCAGTTCTCAAACGTAAGCGACCTATTTCCGGTATGACGCGACTTCCTGTTGAAAAATTTGATTATCAAACCGGAAGTGACGTCGCGGAGGAGGTTTAAAAATTTTCACCGCCAAGCAGTGGCGCAGTTGCATTGCCCGCGGCTGATTAACGCTCGGAAGAGCGGTGGTTTCGCTTTGTTTACATTGAGAAAAAGAAAGAATGGTCGGTTTAACCAAAAGTCGGGGTAGCATTCAAAGCGATTATTTGCTTCAAGCGATTAAAAACTTGTGGACTCAAACGTTTTTGTTGCACCAACCAAATAACACCTTTGAACGTATGCAAGCGCGCCACGGTTAATCCATCCATTTATTTTTTTCCCTGTGTGCCGGCCGGAGAAGGCCCGATATGGCGTTTTGACGCAAGACCGATGGTTTCGCTCTGCCTAGACTGAGAAAAAAATAATGGTTGGATTAACCAAAAGTCGGGGTAACATTCGAAGCAGTTCGTTGCTTTGGTACAAATAAAGCATCGGTTCTTTTAAACAATCATTTGCTTCAAGCTATTCAAAATTTGTCGACACAAACATTTTTGTTGCACCAACAAAATAACGTATGCAAGCGCGCCACGGTTAATCCATCCATTTATTTTTTCCCTGTGTGCCGGCCGGAGAAGCGCCGATATGGCGTTTTGACGCAAGACCGATGATTTCGCTCTGTCTAAACTGAGAAAAAAGAATGGTTGCATTCACCAAAAATCGGAGTAACATTCAAAGCTGTACTTTTCTTTGGTACGAATAAAGCATCGTTTTGTTAAACGATTATTTGCTTCAAGCTATTCAAAACTTGTCGACCCAAACATTTTTGTTATACCAACGAAATAACACCTTTGAACGTATCTAAGCGCGCCACGGTTAATCCATCCATTTATTTTATCCCTATGTGCCGGCCGGAGAAGGGCCGATATAGCGTTTTGACGCAAGATCGATGGTTTCGCTCTGCCTAGACTGAGAAAAAAAGAATGGTGGGATTAACCAAAAGTCGGGGTAACATTCAAAGCTGTTCTTTGCTTTGGTACGAATAAAGCATCGTTTTGTTAAACGATTATTTGCTTCAAGCGATTCAAAATTTATCGACACAAACATTTTTGTTGTACCAACGAAATAACACCTCTGAACGTATCCAAGCGCGCCGCGGTTAATAGGTTAATCCATCCATTTATTTTTTCCCTATGTGCCGGCCGGAGAAGCGCCGATATGGCGTTTTGACGCAAGACCGATGATTTCGCTCTGTCTAAACTGAGAAAAAGGAATGGTTGCATTCACCAAAAATCGGAGTAACATTCAAAACTGTACTTTGCTTTGGTACGAATAAAGCATCGTTTTGTTAAACGATTATTTGCTTCAAGCTATTAAAAACTTGTCGACTCGACCATTTTTGTTGCACCAACAAAATAACATCTTTGAACGTATCCAAGCGCGCGACGGTTAATCTCCATTTATTTTTCCCTATGTGCCGTCCGGAGATCGCCGATATCGCGTTTTGACGCAAGACCGATGGTTTCGCTCTGTCTAAACTGAGAAAAAAGAATGATTGCATTGACCAAAAGTCGGAGTGACATTCAAAGCTGTTCCTTGCCTTGGTACAAATACAGCATCGGTTTTTTTAAACAATTGTTTGCTTCAAGCTATTCAAAACTTGTCGCCTCAACCATTTTTGTTGCACCAACAAAATAACACCTTTGAACGTATCCAAGCGCGCCACGGTTAATGGGTTAATCCATCCCATTTATTTTTCCCTATGTGCCGACCGGCGAAGCGCCGATATGGCATTTTGACATACGGCGTCCAGTCTGGAGTCAGCGACGTGCAGTTTTTCCAGTTACCGTGCAATCCCATCTGGCTAAAGGGAAGAAACAAAGTTAAAAGCCTCCGAGGCAACCGACGGTCGGAGAACCTGGCCAAGTCTATTATTAGCATTGTCCGTACATCGACTTCAGTCGTGACGTTTTCTCGTTCCCGTCGACGTCGCGGCGCTCGCTGGAGATAAGCAACCCAGATCCGTGACGAAGACACAAAGGCGAGTCAACGACACTGGGATCGAGCTGTCGGACGGATGTTGTTGATCCGCAGGTAACGTCGTCAGTGCGCGCAGCAAAGAGAGAGAGAGAGAGCTCTGCGGCCGCGGCGCGTCGAATGGCAAAGAATTGCGACGACCATTGCGATAAAAATGGCTCGCGGCCGTGGCACGGATCCGCGGATGTCCGCCCTGCCGGGGGACAATCGAACACTGTGACGCAACGAAAGGAATTCAGCCTGTCGCGAAGTAAATTAGATTTCCGCCACTGACTGACCAGGAGCGCGTCGTCGACGGAACGCTCCACCGGGGGGGGGAATCGCCGACCGAAAGAAACGTCCGCAGTGCCACTATAGATCACCTGCTTGTCCGATCCATGATAAATGAACAGGTGAGACAGCGGTGCGGAAGGGAGGGCGAAAGACTCGAGCGCGAAATGCGATTATCGGTGAGAACTCGAACGGCGAGAGAGAGAAAAAGGGAGGGAAGAAAGCGGAGACGCAGGCTTGGAAGATGTGCGGCAAAAGAACGACGAACTCACCGCCAACGGTGCGGAGCGTCGGGATGAGCGGGTCGAGGATGCGCCCATTCACGCCAAGGCGAAGACGAAGATGCGGAGGCGAGAGGAATGAGAGAAAAGAGGGACCTTTCCACCGATAGGAGAGCTCTGGGCTTATCTCAATATTCTCCTTCAGCGATTCTATTCAGGAGCCGAATGAGCCGAGAACGGTGTCCCTGCGGTGACTCCTCGGGGCTCTCGGGGCGGCTATATCTTCACCGGGAATCAGCGGAATGGCGTTGTCCCGAGCCCTGCCGCGTCGTGCATCGCCTAACACGAAGGGACGGCAGGAAACGAGTCGTGCGAGCAAGAGCGCACCGATTGACGGACGCTCCGGCTTCAATCGATGTTACCTCTCGAACGCAGGGCTATACGAACTGGGTACATGCGCAAATCGATTACACTCTCTTCTAGGTGCGTGTACAAATGACGATGCGCGAATACTTTAAGGGGATGCCGGAGCCGTTTTTAACTCCCCGCTTACCGTTTTCGTCGACGAAAACGCAACCAAACAAAAAAATAATTCATTTGACGACAATCGTTCATTTGGTTTAAGTGAAATATTTATTTGATTCAAGTAAATATTTATTTCATCTAAGTTAATTATTTACTCAATTTAAACAAATATTTGTTTTATTTAAGTAATTGTTTACTTAATTTAAATAGATATTTTTCTTAAATCAAACAAACGGTGGCCTTCAAAGAAATTATTTTTTTCGGATGCAAGACGAATTCTTCAAGTTAGAATTATTAATATGTTACGCGTATGTCTCAAATCGTGTAGGACTATAATATTGACATAGACGCTTCAGCGTTTAGTCGATTTTTCATTGACGACGTACGGGGAATTAAGAAAATCGAATGGTATACAGTTGGAAAAGCGTAAGCATCGTTTACGATTGCCACACCAGTGGCTCCATATCGTGTCCTACCACATTCATGCGCTTTTTGCCGGTTCTGATCACTTGTCACAAGTGAGTATTGAACGTAAACGTAGAATACACTTTGGTAACGATTTTGAGATATTCGAGAAATTTCAGAGATTCGGCGCGCGCACTCTCGTTTCACGTATGTGAGTTCCAGAATATTTTACATCCCACAAAATAGATTCGGTTGAAATTTTGAGCGGCCATGTTGGTTCTCGCGACAATCCGTAATATTCGATTTTCCTCCATTCCTCGGACGTTTTCAACCAAAATTCAAGTGCACGCCGAAGCTTTTATGACTAGTGTTACCGCAAAATTTGAAGCACATGCGTGCACGTTAATGATGCAAAGTCGATTATACGAAATCGTCATGTTCCGTCGGTAAAACAGAGCGGTCCAGCAAGCCCCTTAATTCTCTCCAGCCGGGGTCTCCGAATAAGGATTATTTATAGACAGCGAATTGTATTAGTGGCAAAGTTTCGTAACGCCCGAGGATGTCCCTTGTAACGGCGAGGCCTCATCGGCGAAGGTAATTATACGGATTTGCATACCATTCATGAGCTCAGCCACGGCCGTTGATGAGAGAAAAAAAAAAAAAAAAAAAAAAAAAACTGGTTCCGCTGATTAAAATATTGGATAATCCCGGAGCGATGTTCGACACTACGAGCGTCATGAGAGTTCCGCAGGATATCCGTGAGAGATTACCGCGGCCCGTCTGTCGGACGTATCGGTATTATTCCCATGACAGATCCACGGATCCGTCGAAAAGCGCCGCGCTCCAGCTCGGCTGCCATGTTCCATTTAATAGCGAATCTATCTCTCGTCGCTAATTCGCCGCAACAGTTCTCCACTTTCTTCGCCCTGTAAATCCACGAGCTCCATGCAAACTTGGGTATTTCCATCGCGCTTCATTATCCATAATTACCGCTGTGCGCCTAACCCCCCCCCATGCCCCTTCTCCCCCCTGCGCAGCCGTCCGTCGCTCGTTCGATCGGTTCACCTCACGGATACGGTACCGAACACCGTAATCTACCCAATTGACCGATAATTATCAATTACGAGGTACAAATTATCGACTACGGCGAATAACGTACAAATCGGTCTTTGATTATTTTTGTACAGTCGACTTGCTGAGGTCAGTGTCCCGTCGCGACGGATTATTTTTTAGAGTCCGCACGTCGAGACAAACAGGAAGAGGCATTTTCCGGTTGATATTATTATTATATATATATACATATATATAAAATATAGATTTTCATAAAGCTAATCTGATCTACTTTTGTGTAGAAAGCTTCTGCACTGGGAAAAATAAATTGTTGGATTAACCGAGGTGAGATTTCGTTCAAAGGTTTTGTGATTGGGACGACAAATATGTTTGTTTGAATCGACAAATTTTGAATCGATTGATGCAAATAATTATTTTGCAACGTTATGGTTTGTTCGTGACAAACAGCGGCTTTGAACGTATGAAACGGCGACTTTTAGTTAAAACAGCCATTTTTTTTGTTTGTCAATGTATGGAAAATCGTTTTCTGTGATTATTTAACTTACGCGTAAAAGAAGCTTTGTCGGTAAAAGAAAATAATCGCGTTTGAAAAATATTGTTGCTTGATAAAAAAAAAAAAAAAAAACAACAACAACAAAAAACAACAAAAAAATCACTAATTTTTGCAATATTCACTACAAAGATTGTAGTTACACGGCGCTTCCGGGCCAATGTTCATGTATTTTTCCCCACTTGTCACGAATCTGCCACTTATTTCACTCTTAACTCAACATTTGACACGAAAACTCGCGTCAGTAAAAAACAACACTAACTTCTCCTAAAATCCAAAAAATGCCAAATCTCATAGCATTGGAACGGTTCGACCAATCTTCGTCAAATTAAGATAATAGTCGCTTCGTCTCCAACGTTTTAGCCCCATAGCTCAATAATTGTAAGCGCATGGCACATACGGTTTTTTTTATCAAGGTTCAAAAATCGCCTACAATGTTTATAACCGAAAGCATTTTGCCAATAATTTAACCAGATATTGAGGACTACCTACCTACATACTGCACACACAATACTACCTACATAGCTTTTTTCCACGAAAACAAAGCTCCCTCCACGAAGGAAGCAGAATTGAAGTACAGGGCAAATAAAAGAATCGAAATGTGAAAAAAGGAGGATAAGGGCAACTCAACATTTGACACGAAAACTCGCGTCAGTAAAAAACAACACTAACTTCTCCTAAAATCCAAAAAATGCCAAATCTCATAGCATTGGAACGGTTCGACCAATCTTCGCCAACTCAAGATAATAATCGCTTCGTCTCCAACGTTTCAGCCTCAAAGCTCAATAATTGTAAGCGCATGGCACATACGGTTTTTTTTATCAAGGTTCAAAAATCGCCTACAATGTTTATAACCGAAAGCATTTTGCCAATAATTCAACCAGATATTGAGGACTACCTACCTACATACTGCACACACAATACTACCTACATAGCTTTTTTCCACGAAAACAAAGCTCCCTCCACGAAGGAAGCAGAATTGAAGTACAGGGCAAATAAAAGAATCGAAATGTGAAAAAAGGAGGATAAGGGCATTTGGGCAAAGTGGATTGGCGGTATATTGGGACCGTTGTGCGCCGTTTGTCAATAACCGAAGCTATCGATCAGGTCGGTTGCGTTGCCTGCTACGGCCCTTCGACAGAGGCGAAAGCGCGTCCGGCATGGATGCATGAACGGACGCATGGGCGTATGGACCAGTGTCCACAGAGACTCGCTCTGAATATCGGTAGCCGAGGATGAGTCTATGTACGCGTGTGTTAGTACACCAGAGCGTGTGCGCGCCAGGGCTATTTCCGATCGCTCGGAATGCCTCGGGGCGTGTAATTTTGTTTTTTACGTCCCCGTTGTATATCTCCGACTCCGCCGCCTCTTCTTATTTGGGCTTCCGGCTTGCATAATTCTCCACATCCACTTCGTAAGCGGCAGCAAAGGAGCCCGTGCGCATGTACTCGGATATGTAAAATTGAGATGTGCATGCACACAAATGCGGACACGGCGATGAGAAAAAAAAAAAGAAGATTGGTCGGATGCCCAACGACTGCGTACGAATGAATTTTTAGTCGGTGCAACTGAAAATATTAGTTCGCTCCGAGGCGAAGCGAAGTATGCACGAAGTACTCCGAAAAAAGGGTTTTGTAACATTAACCTCACAGCTGAGGTCACGGAAAAATCGGTTTGAATAAATCCAGGCGCGTTTAATTAGGCTGCACCATTGTTGAGACAATAAAACTGGTGTGATTGTGTCAATTGCGTATAGCAGTTATTGCGATTACAAGGTTGGTTCAAAGTTAACCAAAACTGCATTAAATCAATAACTTTTTTTTCGATACAATTGCCTACTCTGTTCGGTCAAACATACTCTTAGTTGGGACAATGAAATGATTTTTTTAATGGTGATGTAACTTTTTTACTCAACTTAACTAAAGATTTCCTTCGCCACCTGCAACCGCCCGATTTGGTTGATTCAAACAAACTTCGTTTGATCTTACCAAACCCCTTTTTTCTGTGTAATACATATTGTAACGAATGTGTTGCTGACTGAATGACTTAGTTAGGTTTGACAATGGACGAACGAACGGACGATCGATGCAAGATCGATCGTCATATAAAACAGCATTGATCGGACTTTCAGAGAGCACGAACGTTTGACAGTTCATACCCGAGATACTTAATCGTGATTATACCAATGATATCCGTCCCAAAACCTAATAAGCGCGTTATTCATTCCCACAGTCTTACAATATATATTTTCTATATCTGTTCCACCTCTACGGGTTCCTTCTACTTTTTACCCCCCTCCCCCGATTGCCCCCGTAGCCGACTTACCCTCTTAGCGTGTCGCATTCGCGCAAGAAACTGCGGAAAACCTGATCATACACAGACGGCTCTTTACCAAGAGATTGGTGTTCCTACACGGTAATCACCAATCATCTCCAAGAAAATTACTTCCCGCTCCACGATTCGATGCGCCAGCCAGTGGCCAGGCGTTCACCCATCCAAGTACTGACCGCATGCGGTAATGCTTCACTTTGGAGACCACTTCGCACACCAATCGCGCAATGAAATTCAAGCGTGTAATGCGCGAGGTAATATTTTGTCGCACCGATATAAGATCGGTTGGACAACCGGCGATCGTTTATCCTCGCGCTTCCCAATTTGTCCGAGTCGCAAGAGCGCGGAGAGACACGAAAAAAGGGGTCCGGTAGAAGGGGCATGTGGTTAAATTTTTGAGACGGTGAGTTAAGAAAGAGACGAGGAGTCAGGAAGCCGGCTTCTGAGGACCGGTTATTGGAGGACGGCGATTACAAGTGAACCGGAACGCGCACTTGGGGGACAACTCGGTGGTCCGGTGGTTCGCGGGCCTGATGCGGACCAGCCAGGCCGCCATGCGAGGAGGTATAGAAACGGCGTGTCCTGCGGTTTCCGGTTTTCGCTCCTTATTTCTACGTTTTCTTCTCTCCTAGGTTGATCTATCGCAGGAAAGTCGTCTGCGTGTAGTGCGCAATTGGCCTGCGCGCCACTCCGCGCGTGAATCGTCGCTCGAAGGAGGTGTCGACTTTCTCGAGTGCGTCGTTAAGAGCCGATGCGCGATATCGGTACTTGCCCTTTCGCCGGTTTATTGCCGCTCGCGACTCGGGTATTTCAAAAGCTGCCGGGACAAATGCGGCTCCACGAGAGAGGAAGCCCGGCGGGGCTCGCACGGAGCCGCTGCGGTAGTTGCGAGATGCCTCGGGAGAGACGGAAATTAGTTTGGTCGAATCGTCAAAGGATTTATGTTCAGCGAACGTATTTACGACAAGGCGACGGGAAAAGAATGAGACGAAGGAACGTCAGAGAATATAAAGAAAGATGCGGAGGGAAAGGAAGTCGCTAGCGGGTCTTCGCAGCCTCTCTCTCGAGTACCGAACGCTCGTCTCTTTTAACGGGGCTAGCCAGCAAATGCGAGGTATTTTCTCTCTCGCTTTTCCACTTTCCGTCATTACGAGAAACCGGGCTATTTCGCCGGGCTCTCCGAGGTGGAAACTGTCTCGGGACTCGAGCGTCTCGCGTAATTCCATCGGAGAGGAGATCGTCATTGTGAAACAACATTGGGGAAGATACGGGAGGAGAACGACGATGCAGATGTACACTTGTGCGAGAATGACGACCGGGCCGACGACGGAACGATGGTCCCGAAAGATCCCGAGACGAGCGGAGTCGCCTCTCAGAGTTGACTCACGACTCGTGCGGAGGACGGTGAAGCCAGCGACGCTGCGTTATTTCTCGCACTGGCGCTTAACGCAGAGAGCAGCGAGAAATAAATCAACGCGCAGCCACGGATGAACACGCTCGCGATGATGATCATGGGTATTTCGCTGCGGAGGACCAGTTGGCCGGAATAACGCCAGAAACGCAAACGAACGAGCGAGCAAACGACTCTCGCACACACACACACACACACACTGCCAAATCAAACACACGAGGAACAGAAGAGGGACTCCACTCGGACATGGTTACGGAGCTCCGCTAGAGAGTCTAGACGTGACGGAAATATACATAAACTCTCGCGCGGAGGAGGAGAGAGCAGTGGGACTAAAAGAAAAGATCGGGTAGACGGAAGCGTGTCGCAAGGGTGCGTCCCGACCTTGGAATACGAGACTGATCAGACGTTTAATTAGATTTTGGTGCTATTAATGTATCGATAGCGTTGCGCAATCAGTCACTGGTCCACCCCTAACGTCACCCGTTGCGTGTGTGGCCTGGCTTTCGGCGACTCTGGACGGTAGTTTCCGATAGCGTCGGAGCGATAGGAGACATAACGGATTCGGAAGGGAGTCGTGTTATCGATTCTCGTTCCGTCGATGGAGTTATCGCGAGGGTGGATCGCAGTTGGGAGTTCTGGGTTCGAGAAAAAGGAGAGCGGAGTCATAGAGGTGGATTGCCGTGCGTTTTCTTCTCGTATCGCAAAGTAGAGCTCCCACATTCTCGTCGGGATCGGTAAAGAATCTTTTCACGATGCACTCCGTCGTGGAACTTCTCGGCGGATCGGGTGAGGTCGATGGAGTACAAGAGGGACGTACGTAGGAAAAGACGGGCGGAGTGTATGAGAAAGTAACGGAATAAAGATAAAGTCGGAATGCCGAAGTATAGAGAACGAAAATGTGAGAGGAGAGTGAGCGAGGCGGACGAAAGCTGAGCGAGGAGAGGCGAACGGAAGACGGAATTCTTTTACGTCTTCCACAAGCGGCAGCTACACACGGCTTAGAAGAATCCAAGTTGCTTCGGTTCGACGGCAATGGCGGATAAAGTATACCGCGACGAAGGAGATTCCACGTGGCGCACACGCCGGTGCCGGGGAGCTTTGAACTCGTCGAAGCGAGATTCCGTGGACGACGGTAGTCGAGGACGAGAGGACGGGCTAGGACGCGACGCACGTCAAAGGCTGTGCCACCGAAGGGATTCTTTGAAGCGAAAATGGTGATCCGCCCGACGCCGCAGACCGCAGACGGCATGCCCGTTCCCATTCCTCTAACGTGAACCACCTTTGCGCCCGGTCCCGCTCGTCTCGTCCCCGACGGTTCAGGAATCACGATCCCGGGTGCACGAGAGGCTAACGCGCCGATCAGACTTTCCGCCGTTGATGAAATCCATGTGACGCAAGATGACTGCGTTCTCGGCTGCGAGCGACGAATCGCGCGGCAGAAACGACATACGCGGAGCTTGGCTCGGTTGATCCGGAAAACATAGTTATTCGACGGACGCCCCGCGGTGAACAGCGCACAGTGCCGCAGCGATGTGTATTCGCGGCTGTGTACACTTCGTATTCTCGGCTGATGCCGGGACCTCACGTGTCGATGCCTCCGGGCAAAAGCGCGCCGCTCCATAGTCACGCCCGGTAGTTTCCGCAGAGAATTCACGATCGCACCGGCGGTGCACACGCGTAATCTCGCCGTCTCGTCGAATGATCGACGCCGATAATGTATCTCCGTCGGGTTTCGTGTATGCGCGCTTAACGACGATCCTACGAATTCTCGGAATGCCATTAAGTCACGCGGGTACTCTATGCGTCCGTCTGGTCATTACAATATTAGAGACAATGAGTCAATAAATACAGGCTCGGATGCTGGGATACGCGTTGCCCGGAGGAAGGCGACTGCACTCCGTTGGGCGCCCCGGAACGAGCGCGGGTCGGATCAAGTATCAAGCCAGGCAACTCCGACTTGTGTAATTCTGACAGAGAAAGCTACCCGCTATACGTTATCCTCGATTCCCGAGGGGTAATAACGGGTTGCTGAGGGTGCGCGAATTCACGGTAGCGTCTCTCCGTTCGTCCCATTAGATTGCCGGTCAGCAACGACTCTATTAGACGTGCCTGTCCGTATGTTTGTCACTCTCTGACTCTCGGTCCCTCCTTCGCTCGGAGCTCGGAGGAGACCACCTTGGAGGGTGCGCGGTGGGGGTGCCTTTTTTTTCCAGCGTGGAATCGATGTCTATATAATCACGATTAAATCAATTGGGGGAGGTGAAGGGGGGAGAGCTTGTACAGTGCGGAACGGACATCGATGGCTCAATTCCACAAGGGCGGCCAAGCCGGCTTGTGAACTCAGCCAGCGCGTCCTTCTTGCCTCGGACCGTCTATATCAATTATGAGTGGCAAACTGAGCCAAGAAATATTCAGCGAGGCCGATCGCTATCGGTCGCTAGTGTAATATTTTACATTAAATTTAATTGGACATGGGATTGCTGTAGGGGGGAGTGTGCGGCGTCTGGGCGAAAGACCGGACCACACAGTCAGTTCGAAGCTCTCGTTTATAATGAGCTGTGCGGAGTAACGAGTCTGTGAAAATCGTTCGACGCCTATCGACGATGCGCAGATTGGAACGCGAAACTCATATCATCCGTTGTGTAGAACGGATAATAAGAAACTTTGTTCACTTTCAGAGGACAAGCTAGGCGTGTACGAGGAGCGGTGTTAATAACGCGAGCGATAGCGCAGCTGTGGACGGTATGGAATAATAATCCGAACGATGAGTGAAAACCTCGAGAGAGAGAGAGAGAGCAACGAGAGAGTAACGACGCTTCCGTAATCTCGACGAGCTTCCATCGACGATTAATTCCGGTGGAATTAAGTCATCGCTAAAGCGCGTTTCTCTGCCAATCATTATTCAATATCTTTGATAACGGAGTCGTCGAGCGACGATCTCGCTCGCTTCGGGCACTGGCTTCGTCCGTAAGCTCGTTCGCTCGGCTCATTGCTCAATGCCTTCGTCTCTCGACAGGAGTGTCCTCGCAACGGGGAGACGAAGAGGCGTTACGTCTGCCGGCTCTTCGCGAACCGTCACCCACCTCGTTTCGCATTCTATCCATTTACATTATTTATACACGCCGGTTAGACTTAACGTCTTAATCACGGCTTTTTACTGGCGGACAGATACGCCGACTGTGGGACGCGCTCGGTAGGAACATTAACTCAGATTCCCGTCGCTGGGGGAGAGATTGCGAACTCGGTGTACGTTACCGAGCGGAATATAGTGCGGATTAACTACCCCGGCCATATCACCGGTGGTTGCCGAGATTTCCTCCGGTACACCACCTGAAGATGAGATGCGATAACTACGTGCATACACAGTGCATCTATCGGTTTCGCGGGCCGAAACACACTGTATCGCGTGGCCGTATACAGTTGCGAAGAGCCCGACAAAAAGAGGACACTAAACCGGTCAGCATAGCTCGGTCCACCCGGTATATTATGCTCTTACACAAACGCTATTGCACACCAATACAAGCCAACTAGACTCATTCAGATTTAATGCTCCGGTTGGCGATGTTCGTTGGATGCCGCTGTTGCTACCGCTCGAATCCTCTTTGCTCGATTATGCTAGACGCGCGCGCGCGCGCGCTGGTACAACGAGCGAAATAAAGACCCCCGTCGGGACGATTGCACCGGCGCATCCCGTTGTACATACTATATGCACTATATAAGTTTCGCAGACGGTTTCTTCCGGCGAAGAAACAGATTCGCTCTTTCTCATTCGGTTCCTCATTCGCCTCGCTCCTCGTCTCTTTTCCACTCGCTCGTTAGGATTCATAATGTTTCGTACGGAATGCCGAGTACGGCTTGATGATGATGCTCTCGTAAGTCGGTGGTGTACATACATTAAATACGCGGTATACGTATGTACGCCGAGTCGTAAGCAATGAAGACAGCCTCATCAAATACTCTGGCCTCTTTAATGCTCGCATCATAATGTCGACCAGTCTACTCGTACGGAATCACTCCGGAGTAACATTCCACTATCTATCTCGATTTCGTGGCATTTTCTTTTCACTCCACCCGATGCATCGGATCGTTCGCGATCCGCGATAAGAAGATTACATGGTATTACACGAGTTCGCTAATATGCCGCTCTATCGACGTGGCAGGGTTTTTTTTTTTTTTTTTTTTTTTTTTTTACTCTTCACCTATTAACCAATAAAATAGCTATCACGTTTTGCGAGTTTATACACTGAGAATAAGAAATCATTCGATTAAGCAAATGCACGATGACATACGTTCGAAGGTGTATTTTTGTTGGTACGAGAAAAATATTTGTTTCAATCGAGAAATTTTGAATAAATTGAAGGTAATAATCGTTTAAGAAAACAACGCTTTATTTGTAACAAACAAATAAGAGCTTCGAACGTGTGTAACAGCGTGTTTTTGGTTAATCCAAGCAATCTTTCTTCTCTCAGTGTACACATCGATGATTAGAAGCTCGACGAGCATCGCTCTGTCTTTTTGGTTCACTCACGTGTACAGAAACGGCGGGGTAAGTGTCGATTGATCATTCTGCGAGATCGCGCGGTGCTTTCAGCCGGGTCGCGAGAATTCGAGTCGAGGTGACACGCGCGAAGAAAAGGGAGCGAAAGCCCTCGCTTCGTCGTAACGGTAAGCGTCACTTTTCCTCGCGCGCATTTGCAACCGTACATCGTAACACCGGTGAGCGTGGCGAAATGGACTACTTTTATGAATTTTTAGTGGGAGATGAAAATAACGTCTCGTTCACAGCGGAGAACACGATTCAGTCTTGGGCCGCAATTCGCGGCATGCAGTAAAGTGCATTGCATTTTGGATTTTCACTTCGCGATGTCTTAGATCGTTCTCCATCCGCGATAAGAAGATTACATGGTATTACACGAGTTCGCTAATAGGCCGCTCTATCGACATCGCAGGGTTTTCACTCTTCACCTATTGATCAAGAAAGTAGCTATCGCGTCTTGCGAGTCCATTGATATCGATGCTTAAAAGCTCGACGAGCACACGACGAGCGAACAAAAAGACTCGCTGTGTCTTTTTGTTGCACTTACGTGTACAGAAACGACAGGCTAAGTGTCGATTGATCATTGTACGAGATCGGGCGGTGCTTTCAGCCGGGTCGCGAGAATTCGAGCCGAGGTGACACACGTGGAGAAAAGGGAGCGAAAGCCCTCGCTTCGTCGTAACGGTAAGCGTCACTTTTCCTCGAGCGCATTTGCAACCGTATATTATAAATACAGGTGAGCGGGGCGAAACGAACCACTTTTATGAATTTTCAGTGTGACATGAAAATAACGGCTCGTCTTGCCCCGCACTTCGCGGCATGCAATAAAGTGCACCGTCTCTATAGCGGCGGAGGTGTCGGGGTGATGCATTAGCCTGAAGAAGGCGAGAGGAGAGGCGAGGCACGACGAGAGATCGGGGAGATCGAAGGAAAGGCGAAAGATTGTTAACCCGCGGCTAATTGCCAAAGTGTCACACCGCGGTGAGACGACATCATCCCTCTGTAAAGCTCCGCGGATTGCACTCGGAGTGTCGCGATGCGTACAAGCCAGGACAGATCCCTCTCGTGATTCTCGCGACACATCACGTTTCGCTTCTCCCGCCCGTCTCTGTTTATCGTCGGCGAGGGTTTCGACATCGCGCAACGTGACAACTTTCGGTCTCGCGACGTACGAAACGAAAGAGAGCGGAGCCGAGCGATTCTATCCGTCTCCGCGGAAAAAGCTTCGGCCCGCGAGTTTCTTGAATAAAACTCCTATTTCCATATTATAAATTTATCGAAGAGAAGAAGCGGGATCTCATATATATATATATATATATATATATATATATATGCACAGAGAGACAGTTTCTGATATACGCTCTCTCACTCGGAGCATGAAAATTTACGATGTAAAATGAGATTCGGAAAGAGAACGAGGAACGGCGAGAGTCTGCAGAATATCTTTTTATCTTTCATTCCACCAAAGACACACCGACCCATCGGGAATTTATAGAGAAGTGCAGCGGGAAATATTATCGTCGACGCTCTAATCTATAGCGGTATTCTTATATTTTTTTTTTTGTTTTTTTTTGTTTTATATTTTATTTCGTGAAATATACGATAGTTTAATACCGACGAGCGGTGAAACTTTTCGGATCCAAATTCCATCGAGCGTAGTCACTCCGAGGCGTCGCCGAGGATGCTGGTGTACATCGCCCGGTCTCTGGACCACGCGAGATCGAGAGTTATGGCGACTGGCCCCTTCGCGTCTTGGTATTTATGACGATGCCCTCTCTCTCTCTCGCTCTGGTCCCCGATGCTTAAAACGATTATGTTCTCCGCTGGCATTCTCTCTCATTCCGTCCGCTCTTTCTATCTCGGGACGCGGAAACGACGCGATGCAAAGCTTCTACAATCGGACTCCGAGAGAAATGGGTTTGTTTTTGGGATAAGAGGCGCGCCCCACCGGACTCCATAAGTCCATCTCAACGAATTGATTGCATTATGTATATACATCTATCTGGACACTATATCGTACACTGATTCCTCCTCGTCGAAAGAGTCACAAAGGCGGCGGGTCCGGAGTCGTAAATACGGTATACCTGTGTCCATAGCTGCTATGTGGATGGGATCTTTTTTTTTTTTGTTCCTATATTGAGGTGGTATCTATAATATAACGCGATGCCGAGAGACGTAAATATCTTGGATGTAAATGAGGCTCTCCGAAGGCTCTCTTTTATAGCGTAATGATCGTATTAGGGACTCGCTCGATCTCTCACGATGCCACATCAGGGGGGGGGGGCTTTAGTTGGATTGTACAATCTCCGAAACTTCATCGTTTTGAGGCTACTCAGTGGCAAAAACTTCGTCGCTCTTCGTACCGTAGGGCACGCTACAGCGAGTCGATAATCTATCAATAGAGCTATGAGCGATACGGTTAATGGCCTGGAGTAATCAAAGGATCGGCTCGACGAGCAAGCATCTCTACTTTGTAACTTTCTCCCTGTCTTCTTCGTTTCTCGGAACTGTAATGCAATCCTCGTCGGACATTGTTAACGTCGCGATCCGGTGTAATAACGCCGGTGTATTGTATTGGCGGAAACAGCGAACTCCAATGCCGACGTCGAAGATTATTACAGGTAAAGCAGAGAACATTATTATTTCAGTATTACTTAAAGCCGAGTTTCTTCTTTGTTAAATCTTTCCGGCGTCTCGTTGTAATCGTAGTGCAATGTTATTCTCGAATAGCGGGTCGTTTCAGCTCGGGCGCTTTCGTGCCATCGCTGAACTGTGGAATGAACGTTGACTATGGAATTTAGAGAATGATAATTTAGATTTCGGAAAATTTACGTGAAATTCGTCACTTCCGGTTTGAATGTATCATTTTGCTTCCACGTAGAGAGAGAGAGAGCTTTGTTTTAGTGAAAACAAATTTCGAGATTTTTGTGTCAGTGTCGAAAATCTTCAGAAACATCGAAAAATTACATTTAATATAAATTTCCGGATGTCTCTGTGTGTGTGTGTGTGTGTGTGTGTGTGTGCGCGCGTGCGTGCGCGTGCGTGCGTGTGCGTGCGTGCGTGCGTGCGTGCGTGCGTGCGTGCGTGCGTGCGTGCGTGCGTGCGTGCGTGCGTGCGTGCGTGCGTGCGTGCGTGCGTGCGTGCGTGCGTGCGTGCGTGCGTGCGTGCGTGCGTGCGTGCGTGCGTGCGTGCGTGCGTGCGTTCGTGCGTGCGTGCGTGCGTGCGTGCGTGCGTGCGTGCGTGCGTGTGTGTGTGTGTGTGGGTGTGTGTGTGTGTGAATTGGACGCGAAAAACTCAAACCGCTATAACTTGAAAACACTTCGAAGAATCAAACTGATATTTCAGTGTTTTAATAGTGGATGTTTCTTTAAAATTTCATTCAACAAAATTGCAGTTACTTTTTTTTAGAGCATTTTTTTATTTCTCAAAAAAATGTCTGTCGGCACTCCAGCTCTTACAATTTTCGCTATTTGACTAAACACATATAGAATATATCGGTCCAATGATCCGTAATAAATTTTTTGAGAATCAATTGAACCGTTCAAATTTTGTTATTTTTAAGTTTTTGAATTTCATGAAAACTTCGCAAGTGGTGGATTTATTATCAGCGTGAAAAAAAAAAAAAAAAAAAAAAAATACATTAAATATAGTCCCCAAACGACGATTAACGAAAAAAATTTATCGAGAATTTTTATAGTCAATATTGCATGAATGAGTGATTTTGCATAGTTTCAAATAGCAATATTTTTTGCTTCCCAACGGCGTCGCGTAGAAACCCAGGTGCCTATTGATGCTCTACCGTACGAAGTATACAGAATGATAGATATGACAGGACTGAAAGAGCCCGATAAAACGGTATCATATGAATTTCTTGAGTATAAATCGAAAATGTCAACAACAAAAATCCGGAGCACACAACTCCATGTATATTTTCGCGTCGAGCGCAGATGGGACATCAGTCGTGACTAGAAGTCAAGCGCGACGCTGGTATGATTTTATCATGTACTTTTTTCGGGCTGAACCCGAACGGGACAGTCGATTTGTCGTTAAACGTCGAGCACGACATTGACGTTGAAACAGTTGAAAATAGAAAATTCCTTGTCGTTTCTTCGCAATAGCCCCCTTATTGGCAAAACTTCCTATTACGAGATAGCCAAAAATACAGAAAATGCCTTCTCATAGAAGAAGAAGCTCCGCGAAGAAAGGAATATTACGAGGAAGCGACGTCCTATCGGAAATACCGTCACTTCCGCTCCAAAAATTGGTTTCTCCCTAGGGGGATTAAAAATAATCAGATCATGAGAAACGGTCAGGCGAAAATCCTGAATTCTTAAAAAATGGGACAAACAACAAACTTTCAAAAATATATCTAAGACGGGTCGATTAGTAGCGGCTCGACACTTGTACTGTCTCCTCGTCGTAAGAGATACACGTTCGCTCGTTTCCCGATTACTTCTCTTTGTCCCTTTGACTCCGGACACCCTCAGTTATTTAACGTACTAATGATCCGCCCGGCGTTGGCTTCTGTTCCGGCACTCTATTGGCCCCGAGATCTGATTTCGGAGCGAGGGAGGATTCTCACACTCCGGTCTACTCCGTGGGAGCCTCGTCGAGAATACGATTCCGGTTTATTACATTTTCTCGGTCGAGAACAAAAAAAAAAAAAAAAAAAAAAATCGAGGTGGAATCAGGAGAACAGAGGGAAAGTGAAAAAGAAACAAACGAAAATAGTGAGCTCGTTTCAGGTGCGATGGGAACAGCCGGGTAAATCCGTGACGCGAATAGGAAAATGAAGCCCGCGATTGGAGTGAAATTTTTATCTCTCTCCGCTCCCCGCTACCCGCAAAACGCCCTCTCGTTTTCACGTATTCGCAAACGAACCGGAGACCCATCGTGCCACCAAAACCGAGTCAACGCAATTCGATAGAAAAAAAAAAAAAAAAAAAAAAAAGCCTGATTAAAGTGAACCGCGAGCCACAGAGCTGGAGGGAGAGAGGAGCGATAAAACCGGAAGGTCCGAGCGAGGGAGAGAATTCGAAAAAAAAAAACAGGGCCATCTGTTCATCGAGGGCAACACGACTCCTTTTTTTTTCCCCAGCCATCCGCGAGTATTCCAACCGTGCGCTGTTGATTTTCCAGCACGTACGATTTCGGTTTTTGCGGAATCACGCGTCCGTCCCACTTTTTGTATCGGCGTATTCATTCGTATAGGAAATGCACATAGTAGAATCGAGACAGCCATCGACGACGTTGGTCGCTCGATCGATTTATGTAACGAAATTCGCTTCGTTCTCGGGATAAACAGTGAACACCCAAAGCCGCAAATCCACGTCGCTTCTGCCGACCACAAATCCTCTTACCCGTCGCGTCATATATTTTTATTTATGACGTCGTACCGACTGCATAGAGAGACGCGACTTTCGAAGAGTCACGCCGAGAAGCGAAGATCGCGCTCAGCCCGTTCCGAAAGAAGATCCTCTCGTACAGTATCTCACTCCGAATCCCGGGCAAAAATCTATTACCGAGCGTAACATAATTCATCGCGTACGCTCGACCCATTGAGGAGGTGATGGACGGAGCTTTGAGATAATACCAGAAGGTACGTGCCGTGTGTGATCCCGTGATCGAAGAGAGGGGGTTGGCATGCGAGTACGCAGAAACAAGTTCCTCGTCGTGTTCATTGCTCGCACACACCGGCGGCGGAGCCAACGGCGAGCATGCCTCTACCTAGTTTATAATCTGAGAAATGAATTCCCGGTGCCTTCTGGTTGAATTCACAGTGGAGGAGACAGCAGGAGGTCCACGAACGCGAGGACCTCACATGGAGTCGGCACAATGGGACTCGATCTCGCTGCCCTCTCCGTTCCCTCAGCTCCCCGACGTCGGCGTTACGCTCTCTCGAAGTCTCTGATTTCCTAGCGGTCGTGTGAGCAGCGGCGAGCGTTTCCGTCGCGTTTCTCCCTTCGAGAGACTCTCCGGGCGCCGGAAGGCTCCGTAGAGCCCTGAGGGAAGACATCGCCTCCGTTCGCGTCCGTCGTCGACGGCAACGAAAACGAGAACGACGCGGAGTCGGTTTTGCTCTGGGCATTATGCGCTTGCTGCCGCTGCTGTTGGTACCACCGGCGTATCCACCTACTCTCTGTCACCGGCGGGCTCTAACGGAATTACGTAGGCGCCGGTTCGCCCCCGAGATATATATCATCGGGTGGAGAGAGAGAGAGGGAGAGAGAGAGAGAGAGAGAGAGAATGGGAGCAGAAGAAGAATCGAGGAATAAGGGTGAAGGGGACGAGGCGGAGAGGGGAGAACGAGAAGGGGACATGGAAGAGGGCGAAAATGTAAGGTTTGTTAATATAAGAGAACGAAAGGATGAGAAGGGCGGGGAGGAGCGTGAAGCGAGCGCGATATTGCATTTTTTTTCCACGAGATTTACGCCATGTTACCACAATGAACTCGTTATCCAACGATTTAACCTGACCCTCGAGTTCCGACACGCTCAGACGAGGACTCGATTATTGGGCGGCAGTGTTATAATGCCGGTCCCGCTATACTGTGCGGGACCGGTTGAGGGGATGAATCCGCGAGGGATAAATCGTTGTTCCTTTTTTTTTGACTGTCGCTGCGAATCCGTAATAATCCCGTGTGAAATGCGCTATTCTGTTAGCTTGCACGATGATAAGAGAGGTTTCATGGTTGTGCACTACACGGCCAATGATGGAATACCGCGAGAAAGTTCTACCTTATACGTCTCGTATGTCTCAACGCTGTCTCTATATACATATATCTACGTTATAATAACGTTCATGTCGATCGGACGCTCACTCCTATACTCAGAGACACTCACGGATACTCACGCGGATACTGACAGATACTCACAGATATTTACAGATGCTCACAGACAGCCACAGACACTCATACACTGAGAAAAAAAAACAATGGTCGATTAACCAAATTCGCGGTCACGCACGTTCAAAGCTGTTTTGAATGATTTAGTTGGTACAACTAAATCATTCTTTTTTTCAACGATCACTTCACTTCAGTCGATTCAAAATATTTCGATTCAAACAAATTTCTTTATTATACCAACTAAATAACGCTTTTGAACGTAGGGGAACGCACCTTGGTTGTTCCAGCCATTTTTTTTCTCAGTGTAGATACTCACAGACCGTCAGACACTCACAGATACTCGCAGATACTCGCAGATACTCGCAAATACTCGCAGATACTCGCAGATACTCGCAAATACTCGCAGATACTCGCAGATACTCGCAGATACTCACAGATACTTACAGACCGTCAGACACTCACAGATACTCACAGATACTCGCAGATACTCGCAGATACTCGCAGATACTCGCAGATACTCGCAGATACTCGCAGATACTGGCAGATACTCGCAGATACTCGCAGATACTCGCAGATACTCGCAGATACTCGCAGATACTCGCAGATACTCGCAGATACTCGCAGATACTCGCAGATACTCGCAGATACTCGCAGATACTCGCAGATACTCGCAGATACTCGCAGATACTCGCAGATACTCGCAGATACTCGCAGATACTCGCAGATACTCGCAGATACTCGCAGATACTCGCAGATACTCGCAGATACTCGCAGATACTCGCAGATACTCGCAGATACTCGCAGATACTCGCAGATACTCGCAGATACTCGCAGATACTCGCAGATACTCGCAGATACTCGCAGATACTCGCAGATACTCGCAGATACTCGCAGATACTCGCAGATACTCGCAGATACTCGCAGATACTCGCAGATACTCGCAGATACTCGCAGATACTCGCAGGTACTCACAGGCCGTCAGACACTCACAGATACTCACAGGTACGCACACATGCTCACAAGGATACTCACACGGATACTCACACGGATACTCACACGGATACTCACACGGAAACTCACACGGATACTCACAGGTATTCACAAATACTCACAAACACTGTCACAGGTACTGCGAGCGCACGAGCCAACATAACCGCTATATATAAATAAAAGTCTGTAATTTTGTTTGTTTTTCTGTCCAACCGACGGTCTGTATGTCCTACTTAGGAGATCCAAGGGGATCCGTAAGAACAATCTCTAGAAGAGAAATGGGGTGTGATGGACCCCGGTTACTTTTCTCTAAAAAAAAAAAAAAAAAACCAAACACCAGCACGCGAAACTCACATGTACAACCGATGGGATGTAGAACATAACCGCGAAACTATTCCCGATTGTTCTCTCGATCGGCAACTTTGAATATCCAGAGCGGTAAAATTCTCTGGCTCCCTTTATCTTTCGCTCTTTCAATGATCTCGAACGATTGTTCCCGACGCGTTTCTCGATCGTAGTCTCGGTCCGCTACAGTACGCTATGTTATTATACTACTTTGCCTCGTAGTCTACACGCCGTACGAGTCCTCCGTACCTAAATGCCAGTGTATGCACAAGTATACAATGGAGCTTACGGTCTGCCATTATAGTATTGTGCTGTTGGAAATCTAAGCGAGTTGTATACGCGTATATATAGCCGAGAGGCAAAAGAGGGCGAGCGATTTACCGAGAGTGGTGGCGCTTCTAGAAAGTCTAAAATGGGATACCATAATAGTTTGAAGTGGGGGGGGGGGGGATGTGTCTGTGCCCGACACATAGACGAACTCGCGTGCATGCGTGCGTACATGAGCATGAATACAGACACGCCGGTCCATTCGCAACTGCTTAACATGACAATAGCTCGTAAAATATGATACCCATTCGCCCGCTTGCGGTATATCGTTACGAGTACCGTACCATACATCTTCGCTGATGCTCCAGAGGAGAGGCTCTATAGTTTCCAGCTGACTGGTAAAACGGACCGGGGCACGTTTTTCCTCCGGCTGAGAGTGACGGAGACAATACGAGAGAGAGAGAGAGAGAGAGAGAGAGAGAGGAAGACGAGGGCACGAAAATATCCAAGCGAGTACAGAGAATATGAGAGGTGAAACTTAAAGTGAAGCGAAACGGAGAAAAAGAAGATACGAGTCAAGGGTCTTGCCGCTTTGGCCCCGAGGAATAAATATAGAATCGGAATAGCGCCTCGATTCGTGTAAGCTCCGATAATACACCACGAGGTTATATGCCATTGTAAAAATACAATATCCGCAGGTACGGTCGCGCATATAGACCGCAAGGAAATGACGCGATTCTCGGCTCGAGCATTGGGGAAATTGAGTGAATCACCAGGAGCGGGTCACCTCGTCACAACAGCGTTTCCATGGTGTACACGCTGAGGTGTAGAGCGTGTATGGGTGGACGTGTCGGAGGCTTCCTCGACACCGGGGGGTTGATAGGCCGAGACCGCTCGCGAAGCCCGAACGGGCCGAGCCCGAGGGCAACAACGACAATCTTCGAACCGCTCCGCTATTAGGGGTGCGTGTCGGAAACCACTTAGCAACGTGACAAACTCCGGTCGCTCGACGCTTTGGCGAGTCACTGAATGTACTCACTTATTTAAATTCTGTTTGTCGATGGTTTGTTTTTTTTTTTTGCTTTTTTTTTTAATCTTAATGTTCACTCGTTGCGGAATAAATTAGTGTGGTCATTATCTCGCGTGCTGGTTAATTCCACGGAGTCGACGGCTCAACGGCGAGAGGCGTGAGTAATTTTAGTGGTAATTTCGATGCGAAAGGTTAATCGAATAAACGTCGCGAGATCTTTTGCGCGTTTAGTCCGTTACGGTTTTGTCGATCTCTTCGTGTTCTCCGGTTCTTACTCTTGGTACACTGAGAGAAGGATACGACAGAGACTTACCTGTCGTCTATGAAAAATTACCATTGCTCATGGTGGTGCGCAACTAGACTGTAAAAAACATTCGTG
The DNA here is from genome assembly GCA_963922035.1 of Amblyjoppa proteus. NCBI lineage: Eukaryota > Metazoa > Arthropoda > Insecta > Hymenoptera > Ichneumonidae > Amblyjoppa > Amblyjoppa proteus. The sequence goes on from OY998230.1 coordinate 16,257,098, forward strand.
TGGAATTCAATGTACCGGACTGGAAGTTTTTATGCAAAAAAAAAATGGTATATTAAATTTCATGTACAATTGCGATGAAAAATTAATGTTCGGTGTATTAAAATACTTTCATAGTAAAATTAAAGTATACTATTTAAAATAATGCATTCCGAATGTTTTCGGAATGCATTATTTTAAATAGTATACTTTAATTTTACTATGACAGTATTTTTTAAAAAATCATAATTTACTTTAATTTAAATGAAAACCCGATAACCCATTGTACAATCCCTCAATTACCTTGGCCTACGCAAAAAAATTCTGAGCACAAAATTTGCCAAAGAACATTTCGAAGCAATGTGCAACACGATCCCTCCGGGAATCCGCAGAAAATACAAACTTCGGACGTTATACCTGAGTCAAATTTTACACCAATTGAAAGAGGAACCTGGCAATACCACGTAATTATTTAAGAGTGTACATTCACCGGCAATATTATTTATTTATCTTGTTGTCTTCAACTGATATTAACAAAATCTGAACTGTTTGTCAAATTGTAAAGCACTGCCCAATGCATCGTCAACAATCATGCCGAAGGATTTCGATCAATGGCCTATTTGGCCCGCCATATGGCATTATGTGAAAGAAAAGATTACAAATAAAAACTAAAAAAAAAAAGATCTAGCGGTGTATGATAGGTCAATAAATATTTTTTACTACTGCTAATTTCAATGAAAAAGTATAATAATTTTTTTATCACAATCGTACATTAAATTTAATGTATCAGTTTTTGCATAAAAACTTCAAGTCCGATACATTAAATTTACGATTTTTTTTTTTTACATTGTAGGACGTCACCATGGGAGGAAGTCCCAGATTTTCCAACAATTTTCGTCAAAATATCACGAAAAAACTTCCTACAAATTGGGTACTTCTTGTCATAGATGACCCATTACTATTACCCATAGTTACCCATTACTATGCGCATATTTGCAGATCCTTTTCTCAGCATAGTGGGGACGTCTTTTTTTTTTCTCACCTGTCTCTTCGACTATTGGCAAATTAAACTTGCTGAAAGAGGAACGTGGCAATATCACGTGATTATTTAAGAGTGTACATTCACCGGCAATATTATTTATTTATCTTGTTGTCTTCAACTGATATTAACAAAATCTGAACTGTTTGTTAAATTGTAAAGCACTGCCCAATGCATCGGCAACAATCATGCCGAAGGATTTCGATCAATGGCCTATTTGGCCCGCCATATGGCATTATGTGAAAGAAAAGATTACAAATAAAAATTAAAAAAAATAAGATCTAGCAGTGTATGATAGGTCAATAAATATTTTTTACTGCTACTAATTTCAATGAAAAAGTATAATAATTTTTTATCACAGTCGTACATTGAATTTAATGTATCAGTTTTTGCATAAAAACTTCAAGTCCGATACATTAAATTTACGATTTTTTTTTTTTTTTTTTTTTTACATTGTAGGACGTCACCATGGGAGGAAGTCCCAGATTTCCAACAATTTTTACCACAATATCTACGAAAAAAAAAATGCCCATAAATTGGGTACTTCTTGTCATAGAGGATTTACAGATCCTTCACTCAGCTCAGTGGGGACGTCTTTTTTTTTTATCACCTCTCTCTCCTCGACTATTGGCAAATTGAATTTGCCCGATAACCATAACGACCGTTTCACCTCAAATTCTCGCGCGTCCATTGTGCAGGTACGACAGCTGCCCTCGAGAGATATTATCCACGTCTCACTCGGTCCTCAGCTCGGCACAACAATCGCGCATGAATCTCCGCGGCTCCGCATCGACGAGACGAAAAGAAAAAGACGAGGGACGTGGCTTCGAGAATTATTGGACGGACACGAAACGTGATGCCTGCCGCGACGCAACGTGCACAGAACCGGCTGAAGCAACAGCGCAATGCCGATGCCTGCATGAACCTCCTTGTACACACACACACACACACACACACACACACACACACACACACACACACACGCGCGCGCGCGTATATATATATATATATATATATAGAGAGAGAGAGAGAGAGAGAGAGAGAGAGACGCGATATCTCCTCTCCATCCTCACGATAGTGAGCACAACTGCTGGAATATGACCGATAAAAATCGACGTACAGACGTTTTCATTGAAAGATTCAAAGGGTACGTCGTGTATATTCACCGGGCATTCTCATTTTTTTTTTTCTACACTTTTATCGGTATACCTATAATGCCATTACCGTCCGTCAGGACATCATGCACGGGGAGAAACGGAAGCCTCTGCCGCACCGTGCGGACCGAGATTTATCAGCCGGCACGAATTTGAGCGGCTCACACAGCCATCCATCATATTACTCGCCGGGCGGTTCCTCTCTCGCTCCCTCGCCCGATGCCCTCCCCTTCGTCGGATAAAGCGAGTCGACCATTCCTTTTTTTTTTTTTTTGTTTCCATCCCTCCGCGTCATCCTTCTCACCCTGCAGGCTCCCGCTTATTTTTTTTTAATTTTATTTCTTTCTTTCTCGTTTGCGATCCTCGCGGTCCTCGAGCGAGCGAATGCTTCCTTTGCACTACAATGGTCCAATCAATAGCTCATTCTCTTCTCGTCGTCGTTTCGAGCCCGAGACTTTTGTGCCGCCGGAGATTTGCACTGTCTGCGTGCAAGTACATTGTATATCTAGAATTTGTAATGTACACGACGAAGCGTGCGCATTTGCGATTTTTTTTTTTTACATTTTTATATTTTCATTTATTTTCGCCCTTCAATAACTATAATAATTAATAATAATAATACAAATTGAGGGCTGAAGGACTTCGGTGAATGGCTCGTAAGCTTTAGGTAAACAAATTTTGATTTAGTAATAAATCACACAGGGCTGAAGGACCCAGATCGATGGCCCTTTGCCCAGGTGTAGAATTAGCGTTAGGTATGAAAATTCGTATACGAGGCATTCTTTATCAACTTGGCCACTTTTTCTGGTCGACCGCTCAGATGTTTTTTTTTTTTTAATTTACCAGATTTTAGTACTACTTGAGAGGTGCTTCGGTGATTTTTTTTTAGATTTTTAAAGTACACCCTTCAGGATTTACGTTTTTTTTTTGTTGTTGTAAATATCAATATATCTCAGAACATATTGGTCACTCAAAAAATTCGTAGGAACATTAATGTTTTTATTTTTCATCAACTTTGTGATGATCACAGAGTCATAATGTTCCTGATACGGCAAAGCTCATTTTTCGTAAAAGAAAAAAGGTAAAGTAATTTGTTTTTCTACTAAAAACACACCTTTGATTCTGGTTCCAATTTTACATGATATTACATGACTTAGCATTATGTAAAGATTATTAAAAAAAAAAAATCCCAAAGTGGTTCCTGCGGTTCTCGCGTGCTAAAAAAATTGACAAATTAAAAATTGAATTCACACAGATTCGTATATTATTTAGATAACTGAAAGCAGTTTGCCCGTAGTCGGTAAATTTTATTCACATCGTTGGAAAGTTGTTTTGAAATACATAGAATTAGAATAGGTTCTTTTTTAATTTTTTAATTGTTAATTTTTTTAGTACGTAAAAATCGCAGGTACCACTTTGGGATTTTTTTTCTCAGAATCTTCATACAATGCCAAATATCCTGTAAAATTGGGACCAGAATCGAAGGTGTGTTCTTAGGAGAAAAAAATTAATTTTTTTTTTCTCACGAAACATGAACTTTCCCGTATCGCGAAAATCATGACACTAACATCATTCGAAAGTTGGTGAAAAATAGAAAAGTTAATGTTCCCGCGAATTTTTTGAGTGACCAATATTTTCGGAGATGTACTGATATGTAAAAAAAAAATGCAAATCCTGAAGGGTGCACTTTCAAAATTTAAAAAAATTCACAGAAGCACCTCTCAAGTAGTACAAACGGAAAAAATTTAAAAAAACACCATCTGAGAGGTCTACCGAAAAAAGTGGCCCAGTTGATAAAGAATGCCTCACATAAAAAAAAAAAAAAAAAAAGAAACTGTAAATATGAACTCTGGCAATAAATCTCTTTCACTACTACTAAATCCACGCATTTATACACGCAATATCACCGACCGATCTATTACCGAGGACAATTCAATGCTACCACTATTGAATTGTCAATGCTCTATCCGCTAGATATGACGGGGTTGCCCCGTCGAGCTCGATATCTCCGAGTGCGTCGATAGATTCGCTCGTTCGGGTGCCGCGAGCGCGTGCGACGAAGCGTCGAGCGGTATTTGTGCGTGTACTCGACACGTGGAAGTGATTCAGAGAGATGCCAAGACGTCTGAGAATGGACGGGTAGAGACGACGAGCGGTCGGCGAGAGAGAGAGAGAGAGAGCCGTGACAGAGTCAGGAAGCCGAAGGGAGAACGACGGAGAAGTCGGAGAGACGCGTGCTTTATATACATGCAAAGGCTATTTATGCGAGAGCGTGGCGGGTTCGAGGACGCAAACGCGTGCTGCAGTCGAGCAGCCGAGTTCGAGGGCGAGACTCGAAAGGTGCGAGACCTTATCCTCCTTTTGCCACCATCTATAGCACTCGGTTTCTCCTCGGTTTCTCCTCACTTTTCATGCATACACATCGGGGCCCCTCTTTCGCGCGCGAGGAGGCAAGACCGGAGCGAAATGAGCGAGAGGAACGAGATCCGAGTTGAAAGATAGTCGTCCGAGTGTATAAATGCGCTGAGAGTTGGCCTATACGTATGCATGCATACGGTATTTAGTGACGCGATGCGAATGCAAAACGTGGGGCTCGCGAAATGCCACGGGAACCATACAAACGCGGCGCAGAGGTCCCGCGCCGCGAATCGTGAACCCGCGGCGGTTCGTGTTGGCTCTCCGGGCTGTTCGTTCCCCCGGTGGTGCTGCACTGCGGAGACCGCGACGATGGATGCTCGCCTCGCCCGATTTAATGACCCCTCGCCTCTTCCGTCCTCTCGCGCTTGCCAGGACACTCGAGGCATTTAGTTTCCACTCGCCGAAACTATCAGAAGCCGGCCCCGAGTCCTCCGTTCTCGTGTGTGCGTCGCCGTTGTCGCCGTCGTAAACCGACCGCGAGGAAGACGAAGAGGAGGAAGAACCGCGAGGCCTCTCCGATGAGGAGCCGCTCACGAGTCAAGCTTTTGCGCTGAGTCTCGCGAACTGTGGCCGGCTCTCTTTCGTGACCGCCACGGGCGACCGAACCGCACAGCTGGACCGAATTCTATCTTCTCCTCTTTTCTTTTTTCCACCCTACCTTCGGTATCATCTTCCTCCGGTTCTTGTCCAACATCTTGTTTTTCTTTCGGTTTTACCGCTCGCGGCCGTACAGGTAAGGCGCTCTCTGACGAGACACCTTCGGGCGAATTTATTCCGCTTATATCGACTTCAAATCCGTATTATTTCATTCGGCTCTTAAGGCTTCGACGCTTTCGAGAGAAATTTTGTACTCTCATTTTTAAGTGCCGACTGACCGTTAGAGCAAAAAGACGAGAGTTTAGGTAAATGCTCCTGTTAGTGGTCGCTTAACAATTGTGTCCGAAACAGTACACAATGTTTATGCGACTATGGGTATCCGGTCGCTGATATTGATTGCATCGGGAAATTTAGTTCATTGGCTAACCGAAACCTCCCAAATGTGACGAATTATTTATTGTTATTCAAAGGATATGAATAAAATAATCTATATATGTCTATGTTCCTATTAGTAAGGTAAATGCTCCTGTTAGTGGTCGCTTAAGAATTGTGTCCGAAACAGTACACAATGTTTATGCAACTATGGGTATCCGGTCGCTGATATCGATTCCATCGGGAAATTTAGTTCCGTGGCGAACCAAAACCTCCCAAATGTGACGAATTATTTATTGTTATTCAAAGGATATGAATAAAATAATCTATATATGTCTATGTTCCTATTAGTAAGGTAAATGCTCCTGTTAGTGGTCGCTTAAGAATTGTGTCCGAAACAGTACACAGTGTTTATGCAACTATGGGTATCCGGTCGCTGATATCGATTCCATCGGGAAATTTAGTTCATTGGCTAATCGAAACCTCCCAAATGTGACGAATTATTTATTGTTATTCAAAGGATACGAATAAAATAATCTATATATGTCTATGTTCCTATTAGTAAGGTAAATGCTCCTGTTAGTGGTCGCTTAAGAATTGTGTCCGAAACAGTACACAATGTTTATGCAACTATGGGTATCCGGTCGCTGATATCGATTCCATCGGGAAATTCAGTTCATTGGCTAACCGAAACCTCCCAAATGTGACGAATTATTTATTGTTATTCAAAGGATACGAATAAAATAATCTATATATGTCTATGTTCCTATTTGTGGTTCTTGTCTAATTTCTTGTTCTTCATTCGGTTTTACCGCTCGCAATCGTACAGGTAATGCGCTGTCTAACAAGCCACCTTCGGCCGAGTTTATTCCGCTTATATCGACTTCAAATCCGTATTTTATTCGGCTCTTAAGGCCTCGACGCTTTCGAGAGAAATTTCATACTCTCATTTTTAAGTGCCGATTGTCCGTTAGAGCGAAAAGACCGGAGTTAAGCTTGGTAAATGCCCCTGTTAGTGGTCATAGGTAGAATTGTGTCCGAAATAATAAACAATATTTATGCAATTATGGGTATCCGGTCGCTGATATCGATCTCATCGGGAAGTTTCGTTCATTAGCTAACCGAAACCTCCCGAATGTGACTAATTATTCATTGTTATTCAAAGGATATGAATAAAATCGCGAATAAATGTCGTTTGTCCCCGTTAGTTGCACGCGCGATAAAGAGATGCACCCATTAGCGGCGACCGATATTTACATTAACCACGAATATTTCTGCTCATTGAACTAGATTACATCGGCAAGAGTGATTCATTGGCTAACCAAAAACCACCAATACGTATAGTTATCTATTTTTTGAACACGATATGAATAAAATAATCAATATATGTCTTTGTTCCTATTAGTCGTTCTTGTCCAACTTCTTGTTCTTCGCAGCCGTACAGACAAAGCACTCTCTGCTGAGCCACTTTCGGACGAGTTTATTCCGTTTATATTTATATTCGAAGCCGTGTATTATTCGGCTTTTGAGGCATCGATAAGAATTACTATTACTCATAACATAACGTAATGAACCTGCCACGTGTACACCCAGAAATATAATTCATTTGACGGCCACCGTTTATTTAGATGATGTAAAATATTTATTTGATTCAAATAAATATTTATTTAAATTAAGTAAATAGTCACTTAAATTAAATAAATATTTATTTAAGTCAAATAAATTATTTTTCTGGATGATAGGATCATTTTTACCTTATGTGCTTCGCGGCGAACACGTGACTTTGAGCGTTTTTCTTGGTATCCAGAGTTCACCGAATCGTCAAAAAGTGTCTTGAAAAAATTTGCCAAGCAATTCCATGCGATTTCACAGAGACAAAGACTTTTCGGAAAAGGTCATGTTTGTCCGTATCCAAATTTCAACGAGATACGTCATCACTTGCCTTTTCACGGTCTAACGCACCTAATTTTCAATGGCTCAATGCACATTCACCCGAGCATTTTGCCTTTCGCTACGATTAAGCTGTCAACACTGTATATACATACTGGAATTTGTTTTTGTTTTGTTTTTTTTTTTTTTTTTTTTTAAATCTTTTTTCGATGACTCTTTTCTGCGAGCTTGATAGCGGGCTCATAAATAATCGGTGCACAACTTGTTCGATAATCGATACGGCAATGAGCAAATCCACAAGCGGCGTGGAGATAGATCGGGCGGCATGAACGATAATTTCATTCGGCCGTGTGTACGAACACGCAACTGCGCCATAAATAGACGAAATACACGACAAGAGCGAATATACATATGTGTACAATAATAGCGAGTACAATGTACATATCGAAGTACCGAGGGAGGGGGGAGAAAAGGGGTGGGCAAAAAGCATTAACGTCCGACACGTGCGAAATTGGTGATATCCTGATATCAATTTGTTAACCACGGGTGCGGAGTCGAAGCTCGACCGCCGGTCGTGCTCGCGCGTGTGTGTGTGTGTGTGTGTGTGTGTGTGTGTGTGTGTGTGTGTGTGTATCGGTGTGACTGCACAGACCGCGTACCTCGCGTATCGGGCGCATGAATCCAGCTTATTCTGAGTAACGCGTGTGCTCGATTATGAACGGCGAGCAAGGGAAAAAGGGAATGGGATGAACCACAATGAAGCCACAGCGAATTTCCGGTCACCGCTCGTCGGAGCGTCCGAGACCGCGAGACTGTGAAACGCGCTAAATACACACCGGCGCGCATCGGCAATCAACCTTGCTCCGATATCGCGAAACGCATTATATTTATAATCATTCGAAACGCAACATTCGAATGTTTACACGCGCAACGATACGCGAATCGATGACCAGGCTTTGAAAAATTGCATCGACCGACCGTCCTGCGCGATTTTCCGCGGATCGGTCGGCGAGGCGAGGTCGCGTGGGAAATTCAGCGGATTTCATAATTTTCCTAATGCAGGACACTGCGAGTGGAAAGAAAGGAGGGGAAAGTACAATAGCTGGGCGCATCCGCCGCGCCAGATCCACGAATTATGCATGAGCACATATTTACGTACATTATACAAAATCCCCGGCAATCGGCGCAACATATCCGGCTTTTTTTCATTTTGTTTTTTCCTCTTCTTCTTCTTCTTCTTCTTCTTCAATTTATCGCAAAGCGCCGCGGTCTACTTTGCGAAATTCGAGCGAATCTCTGGCCGAGCTGCGACGTTCCTCGGCGCAGTCGCGAAAGCTCGAAGCCCGATGTTGTTAACGATGCCCCAGATACTGCGGACACAAAGCAGCCGGCGAGACGCTGCACCGTCAGTGTGACATCTGGTCGATTATAATCGAGCGAGCTTCTGTCGCGAACTATCGGATACTCTTTCGATTGAGTCCTCCATCCTGTGGCCCATTTGCGTTTGCCCTGTCATCGGGCGTTTCACTCCTCCTCCTCGCCTCATCCGTCCGTCGCGTTTTCCGCTCGTCGGTTCCTCTGGTACCGACGAGCGCGGCCCGATTCCGTCGTGGAACGGGGGCGTTATCTCTCCCAAATGTCAGCCCACATCCCTCATACGCGCGGATCTATAATAGGAGAGCGGTCGCAAGTTTTCGCGTCATTGTCGCCCCGCGACGGTTTCCCGCGGACTTTCGAGGAGTCGCGCAATCGCTAGAGCACTCGCAATGCCGCTGTGACCTTTCTCTCACACGTGTTCCCCGGGTGCAACCCAGCGAGGCTGCTTGTACGACCGTGTCGTTGTATTATTAACAAGTACACACGAACACGTTGCGCACCTCGAACCGCGGTCTCGTTCGTTGCTCCCGGATACGCGCTCCCTCGCAACTATTCGTGCCTCCGTAACCGGAAATTGCTACGGACTGAAGTAGCGACTTCGCAGTAAGGAACTCAAGGAGAGAAAGGGAGGATAGAGAGGGCTTCGAGAGAAAATACTGGAACACGGTTGGATGGAGGAGGGGCGCGCGCGTGGGGATTTGAGGCTTGTAAGTGTATACTGGCGGTACTCGCAACCCGTTCGATGTGTTGATGTCACGCGCCGCGCCGCCCGATTCAACCTCCGGAGGATTCTTCTCGAGTCGCTGTTATACAGTTCCTCTCGTGCTCCTTTATCTCTCTGACGGTGGTACGTGGAAAGCCCGTGCACTGCGTCCGGAGCACACACGTGATTCGCTATAGGATTTTAATTATCTCGACGGGGGGAGTGGGGGGGGGGGGAGGAGCAGCGGCGGTTCGCATAGTCACGTCTTCCGTTTAACGACTAGTTAAACCAAAGCCCGAGAGTGCCCCTTGCTGGACGCCGTATGGACTCGTAAAAGCAGGTGTATCTTCGTACTTTACACCAGTCTCTCTGTGTATTAACTCTTTTCAGCCCTCCCGCTTCCGCTTTGTCTTTTATCCCCTTAACTCGCCATCTATCTCTTCGCATGCTCCTGCAATCCTCGCGTCCACTGGGAGCGTTCCCGAGATTCCTGCCCGATGCGCAGTACAATGTGCTACGATGAAGGGGCAAAACGTTTTCCAGGATTCGGTGAACATCGAAAGTTCCGTCAGGCATTTAAAGTTAATCAGCCGGAGGATGATCGAAACATACCAGCACGCTCCGAGTATTAAATTTGGTCTTGCTGAATACCGAATTAATTTCCCGTCAAACTGAGCTAAACATTCGTCCGTCTGAATTCGCAAACTCCGGAATAGCTGCTGGTCAAGCTCATGCCCAAAATATGACTACGTACCGCGGTTTCGCGGCATTTTCACTGTTGCGCGAATCCAAGTGGATCGCCTCATGTTTCATTCCTTTTCAGCCCTCCTGCTTCCGCTTTGTCTTTTATCCCCTTAACTCACCATATATCTCTTCGCATGCTCGTGCAATCCTCGCGTTCACTGGGAGCGTTCCCGAGATTCCGGCCCGATGCGCAGTACAATGTGCTATGATGAAGGGGCAAAACGTTTTCCCAGGATTCGGTGAACATCGAAAGTTCCGTCAGGCAGACGGTAAAAACACGTATTTGAGATGCGTCGGCACTTGAAGTTCATCAACCGGAGGATGCTCGAAACATACAATCTCGCTTCGAGTATCAAATTTGGTTTTGCTGAATACCGGATTAAATTCACGTCAAACTGAGCTAAACATTCCTCCGTCTGAATTCGCAAATTCCTGGATAGTTGCTGATCAAGCTCATGCCCAAACTATGACTACGTATCGCGGTTTCGCAGGTATCGTGTCACTCCTTTTCAGCCATCCCACTTCCGCTTTGTCTTTTATCCCCTTAACTCGCCATCTATCTCTTCGCGTGCTCCTGCAATCCTCGCGTTCACTGGGAGCATTCCCGAGATTCCGGCCCGATGCGCAGTACAATGTGCTATGATGAAGGGGCAAGACGTTTTCCCAGGATTCGGTGAACATCGAAAGTTCCGTCAGGCAGACGGTAGAATCTCGCATTTGAGATGTGTCGGCACTTGAAGTTAATGAACCGGAGGATGATCAAAACATACCGTCTCGCTCCGAGTATTAAATTTGATCTTGCTGAATACCGGATTAATTTCACGACAAACTGCGCTGAACATTCCTCCGTCTGAATTTCCAAATTCCGAGATAGTCGCTGATCAAGCCCATGCCCAAACTATGACTAAATACCGCGGTCTCCCACTGTTCTCACTGTTGCGCGCATCCAAGTTGATCGCCTCGTGTCTCACTCACGCAGGTAACCCGTGGAGAATAAAATCTCCGCGCTTCAAAGCGACGATGCAGCGGTGAGCGAGGTGCGAACAGATGCCAGATTGCAAGAGCAGCTTCGGGAAACCCGACATTCCCAGCAGCTCTTCCGTTCGCGTGTAAATGCGAACAGAGGCGAACGACGATGCTCAGATCCAGGGAGATGTTCTACACCCGTGGCGACAATCGGCAACGATCGATCTTCACGCGTGAGGTATCCCGAATAGGGATCTCTCCTTTGTAACCTGCAAATCCCCCAAAGCGCGCGCGCACACCCGCGAAACTATATTCGAAACAGAATCCAACTTTCACGGCGCCGTGAACTCGCGAGGCGAGTTTCTATGCCGATGGCCCGCACCCTCCGCAATACCGAGGCCCCTGTCTGTTACACCCATTGCCGACACACGCAGATTGCGCAGTCCATTATTCGGTGATCATCGGCCCGGGGCGTGCGGCCTTGTTGTGGACTGCAGCTTCTTATTTTTATACTTTTTTTTTTTTTTTTTGCGTGTTTCTTTCACCGTACTCAACGTAGCGTGTTAGGCAGGGCGAAGACGTCCCAGGTGCGATTGTACCGTAACTGGAAAAGATGCATGCCGATCCTACTTTCGTTGACAAAAGTCCGCAACAGTCGTACATAGCAAGTTCGTACGCATTTAAGGGGAAGTCCAACGATTTCGGGTCGAAGAACTTGTTTCATTTTGTCGGTTAAAAAAATCATATAAAGGAAGTTCCGCCGATTGATCGTTACGATGAGAGACTGCGGGTGGAGCTCATTTCGATATATTGGTGGATATTTTCGATAATTTCCCTGACAAACTATTCAGAATTGTGAAAAAAAAAAAAAAAAAAAAAGTAACACGGGAGGAACATAACGTATTTTTATTTTTATTTATTCCTTGGTATTTTCTATTAGATTATATCTTTGGAAAGAATAAACAAGATAACGTAAGAATTATTTTGCTTACTTCAACACCGTAATTTTTTTCATTGAGAAAAGTTTCTTATTGTTTTGTATTTTTTACGAGTTCTTTAAGACAGAGTGCCTCAAAGAGTTTATCTACATTCGCCGATTCAACGGTGATTAGAATAGCCGATTATTAATAGTTGTAATGAATTTGTAATCGTGATTGCGGATTTTTAATTAATGTTTTTTGTTCGCGGTAAAAAAAAAAAAAAAGAAAAACAATAAAGAAATGTCCGCCATATTTTTTTTCCAGCAGTACGCAAAAAAAAAAAAGAAGTTCGCCCCAAACACTTGTTTCTCTCGATTTGATATTTCGTATTTTTCCTGACTAATATTCGATTCCCTGATTTCCCTGAAACTTAAAAAATTCCCTGACATTTCCAGGTTTTCCAGATTTTGCCGGACAGTGGCCGCCCTGTTAAAAAAAAAATGAAGTTCCTCCCACAATTGTCTGCCTCGACTTCAGCAAACACCGCTATCTATAACCAAACGGACGGTATTTTTATACGAGTTTTTTTTTTTTTTTTTTTAAACCTCGATACCCAGCATACGACGATATGGTAGTGGAACGGCTCCAAGTTCGGTCAGACTTTGCGACATCGTATCGGCTAAAGGATCCACAAATTTTGCGGGGCTCTCGTCGCCTCGCCAAAATGTGTTTCTCTCGTGGTACATACGCTCCGCGACTGTACGCAGCCGGGTTCTATAACGAGTATAAAGTACAACGCGCGATATACGGTGCCGCAAGAATGCATTGCTATGTCGCTGCCAGAACTGCGAGCGTTATATAAATGACGACATAGACGAGACGGCGTTTCACGCGTAACCGTGAAGATCGTCACAGGAAAACCTAATTACGTTGGTTCCCCAGCGGGGTAAGCTGCACCGCGTACATACAATTGTCGTGCATATGTGACGCTTTCTATGTGCAAACGAGCTTGTCTGACATACAAGGCGAGAGTATTACAGTGGCGAGAACGAGCTTGCGAGAGCCGCTATTGGCGCCGTCGCGGAACCGTCGTTCTCCAAATCCGATTTGTCCCATCACTTTCCGGCATTATCCGATCGACGAGCAAACACGCGGATTATTATTAAGCGTTCGTTGATGGCCGCGGCGGCTAGCGAAAGTCGATACCTGATACGCGCGTTACGAGAGCTTTCCACCCAGCGAGCTGTGTGAAAATTGTCGTTATCACAAACATTTACCTTCGGTTCGGTGTGTTGTCTGCGACCGAGCGAATAAACAAAACGCGTATTTTGCTTTGGGGCTGATACCATCAATTACAACAATCGGTTAATGTTTCGAGGCGCGAATTGTCAAGCGTCTTCTCTCTCGGAAAGTCACGTCAAGGCTACCGTCAGTTCGCCAATCGATAATCTGTAGCGTTTGTCATTTGTCGTACCGAGCTGTTCCAGTCGTCCATGTAATTTCGTGACTCTCAGTCAATCCTCAGCTCTGTATTCGTCACAATATATACATTGGGGTGTTTCTCAAAGAGGACATGTTTTTTTTTTCATTTTCATCCTACCCTCTCAAAGTATAGATTTCGATCGCAAATTGAAGCTCGCGAATGGCGGTTTCTAGAAAAAAAATTCTAATTGGTGTCGCACTCGACGTTTGTACCCAAAATATGAGGCACCTTTTAAACGTATTTGTCAACGGTGGCTTTTCGCAAGATGTTTTTTTTTTTTAGATCGAAATATATACTTCTACGGGGTGGGAGATTAACTTTTTATCATTTTTTTTTGTATTAGATACAAAAGACTTCGATTCTAAAATTTGCATATAGAAAACTCAAAAAATTTGCAGTAGGGTGAATTTGTTGAAAAAATTTTTGTCATTTTTTGTAGCGAACCCAAAATACATATTATTTAATTTTTTTTTTTAAATTTGTATACATGAAACTCTAAAAATGTCCAGTAGTGTCAATTTGTTGAAAAATAATTCTTTCCAGCCTCCAAAAGTATGGCGTTAAATCTCAAATTAAACCTCGCGAAAGACCGCCACAATTAAAAAATCCTGAGGTGCCGCATTCAACGCTTGTACCCAAAAAATTCGAAAACTTCTTTCTTTTTAGGGATAATCGACGAATGCGGCATGTCTTAAGATTTTTTTATTAGGCCCGCCGTTCGCGAGGTTCAATTTCAGAATAAAATCTATGCTTTTGAAGGGTGGAAAGAATTTTTTCAACAAATTCACCCTACCGCAAATTTTTTGGAGTTTTCTATACGCAAATTTAAAAAAATCGAAGTCTTTTGGATCTAATACAAAAAAAAAAAAAAATGACAAAAAGTTAAGCTCCCACCCCGCAGAACAAAAAATTTTGATCGACAAAAAAATCCAGCGAAAGGCCGTCATTGACAATTAAGTTTGTGAGGCGCCGAATTTTTTTTTTTTTGGGTAAATCGTCGAACGCCGCGCCTCTTAGGATTTTTTGCTAGGCAACGCCTTTCGCGAAGTTTAATTTGAGATCGAAATCTGTACTTTAAAAAGGTGGGACGACAATAAAAAATGTCACAAATGCCCCTTTCTGAAACACCCTTTCTGAATATAAAAATCCTTTTATTTGATTATTCATTGGCGCATCCAACGATTTATTCCAAACGCACTCGTGCAGAAACGCCATCGGTGAAATAGTTTATTATGCCAAAAGGGGGGAAAGTGCGTTTTTTCACCGACGTGTGAAGTTTGAAATTCACACGAGGTGAAAATGCACTTCCTCCCGAGTGGGATACGCTATTTTTTGTCCGACTATGCTAAAAAGTGGCCACATTTCTATGCCTGCAATGGGGATGGAAAGTGACCTGCTCCACTGCTTTTCGGCCCGCGGGCGGAAAAGTAGCTACTTTTCCGCCCACTGCGTTACTTTTCGGCCCGCTGCGTTACTTTTCGGCCCGCTGCGTTACTTTTCGGCCCGCTGCGTTACTTTTCGGCCCGCTGCGTTACTTTTCGGCCCGCTGCGTTACTTTTCGGCCCGCTGCGTTATTTTTCGGCCCGCTGGTCAAGAATCGACCACTTTCCGCCCCCCCCCCCCCCGGTGCAGATACGGAATGTGGACTTTTTAGCGTAGGCGGGCAAAAACGCAATTACGTCGCTGCCACGATATCGCAGTTTTCATAGGTTTTTTTTTATTGTCGGATCTATACGAGAGCGAACAGAAGGGGGACGCGATGGATTCTCCTTTGTGAGATACACTCGAGAGGCATACAATAGCCGGATAAGAAGTTTCAAGTAGAGGGCATGCGACAAGGGAGACGCGAGAATAGAGGTACGGGAGGGAGAAGACTCGAGACCGGAAGTAACGGAAGGATACGGTTCCGACAGTGCGCGGACGTTGTATCTACCGCAGCAGCAGCGGAGCACGGCAAGTGCAGCCAAAGTTGCTCGTAGACCAAAGTAGAAAGCTCGGTACTCCCAAGAGGTATGGAGGCAAAACGAGCATCCACGGTGTTCCGGAAACGAGCCACGGTCTAAACTCTTCGGTATAGAACAGCGAAGCGGGAGTACGGTGCATATCGGCCTTGTAGTTATATCGCATGAACCACATTTTGTGATTATCCGAGGTGGCTTAACCCGCGAATTTAGAACCGAAACGAAAATCGGGTCTCAAGATGGGAATTGTCTCTCGAGTCGTGAGCCCGCACACACAGAGCTGTGTACGACGGGGCGTTCGCGGGACGGGCAGTTTTCCGAGGAGCGATTCTGCACGCTGTGTATTATCACCGGAAACGGTAAGACGGCGAGCTTACGACGACGAGATTGTTTGCCACGTGGGTCAAATTCTCAGAGGGACGCGAAGAAGAGACACAAAAAAAAAAAAGAAAAATTAAATCCGCCGGAGTTACCGAAGGTGCGGAGAACGGGAAATGAGATTCCTTCGCCGACGACGCTCTTGCATCTCTCCGTGAAAACGATAAAAAGGGTACTTTTTTGTTCCCTCCCCCCTCGACCGCTCCCTCCAGCCGCCTAGGCTTCTCTTCTGTTCTCTTTTCTCATTATAGAGTGTACAGTGCTGCACACACGACGCCGTGATACACGTATTCCGAGGTATATAAACGCTGGATGCACACAGCAATTCCCGGTGCGTCGTTATTTCACAGACGTCGGTTAAACGTCCTCTCTGATCTTCCGTCCCGCTTAGCGACGGTGGGGAGACATTCAATTCGTATTTTGTATCAAATTTTCTCCGCGCGCTGTAAAACGACGAACCGGCACGGTACCGGCATCGAATTTTTAAGGAAAATCGAATTTTTCCACTGTGAGGAAAAATCTGGAAAACCTGAAAATTTCAGGAAATTTTTTAAGTGTCAGGGAAATCTGGGAAACTCGGGAATTAAATATTTGTCAGGGAAAATACGAGATATCAAATCGAGAAAAATGAGTGTTTGGGCTAACATTTTTTTTCCGTACTGCTGAAAAAAAATTATGGACGGACATTTCTTTTTTTTTTTTTTTTTTTAAGGTAAATAAAAAACATAAATTGAAAATCCGCTATCACGATTGCAAATTCACTGTAACTATTAATAATCGGGCATTCTAACGATCGTTGAATCGGCGAATGTCGATAAACTCGCTCAGGCACTCGAGCTCAAAGAACTCGTAAAAAATGCAAAACAGAATGAAGCTCTTCTCAATAAAAATAAACATATGTAAATAAAAATAAACATACGTAAATAAAAATAAACATATGTAATCAATAAAAATAAACATATGTAATGTTCTTATAGTGTTACTTTTTTTCACAATTCTGAATAGTTTGTCAGAGAAATTTTCGAAAATATCAGGGAAATGTCACAGAATTTTTTTTGTCCTATGTAGCGGCCATCCTGTTTAATACGTCAGTGTGAACTTAAGGTTGCTTTTGAGATCGAACTTAAGGTGAAGTGAAAGTCACGTGACAGAGCCTGGAGTGTGATAGAGATAGCGGCATTGGTTTTACGGTGGAACGAGAGAGAGAGAGAGAGAGAGAGAGAGAGAGAGAGCGGCAGAGAACGAGTCTCACTTCACCTTAAGATCGAAGTTTAGCCCGAACTTCAATGCTTGCTTAACGTCTATATCTTACGTTCGAACTTAAATTCGATTGTAGTTGGAGTTCGATATTAAGTTCGAACTTAAGGTTGTTCTTGCGTATAGTGAACAACTTCGCATAACTTTCGGAGAAATGAGAGGGAATTGAAAACACTTGTCGGTGGTATAAAAATCTGGATAAATTAAGCACAGTGAAGGTGCTGAAAAGATTAATTTTGCATAATAGTAATTCCAAAATGTTATTAATAAGTTAGTGAGAAATTACATTGTTCAACAAATCTCCCGGAAACCAAACTTGTTTTTCAAAAATGATTCATTCATTATTCTGAATATGTATGAATTTTTTCAGATTTTTACATCCACTTTGAATTTTGTGACTTTCTACACATTTTTTTCAGTATAAAAAAAAAAAAAACAAAGTGAATTTAAAAATCTGAAAAAATTCGTAACATCTTCAGAAAAGTGAACGAATCATTTTCGTAAAAAAAAAAAGGTTAGAAGGTTAAGAAAGGTTAAAAAATTTGATTTTTCATAAATTTATTACCAACATTTCGGAATTACTATAATGCAAAAATAATCTTTTCAGCACCTTTAATATGCTCGATTTTTTTTTAGATTTCCATGCCATCCGGAAGTGGTTGCAGTTCCCGCCAATTCCGCTGAAACTTATGCGAAGTGAACACAATTCGCAAGGACTACCTGATGATCAAACCAAAGCACGATCTTAATTTCGAACTCAAGATAGATCTTGAGTTCAGACTAACGTCGGAAACGCCGATCAAACAAATGAACGATCTCAAGTTCGAACTTAAGGTAGATCTTGAGTTCCCACTAACGTGCGAAACGCCGATCAAACCAATGAGCGATCTCAAGTTCGAACTTAAGGTAGATCTTGAGTTCCGACTAACGTGGGAATCGCCGATCAACCCAATGAACGATCTCAAGTTCGAACTTAAGGTAGATCTTGAGTTCCGACTAACGTCGGAAACGCCGATCAAACCAATGAGCGATCTCAAGTTCGAACTTAAGGTAGATCTTGAGTTCCGACTAACGTCGGAAACGCCGATCAAACCAATGAACGATCTCAAGTTCGAACTTAAGGTAGATCTTGAGTTCCCACTAACGTGCGAAACGCCGATCAAACCAATGAGCGATCTCAAGTTCGAACTTAAGGTAGATCTTGAGTTCCGACTAACGTGGGAATCGCCGATCAACCCAATGAACGATCTCAAGTTCGAACTTAAGGTAGATCTTGAGTTCCGACTAACGTCGGAAACGCCGATCAAACCAATGAGCGATCTCAAGTTCGAACTTAAGGTAGATCTTGAGTTCCGACTAACGTCGGAAACGCCGATCAAACCAATGAACGATCTCAAGTTCGAACTTAAGGTAGATCTTGAGTTCCGACTAACGTGGGAAACGCCGATCAACCCAATGAACGATCTCAAGTTCGAACTTAAGGTAGATCTTGAGTTCCCACTAACGTGCGAAACGCCGATCAAACCAATGAGCGATCTCAAGTTCGAACTTAAGGTAGATCTTGAGTTCCGACTAACGTGGGAATCGCCGATCAACCCAATGAACGATCTCAAGTTCGAACTTAAGGTAGATCTTGAGTTCCGACTAACGTCGGAAACGCCGATCAACCCAATGAACGATCTCAAGTTCGAACTTAAGATAGATCTTGAGTTCAGACTAACGTCTTAAAATTCGAGCCTAAGTTCCCCCGTCTCTAATCTTGACTTTCCCACCGGTGCCTTCGCGCGGACCGTGTTAATTAATGCCCGCCTAAATATAAATATAAGCATTAATAAACCGTGGAATATCTGTACAATATTCCATCTCACCGCGGCGTATATATCGCACTAATACGCGCGTCGTGAGGACACGTATTTATGTATATATCGAGCAGAGGGCTTTAAGAGCCACGTCCGAGGGACAATATTAATGGTCTTTACGGGGAGATCGATAGTCCGAGTCCGTGAAAAGCAATTACGCGTCTCGCGCTCGTTTGTGTAAGTACATAAGTATCCCCGTGCGTGTGTATATCAGCGCGAGCTCGCTGCAACGGGGACTCGCGGGCGCGCACAGCAAGATCGGAAGGTCCATCAGCCAGTACCTTTCGCGTCTCCTCTCTCGCGCTTTCGGACATTCGTCATTAAGGGCTATTTGAATATTGGACCGAGTGTATTTATTATAATTTTTTTTTACTATTATTTTTTTAATTCGGAATCATTAACAGTCGAAAGGATATCGGCGAGAAGGAGCGGAGAATGAGAGACCGTCAAAAGAAAAAAAAAAGAAGAAGAGAAGGACTCGAGAACAGAGACTACTCTTCGCGACTCTCACGACCGGTAGCACCGAGATGGCTTTCCCTTTTACGAGTCTAGAGCCGCGGTGCATCTCGCTCTCTCTCTCTCTCTCCGCTGCTCTCTGTGTGGCAGTTTTACACGAGCTTCGTCCGCGGCACTCTCTGGCGAGGGCGTAATTGACGTAATAGAGCAATTATCTCGGGGCGCAGAAGTAAAGTACGTATGGAATTAGCGTGCACAGATATAACCTCTGTGAATCTATAGTTATACACCGTCTGGGGAGCGTACATCATTGGGTAGTTGAGAGGAGAGAGGTCTCGACACGCGGCGGCGAGGAGCACGAATGCCACGATGACGAGAAACTGAACGAGGCTTCGAATGTTTATTTAACGGTCAGGAGTTAATTGTATATTACGATGGAGAGGAGATGGCTCGGTCGGCCACTGCGATATTACGTTCTTAGCAACCCGCGGTGGCTCCTCCGGCTGCAGAGCCGCAGCATCCCACGCGAGGGTCCAGCGGACAAGTTATCTCTTTCCTTCCTCCTCTTCGTCTCTCTTTCCTTCGACGTTGTCTTTTTTTTTGTGTTTTTTTTTTTTGCTATTTTCGCTTCGTTACTCCCCCCTGCACGCTCCTCTTCGCATATCATTCTCGTTATCCAGCCTCCTCTTCCTGACTGGATCCTCTTTCGCATAAGCGATCGTCGCACTCTGAACTCGGTCCATTCTTCGGACCGGTGGCTCGGTGCTGTTTTCCTCGGGACTACGTTCGGTACCAGTGTTTTGTGCCTTCGGTATGCGTTTTATCGAACAGGTATTCTACGCTGTTGTGCACACATACCGAACTACTTTCGCTGTTGTCTCGTTGTATTCCGGGCTCTCGCCGCGAGCTGGCGGTGAAACAATATCCGTCGCTGGAACGCCGCTCGCTTCGGGCTTATTTGCGAAGACGAAGAAACGAGAGAGTGGAAGATGCGCGCACATGCATGAGAATTCGAGAAGGGCGTTCGCTTGATTTATATCATCGTGTCTCGAGAATATTTAAACGACCGCATTAGCGTTTCCGTGCTCGGGAAACATATTGCAGGGGGGAGCGGGGCAAAATGGGACAGTGGGGGGGGGGGGGGGACTCAATTTTCCAATAATTTTTGGATAGCTTCCCTTGAGAAAGTTTTCCATTGGGCGTTTAATGGTAACGAATGGTATCGAAAGGTAATCAATATGGTCCTAATGGAAATTCATGGGGAACATTGAAACGGTACTTTCTACTATTCATTCTTAATGAGACTCCACTGACAAATCAGTGGGAAATTTTAAATAGCACGTTACCAATAGGAGACCAATGGCAATTTCCTGGTGAAGTTCGATTGGTACTTTTTCCCCATTCGTTATTGATGGCAGTTCACTAACAAGTCAATGGGACGTGACAAATGTTACTTTTTCCCTTCGTTATTAATAGTAGTCCATTGGGGCATAACTGGAACAGCTGAAATGGTATTTCTTACCATTGGAAATAAATGGGAACCGAATCGAACGGCAAAATGCTAGAGAAGCTAGGGAAGCTGGAGAATCTTTAATGGCACTTCTAACTATTTATAATTGACGACGAATAAGAATCGTGTCGACAAACACTAGGTAATCACGTGTGTGAGTAACCACATTCATTTAAATGGTATAAAGCGATAATGAATTGGAGATAAATGGGTCCACAATAATAGCTGTGAATTTAAAGACCGAAATTATTTATGAACAATAGGAGAACTTTTTTTATTTGTTACATATTTACACTGCAGAAACACATGACACTGTAGAAAAGGGGACAATTATATATAGCATATTTTTCCGCGAATGGGAAAGCCAGCGGGATAAAAATAACAACGAATGGTACACTGAATGGCATATTAGACGGTAGTACAAATGGGAATGATACAATTGGCAAAACCCCATTGAATTATCTTTAACGAATAGTTAATGATAATCAACAGGATCTCTTAATGGTAATTAATGGAAGATTTAGACCAAGGTCCTAACGATACATCCGGATTTTCAACCCCGTTTTGCACCACTCACCATCACAGCGACCATTCAAAAGTTATTGAAAAATTATGTTTCGCCCCATTGTCCCGTTTTGCCCCGCTCTCCCCTATAGCTGTGTGCGTGTCGCACCGTCACAACAGGCGCGACTCTTCATTCACGAGGGACCTTTTGCTATCAGTCACGGGTTCGCGACTACCCGAGTAGAAAATTTCGTTACATCGCGGCCCGACGAGGCCTACTCAGGATCTTGTTGGGCCCCGATGTAACGCTCGAAAATTTCTGCTCGGCTAATAATCGGAACATGTCGTCGGTGCGAGATACGACGGTGCGGAACGCTCTGGAGCGTAGGATACGACTATGGAGATAAGTGCATTAACTTCGACACAAGGACTGAAGTGCTTTGTGCACTGGCGAAGTAGCGATGATTAAATGTGTTACATTTACCTTATACTTTGTGCGCTACGCAAGAGAGCGTTCTCTCACTTGTGTTTCACGGAGCAGCTTCCGGGCCCTCGTGAGTGCACGGCCCGATACCGAGGACTCGTCTTTTAACCGGAAGTCGCGTGTGTGCCACGATACTCCGGTGAGTAGGGCACAAGTCGAGTGCCCGTTACTCCGCGCTGCACCCACCCTTAAGTTCAACACATTGCCGTACGACGAGGCACATTGTTGGAAACGAATTTCCCATTTCGTCAAGCGGAAAGCTGCGCGCAAATTTTTGCAGATAAATATGAATCCAACAGTTCCGATATTGCAGTCACAGCAGTTGATAAAACAAAAGAACAAAAAATCTGGTTTCAAGTTCCTCCTAATTGACCTCCAAGCTTTCACATAGCAAAAAAAAAAAAAGAATTGGTATTCCGGTTGATGTATGACGTCGAAAACAAACTTCCCATTTTGTCAACGGACCAGCACTGGCGTGCCCAACTTTTTGCAGATAAATATGAAGGCAACAGTGACGATTCTGCAGTCACAGTAGTTGATAAAACGAAAGAACGGAGAATCTGGTTCCAGGTTCCTCCTAATTGATCTCCAAGATTTCACATAGCAAAAAAAAAAAAAGAATTGGTATTCCGGTTGATGTATGACGTCGAAAACAAACTTCCCATTTTGTCAACGGACCAGCACTGGCGTGCCCAACTTTTTGCAGATAAATATGAAGGCAACAGTGACGATTCTGCAGTCACAGTAGTTGATAAAACGAAAGAACGGAGAATCTGGTTCCAGGTTCTTCCTAATTGACCTCCAAGCTTTCATATAGCAAAAAAAAAAAAAAGAATTGGTATTCCGGTTGATGCTTGACGCAAACTTTCCATTTTGTTAACGGAACAGCACCGATGTGCCCAAATGTTTGCAGATAAGTATGAACCTAACAGTCACGATTCTGCAGTCACAGTTGTTGATAAAATGCAAGAACGGCTAATCTGGTTCCAGGTTCCTCCTAATTGACCTCCACACTTTCGCATGGCAAAACGAAAAAAGAAAAAAGTGGTATTCCGGTAGATGTATGACGAGAAGACGAAAAGGTCGTCTTCTCGTCATACATCTCGAAATCGCACATCGTCGAAAGGAAGCTTCCCATTTTATCAACGGAGCAGAAACCGATGTCCCCAAATGTTTGCAGACAAGTATGAACCCAACAGTCACGATTCTGCAGTCACAGTTGTTGATAAAATGCAAGAACGGCTAATCTGGTTCCAGGTTCCTCCTAATTGACCTCCACACTTTCACATGGCAAAACGAAAAAAGTGGTATTCCGGTAGATGTATGACGAGAAGACGAAAAGTTCGTCAGTCGTGCAGTCGCTGGAGGCGGCAGCACGGAGTTGCGCCACCCCGAGACCCGGAGCGTGTGGTTCTTTCCGTTTTCAAGAGCGGTATGAAGTACTCGCCCGTGAGGGAACGCGGGGAAAACCGTCGAGCATGCACACCACAGGGCTTGGAGGCACACGCGTAATTTATTTGAGAGCCCCCGGAGGAGAAGGAGAGAAGAGACAGGCGTTCGCGAGGCACTTCCGACTGGGAAAAAGTGGTTTTACGCACGTTACGCGACCGTCGGGCTCGCTCACCCTCTCTCTTTTGCGCCGCGGTCTTGCATCAGGCAAGAGAGTCGCGTGCGGAAGCTTTGATGTGCGCTTAGTTCACTCGCGCTCGCTTTAACTTTGCTTTTCAACCTCTCCTCCTCTCGGGGGTCATATCGGGCTGTCTCTCGCTCCCTCGCCCGTTGCCTCACTTTTCATTCGACCCCGGTAATTTCGTTTCTCTCCATCCGTCATTCTCACCCAACCCCCATCGCCCCCGCCCCCCCCCCCCGCCCTCCAACCCTCCCAGCTCGTTCACCATCGTTGTCGATCTCTCATCTCCAACTGAACGGCCTCCGCACCTCTTCCGCCCCTCCGTCCGTCCCGGAGCAATTCGCTCGCTCACGAATGGCAAAAGTTTGTAAAAGCGATTCCTTTGAACGACCCCTCTCTTCGCCGCCTCTTATCCGTAAACCGATCCGGGTAATGGTTTAACCGTGCGAACGACGATGGGGAAAAACGGATTTTATATCCGTGCATTTGTGCGCTATGTTAATGACGTTAAGAAAAAACGTTGGGAGAAGAAAAAAAAATCGCGGATGTTTTTGTAATTGAATATTAAACAAATTTTATGTAGATAGGCGCGAGTGTGTTCTCCGGTGAGAAATGGGAATGCAAAGTTGGAAAGGCGCCGCGCCGCTGCCGTGGTTAATTAAACATGCAGTGAAAATTTTCTGGCTCCACCGTGCTGCCTGCTGGTTTTTTTTTTTTTTTTTTTTTTTTTTTTTTTTTTTTTTTTTTTTTTTTTTTTTTTTTTCTTGAGCCGGAAAGGCGCTCGCGGTGCTCGTCGGGAGAAAGACGAAACTTAAATAGCCCTGCATTTCCTTTCTTCGACCGTCGAGTGTCGGGCTTTTTCTCGCTCCTTCGTGTTTCTTGCCCTCTTCATCGTCCGTCCTCTGCGCACCCACGTCCTTTTCCGAGGGGATGCCGAGGCGTCTGCGGAGGAGAGTCAAGTGGGCCCTGCTGGAGTGACCATCGATGGCGGAAGCGCCAGGCGGCTCGGAGGGAATAGCATCGATGTCGTCCCGCCTGGTTTAGGTGCGTCGCGAGACGGGACCGTCGACTCCGCACGGAGCGCATCGGATTCTCATTTCCAGTTTTACTCAATGTTCCTCGCGTAAACCGTAATAATCGGGCTCGCGAGCGCGGCCGAGTCTCCGTTCCAGCGGCATTAACTCCGACGTGTGATTTCGCGTCTCGCTAATTCAATCAAAAATTTGCATGTAAATGAGAGCGAAACGCCGGCGAGCGTATAATACCGTCTTGTACGTAGATGGAATAACGTACGCACATGATTGTCAGCGGTGTACATGTCGTAGCTGACATTAGCATCACCCACAGTTTGCGAGCTCGGTGTCGCGTGACGTGCGTGCACACATTCGTTGGAGGAACGAGGGCGCGAAGGGTCAGTTTCGAGTTTGGAGCCCGTCGTACGAGTCAGCGACAAATTCAATTTGCCGAGGCAACGAGGCGACACGTTTTGCCCCCGAGAGAAAACTCGAGTCGTTTGTTCGGGGGGGGTTTCTTTTTTCTTTTTGCCCCCTCTTGGAAAGAATTACCTCCATGATTGCGGATATTCTATTTGCCGGGGACAATCTCACTGGGATCGTGCCTCGCAGAGGACCGGAGGCGGAAAGGGACGAATGAAACGGGAGGAGGAAAGTGACGATACTCGATTCCCGGAGCGAGAGTCAGGACGCGGCAGGCAAAACTCGTCTGTGTGGCATTATGAACGGAGAGTCGAGAGTTCAACGTGGCGTGTTGTCCCGGAGTGTTGCGTTGGCCGCAGTGCGAGAGTTCTCCTCGGGAGAGCTGATACTTTACGAGGTTTCGCGCCGGGCCGGAGAAACGAACGAGGCAATACCGCTGCGCGAGAACGGCAGGCATACGAGCCAATAAAGAATAGGGGGGGGGGGGGGGGGGGAGAACCCGAGAAACTGCGAGAGCGAGAGAAAGACCGGACGTAGGTGTGCATAACGAATGACTCGACACGACCGAGAGCAGATTTGTTTGAAGCGTTAGCGCCGTGCCAACTAATAGAGCAGCCTGATTTATTAAAACGCTTGTGCACTACTTTATAATCCTTATATGCTATAAATACACTGTACGATGTACCGGTGCGGTGTCGTGATGCATGTAGGTACGAGGTGACGACGAAACGAGATGCTTCCGTTTCGATCATCGCCAGCAGTGATTTTTTTTTTAGCGTGCGAGCTGTAGGCACTCCGAATGACAATAAACTACAATGTCGGATGCAGATCCATATTGTGTTACAGAGCAACACAATGGGACAGGAGCGACCGTTAAATGACGGCGATCGATCTGCGGTCTGCGTGGAACACCGGGAACATCACCGATGCAAAGGTATCTGGTAAGTGAGGCAATGTTGCGAGGTCGGCGGTGAAGAGGAGTGAATGAAAAACGAAACATTGTAAAGATCGGGAATAAAGTATATAAGGGGGGGGGGCGAAACTATAGACCTGAGTCAGCAATCGATCGTCTCCACTCGTGAGGGATATTGAAAGATTTCGATATTTCGGGCCAATGAAATATCGAACTCATGATTTGTTACATCGTCGTCTCCACTCGTGAGGGGTATTGAAAGGTTTCGATATTGCGGGCCAATGAAATATCGAACTCATGATTTTTTTATATCGTCGTCTTCCAAGTGGAAGGTAAAAGAGTTCGGTACTGGACCGGCTTGATATTGTGTGGGGGAAAGGAATTGAAGCACATTGTCGGGTTTGCAAAGTGGCGGTTGGATGACCAACACCTTGATAACGCCTTCAAGTATGACGTGAAAGTAGAAGAAGAGTTGTGGACTTTTTTAATCTTGCAATTCGGGGACCAAAGATCAACCCAACGTTCACGACCGAGTACAGGACAGGTAGTGCTTTTATAGCGGCCGGGGGCCACTTCGCTTGCGCGAACGCTCCGCCAATTCGCCATCTCGCGGCCAAATGCGAAACTTATTGGGTAAGAGCGTCCCGTTACAATACACTGTACGATACTGGGGCGATGTTATGACGTATCTAGGTACGAGTTAACGACGAAACGAGATGTTGTTTTTCAATTTCTTTTTCAGTCTTTGAGCTGTAGCCACTCCGAATGACAATAAACTATTACGTCGGATGCAGATCCATATTGTGTTACCGAGCAACACAATGGCACAGGAGCGACCGTTAAGTAACCGCGATCGATCTGCGGTCTGCCTTAACCACCGGGAACATCGCCGATAGAACGACAATTGCTAAGTGACGCAATGTCGCGAGGTCGGCGGCGACGAGTGGTGATGGAAAAACGAGACATTGCAAAGATCGGGGATAAAGGATATAAGGGGGTCGAAACGATTCTAAAGGCGAGAAATAAGGTGTCCCTCGCCAGCAATCGATCGTCTCCTCTCGTGAGGGATATAATGCGGATGCTGCTCGTGGCTCGAATTCTTGGTAGGAAGTTGGGGTCCGAGACATCGGAGATTGGACAATTTGTCGATGGAACACGTCGATACTACTGCCATTCGAAAGACTATACGACGGTTCACGAGCGAAACCGATAATAGTCGCCACGGACATTCGTCGGGAAGACCGCCAGCGTTTTATCTCCGTTGCATGGCGCGGTGTGTGTTTCTATCGCTCCGTTTGTATCATCGCGGCCTGTTCGCGAGGAAGGAAGACGGAGAAAGGGCTCAGACCGGGAGAATACCGGTACGACGACCAGGATCGCGTAAACCACCGAGCTTTACGATCACGCGCCAATCGTCCCGACGCTACGCGGCATACAACAGGGGGGCCTCGCTCTCTATCGCTCGTTGATGTTTTCTCGCGGAATCTCCATAAAGCGATCTCTATCCCACTTTGCCCCTCGAACCTCGCATCTCGCGTTCTCGCCTGGTGTTAATCTTTTCTTTTTTTTTTTACACTCAAACGCAAACTCCTGTCCGAGAGTAAAACCCGAGAAAAGTTGCAGCGCGATGTAAAAAAAAGCTGCGATACATTGTACTGTGCCCCGTTATATCCGAGTGGCTTATCTTTAGATCTTTTTTTATCATGTATATTTCCTTCGACCATTAATGTCAACGACGACAAAGAGAAACTGTTCTCTTCATTTTTTAATCCAATCTTTATCTACTTTTTATTGCTTCTTTTTTACATCTAATAACAGATCTTCCTTCACCTTGTTTTTATTATTCGTTCTGCTACGAAACATTACGCGATGCTGAAGTTGAAAATCATTAATGAGAAACTTCAGTCACGTCAGAAACGAAACGAATTTTTTTTTCTTGTTCATGCCATTCAATTTATAGTGTTCAAAAGGTTCGTACGGGTATAAAAACCGGAAAGTAACTGCCGGGATTGGAGTGTACCGCGGAAGGGTGTGTGGTGTTGGAATTCGCGATGTCGGTGAAACGCAAGAAGGTCGAGGAAGTTTCGTGATCTTTGTGAGGAGAGTCTTGGAGGCCGCACTCGAGATTCTCGCGGCCGCTACCACACGCTGTTAACTACTTGTCGCGACCGGCTCGTAACATTCGCGAAACGTTCGATAAAATTGCAGCGGGTCTAATTAACGAAGAGCGGCAGCCGCGGAGCTGGTTATCCCACCGGTAGTAGCGCGCGAGGTGCGGGCTCGGTTATTCGTTCGTGCTGCGCCTCGTTCCTCGTGCAGAAAAGCTTGCACCGCTCGCACGAGAGAACCCTCCTCGTTTCAAAGTCGAACGCGAGAATTGAGATACCTCGAGGTTGAAAAATCTCATTTTTCAAACCGGAAGTGACGAGTTTCCGGTGTGACGTCACTTCCGTTAGAAAAGTGAGATTTTCAAACTAGAAGTGACGAGCTTTCAGTATGACGTCACTTTCGATAGAAAAGTGAGATTTTCAAACCGGAAGTGACGAGTTTCCGGTGTGACGTCACTTCCGTTAGAAAAGTCAGATTTTCAAACCGAAAGTGACGAGTTTTTGGTATAACGTCACTTCCGATAGAAAAATTGAAATTTTCAAACCGGAAGTTAGGAGTTTCCGATGTGATATTACTTTCGATAGAAAAGCGAGATTTTCAAACCGGCAGTGACGAGTTCCCGGTATGACGTCACTTCCAATAGAAAAATGAGATTTGCAAACCGGTAGTGACGAGTTTTTGGTATGATGTCACTTCCGATAAAAAAGTGACATTTTCAAACCTTAAGTGACGAGTTTCCAGTATGACGTCACTTCCGATAGACAAGCGAGATTTGCAAACCGGAAGTGACGAGTTCCCGGTATGACCGCACTTGCAGTCGAAAAATGAGATTTTCAAACCGGAAGTTACGTTACCGACAATTTATATTTATTTATCTCTGCCAACCACACTGAGAGAAGCATCTAGTAAAGATGGCCATATAGCTTGAGAGATATTACCATAGCAAGTGATAGTGGGGAACTAGAGCGCCACCTATAGTAGAAAATTGCGGATTTACAAGAATTATTTAGTAGACAATATTGCGGTAAAAATTCTTACAAAATCTGAGACTCCGCCATAAGTGGCTTCCTAGTTCCATACTGCTACACTGAGAGAAGGATCTAGCAAAAATTACTATATCACTTGGAAGATATTACCATATCACACAGTAGTAGAGCGTTAGGGCGCCACCTATGGTAGGGAAAGTACCGGATTTATAAGAATTTTTCTTAGATATTATGGTAAAAATTCTTGGATAATCTCAGACTTTCTACCGTAGGTGGCGCGCTGACGCCGTACTACTATGCGCTATGGTAATTTTTCTTAGATGATTGGTAATTTTTACTAGATCCTTCTCTCAGTGTATGTGCTATGATAATTTTTTGTCTCAGATGATCGATAATTTTTATCAGATCCTTCTCTCAGTGCACTGGCTTAGTAGCATTATCACGTGTTCATGAGTGCCCGCAAGACATTCGGCTTCGCTCGGACTACCTGCGCCGGCCCTACAAGCACTGATACGCCGTTTTGGCACACGGCAGCCAGTTTAGACCCAGCGAACTGCCGTTTTTCCAGTCACGCCAGAATCATCCCACCTGACCACCAAATGGGAATTCCCGGCATAACGCGCATTCGCTCTAATGAATACGAAAATTTGAACGAGATAAATTGTTCGCGCACAATCGCGGGCTATCACTCCCGTAACTTTTCCTCTTCTCCATCTGTCGTTCCGCCGCTTCGGCGGAATTTAGCGCTCGCGGTCTCCGCGCCTGGCTATAAATTTACCCGGCGCATTTACACCTCGGACATGTGTAAATATTTCACGCGTACGTGTGCGAGCGCGCGCGCGCGCCGGGGACATTTGGAATTCCTTCATTTGCATCGTACAGGTACCCGGCTTTCGGGGAAAGTGGACTATGTTCGTGTGTGTCACCGTGTTTTATCGAGTTCGTGAACACGGGAGAAAGACATAAACAGCGAGATCGTTGGACAGTCGGTACACTGACCGGGACTCGACGGGAATAGAAATGACGAATCCTAAATCTGGATTCTACGGTAAAGTGCCACGACACTCGAATAGTCTCGTGCGCCGTCCACGTCCGCGGTACGTTGTGGTCTATCAGTGTTTTTTTTTTTTTTGTTTTCCAACGGGATTGCCCGACGAAGATCTAACGAAGCGGCAACAGCCGAACTGCGCCTCGCTCCGCGTTCCTTCACTGACTCGAATCACCTTTTCTGGTACAGAGCTGGCATTGTAGTCGATAGCTGGAGCTCGATAGCGCAACACCCGTCGGCTCTGCCAGCCGCGTTTCGCCTCGTCGTAGCTCCCGTTTAAGGAGCAATTCGTTTTCATTGGCTCGTACGCGGCCATTGCGACTCTTCCAGAATCTCCCAGACATCGCCGTCCTCACGGAAGAGAGTTAATTAAGCGCTCGGAGCTTTTTACGGCTTTACGTTGTTTGAACTACGTCGTCTTTCTCATGGGCACTCTCGTATCTCATACCGTGCCAAGCGGGCCGACCTCCTCGTCTCTCCGTCGTTTATCCACGGGGTCGTAACAGTAACAACCCAGTCGCCGTCAAAATTATATGTTGGATATGTCTGTTTTTTTTCTTCTTCTTCTTCTTTAGCTTCTCCGATTGCAGAGGCCCCCCGAGTCACGGTAAATTGTTTCAATTTTCCTGGTATTCCAGGCGCCGTTCCCGGATAGTTTCGAGCAGACGCTACAGGCGATGTGCCTTGTGCAGCATCAGCAACGCCGAACAAACGGGCTGACAGACGCCCCGGTAACGCGATGAGCAAGCGAGGGAGAACAAGAACCCAGCGTATACACGGGCACCAGTGCCGCTTGCTTCCTAGCCTCACCATTTCGTGCAACAGGTTTCCATTTTCTAACGAGTCATCGGGCGCGCAATTTGCCGACGCAAGCAAGAATTACGCGGCTCGGTCACGCGAGCACCGCAGAGATGGAAATTGTGTACCTAACCGACGACAGCCACCGTGGATTTGTGTGTGGTCACAGCTTCGTCGGGCGATGTTGATACGTTGACACGGATCTCGGGTCGGTCACGTGATGGCTTCCTCCCGGCGATGTCGAAGTCTTCAGTGAGTCT
The DNA here is from genome assembly GCA_963922035.1 of Amblyjoppa proteus. Classification (NCBI taxonomy): domain Eukaryota; kingdom Metazoa; phylum Arthropoda; class Insecta; order Hymenoptera; family Ichneumonidae; genus Amblyjoppa; species Amblyjoppa proteus. The sequence continues at coordinate 16,288,326 of OY998230.1, forward strand.
TTGTCATTCAAATTCGGCGATACATTCGTTCGGGTCAACTGGATTTCGTCAAACTTCATGGTAAAAAATTGACAAGCTTGAGGAATATGATGGTGTATTTCGGATTGGAAAAGAACTTCATCGGCAGCGGTGACTGCTATACGAGTAACCAAGGACTAAGAGTATACGAGTAGCTAAGGACTAAGTCTTTGTCATTCAAATTCGATGATACCTTCGTTCAGATCCACTGGATTTCGTCAAATTTCATGGTAAAAAATTGACAAGCTGGAGAAATATGACGGTGTATTTCGGATGGGAAAAGAACTTCATAGACGGTGGCGAATGCTATACGAGCAACCAAGGACTAAGAGTATACGAGTAGCCAAGGACCAAGTCTTTATCAATGAAATTCGATGATGTCTTCGTTTAAATCGACTGGCTTTCGTCAGACTTCATGGTAAACAAAATTGAAAAGTTACAGGAATATGACGGTGTATTTCGGATGGGAAAAGAACTTCATAGGATGCGACGACTGCTATACAAGTAGCCAAGGACAATGCCTGTACGAGTAGCCAAGGACCAAGCCTATACGAGTAACGAAGGACCAAGTCTTTGTCATTGAAATTTGATGATACCTTCGTTTAAATCCACTGGATTTCGTCAGACTTCATGGTAAAAAATTGAAAAGCTAGAGGAATATCATGGTGTATTTCGGATGGGAAAAGAACTTCATAGGCAGCGACGACTGCATACGAGTAGCCAAGGACCAAGTCTTTGTCATTGAAATTCGATGATACCTTCGTCTAAGTCCACTGGATTTCGTCAGACTTCATGGTAAAAATTGAAAAGCTCGAGGAATGTCATGGTGTATTTCGGATGGGAAAAGAACTTCATAGGCAGCGACGACTGCATACGAGTAGCCAAGGACCAAGTCTTTGTCATTGAAATTCGATGATACCTTCGTCTAAGTCCACTGGATTTCGTCAGACTTCATGGTAAAAAATTGAAAAGCTAGAGGAATATCATGGTGTATTTCGGATGGGAAAAGAACGTCATAGGCAGCGATGACTGCATACGAGTAGCCAAGGACCAAGTCTTTGTCATTGAAATTCGATGATACCTTCGTCTAAATCCACTGGATTTCGTCAGACTTCATGGTAAAAAATTGAAAAGCTAGAGGAATATCATGGTGTATTTCGGATGGGAAAAGAACGTCATAGGCAGCGACGACTGCATACGAGTAGCCAAGACCAAGTCTTTGTCATTGAAATTCGATGATACCTTCGTCTAAATCCACTGGATTTCGTCAGACTTCATGGTAAAAAATTGAAAAGCTAGAGGAATATCATGGTGTATTTCGGATGGGAAAAGAACTTCATAGGCAGCGACGACTGCATACGAGTAGCCAAGGACCAAGTCTTTGTCATTGAAATTCGATGATACCTTCATCTAAATCCACTGGATTTCGTCAGACTTCATGGTAAAAAATTGAAAAGCTAGAGGAATATCATGGTGTATTTCGGATGGGAAAAGAACTTCATAGGCAGCGACGACTGTTGTACGAGTAGCCAAGGACTACTCTCCGCCGCCTACGCGCTTCAGGAATTCCTACGGACGAGGCCGGAGCCTCGCGAGACCGAGACTCGACGTTTCCCGAGGCTACTACCGATGTTTCAGACACCGTCCATCCGCCTCACCGTTCGCCAGAGAGAAACCGCGATATCCTTCTCCCGTGTTTACACGATGTACATTAACAACATTTACCGATGCGTTCCAAGCCGCTCAATGGTTGATACCACTGTGTGTGTGTGTATGTGTGTGTGTGTGTGTTACGGCCCCGTCCGTGATATTTGTGGAGGCCGGTAGCTCTCCGAAACCAGTGTTTGCCCTCTCGTGCAATCCGACGACACTGCAGACTCTCAACGGCAGTTCTCCGTCGACTTAAAAAATTCCCTAACGCCGAGTCACTTGGATTTTCGTTTTACGTACATTACTGCTGACTGGAATGTTGAAAGACCGTTTTTGCCCCGCGCTCTCCCTGCCAATAGAGTTCGTGTGCTTTTCAAAACAAAAATAACGCTCATCGGTTCAGCTCATTCGTCAACCGACGATGTCGGAACCTCGAGAGGAAAAAGAATACGGGGGAGAAATGATTGAGCGTCAGAGAAGCGAATGGAAAAAAAAAAAAAAAAAAAAAGAACAAATTGGCGTGTTTGCTATACCTCGCCCGAATGTATTCCACGTGGAATTCCGGACCAGAAGTGTAAACACAACGGAGTTTGCCGAGCAAGAAAATATATGGCCGCAGGGAGAAGAGGAACGAGATGGGAAGTGTGCAGTACATTCATTCCAACTAAAGCGCATGAGGGTAGGCGAAAAGGCATGGCGAACCGGTGAAATATAAGGATACACGCGCTGAGACCGTCGTCGACGAAGACGAAATATTTAAACGCGCAAACGCCGAAGATCCAGTGGGTGTATTGAATAAATAAGCCGAACTGCCAGAGATACTGTGCAAATTCGCGTGTGAGTTTGTCCGACGACGACGTCGTCTGGTTTAAACTCGATGCCGCAGCGCATTTCGGAATTCGCCACAAGTTTTCCCAACAGGTCGTTATCCGCCCGCTGTTTTTTTTTTTTTCCTCCGTCCCACGACAAGAAGCTGACGCGCCTTCGTCAAAAGTTACAACGCTCGCGAGGCGAAGAACCTCACAAGTTTCCCAACTCTCTGATGTAAATCTTGCTGCGCGGATCTTGAGCTCACCGGTCTACCAAGGAAACCCCCGGCGATGATTCTATTTGAGCGGAGCATAAATGTAATTCGAGTAAAATCCCAGCAGTTTTTGCCTCGTTTCGTTCAGTTTACTCTGATGAAGAGGCGAATTTATCCCCCGACATGCATAGGCGTTTGCTCCGGTACTTTTCGCTTAATGAAATATGATAGCTCGCGGGCAATCCGACTGCGGTGCGCTCCTTCCCTCAATGCCGTCTGACAGCGTTTGCTAATTTCAAGAGAGGCGAAATTCCGGCGGTCTTCACTCGGTGTATCGCCTAAACCTATATATATATATATATATATATTATCCGTTGCAAGGGTTATATCGCGAGCCGTTGCTGCGGGGCTCCATCGGGCTAGACGGTAGAATCCGCGCATCCGGTTAATTGGGTAAATACTCCGAAACATCGTCAACTCACCGACGTTAGAGTCCGTGCTTGTGGACGGGATGTACACTCATTCCGGATGTCTTGCTTACTCAAGGGCATTGGAGAAAACGGGAGCATCGAGGAGTTATAACGATGAGAGAGCGCCGGAGCGAAGGGGTTGCGGATAACCGATGGCTGCGAGGCAATCGGTGAATCTCTTCCAGCCAATGTGTCCCGGTTGGACCCGAGCGTCATCAATTAGCGAGCTTGTTCTCCGTGAATAGCCGATCTATTTTCGCCTCTCTGACACCGGATTAATTATAGACGAGCATATCCGTTCCGCATTACCGCGAGACTATTCAACGGCACGATATCCGGCATGGAGTATTATTGAACTTGCGGACAACTCGCCGCCGAATCGGATGACACTATACGGTGCGGAGCGGAGAGAAATCGGATCAGCTGGAATCTCACGCACGTTGATCACGGGCCTGATCGACTCGACGAAGACCGAACGTCGCACTCTCGCTCGGGGGAACAATACAAGGTGAACGGCCCAATTACTGACCGGTGGCCCAATTACTGTCCGTTTATCATATTATCTACGATATAAAATTCTATTTATGTCCGACATACTCAATTATTTTTTTTTATACATTTTTTCAATATTGTTTATCGTGTAATCATTGTTAATCGTGTAATCGAATGGGCATCGAGACAAAATTTTATAAAATCATCGGCTTTCGGAATTTTATCTGTGAATCGGCCAGAAACAAGCTCGTGCACGCCATTTTTCTTGTCAGTTTCGTTTAAGCGGTAACGTTTCTGAAATAGGTTCGTGTTCCATATCAGAAGTGAATAAAATTATGAATCTAAGTTGTACTGTGTGATTGAGGGTCAATTAAGAGCATATGAAACACTATGGAGTGCGAGAGTGATAGCATCAGTGGCGTCATTTACAACGGTGTCTATATTTTGAGTTTATCATTAAAAGATGCTCAAAAATAATAAAACACTACTTGTTTTAGTTAATTAAGGCTCTAAACTTTTCTGTAATACCAGTTATATAAATACCTCCACTGTTGTTAACAATCTTCATTCATTTTCAATGCCATGCGTAGCTTAGGTAGTCAGTAATTGGGCCGTTCACCTTAATCCAGCGCTTTCCTCGGAAAAGGTCACTGTATGGGCTAAATGACAAAATGGTAGGACACTAATCGGGTCACTTACAACGGTGTGCATATTTCGCGTTTATTATTGTAAAAAAGGCTAAAAAATCATAAAATAATACTTGTTGCAGTTAATTAAAACTAAACTTTTCTGTAATACCAGTTATATCAATACCTCCACTGTTGTTAACAATCTTCATTCATTTTCAATGCCATGCGTAGCTTAGGTAGTCAGTAATTGGGCCGTTCACCTTAATCCAGCGCTTTCCTCGAAATCGCTCGAATTAAGAGCCGATTAAGAGAGGATGCAAAATTGATCGCCCTGCCTTTAGGAGCTGTTCGCTCGCCGCCTCGCTGGTTCCGTGAACTCGGTAGTGGTCGCTGTTTATCACTGAAAATTCGTTCAGCATTGCGGGTGGTCATTGGAGCGCCGCGACGGTGGAATCGAGGCGCGAGTCTGTAGCGTAGTCTGCTGTGGCGTAACACAGTCCACTATTGCGCACTGTACTTTCCTCTCCGACACACACACACACACACACACACACACACACACACACACGCACACACACACACATATACAGTGGCAAAGGGTTGGACGAGCGACTGGAACGCTGAGATCCGCGCCGGTATATAATCTCACGGTGCGCTCTCGTTGGGCGCCCAAACGAATGCTGCTGGCCCTGTGCCAGACGTGGAGAACCCCCGAAGTTGTCGCCACGGGGAACCCCCCCGTCGTCGCACGCGAGCGTCGCTCTCTCTTTGGGTGAAAATGCCGGAGCACGGCCGGAGAGTTAACGGCACCTATCTTGCCACCGCGCCACAATTCGGAGTTCCAATAAAGGTGCACCTCGCCTCGCTCCTCCTCTCTGCCGCTCACCCGAATATGATCTTATTTCGTCTGGAAGCGAGGACGCTCGAGAAGTCGCTGACGCGATGTGAGGCCTCTGCGGCCTCACGCAATAAATTCACCGCTCCGCGGATACTCGCTGTATTTCCGGTGCATGCGGACGTCGGGGATCGAAATAGCTGGAGACGGGACTCTGATCGATTCACGGTCGGACTCGATGAATTTGCGGGCGACAATGCGCGAGGCGAGGGAAGGTGATGAATGGCGCAGTGAGCGGACAGGCCGAGATCGTCGCATTGGGCGGGAATGCCCGATCGAACTTTCCTAATTAATTAAGTCTTGTCTACACGCCGAGTGGAAAGTTAATCACCCTGACGGTACGGCCGCTTCGCCGCGTTCCCCTTCGGCTTCAACGCCACCTCGTCACCTCCCCTTTCGCGAGCCGCTAATTAAGATCCGTTCGGACGAGCCCGAGCGAGCCCGCTCCGATAACTTCCGGCGAGATTGTCGAGGACCGGAGCGAGTAATTCCGTAACTGGTCCCCGTCCTGTTTCTCTTTTCTCGCTTTGCTTTTGATAAATCTCCGTGCGGGCGGATTCGGAATCTCTCGCCGGCGAACCGACGATTGGCCTCTCGCGATTTTATTGAGCGCAACCGAAACCCGTCGGAGCGCCACAGGCACGGGGAAAATGGGCAAGCACCGAGGATGAATGCGGAGCGAGGCGAAGGGACGCACGATAGAGCGGGACCGAGCGAAGGTGCGCTTCGCGATCGGGAACGAGAGAGCACTAGTGCGAGAAGGTGGACGGGTCAAGCCCGGGTCGCGACCCGGGCGAAGAAGGAACAAAGAAAATAAGCGAGCCGGCGGTGGAAGGCGAGTGTTGTAGCCGACGTTAAGCGAGAAAGGAAGTAGCGATACGTAGATTTACGCGATGGCATTCCGAAGAATCGATCTCCTCCTTCACGGACCAACCCGCCTCCACCCTCTCCGCACTCTTACCAAATGTCCTCGCGTCCAACCGGGCGAAACTTTTACGGAACTCGTAAAGCTCTCGCCGCCTTATACTCCGGTCTCTCTACCTTCGGATTCTTTCTTCCCCCGGTCCTTCCGTCCTTCCTTCCTTCCGTTTTCCACTTCTTTCTCTCCGGCAGCGACGCGCGGTCTCTCGCGTCGTTCGCCGACTCCCACGAGAGTGCAAGAGCCCGCGCCATTTCTCCGCGTTCGTTCGCTGCCGCCTCTCTGCAACCGCCTCTCTCCCCTGCCCGACTCTCGCCAAAAACTGTCTTTTCGTATAGTTTTTTTTTTTTTTTTTGCTTCCCCACGTCGCGCGCGCGACTCTCCGCTACGTTTTTCCCTCTCCTTCTCGTTTCGCGCTATTCCGCCGATATAGTTCTCTCGCTCTCCCGCCTGCCCGCAATCCCACCGCGGCTCCCTGTTTCTCATTCGGCATTCATAAACTCCCTTAGTTCGCTCGTTTCAACCTCGTACTCTCATTCTCGCGCCCCGCGGCTCGCGCCCACTCCTCCGTTCCTTTTCTCTTTCGCGGTGGAAACTCGGCCATTATATTTTATATTAGATAACCCAACCGGCGCGCCGGAGAATTTCCAGATGCCACGTTCAGTTATGATAAACTCGTGAGAGCACAGCGCGGAAACGTAATCAGGTCTGAGTGAACCGGGCCTGCCAGAAAGTCCATATATCTCTTTCTTCTACGCCATTTTCTCTTTCCCCCCCACCCCCCACCCCCCTCGCTTTTCCTTTTTTCGCCCCACCGTCTCGACCGTGTATCTCCTCCCGTTTTGTCTCCCATCCGTTTTGTATCTCTATATCTTCATGTACCGTCTCTAACAGCGGGTACACAAGTTTGCCAAGACTTTTTCTCTCGACCATCCGCGTGATTCTCCTTGATGAAGAATGAGCATGACCCCTCTCACGTGCGCGCGGCTCCGTGTCGGCCCGTGTGTGTGTGTGTGTGTGTGTGTGTGTGTGTGTGTGTGTGTGTGTGTGTGTGTGTGTGTTGGCCGACACGTCGCAGCTTCGAGCTTCGTAAGGTGACTCGCTCTTGCTAGATCGATTCCGAGTGCCTCTACCCCGCCGCAAACTTAAACATAGTACTGGTAGCGGGCTCTGCGGAAAGGGGTTTTACGTATAAGGTGGTCGTGCGGGCGACTATAAGCCATAGCTATTTATAGAAATTAAAAGCGTCCGGAGCACAGAAGCGTTATTGCCACAGTGATCGAGGTCGGGCTGCGGGTTGTGCGGGCCCGGAGTTTCGCTAGCGACGGCCGATACCGTGCCGGTCCCCTTAAATACGCCGCCGTCCTCTTGTAAAATTTATATCGCAAGTTGCGCCAAACACTTTCACATTGTTCCGCGAAGCGGTCGTCGAGAGACCTCTCGCGAAATTTCGAATTCCAGCTCCGGTGGAAAATTGTGGCCGAGGAGAGAGAGAGAGAGGATCGGTTTCGATCGTTCGATAACGAGGGTCGGCATAGGGGCGGCTGGCCAGCAGCCCTCGAATGCGAATTTCCAGGGTAGCCGGCGCTCCCTCTTCGGTCAGCTCGGCGGTCCCTTAGCGGGCGCAGCGCTTGAGGGTTTATTGCCGGAAGGACGATTAATTTCGGTGAAGATAAGACAAACAGCGGTCTTATAAGGTCGTTTTGAGTGGGAGATATCGGTAGCGGTAGTGGCCACGGCCATCGTCCCAATCTTTCATTCCATCCGGCTTTATAATTCTCTCTTATTCCCTCCGACGTCGACGCCGTCCCGGCTGTCGCTCCGTTGGAGCTCTCGAAAGCCTCTCAGCGAGGACCATCCAACCGACTTGTCCGTGAGCACCTTTCTTATCTCGCTAATGGCAATTACGGACATTTACAAATTATCCTCAAAGGTTCGCGGTTCTTTATTTTTTTTTTTTTTTTTTTGTTCTCTCTCCGGAGAAACCACCGAGAATCGCAAAACGAAGAGTGCGACGTGAAGGGTGAGAGAGAAAAAAAAAAAAAAAAAAAAACAAGCGAGTATGAATAGATAATGAGAATCAGTGTGAACGAGCGGACGGTGCGAGGGAGCCGAAGGAAAATCGAGAGAAGTGAGCGTTCGATTACGACGTGATAGAAGCTTCATTAAAGTGCTGGGCTGCCGGTCGGTGAGTACGCTGAGAGAGAGGTTGATTATGAAGCGAATGCCCAGGAGCGGAGGCGCGCCTCGGATGAGACTGATCGAGCGTTATTAATACGCTCCTTCACCGATCTTCTCACTCCATCTCGATCTCTCCGCTGCTCCTCGACCGCCGTATCGATCGTACGCCCTTAAATGGGAATGGCAATTCGTTAGCAAACCGATCGGAAATATTCTCGCTGCATTTCGGGACTGGGCTTCCGCCGCTCGTCGTCGGGATCGACGCCGCGGCGATCATCGACTTTTCCCCGTTGCTATATTGTCAGTGGCACGCAGAGAGAGGGTGGATCGCGCGACGCTCGTTATCGACCACTTCCGGTGTTAACGAAGCCGCGAGAATTTCCACGTGGAGTTCGCCCCCCCCCCCCCCCCGATGGGGTGGGACGGAAGGAGCGAACGCACGAGCGATACCGACACGGGACCACTCGTTTGGTTGGCTCAATTAAAACCGTTCGTCAGCGCTGCGGAGAACATCGACAGAGTCCGGACCGGTGCACGCGGCTGCCGGCTATTGCTTACGGCAATACTCGAACGGTTGTTTGCGATACCGGAGTCACGCACTGCGTGCCACGGACTGTAAACAATATACGATAGGAACTCAAACTATCGGCGCGGAAGCGTGAGCTTCCATCGACGAGGCACCAAAATATGTTGCGTGATTTGTAGCGACTGTTGGTGGGGTTGTTTCTTTTTTTTTTTTTTTTTTTTTTTTGTTTATGGTTTCTTTATTATTTTTTCTCTCCGTGGTCCCTCGATAGCGGAATTCATTTTTCGGCCAATCGACGAGGCGAGTGAAAAACCTGCGTTGTTAGAGGCGGCGAGACCAGTCGGCGGCGCTAACCGGGAGACAGCGAAAGGGAGAACGAGCTCTCTCTAGAGATAAGAGCGAGTTATCGACGGAGTTGCGGGAATCGCTTAGAAACTGGCCAGAAAGGAGATGTGGAAAGAAGAGGCGAAGGACTCCAACGCTTTGGTCCCCGGGGAGAGCTTGTTCGCACGTTCCCGACGAAGGTGGAAGCGTCACCGCTGCGAGGGTTTCTTTCTCTCTACCTCGGCCCCAGGAGTGAAGTTAAACGAAAGCGGCGAAGACGGCGAGAACCGTAAGAGGCACGTGCGGTCTGCCATTGCGGATGAAGACGCAACGCATGTGGATAGTTGAAAGAAAAGATAAAGTGTCGCCGAGGAAATTCTCGGCACAGGGTTAATTGTGTTCGAATTAATAGATTGACCAGAGGCTGAATTCAAGAGTCCTCTTTGAAACCTCCTCAAGAATGACGACTGTCGGATCTCGTCAATGAAATTAAAGTGTACAAAGAAAACGGTACGTTTACGAGCCTCGGCCGTGAAATTTGGCTTCAAGGCTCATCAGGAAGGCGCAATCTGGCGGTAAGTTTCCGATTAGCGCGCACCCCGTTTCTCTCGGCTGTCGCAAAGTACTTACTCACGTACACGCGATGTACGCCCGCGTGGCTTCTCGTCCGACGGGGAACTCGAGGTAGCTTCCTCACCGTTATACCTACGCGGGAGGGGGGGAAAGGCCGAGCGGCGGACACCGCGCCGAGGAACGTGGACGTCGGGTGAGAGCGCGTGGGCTGTCCGGCTATTCGCCAACCGGTGTCTGCATCGCCGGACACGAGAAAAGGATAAAAGAAATTCTGAAAATATGGGCACGCACGAGAGCACAATGGATAGATCCCACGCACAACGGATTCGTATAGTTATAGCGCTACAGTGTATAATGCACATGATACGAAACTGCTAAGATATCGGAGCTGGTATCTTGCTGACGAGTCGGCGAGTCTGCGGCGAGAGTGTATTCCGGTTGGAGTCGATGAATCGGTGGAATCGCGTGGGATATCGTCATCGTCATCGGCAGATGCCCTCATCGCAAACGCATGAGAATGAGCATCGGTCGAATGGGCATAGAGTGGAACCTCGATTGTCGGAATCCGTCGGAACTGGGTCCTTGTTAGGATAATCCTTAATTCGAATAATCGAAACGCCGACAAGGTCAAGGAACAGTGTTGGAAGCTTTTTTACATAGACTGCATCTGAAACTTCAAACACATATGCGTTGCAATTTTACAGTAAAATTAGTATTTTTTTTAATGGAAATTTTTGTGAATTTTAGGCAAAAGATTTGTAATCTTAATATCTCGTATTGTAATTTTACAGTAAAAGTACATTAATGTTCAATTAATGTAAGTAATGTAAGGAAATTTCAATTTTCCGTAAATTAAATTTACAATTTTATCTTTTTTTTTTACAGTGTATACAACCAGAACAATAATTTATTTGACGGTCACGATTTATTTAGATTAAGTAAAATATTTATTTTACTTCATCTAAATAAACGGTGGCCGTAAAATAAATTATTTTTCTGGATGTATAGTTATAGCGCTACAGTGAGAGAAGGATCTAGTAAATGTGTCTATATCGCTTGGGAGATATTACCATTGATAGCACATAGTCGTAGAGAACTAGGGCACCATCTATAGTAGCAAGTACAACCGGAATTTTTTGGAGATATGATGGTGAAAATTCTTGGAAAATCTGAGACTTTTCGCCATAAACGGCGCCCTAGTTCCCTATTACTATGTATTGTGGTATTTTTTTCTTAGATGATCGGTAGTTTTCGCTAGATCATTCTCTCAGTCTATGCACATGATACGAAACTGCTAAGATATCGGAGCTGGTATCTTGCTGACGAGTCGGCGAGAATATGTTCCGGTTGGAGTCAATGGATCGGGGGAATCGCGTGGGATATCGTCATCGTCATTGGCAGATGCCCTCATCGCAAACACATGAGAATGAGCATCGGTCGAGTGGGCATAGAGTTGAATCTAGATTGTCAGAACGCGTCGGAACCGGGTCTAGTTAGGCTAATCCTAAATTCGGATAATCGAAACGCAGACAAGGTCTGTACAGTTATAGCGCTACAGTGAGAGAACGATCTAGTAAATATGACTATATCGCTTTGGTGATATTACCATTGATAGCACACAGTAGTAGAGAACTAGGGCGCCATTTATGGTCGGAAGTACTGGATTTAGAAGAATTTTTTGTAGATATTATGGTGAAAATTCTTGGAAAATCTGAGACTTTTCGTCATAAACGGCGCCCTAGTTCCCTATTACTATGTATTGTGGTATTTTTTTCTTGGATGATCGGTAGTTTTTTTTACTAGATTCTTCTCACAGTCTATGCACATGATACGAAACTGTTGAGATATCGGAGCTGGTATCTTGCTGACGAGTCGGCGAGTCTGCGGCGAGAGTGTATTCCGGTTGGAGTCGATGAATCGGTGGAATCGCGTGGGATATCGTCATCGTCATCGGCAGATGCCCTCATCGCAAACGCATGAGAATGAGCATCGATCGAATGGGCATAGAGTGGAACCTCGATTGTCGGAACCCGTCGGAACCGGGGCTAGTTAGGATAATCCCAAATTCGGATAATCGAAACGCAGACAAGGTCTATATAGTTGTAGCGCTACAATGTATACGCTGAGAGAAGGATCTAGTGAATCTGATTATACGGCTTGAGAGATAGTACCATAGTAACAGATAGTAGTAGGGAACTAGGACGCCACCCATAGTAGAAAGTACCGGATTTATAAGAATTTTTCGTAGATATTATGATTTACGTAGATACTATGATTACGAATTTTTCGTAGACGTGGTGAGTATTCTTGAAAAATCTGACTTTTTGAATATTTCTCAGATGATCGGTAGGTTTAACTAGATCAGTTTTTTGCACATGATACGAAGCGGCTAAGATATTGGAGCTGGTATCTTGCTGAAGCGTCGGCGAGTCTACGGCGAATGTATCCCGATTGGAGTCGATGGATCGGTGGAATCGCTTGAGGTGCCGTCATCGTTATCGGCGTCATAAACGCATGGGAGAGTCATCGGTCCAATAGGCATACAGTAGAAACTCGATTGTCATAACCGGGTCTAGTTCGGATAATCAAAAATTCGGATAAGCGAAACGCACATTTACTTATAGGATTATACCGCTTTTATAAATAAGGTCATACATCAATGAAACAATACCATATGTTAAACTTCAAAACATACTTTTAACATATTTCCAACGTCGAAGTCTTCTTTCAAGGATTCTGTGAAATAAAGTCGTTTTCGATCGCGCGAACTCTAGCTATGCGCGTTTGATCAGCGAAATCTCAAAGTCGCTCCAATGTGAACTACGTATATAAGGCCATTAAAAAGATTTGGTATAGAAAAACGTCTCTGATGAACGCTGACCGACTCTGCCCGGGTGGTTAAAACAGCTCGGGAAAGCCAGTGTGCGATCGAATTGACGCCGGAAGAGAAAAAGTGCGCTTCAAGACACTTCAACACGGTCGCGGTTCTTCCCCGTAGGGAGCAACAAGGTACAATCTTCCACGCTAACATTCCGTTAATCGAAGGTTTGGATGATCGAGGTTCGGTTAAACGACGTTCCACTGTACTACGTTTTGCCACAAATAATGCGTAAATCAAATACAATTAACGAGGAAGCAACGATCCTCGACGAAGCCGATTCCGTCAACGCTTTGCGCGCGCTCCATTAAAAAAAAAAAAAAAAAAAAAAAAAAAAAAAGAAGAGAAGAAACGCGCTATTTGCATGTACAGAAGTGCATTACCGAGCAGACGACTATAAACTCGAGTGAATAAGATCTCTCGAGCTGAATTTTATAGTGATCGGTGCTACACCGAGAACTATCCGCGCGGGGTCTCGAAGGAGCGGAACCGACAATGGGAATTCGCGGCTATCGACCGTCTCCTTTCTTTATTGTCGGATCCAGATCCGGAGCGTGGGTTACGAAGTGCGAGACCACGAACGGAACGAACGCGGAGGAACGGTTGGGGTGGAAGAGGCGGGTGTGAATAAAACATGGTAACGCCAGGTACAACGAGAGAATCTTTTCTCGAAGAGGTCTCTCGCCTCGATTCTCGGTGGCAGGATCCTCTCGTGAATCTCGCGATTGCATATTGCGTGCCGATCGGGTGGAAGCGGACGCCGATCGGGAGCAAGAAGGGCCGCTGAGAAGTTTGCGTTACATCGAGCGACCGAGACGGAGCTTCCTGTATTATCCTCTGATACAACCGTGCTCGTGCATTTCGTCTTGCAGCATACGATATTTCTCCGTCGCGTCGCCTTCCACGCGGCCGTGCGACTCATCCACGAAAAAGTAAGTCATCCACGTCGGGATTCCGAGACGGGCGATCGAATTACGACGGGATTCTCGTGTGCGGTCGGGGAGGGAGCGAACGTAGATGGATCACAGACGGTCCCGGCTCGCTGTCCACGAGAATGAATATACGGTAGATTAGTGGATCGTTCGCAAGCGATAAGTGTACACACGCGCATGCGTGAGGCGCTTTTGAATATAAGTCGTAAGTGGTATAATAGACACCAGATACGGAGAGGAATCCGGACAGCACGAGAACACCTACACCGCCCACGAGTCTCGTTCCGCTTATTCCGCTTCGTCGGCTCAACGAGAACGACGACGAGGAGAGACGAGGACGAGAGTGCGGGCACACCACCGGTAGATAAATATCTTGATTTAACGCTGTCATGATACATGCATTGAAACGAGACTCGTCTCGCCATCTTCGTGCCTCGTCGCGCCGGCTCGGCCGTTCTTGTCCTCTCTATCCTCGACGAATCTATATATCTCTCTCTCTCTCTCTCGATTCGTAGATGCCTCGAATTGTGAGTCGAAAAGATGCGGTGATCTATTTTGAAACTGTGGGATGGAGGACTCGAAGTTGATACCGAGAGCGACTCCTCGTCGGTGGATAATTTTTGTGTTGCCATTAATTGAATGGAGTCTGTCGTGCGGCTGAAGAATTCACGGCGGTTTTCCAATATCGACTTGGCGGAGCGAGTGTTATCGCTTCTCAGCGTTATAGATCGTCGATTATTTTCTTCATTGTGACAAAAAAACTGTGACAACTATCGGCGAGTCGTTCATAAAAACTCGAGTGACATGCAGATACGTCGGAGCTAAACCGGAGTTCTGGTATCGTATGTGGATTTACCTATTATGGAAATTGCGTGCCAATAGCGGCTCGCACTCGGAGAGTTCGCGGTTTCTTCGTGTCGACGTGACGGAGCGAATGTTATCGCTTCTCAGCGTTATAGATCGTTAATTACTATTTTTTTACATTATGATAAAAAAAAAAAAAAAATCACAACTGTCATCGAAGCGTTCATTAAAATTAGACTTATTTACAGATAACATCAGAGCAAAACCGGAGTTCTGGCACGGTATGTCGATGGACCTATTATGGCAATAGCGTCTTGTACTCGAAGAATTTGCGGCTTTTTCATATGAAAGTGCCAGAGCGAATGTTATCGGTTCTCCGCGTTATAGAACGTTATTTTTATTTTTTATTTTTTTTTATTTATTTTTTTTCATTAGGATAAAAAAGAAAATGACTACCATCATCGACTCGTTCACAAAAACTCGACTAACTTCTGGTATCGCATATGGATGGACCAATTATCGCAATAACGTCTCGCACTTGAAGAATTTGCTGCTTTTTCCTGTCTACGTATCATCAGAGCAAATGTTAGCGCTTCTCCGTTTAACAGATCGTTGATTAAAGAAAAATTATGATACCAAAAATGACAAGTATCATTGACTCATTAAAAAAAAAACTAGATTGATTTACATTTACATGGAAGCAAAACCGTACTTCCGTTACCGTATATAGATATCAGTGAAACCGGGGCATAACGGGGCCATGGGCCAAAATGGGGACATGAAATGTCATATCGACGTGGGGCAAAATGGGGCACCCAAAATGATCGAATGAATCGATTCACTGTAGCCAACAAACGACGGAAACCGGGGCGAAATGGGGACATGAAATGTCATATCGACATGGGGCAAAATAGGGTAACAGTGAAGCTAACAAAAGTTGCCGCAAGTCAGATTGAAGGGTACCCCGTTTTTCGCCGGATGGTTTTTTTTTTAATATCCTTTAAAAACCGCTGCTAATACAATTTTGGCGTGAAAACCAATGGATCTATGCTTTCGGTATCGTTGTAGCAGGTTTTATTGCTTAGCGTTCCCGCTTTGCCCCGGTCTACCCCACCTATTATGGAAACACCCTCTCGCTCTTGAAGAATTTCCGGCTTTTTCCTATCGACGCCACACAGCGAGTGTCATCGCTCCTCCGCGCAATAGATCGACGATTTTTTTTCATTTCCAAAAAAAGTGACAACTATCACCGATTCCTTCGAAAAAAATCAGGACAGATCTACAGATATACCCAGAAAAATAATTTATTTGACGGCCACTGTTTATTTAGTTAGATTAAGTAAAATATTTATTTGAATTAAATAAATATTTATGTAAAACAAATAAATATTTTTAGCTTAATCTAATTAAACATTGGCCGTCAAATAAATGATATTTCTGGGGGTGTAAATCGGAGCAAGACCGTACATCCGTTATCGCACATGGATATCCCTATTATGCCAGCAGTCCCGGCCTTGTTACCAGCGAAAAGTGACCTTCTCGCTTTCCGGGAAGGTTCGATGTACCGAGGGGCTTCGTTTAATCGAAGTTTAATGGACCGATCGTGAATCGTGGTCGTCGTCGTCGTGGGGCACACGTGAGAGACCTAGCGATATTCCCGATCTCCCTCTCTCGCCGGTCGCCCAATCTCTCCCCGTGGCTTTTCTCTATGCTCCCATCGAATGCGGTACGGGAGCTCCGTAGAGCCCGGTTTATCGAATCCAGCGTCGCCTGTGCACGGTTAATTTTCGCCAAGCACGACTTTTAATTAATCGCAAGCTACGGCGCACCACTACCGTGCAGTTATCAGCGCGGATCGGGTCCCCCGAGCGCAAGCCGTATGCACACCGTCTGTGTATCACGGTAAGCATAGAAGGTGTGTAGGTGAACCGTGTAATTTAATGCCTCGACCTGGAGAGGAACGAGAGCTGGCCGAAGACGCGATGAATCTCTCTCGCAGCGTTCCATCGAGCTCTCGAGTCAGCTCTCTCTCTCTCTCTCTCTCTCTCTCTCTCTCTCTCCCTCTCTCTCTCTCGAGCGCTCGCCGTCCTTCTTTATATCTTCGTGTGCGATATCTCGTTTCTTTTTTCTCCCCTCCGAAGTTCCCGTCAGGATCTCAGTCGTCAGGGTGAAGAGAAGGAAGGCCGTCGGCGGGTCTCGCGTTACTCGCACACACACACAGAGAGAGAGAGAGAGAGAGAGCGCGCCGTGTGTGGCTGCGTTGATGCACTCGCTGTCATTATTCTCACAGCTACTCCGTATAAAGGCGCACACGAGAAGCTCGAACGGAGGAGCCCGAGGATACCGAGAGAAGGGGGAGGGGGGTGGAGTCGAGCTCCCCTCCGGCTAATTGCCCATCAAGGCCGGTTATTAGCGCATTCCAAATACGTCTCACTATTACGCTTCGTGACTCTATGAAATCCGATGACAGACCCTCATTATGGATTAGAGATAAAAAGTAAATAAAAATGAATGCCCGGTGAAGAGAGAGAGAGAGAGAGAGAGAGAGAGAGAGAGAAAGAGAGAGAGAGAGAGAGAGAGGGGGGGGGGGGATGAAGTTGCGCACGGAAAAGAAGTTACTGAACCGCGGGTCAGCCGAATTACATAACGAATCTATAGCGGACTGGTCGATTATAGACACGTCAGGGATTATAAAAGCGTTTCAACCTCGTCATTACGTAAATTACACGTTTCAGCGACTCAAAAACCCTTTCACTGTTTCGTATCTTGTCCGATAGTTTCATTCAGGCTGCCGACATCGGGAAGCGGAAAAGAGGCGTCGAGGGTAAGTGTGAGAAATATGAATAGAGCGCTGAGACGGAAGTCTAGGGGAACAAAAACACATTCGTTGTGACGCTCCCTGTGTTAATCGTAAGAGCGATTCAATCTCGTCATTGCATGAATTACAGCATCCAGTGATTCAAAACCCTATCACTGTTTCGCGTTTTTTTTTTTTTCGATAGTTTCATTTAGGCTGCCGACATCATCGCAGGGGAAAGACGCGTCGAGGATACGTGTGAGCTAAAAACAATTGAACGCACTCGAGTGGGATAAAAAAATCGGTGTGATGATCCCTCTATTGATCGTAAAAGCGTTCCAATCTCGTCATTACGTAAATTAAGTCATCCAGCGATTCAAAACCCTTTCAGTTTTTCATTTTTTTTTTTTTTTTTTTTTTTTTTTTTTTTTTTTTTCGATAGTTGCAATTACGCTGTCGACATCGGCCCCGGAAAAGATTCGTCGAGGGTACGCGTGCGATAAAAAAAATAGAACGCTGGGCGGAAGTCGAGTGGGATAAAAAAAAAAAATCGTCGTGATGCTCCCTCTATTAATCGAACACAGTAAAAAATATTTGGACATGTAACAAACCTTTTTTGACCAAAAACGTCCACAATTATTGTGTTGTTAATTTTAGAAGAAATATTCGTAAAATTAACAGACATGTTTCTAAAATAAACAAGAAAACAATTGTCGACGTTTGTGGACAAGAAACATTTGGTACTTGTTTTACTGTTTAAAAGCGTTTCAATCTCGTCATTAGGTAAATTACATAATCCAGCAATTCAAAACCCTTCCACTGTTTCACATATTTCTCGATAGTTTCATGTACACTGCCAACATCGTCCCCGGAAAAAGACGCGTCGAGGGTACGTGTGAGAAAAAAAAAAAATGGAGCGCCGAGGCGGAAGTCGAGTGGGACAAAGAATCGTTGTGATGCTCCCTCTCCTCTGAATAGCGCGTGAGCTCCGGAAGCGTGGGGTGATTCCGTGAAGTTACTCTCCCCAGGGGGTGCGTACACACGCATACCGAGGCACGACGTCGAATGGGGGGGGGAGGGGGGGGGGGTTGGTCGAGCGAGACGGAGAGACCTTGGAGGCGAGAGATCAAAAGTGAGAACGACGAGGGAAAGAGCGAGAAGATAAAGGGACGCGGCGAGAGGGTCGCAGTGATTGATCGTGGCGTGTAACGAAGCGGGACATCAGCTTCTGGTACGGGGCGAGAGAGCGCTACTGCGGGCTCTTCGACTTTCCGCTATCCCAATATATCTTCTTTACTCATTTTCCCTCGCAGTGAGAGATATCTTACTCTTTTCTCTCCGAGCCCTCACCGATCGGTGATTCCCAGCATTTTTCACCCTTCCGCTCCCCGTTCGTCCGTTTCCCGGCTCAGCCGAGTTGCGGATCGCTGCGGAGAAGGCTTCCCTTATCGCGATCGGACGCCGACGGGGAAACCACCGTGCGCGAATCCCTCTCGCGAAGCGATAGCGAAAGAGAGAACCGACCGTTCCCGTCGCGAGCCTCCGGCGAACGAGCGCGGATGAGAGAGCGAGAGAGAGGGAGAGAGAGAGAGAGAGAGAGAGAGAGAGAGAGACAGACAGACAGAGAGAGACGACCGATCGTCGTGGGTCAAACCACCGGAACTGAGCGATATATTGAAATTGGCCGAGGGATAAGCCTATCGTGGATACGAGTGACGAGGAGGGTGACCGGTTAGACGTGCGGCTGCTTCGGCAAACGCTCGTTGTTATATACCAGCTCCGTGTCCCCGGATACCCGGGATCCGGAGTCCGTCACATAGATTCCGGTTCGTCCGGACAAGCAATTTCGGCCCGCTTCCCCTTCGTCGATCGTCTTCGGCGTCGTCATTGGCGGTACCGTTCCGCTGATAGCCGCGCCGTGTCCTACGGTGGATACAGCTGGTGGGCTCGTCCCGCGGTACAATACACGAGACCATTGTCCGGGACGAAGAACCGATTCAATCGTGCCGGAGGAACTTTCGGATGGCGACGAAGATACGGAGGAGAAATGCCCGAAAGAATTATTAGGAATTGTATATTATGCGAGAAGGGAGGAAAGTCCGTCTTTTCACTGGGTGTGAAGTTTCGTTTCACCTCGTGTGAAGAAATTCACACGAAAAGTGATGCACTTCCTTGTGGCACGATCTTTTTTTTCGGACTTTGCTAAAATAACTGCATTTCTTGCGTCGTCGCGAAGTCGTCATATTCGCTAATGACCATTTCTTGCGTCGCACAGTTGTCATATTCGCCGATGACCATTAACTCCCGAGGGAGTAATAGAGCTTCCAGAGGGAGTAACGAGCTCGATTATTCCCTAGGGAATAATGAAACTGTACTGCGCATGCGTACAGGCTAATAATGATCATCGGTCAATAATAGGCTATTTTCCGACCGTATTGCATTCAAGGAATAAACACATTACCGACTTCGCTAAAATAAACACATTTTAACGAAGTCGGGAAAAATATATTATACAGTAATAGGCAATTGAAGTGGAACAAGGTTATTTTGGCGACAGTATACGTGAAAGGGTCCAACTTTTGTCAAAACAGGCGAAAAAAATCGTGTTCCACTTCAATTGCCTATGACTGTAGTATATTACTATATTATAGTATTATAGTGTATTCGTATATTGTGCCGCAAGGAAGGAAAGTGCGGTTTTTCACCGAGTGTGAAGCTTGATGCCCGAGTGAAGCAAGAGAGGAAGTCACACGAGGTAAAGACACACTTCCTGCCATGTAGGATTCGATACTTTTTTCCGACTTCGTCAAAGTAACCACACACACGAGAAACCACCAAACGAATGTGTTCGCAATTGAGCGAACCGGAAAGCTTGGATAGGCATTCTATAGTAAAAATCTTATCACCATTTCGATTCGATGATTTATTTGTGAGGTAACGCAGTGCCAATATTTACTTCCGGCATATTGGAGTATAACTACTTGGCAGCGTATTGTCGCTTGATTTTCTTTTTTTTTTTTTTTTTTCTTTTAACTTGGCGTCGAGACACTACCGCGTCTCTTGATTGTTCCGTCGCAAGATCGTCATATTCCCCAATGACCATAACTCCCTCGGGATTAACAGAGCTTTCAGAGGGAGCAATGAGCCCCGTTACTCACTAGGGAATAATGAAACCGTACTGCGCATGCGCACAGGTTGATATTGGTAATCGGTCAATAGGCTATGTTTCGAATGAATGTGCTTGTTTTAGCCAAATCGGGAATTTTTTTTTATATAGATAGACCAGGAATTCCGTGCTGAATTTCGCTCTAACTTCGTCCGACCCGATTCAGATTCACTCATATACGTCATGAGAATAACGTTCAACGTTATTATCCCGAGGAGCTCCGGATCTCCGATTTCCTCTGGCTTCGACCCGCCCCGGAACGCTGATTACGAGACAATGGCCTCCTCCTCCTCCTCCCCCTTGACCCCACTGTTGAATTGCATAAAAATTCCTGCCGCGATCACGGGAGCGTGTCCACGAGATGATGCTCACGTATGCCAGCCCGCCCGTTCGTGGAGTTCGGTGGATCGAACCGGAAAATGGGCTTGTCCGGGATGAAGTCGATACGGTTTTCTCGTCTCCGATCCTACTGCGGTACACGTTGCAGCGGCCACGGCTCCCTGTGTGCCACTGTAACGCCTGTAACTCGTTCGCTATACACAAACGGGGGCCTCGGCGAAGAGGATGGAAGCCGAGGGCGCGTCACGTGCGGCCTCGTCGAATCCGGCGTAACGAAACAATTCGACTGTGTGTGCCTGCCGAACCTATGCTACATGCTGCACACTGTACCGAACCGCGTACAGTCGGTCGTAGAGAGCACGAAGAACGCTACAGGTATAATAATCCGCGAGGATGCGATGAGAGAGAGCGAGCTAGCGCGCGTGTTTCGCATTCGCAAAGTCGAAGAAGACTGCTCGGAAAACCCGCACAATTCGACTGCATCTCGCATTACGTACTTCCGACGCAGTTTTTTTTTTTTTTTTTTTTACTTCAGTTTCCCTCTGTCTTCTGTTTAACTCGAAGTTTAATCTCTCTCCGCGATCGTCTTCGGTTCCTTTTGCCGTTCGGTCTCTGGCTCTGCCACCGGAAAGCGTTTAATCGGAAGAGTCGTCGGGGATAAAAGAGCGCACTGTCCGATCAGCGGCGAGATCCGCGACGCGAATCCAAAGGCGGAGAGAGATTCGTCCGTGCGATGCCGTGGAATTGCGTCGATTAGACTGAGAATCCGATTTTCCAGTCGCTGATATCGAACACCCGGCGAGGCAAAGTTAAGCCGATCGGCAGCGGGGTGTAAGATTTCGCGATACACCGGGGCAAGTGTGTAAGCGACGGATGAAACGGATGTATAGAGAGTGGCCGATCGAGAGAATGGGACAGAAGCGCCCCGATCGGGCCCGTGCGGGATCTCGTGATTGAAGCACGGGTAATCGAATTGGAAAGGTAATGGACGTAGAGGTTCGATGCTTCGGCTCGATCCTCCGGAGACGATGAGCCGAGCCGAGGGAGAAGGCGGACGAGCATCGTATCGGAGCCTAGGCCGGTCGATACATTGACGAGAATGCAATTACCGAGCTACTCGACGCTCTCCGCGCTTTTCGGTCAATCCGTCTCTCTCTCTCTCTCTCTCTCTGTCTCACGCTCATCACACGACGCTTTTAGGGTTCGCGACGTCTCAAGATCCAATATTGCGCGAGAACAACGAACGGCGGCGGCCGTTTATTCTCGAACTTGGACAGACTCGCGGAACGGGGCGACACACGGTAAATAACGTTTGGAATATTTGCAACTTACTGTTGACGATGGCCACAATTTTTTATTTGGCGATTTTCCGGTCAAGCCAACCGGCTATGGTTTTAGAAACACAGTTGCACAGTCAAATTGTTAATTGGACGGGAAATAAAGAGACAAGTTTGTACAGTAGAACCTCGATTATCCGAACCCGTCGGGACCGGGCCTAGTTCGGATAATAATAATAATAATAATAATAATAATAATAGTAATAATAATAATAATAATAATAATAATAATAATAATAATAATAATAATAATAATTTATTTATTATGAGGCTCTAGGGCAACGTCCCTTGAGAGCCAACTCCAAATGCAAAAGAAATCAAAACATAGAGTCACTCCACACATTTAACACATTTAACATATTCAACACATTCAACATTCCGACCGAATTTACAAAATAGAGAGGTAACTATAAGGGTCAGAAATTGAATAACAAATACATATTTAAGCAAATAAATAAATCGATGGAATTTTTTTTTACAGCATCATAATACGTATATAAAGAAAACATAGATAAATGAGGTAACAGTGCATATATATCAAATAATATTATTAATTTAATATTTCTAACATCGAAGCCGCATTTCAACGATATTTGGAATCAAAGTCGTTCATTTTTAATTGCCAAACGCTAGTGAATCGTCTGATCTTCAGAGTTTCTTATTTAATTCGAAAGAAATTGGTTCTCCAAGCTTTACTTTTGTACAAGCAAGGTTGAGATAGCATTATCGAGATCTTGATCTTTCGCATTCTGCATCACTTTCCATTTTTTTCGCCCCATCGCCACTATCCATCTTAGATGCAAAGTATTCGAGGCACTATTGATTCATCTCTATGTCGGTGATCGTTGATTTACCGATCTTATAAAGGCGTGCTGTAGATGCGCTCGATTCGCCCTTGTTTAGCTTTGAAAGAATTTCGAGCTTTTTTTTCCAACATAAGAACATTACGCTTACGCTTACATGTCGAAGAACTCGGCGTTGAAGCAATGGCACATGTGAACTGCATTTAAGGCGATTAAAACGATTTAGTATAGAAACTATTATTATCTGATGTGCGCTATCCGACTCTGCCGAGGTGGGTGGCAGCTGCACAGAAAAGCAAGTGTGCGAGCGGATCAACGTTGGAAGATGAAAAACGCACTTCAACACGCTTGAGTACGGACCGTTTTAGAGCAACAGTGTTATTATGTGTAATGTTTCGCACTAACGTTCGGATAATTGAGGTTTCGGATAATCGAGATTCTACTGTAAAATCAAAACTGAAGAAACAAGTTTGTCATTTAAGTTTTATTTTAAGTTTTATTTTAAGTTTTATTTCCATTTCGGTAAAGTTTTATTTCCATTCCGGTGCAGTTTTATTTCCATTCCGGTGCAGTTTTATTTCCATTCCGGTACAGTTTTATTTCCATTCCGGTACAGTTTTATTTCCATTCCGGTAAAGTTTTATTTCCATTCCGGTAAAGTTTTATTTCCATTCCGGTACAGTTTTATTTCCATTCCGGTACAGTTGTATTTCCATTCCGGTACAGTTTTAATTCCATTCCGGTGCAGTTTTATTTCCATTCCGGTGCAGTTTTATTTCCATTCCGGTAAAGTTTTATTTCCATTCCGGTAAAGTTTTATTTCCATTCCGGTACAGTTTTATTTCCATTCCGGTACAGTTTTATTTTGATTCTGGTACAGTTTCTGATAGAGATTTTTTTGGACACCTATATTAACGATAGAGTTCTTATGTGACAGAGTTGTTGGCGACTGGCTCGCTTTGGTAGGGTTTTGTTCCTACAGTGGTAGAGTTCTAATATGCTAAGAGACGTTTTCCGGTAGAGTTGCAAATGGTAGAGATGTAAATGTGCCTGCAGAACATCCAATTGTCTTAACGTAACCAAAATTTACTTCCAAGAAAAAAAATGAAGTCGTTTTTTTTTGTTTATGCAAAGAATGGCATCATGTAAATTTTTTTTTTTCCGAAAAACGCGATGAACACCTGCATTTTTCAGTGACTCCATCGGAAAATCCGGGGGAGCATAACGAAGAGTGAGGTAGAGCCAAAAGCCCGGCGCGATCACCCGTGCCAAGCTCCACCCAGAGCCATTAGCTCGCTCCCCGACGACGGAGATCCGCGTATATTATCGTCATCATTTTTCGAAAAACACAAATTGCCGCGATAATTCGTTCCTCTTCGATGGATACCGGAGAGACACGGTGTGCCGGTTTGTATTCCCGTGTTTCTCTCGTTATTTTTACGCATCGCCGAAAAGCTCACGACGAGCACGAAGTCGCGAGCGGTAGTCGCGGATGGGCGATGCACAGTGGCGTTGGCCAAAGCGTGCCGAGAGAGCGAAAGACAAACGCGCAACGTCCGCGTGCACGAATCTCGCTCGCGTCGAGCATTGTTCAACGTGAGCCGAGTCTCCATCGGATCTCGAGGCGAAGGTAGATGCGAACTGAAACGGATGAAAGTGCAAGAGGACCAGCGCGGAACTGTGCGAAGGGAGAGAAACACAGCGGGAGGTAACAACAACCAACAAAAAAAAAAAAAAAACAAAAAAAGGCACAAACAGCGAGCGAGCGAAAGAGAAGAGAACTACGAGGGAGAATTAAAAAAAAAAAAGCCGACTCGGAAAGGGACCGTGGATACGCGAAAGGGTTCTCCAGTTGAAAGGCATTGTTTACCCCCGGGGGTGGGCACGAACGCTGTGCATACTGTAGCGACGCCGCTACTACTCATCTAGTTTTATCTCTCAGTCGGAGTGACAGGCGAGCCTTTATTATCGCCACGAGAGACACCTACAAGAAGCTCTCGTCATAACGCCCCAACCCATTCCTCAGTCACTTACTCACTTTGCACTCTCGTCTCCACCGGCTGTTCGCCGCTCCTCGTATCTCCCCGGGTTTGTCCGCTTCCCTCCCTAATTTTCCTATGCAAACTCTTCGGGCTCGCAGTGAGAGCCCGAATTTCCTTAGGATCTCAAAAAGTTGTTGGCGAAAATTGTGTGCACGAGAGATTTCTCTCTCTCTCTCTCTGGGCCTTCTCGGCTCCCTCGATAATCACATCCGAGCTCCATTCCTCTTCCTCTCTGATTTTCGTCTTTCTCGCTCGGTCGTCGTCTCGAGAGCGCGAGCGCCTTTGGAGCGGCGAGGCTCTCTTCGTGAACTGCGTGTGCGCGTCACCCGAGTCGAAGAGCCCCGAAATCCCTGGGGCAAATTTGTATACCGACGAGACGGAGCCGGACGAGAGCGGTGTACGGTGAGCTTAACGCTCGAGCACACCTAGACGCACGCATGTGACGCGGGAGAACAAACCGGGGTCGCCGTTTAAAGCTAAAGTTTGCCAACTCGGCAAGGAGTGACATTTACACATCGGCCACTGCGCCTCGGCCGCCGTTTCTCTTCTGCCGCGACTGAGAGATAAGGAAGCTTTCTCTGGCGCATAAGGCACGAAACATCCCCCACCGGGCGACCAACTGTTTCACACCCTAATGCGCACGGCTAACGGAACAGGCTGACGACAACTCAACGTCGGACGGGATAACGTTACTTCCGGTTTTAAATACTCGGTGTTGCTTTCACGTAGAGGAAGCTTTGTTTTTGTGGAAAAATATCAATAAAACTCTTGATTTTAATGATAACGTGTTCACAATGTTCCGAAACATCGAAAAATCATATTTCGAGAAAATTTAGGGATGCATATAGGTGTGTGTGTGCGTGCGTGCGTGCGTGCGTGCGTGCGTGCGTGCGTGCGTGCGTGCGTGCGTGCGTGCGTGCGTGCGTGCGTGCGTGCGTGCGTGCGTGCGTGCGTGCGTGTGTGCGTGCGTGTGTGTGTGTGTGTGTGTGTGTGTGTGTGTGTTTGACTCAGACGCGACAAAATTCTAACCGCTATAACTCGGGAATGGCTCGACAGATCGAGCTGAAATTTTACACACAGCGTGTGTGATCAATAGTCAATGTTTAATCAAAATTTCGTTTAAAATTCTTCAGTTGTTGTTTTTTTTTTTCAACGCAATTTTTAATTTCTTCGAAACTGTTTGTGTGCGCTGCAGCGCTCACAATTTTTTTGGCTGTAGCGCTAAAAACGCCCAAACAGAATGGAATATGATCACCAGATGATTACATTAAAATATCACGAAAATTGATCGAAACATTTATATTTTATGTCATTTTCAACTTTTTGAATTTCATTCAATTTTTTTTTTCGAGACTGATTTTTTTCGTATTAAATATTAATCTGTGAATAAAAAAAAAAGTATCAGATTCGTGTTCCGCGTCGAAAAATACATTAGATATAGTTCCACAGCGAGAACTGCCGTACAAAGTTTATCGAGAATTCGTTTAGTCAAAATTGGGTAATGAGTGATTTTGCGTATTTTTAAACATTTTTTTTTTTTTAAATTTCCTTGCTTTCCGATGGCATTGCGAAAATGTCCAGGTGCCTATCGTGTTCTACGGTATTTTTCTTTACTTCCGGTTTGAAAGTCTCATAGTTTCAACGTCTCTGGTAGATTTCGTTTCACAAAAATGATGGACTAGTAAAATTGATTGTATTATTGTGCCTCAGTGTTAGTTAACGAAGGAGCAACGATGTGTCATACTGTTGTAACTAGGCAAGGTGACCGCCAATAGAGAGGGCAGGTGAATCATACTCCACCGAAACTCTATCATGGGCAACGGCCAGTCAGGGGGAAAACCAGAAACACAAGGTGCGATATTAAAACCTCACACCTTGAGTTTCCTTCGCTGGAGCGTTCGAGGTGTCACACGACTCGTGGTCTTAATTTAAGCTTGTGGGAAGGCCCGGTGTTTTTCGGGCGACGACGAATTAATGGCTTGGTCATCACATTTTTCAGTCTCAGTTACGAGTCAGGACACAGTAAAAAAAAAAATAATAATTTCGTAAAATAGGACGACGATATTTCGTGGAATGAAATTTGTTAAGTGAGCAACAAACTCGTTTGTTTCAGATTTGAGTATACAAACCTGTCCTCTTATTTTCAGTGACATTAACAGGTTTAGTGTGTACTTTTTGTTTGTAAAACCAGAGTCAGATGGCGAGAGCGAATAAATAACACATAAAAAATTCTGGACGTTTGTGGACAATAACTTGTAAGGAGTACAAACTTTTTTTTGTTTTTTTTTTTACTGTGCACACCGAGAGAAAAAATTGTTGGATCAACGGAAAAGTCGCGGTGAAATACGTTCAAAGCTGTTATTTGTTTGGTACGCATAAAGCTATGTTTTGTCAAACGATTACTTGCTTCAGTAGGTTCAAAATTTGTCGATTCACATACAGATTTTTATTGTGCCAGCCAAATAACACCATTGAACGTATGTCACGCCGACATGGTTAATCCAACCATGGTTTCTTTTTCTCAGTGTACGGTAAGGTGATATGGCCACGTGTAATGTCGTTTAACGTAACGAACGAATGGCGTTGCCGTTTGCACAGTTTTTAGTATATGTGGATACAATATGATTGCACCGAAAATTACAAGATTGCATGTGCAAGTGTCAGTACGATATGTCACGTGGCCGTATGCCCCGCAATTTCCGGGCGATATGGCCGTAAAACCGTTTTCTTTTTAGTTTCACATCCGAAACATTTCACGGAGGTAAATGTTGTCTCTTTGTAGTTTATGTAGGCAACGTAAAATATACTAAGACGTGTTTTGGGCGATCCATCTACGCTTCTCTAGGCCTAATCGACGACCATTATTACCATGGCCATATCACCTGTAGTTCACGCGTGCCATGGCTGATCGTAAATATTTATTTATAGAGCTGCAATTAAATCGCTCATCGAGAAGATCGAAAGTTCTGAGTCAATGACTTCAGTCTGATGTTACTAGAGTTGGTTGCGATCAAAATTTGAAGGTTTTTGTAACGTTAAAGCTCCAATATTCATTGTTTAACAAATAAAAAAATCAGACATCCTATATAACAGCAGTGTATTGTAACGGGACACCCTCAGATAGAGTATCGCGTTTGGCTGCGAGACAGCGATTTAGCAGAACGCTCGCGCAAGCGAATCAGTACCTGGCCGCTAGTCGCGCCTTTGGCCGCGAGGTGGCGATTTAGCGGAACGTTCGCGCAAGCGAATCAGTGTCCGGCCGCTATATAAGCTATACCTGTCGGATCCTCTATGTTCCTTATCCTATCCCCCAATACCGAACCACCTCCCATTTATACACGAGGCCTCGCCATAACGGTATGAGAACCTCGGTTAGTTTCAAGGGGTGAGTCTCCGCCGACTCTGTTGACGTTGAGCAACTCTACCAGGCTCTCTTGCAAGAGGCGAGTCTGTGCGAGGATAACCATCATTTTGGAACCCTATCCGCTGAGGAAGGATAGTATTCGGTCTTGAACGTCGGGTCGATCTCTGGTCCCCGAATTGCATGCTCGGAGAAATCCATAAAATCTCTTCCCGCCACACATTATGGAGCCGATCCAGTACCGAAGTCTTTACCTTCGACTTGGAAAAAGACGATCTAATAAATTGTGAGTTTGATATACCGCCGCCGAGGAATATCGAAACGTTTCGATATAGTAATATACATTGTAAAAAAAATTTGTTCGAAAATTAATGAACGGTATTGGAAGCTTATTTACATAAACTTTTTTTGAAATTTCAGACATGAGCATTGCAATTGTACAGTAAAATATGTATTTTTCATGAAAATCTTTGTAAATTTCAGGCGAAAAATTTATAATTTTACAAAAAAAAAGTACATTAATGTGCAATTAAAGTGAGTGATGTAAGCAAATTTCAAGTTCCAGTATATTAAATTTATAATTTATGTTTACAGTGTAAAGTCAGTTAACATCGAACCACTGTAGGTACGACGAATACGGTCCAACTGAAAACTAGAGTTCACAACTCGTTCTACTTTTCCGTGAAGACTGCGTCTTCATTTGCAATAACAAAGTCTCACGAGTACTTTAACTCTACGGATAATGACACAATTTATACGCCTGTTATATGTGAAACCAATTGTATCCTCTTAACGACTTTTTAATATTGTGTAAGAACGAACCATCCGAGCACTTAAAACACATTACTGACAAATTATAAACATTTAACCACGACTAATTAATTCGAATACCCGCGCCGAGTATCGTTAACGACGATCATTAATAAACCCATAAATCCCATAGTGTAAGAGGCGATGTTTCCGTGCCTCGTGTAAAAGATTGCCCTGCCTTGACCCGAAAAGAGAATCAGACAAGTCCAGCGCTCTCCCTTGCACTCTAACGAGCTCGGCTGAACGTAACATAGTCATCTCATAGCCACTTAGAATGGACCGAACGTCCACGAATTTGGGCTGGAAAAACGTTTGGACCGTTGAGAGGATCAAAAAAACCTGTGCTATATTTACTTCGCCTGTTACCTGAGATATCTGCGGTCCTGCGAGTCTCTCGCCCGAAGCTATCCTAGGCGGCATAAGGCGGGTGTTGGCTATGCATTGAGGAGAGAATCTTCAAGAACCCAACGGAGGGGACGCATGCAGATCACGAACGGATCGTTGGAGCGAACGAAGAAGGGATCGATGGCTAACGAAAAGGAAAATTCGACCACCCATGGTGTCTCTCGAGCAACAAAAAATCTTGACCTTCCCGAGCCGGGACGGCCCTTCGAGAGGATCCACCCTGTGCGCACTTCTCGTTCGACCGCAAACTGCCGTCCACTGAAATTGAACCTTTTTCTCTCGTGCCGCAAGGAATGTCTTCTCGGACAAAAATCTTTTACCTACGCTTTCTCTTGGCCGGTCGCACGATCTTCGGGCTTTAAATCGGGAATATTTCGCCCGCAGCCGCGGGACATTTTTATGGCACGGTCGTCGAGGTCCCAGCAGCGTCTCTGCCTTTTGGCTCTTCATTTTTATTATTTTTTTTTATTTTTATCTTTATCGGTTATCGGATTCCCCATTGTGTTTTTTTTTCTTCCGAATATCGAGGATCGCGGAATAACAAGAAGTGTCATCCGCAAATGGAACGATCGATCGCTCGAGCCCGAGGAAGATCGAGGGAAGGAAGGATACGAAGAGCTATCGTATTTCCCAGATTAACCGCGAGACCCGTGAAACCCGAAAGTGTCGATACACAGGATGTCTCGCCGAGCCGATGGTTATATAGTTGCTCTGCGGTCTTGGCGTTTTGGCACGTATTACGAAATTGTTCGATCGGATCGACACACGGCGCTCGTCCGCGTTCCCTAATAGACCCGCTTATAATAATAATTTTCGGCATAATAACACGCTATTATGATGGGAGGATCGACGCTTTCGTACCGTATAATTTCGTCACTCCATAGCGCGCTCGCGCCCGCGAACCGAATCAAAGGGGAATCTCTTACGAGTGTACGAGAGAAAGGAGCCGAAGAAAGATAGGACAAAGGTGGAGCGATAAAAAGATAATAAAGCAAAAAAAAAGAATCGAACTGGTATTAAAAGGGTAAAAGAGGGGTTCGATCAGTTCCGATCGAAGTTATAGGTGATATAAGAAGAGCTTTAAAGTCTGCAGAAAGCCGGTATAGTAACTCGAAACGCTCCCTTCCGTCCGCTCGCCTTTTTCGCCCGAGCTCTCGTAACTCGGTGCCGGGGCGTCTCCCCAAAAGTACGCGATGGGGGGGGGTGTTGGTTTGGTTTTCTCACCAATTCGTCGGTTTCTCGGGTGACTTCTGCGACGAGGATAAAGGCCCGCGAGTGAGAGAGCGAGTCGGATTTAATACGAATTCCGGCGAGACAAAACGGAAGCCGGCATATTGCCATTCCTTGGTTGGCGTGTCAGCCGACAGATAAGGCGAATAAAGCGAGAGAGAGAGAGAGAGTGAGCGAGCTGGTGTCGCCGGTTTCCTGTTCACCGCCGCTCCGATCTCGCCGTCTCCGTTCTTCGCACGATCGGCGAACGCGGTGCTCACGTCGGATGCCAGCCGGGGAAAGCTTCTCACCCTCAGACTCTCTCGGTCCGTCTCGCTCCGACTCTCCGCGCGACTCGCAGGCGCGGCTCCTCCGATTTCATTTCTACCCTCTCGCTCCCGGTTCTCGCTCTTCCGCCCTCATCTCCCACCCCTCCCCCAGGCTATCTCGTGGTGGCACCGCGTGTACCTAATGTTCGCGGCATAGCACCAGGATGGAGGTTGTAGCTGGGCCCGCAACCCTCCGGGCCGGGTGTCGTACAGGGCAAGGTACTCGAGCAGTAGCGATCCCGACTCGCACTTCTCGCACACCGCCACGATTTACAGCGCGGTTCGAAGGTGTTACAGGAGCTCCGCACACCACTTGCCAGCTTCTTCGTCCTCCATCCAGGGCTCTTCTCTCTTCCCGTCCTGCCTCTCTCTCTCTCTCTCTCTCTCTCTCTCTCTCTCTCCATCGGAAATGGCAAGTGGAGGAAGGAGGAATACCGCAGTCGCATTCCTGAGTCGCCGCCCCAAAGCCGACACTCAACCTTCCCACATTGCTCTCGGATACACACACACACACACACACACACGCAGAGAGCGACTCCTTCCAGCCGGAGTTCCTGCTTCCCGCACTATCTCCGATCCTTGGATCCTTCCGTTTCTCTCGTTCACTCTTCCTCTCGCTTGTCCACCCCTTCCGCTCCGAATTCTCCGTCCTCGCTGCCGACGATAGAAACTGGAGCCGAGATTTCCTTGAGACGGCGAGTACGACGTGCGACATAAGGTAGATGCGGACCACGCGCGCGCTCACGCAGCATGCGGCGGGTCTCTGCGTTCATGCTCCTCCGGATTCCATTCTCGTTGCAAGGAGAGTAACGCCGAGCGGGGCGGAACCGTGACTGCGGTTGTGCCGGCTTGTGGAAGACGTTAATAGTCGGTGGTGAACGAGGTGGGGGATTTTGCCGAAAGCTTCGGATGCAACGTTTATTCGATTGTCCCGTTCGTTTTTTTTATTTCCTCTCCTCGGGACCGGACATCGATGTTCCGGCGTGCCATGGAGTCTCTCACGACGGGCGGTGAGGAAAGACGCGCCGACGGAAAGGAAGAGAAATCAGATTATTTCCACCGTTTCCACTGATCTCGTCGTTGGTAGGTGTCTATTCGATTTCTGGTAGCGATGGACGAGAGAATTGAGCCAGTGTGACACAATAATGGCGAGATGCTCGGCGTGCGGCGGAGAGTGCTGAACTTATCGGTATAAACGTGTTAGCGTGGACGAAGAACGTGAACCGGGCAATATTGTGTCACATTATTTCTACCGTTTCACTGATCTGGTCGTTGCTTGGTGTCTATTCGATTTCTGGTAGCGATGGACGAGAGAATTGAGCCAGTGTGATACAATAATGGCGAGATGCTCGGCGTGCGGCGGAGAGCGCCGAACTTATCGGTATAAACGTGTTAGCGTGGACGAAGAATGTGAACCGGGCAATATTGGGTCACATTATTTCTACCGTTTCACTGATCTGGTCGTTGCTCGGTGTCTATTCGATTTCTGGCAGCGATGGACGAGAGAATTGAGCCAGTGTGATACAATAATGGCGAGATGCTCGGCGTGCGGCGGAGAGCGCCGAACTTATCGGTATAAACGTGTTAGCGTGGACGAAGAATGTGAACCGGGCAATATTGTGTCACATTATTTCTACCGTTTCACTGATCTGGTCGTTGCTTGGTGTCTATTCGATTTCTGGTAGCGATGGACGAGAGAATTGAGCCAGTGTGATACAATAATGGCGAGATGCTCGGCGTGCGGCGGAGAGCGCCGAACTTATCGGTATAAACGTGTTAGCGTGGACGAAGAATGTGAACCGGGCAATATTGGGTCACATTATTTCTACCGTTTCACTGATCTGGTCGTTGCTCGGTGTCTATTCGATTTCTGGCAGCGATGGACGAGAGAATTGAGCCAGTGTGATACAATAATGGCGAGATGCTCGGCGTGCGGCGGAGAGCGCCGAACTTATCGGTATAAACGTGTTAGCGTGGACGAAGAATGTGAACCGGGCAATATTGTGTCACATTATTTCTACCGTTTCACTGATCTGGTCGTTGCTTGGTGTCTATTCGATTTCTGGCAGCGATGGACGAGAGAATTGAGCCAGTGTGATACAATAATGGCGAGATGGTCGGCGTGCGGCGGAGAGCGCCGAACTTATCGGTATAAACGTGTTAGCGTGGACGAAGAATATGAACCGGGCAATATTGGGTCACATTATTTCTACCGTTTCACTGATCTGGTCGTTGCTCGGTGTCTATTCGATTTCTGGCAGCGATGGACGAGAGAATTGAGCCAGTGTGATACAATAATGGCGAGATGCTCGGCGTGCGGCGGAGAGCGCTGAACTTATCGGTATAAACGTGTTAGCGTGGACGAAGAATGTGAACCGGGCAATATTGGGTCACATTATTTCTACCGTTTCATTGATCTGGTCGTTGCTCGGTGTCTATTCGATTTCTGGCAGCGATGGACGAGAGAATTGAGCCAGTGTGATACAATAATGGCGAGATGCTCGGAGTGCGGCGGAGAGCGCCGAACTTATCGGTATAAACGTATTGGCGTGCACCGAAGTGGGACTTAAATTGAATATTTTTTTAATTTTCTGAGAGCCACACCGTATTATCGCACACCGATTATCTGCAAAGGGTCTCCGAAATTAATGGACTTTCAGAGGTCGCTACCGGTCGTTTAAAAAATTAAAAACTTCGGAACACCTAAATTTAAAATAAAAATGAAAAAGTCGAGATTTCGTTGGAGTCACCGCGCACTTCCAAAGAATATCTGCGAAATCCTTATGAAAACGCAGTATTTTTGGAGGTCGCTACCGAGCGTTAAGAACATCATTTTTTCGACAATTATAACTAATAGTTACAATCTGCCGTAGAACTGAATATTTTATTTAAAAAGATATGTTTTTTGCAACAAAAGTTAAATAAAAAAAAACCGAAGGTTTGTCATTGCCGCTAAATGGAGTCGACAAATTTCTGCAACGTTCGAAAGGTATGAAACATCTCTATCGACGAACGAACGATACATTTTGTTTACGTACTTCTCTTCAAAAGCCGAATCGAGAGGATTCGGTTTTTCATCTGGTGAAGACGATTAGGTAAATAAAAGTTTTCATTCGTTCGCCGATACAGATATTTTATACCTTTTGACCCTTGCTGGAATTCGTCGACTCCCTTTACCAGAAACGACAAACATTCGTTTTTTTTTTTTTTTTTTTTTTTTTTTTTTTTTTTTTTTTTTAAATTAACTTCTGTTGCAACAAACATATTTTTCAAATAAAGTATTCGGTTATTTTTCCGCGGCCGATTTTCACCTTTTACAAAATTTTGTAACTATAAGCTACAATTGTCGAAAGCTTTGTTTTTGTAATCCTCGATATCGACCTCTACAAACACTTCGATTTCATACGAATTTCGCAGAGTTTTTTCTTATACGTTATAAATTGGAAATGCGAGTTGGCTCCATGGAATTCTTGAATTTTTCATTTTGACTTTAAATCTAGAAGTTCCGAAGTGTAAAGTTTTTTAAACAGCCGGTAGCGACCTCTAAAAATTAATTAATTTCGGGGACCCTTCGCACATCGTATTTTAATTTTATATATCTCACGACAATACAAGTTAGCCCTCAGAAAATTCGAAATATTTCAATTGAAAGACCACCCGAGCGTTCACGAACACCGACCAATGTTTGGTCACATTATGTCCACCTTTTCACGGATCTCGTCGTTGCTCCGTGTCTATTCGATTTCCGATAGCGATGGACGACAGAGTTGTCCCAGTGTAATGCAATAGACTGAACCGGCCAATGAATGGACAGTTAAGAAGACGAAAAAGCCAGTGAATAGACGTTCCTTATACACGTCCTCTTATGGAAAATGTCCATTCATTGGCCCTGTCCATTCATTCGCCGGTTTATTCTAATAGCGATACGCTCGGAGTGCAGCGGAGAGCGCCGAACTTATCGGCATATTCGTGTTGACCTGCACGAACACCGGCCAATATTTTCGTCACAGCCAATTCAATTGCGTCAGTTTCAGGCAGATTGCGTTTCGGATTCTTTGTGCACATATTCTATTTGTCGCGATCATCCACGCGTCTGCAAAGCACTCGTACAGAGATACGCGCGCGAGAGAGCCGGTACAGCCGTGATATTTCACGATCCGGTGTTGGGCCTTCCACACACACACACACACACACACACACGCACACACACGCACACGTTCACATCCGTTTCCCTCTCGTTTTCCGATAGATTCGATTCAATATTCGAGGCGGCCGATGCACGAGCTGCAAAAGCGTATAGACACTGTTTGCGTTAGGTAACTGTGCGCTGCACTCGTTGACAACGGATACCCTGCCTAGTGAAGCCTGACGAGGAGATAACGAATGGCACGTTTTTTTGTTTTGTTTTTTAATGAAAATATACAGAAACAAACACGGCTTCATTCTCCGGTACCGAATTAACTTCCACGCAATTGGGCGTCATTCGGCGATTCGGCGATGCGATGCGCCCAGCGGGACTTCGGCCAATTGCGAGTGAAATTTATATCTCCGTGTGTACAAAAGTGTGTTCGCATGAGCCGCGCGTTGTGCGCTCATTCGGTGCGACAACCATCGGACTTGAGTCAGCTTAATTTCGGAAAGGGAAACTTTCCCTCCAATCTCCTTTTCATCTTTCCTTCTCACTCGACGCGCTTCGTTAGATTTCTCTTTGCCCACATCCCACTCCGCATGAACACAAGTTAGGTATACACGTTAGGGACAGTCGAAGAGGCTGATGGCCTCTCGTACGAGCCATTCGTTCTCCCCCTGTTTCAATATTCTTTTGAAACGCTTAGGGGGACTGCGGAACGGTAAAAAGAAAAAAGCCGGGAATGCTTGGCGTTTCTTCCCTTTCCAGCACTAAAATCGTGAAATTAGGAAAATTAGTGTATCACTCATGCCCGTTCGCTCGGAGTCTCGGCGTCAAGGGTGGAGAACGCAACGGTACGGCGACGAAGTAAATTCGGATACGAACGTTCCGCTATGCGCTGCTCAAAGTCCTCTCGTCTTCTGCCGGAGGCGAGCGAAGTTTGTCGGTACGAACGCAGTGAGCAACCTAATAAAATTCTCGTCCAGAGAGCGGACGATCCAGAAGTGGATACGCTTACGAGATCCGCCTAGCCGTCCCATCCGAATTTTTTATATATTTTTTTTTTTCCAACCCGCCGGAACTGGAGAACCGGGCGAAGTCGACCTCTGCGACGAGCGTTCTAATAAAGCTCCCTCGTAGAAAAGCGCGGCCCCGATATAACGATGCGCGCCGCGCATGACGGTACATACATTAGAGGGCGAGGAAAGAACTGACGTTGCGGTCGAAGGGACGCGTCGCGGAACGGGCGAACGCGATGAAGGGTTGGTTGCAATTGACTATACAGCGGGCGAGCTGCACGGCATTACGTGGGGGATGGGCGAAAGAGCTCGGAAACACACGCTCTTCGCGTCGTACCTTCGTCGTTCAAAGGCTTTGGGTGATAACTCGATCGCCACTGTGCGGAGAAGTCGGGGCTTTGGCGGTCGTCGTTGTCGGTCAACGAGACAAAAGGATCCGAAACGATTTGCGGTTCGCCCCACACGGCAACTCCGACTGCGCGCTCGTATTCGAATACCACGAACTATCAATGATATTGTGTACGACAAATATCATCGGTTGGGTGGGGTGTGTGTGTATGTTGATTGAACGTATCAAGCGGAGAGACGGTTCAGTGCCGAGTCGGCTCGCCGGCTGATACATACGTAGAGCGTTGCGTACCACCACGTACGGGCACACAGTTGGATTAGACGGGTTACGCGAGTTAGGTGAGTTACGTGAGTTATGCGAGCGGATTACAGGCGTCGAGACCGCTCGTGCATTGCGGGATCGTGCACGACCCCGCAACTGTGCCGACCGGAATATCGTCTCATGCGTACCCGTACGCATGAGCACCGGCCGAGGAAATGTTAGTGGTCATAGACATTGGTATAAGTACAATATAGACTGGCGCAGAGATTGGGCGTTCAATGACGAGCGGCCATTAGTTCGTCGACGCTGTCAATGAATTCATTGCTGCCTATTACGACCTCAAATTCTCTTCTCTTGTACGATAATCTAGCGATAATGAGGGCTCGTTACGAGGAGCGGTGAGGAGAGGCGCGACAGAAAAGGAGGATCGTCAACGAGAGCCAACGTCGTTGTCTGCGCGCATCCGATTATCCGTCCGCGGGACCGGTCGCACGCTATCCTCTTCGTCTTCTTCTTTCATATCGGGCCCTCACGCACCGTCTT
The DNA here is from genome assembly GCA_963922035.1 of Amblyjoppa proteus. Classification (NCBI taxonomy): domain Eukaryota; kingdom Metazoa; phylum Arthropoda; class Insecta; order Hymenoptera; family Ichneumonidae; genus Amblyjoppa; species Amblyjoppa proteus. Next base: position 16,325,540 of record OY998230.1, read on the forward strand.
CTTCCAATTCTGACTTTGTGCCGATGGATTTCGGATCGTCGCCGAGGCGTCACACGTCGCCCGGCCAGTTAACCGTCTCACGAGTTATCGAGTCATCCGAACCCTCTCCGAGTATGCCGGACCGCCGAACACTGCCGGCTCGTTCTCTCGCTCCGTGTCTCTCTCGTACGCACACACGGACGCACGAACACCAGCTTTTCCTCTTTCGGCCCATGGCCTATCTGGAATGTAATCGGAAATTGGCCGGGCGCCACTCGAATTCCCTTGGATTCCCAGACAATCGTCAGCGCCCGTAACGCTACGGGTATGTAACATCGCGGTATTGATGTATGCAAGTCTCCGTATGTCTCTCGTACACTCCTTTATCAATCTGTCGCGATTCGCAGCTTTCCGTGTCCCACCTTTCGGAGCCCCCCATTACACCGATTTTAATTAAAAAGTGAATTATCCTCGGAGAACGCGGGATTTAACCGACGAAATCGTGTCCGGCACGAGAGTTCAATTACCGAAGGCATTTTCGGGTACAATTGGCGACAAAATTAGTGGAAGATTGACCGAGGGTACACGACGAGGAGCGCCGCCCCGCCCGGACGAGGTACCCGTGAAAGCGAAGAGCGAACTCCACCACCGAATACGAAACCGCACTTTCCCAACTGGCGCTGTCAGACTCACGTCAAATTCTCTCCTCCCGCAGGATTAGTTTAGACAGTTCGACCCAGTTATATTTCTCGTTCTCTCTTGCCGTCCCTACTCGCTCTTTCGGGAACCGCTATTCCCAACCATGGTGTGAATGGGAATTAGTGGGAGACTCCGTTCTGCTTTCCAGTTCTGCGGGTGACGTCGCTTTTTCCACTGCATCAACGACTAATTCCGAACTGTTCTCCAATTCTCGTGACACTATCGTCGATGCCTCGTAAGAGGATTACGAGGCCCCTTTCTGTTTAAAACCTTTCTTGATCCTCGTGATTTTGTCACACGGTTCGACGTGTCGAGTAGGGTTTTTTTTTTTTACTCCCGACCGCCCGCCGGGGCGAACTGACGAGCGTTATGCATTTAGGCGACTTTCCTAAGGCGTCAGTGTTTAGTGAAATGAACAAAAATGACCCGACAAAATTTGGTATATTAAATCTTCATAGCCTGATCGATGTTTATGACAATATAGATCTGTGAGCAAAGGCACGAACTCGTGGAAATAAACCATAATTCGATAAATCAGGTTGAAAGTTCACGATGACCATATCGGAAAAACCTTAACACCATCGATGCCCACTCGTTTGTACGACCGGGGCTGATGCGCTTACTTCACGCCATTACCGACTTTGTCACCGCAGCAATTTCATTCACCGTCGCCGTGGCGTGAATTTTGCTTTAAAGAGGATAAAAAAGTAACAATTTTACAGAAAGTAAAAAAAAAAAAAAAAAACTCCCGACTGCAAAGGGAGTTTAACGTACAGATCGGATTATACAGTTCTATAGTTATAGCTCGATCACTGTAGTGTAACGTCATATTCGCAAAGTAATATATGTGTGTGCGATATCATTTTCGAAATGTTCTATCTGACAGATTCAATTTTCTTATGTTGTGTTTCTCTCATAAGATTTTTTTTATGTGTCGTTTCTCTCCGATGCAACTTTCTAAATGTTGTGTTTCTCTAATAAGATTTTTTATGCGTGATTTCTCTCCTATACAACTTTCTAAATGTTGTATCTCACTGATACAATTTTCCAATGTTATGTTTCTTTGATAAGATTTTTTATGTGTCGTTTCTCCGATACAACTTTCTAAATGTTGTATCTCACTGATACAATTTTCCAATGTTATGTTTCTTTGATAAGATTTTTCATGTGTCGTTTCTCCGATACAACTTTCTAAATGTTGTATCTCACTGATACAATTTTTCAATGTTGTGTTTCTCTGACAAGATTTTTTTATGCGTCGTTTCTCTCCGATACAATTTTCGATGTATCGTTGCTCTGCGATACAATTTTCCATGTGTCATCTTTCGTTTCTTATTCCTCTGCCTGCCTCCGTCTACGAAAGAATATGTCGTGGAAAATCCGAATACACTTGAAGATACTGAACCAGCGAAGAAGCTCGCAGCACCGTCAATTTTTGTCGATTATTTTTAATGGCCCCCGACCATCATTGATATTTACCATCGAGTAAATCTTTTTTTTTCTCCTCTTTCTTTTACCCTCCGTCAACTTTTCCGTGTCAAGCTCGTATCATTCCTGAATTCGATACAGCACGCTCCGACACTCGCCTTCCGCCTCATCTCCCGGCATAAATTCCACCCGGGCAACGCGACATTCGCCTAGCACTCGCGGGAAATTCCCGGAAGAGGTGTGACAATATTTGCCGTTCGGTTCGAGCTCTGCGAAGCTGAAATTCACTCGGAAAAAAAAAAAAAAGTTTTCGCGCGAACGTGTGCACTGCACACCGCAGAAAAGCGTTTAAAACTGCACAATGTCCGGTCCGAACATATTATCGACCATCAAAACTTTATTTTTTGGGTCAATTCGCGAGTTATTAACTCTCCCACATCGGGCGAGTTAATTCATTTATCAACCGGTCTATGTAGTGCGGATGCGCACGGGGAATTTTTCAGCTTGCGCAAGCCGAAAAAAAAAGGTTTGGTAATATCAACTTCGCAGCTTCGGTCACGGAAAATTGGGTTGAATCAATCCAAGCGCATTTAAATAGGCTGTACCGTTGTTGAAACAATAAAACTGGTGTGACTGTGTCAATTGCGTATAGCAGTTATTGCGAATACAACGTTGGTTAAAAGTTAACCAAAAGTGCATTAAAACGACAACTTTTTTTTCAATTCAATCGTATGTACTGTCACCATACGGAAGGTATCTTATTTTGACTTGAATGTATATCTGGTCAATTTGAAAAAAATGTGATTCGATGTGTTCGTATATATACGAAAATTTGTCATCTTGAAAATGATTTTATTCAATTCGGCAAGACGTCAATTTAGTCATGCACAAATATTATACCCACTATAAACAACTTTCAAGTTGTTTCGATATTTCAATGTCAAATCATCAAAGTTGAATCCAAGTTAATGACGGAGAATAACTTATATATCCGATTCAAGATTATACATGTCAATAAGCGATTGTAGCGCAGTGACTAGATCAGGATGCGTTACTTTCGAGGTTCAAGTCCCCCTAACATATGTAAAAGTTGTACTTGGAAAAATTGTGTTATATTGATAAGCAGCGATGTTCTGATAACGATTGAACATATAAGACACGATGTAACCATGTATGAAAGTGATTAGTAACAAATAACGTAAATAACAGTACTGGGACCCAACTCCAGATTCAGTTGGGACAAACATTGTTTTCCTTTGTGTGACTAGATATTTGTTGAAAATAAAGATTTTTTTCGATTCAATCGTGTATACTGTCACCATACAGAAGGTATCTTATTTTGACTTGAATGTATATCTGGTCAATTTGAAAAAAATGTGATTCGATGTGTTCGTATATATACGAAAATTTGTCATCTTGAAAATGATTTTATTCAATTCGGCAAGACGTCAATCTAGTCATGCACAAATATTATACCCACTATAAACAACTTTCAAGTTGTTTCGATATTTCAATGTCAAATCATCAAAGTTGAGTCCAAGTTAATGACGGAGAATAACTTATATATCCGATTCAAGATTATACATGTCAATAAGCGATTGTAGCGCAGTGATAAGGTACTAGATCAGGATGCGTTACTTTCGAGGTTCAAGTCCCGCTAACATATGTAAAAGTTGTACTTGGAAAAATTGTGTTATATTGATAAGCAGCGATGTTCTGATGACGATTGAACATATAAGACACGATGTAACCATGTATGAAAGTGATTAGTAACAAATAACGTAAATAACAGTACTGGGACCCAACTCCAGATTCAGTTGGGACAAACATTGTTTTCCTTTGTGTGACTAGATATTTGTTGAAAATAAAGATTTTTTTCGATTCAATCGTGTATACTGTCACCATACAGAAGGTATCTTATTTTGACTTGAATGTATATCTGGTCAATTTGAAAAAAATGTGATTCGATGTGTTCGTATATATACGAAAATTTGTCATCTTGAAAATGATTTTATTCAATTCGGCAAGACGTCAATCTAGTCATGCACAAATATTATACCCACTATAAACAACTTTCAAGTTGTTTCGATATTTCAATGTCAAATCATCAAAGTTGAGTCCAAGTTAATGACGGAGAATAACTTATATATCCGATTCAAGATTATACATGTCAATAAGCGATTGTAGCGCAGTGATAAGGTACTAGATCAGGATGCGTTACTTTCGAGGTTCAAGTCCCGCTAAGATATGTAAAAGTTGTACTTGGAAAAATTGTGTTATATTGATAAGCAGCGATGTTCTGATGACGATTGAACATATAAGACACGATGTAACCATGTATGAAAGTAATTAGTAACAAATAACGTAAATAACAGTACTGGGACCCAACTCCAGATTCAGTTGGGACAAACATTGTTTTCCTTTGTGTGACTAGATATTTGTTGAAAATAAAGATTTTTTTCGATTCAATCGTGTATACTGTCACCATACAGAAGGTATATTATTTTCACTTGAATGTGTGTTTGGTCAATTTGAAAAAAAAGGTGATTCGATGTGTTCGTATATATACGAACATTTGTCATCTTGAAAATCATTTTATTCAATTCGGCAAGACATCAATTTAGTCATGCACAAATATTATATCCACTATAAACAACTTTCAAGTTGTTTCGATATTTCAATGTCAAATCATCAAAGTTGAGTCCAAGTTAATGACGGAGAATAACTTATATATCCGATTCAAGATTATACATGTCAATAAGCGATTGTAGCGCAGTGATAAGGTACTAGATCAGAATGCGTTAGTTTCGGGGTTCAAGTCCCGCTAAGATATGTAGAATTTTTATTTGTAAAAATGATCTTATATTGATGAGCAGCGATGTACTGATAACAATTGCACATATGAAACACGATGTAACTATCTATGAAATTAATTAGTAACAAATAACGTAAATAACAGTACTGGGACCCACCTTCAAGTTGAGTTGGAACAAACTTTTTTTCATTTGTGTGACTAGATATTTGTTTCGAACAAAGGTTTTTTTTTTTTTTGATATAACGGCCTATTCTGTTCGATCAAACATATTCTTAGTTGGGACAATTAAATGATTTTGTTTAATGCTGATGTGACTTTTTAGTCAACTTAACTAAAATATTTCCTTCGCCACTCGCAACCGCCAGATTTGGTCGATACAAATCAATTCTCATTGATCTTACCGAACCTTTTCGGTGTGCATGAGCATCGCCGATGCACGCGTAACCCTCTCTCATTCCCGCTTATCTCGATGTTACTCGCCCACAGGAATTGCCAGTAAATCGACTGCGATTGTTCTGCACCGTCGGAAACTCTCCCTTGTTTCGTTCGATAAGACGCGCATCGTCTATCCACCACTGTGCGTCGTTTCTCCGCGGCGTTTCACACCGGCTTCGCCCTAATTCCGCACTTCCTCCCTCCCGGTTGTTTCCGGTACAGCGTTAATTGGCTCGCTTCGCTTTCCGGCCAGTCGAGAGACCTTCGATCGCCGACACGGGCGTGTTACATCGCGGCGAAGGAAAATATGCACGTGGAGTTATACAAGGGAGGCGCGAACAATACCGGCTGGCCGCGTAACATTTTGAGTAAGGTGAAGTGTGAACAACGGAGCGCAGTTACAAGCGGATCGCACAATACACGGTGAGTGGCAGGGGAAGTTCTAGACTGCGACTGCATAGTCGCAACGAGAGAAAGGTAAACCTATTTCATGACTGCCGATAACGAGCCGGTAGTGTGTGTGTGGAAGCCGTCGAGCTCGCGCGGATAATGCGATGCGGAGTCGTGCACATTCGATAGTCCGAGCGCGTTGCCGAACCGATGACCACTGGCCGCTTTAATCGGAATCGGAAATTACGAGCTCTCTCTCCTCCGGTTGCCACCCGGTTCGGCTTGTGCAGGGTGGAAGCTCAATGGCGTTGGGGGGGGAGACCGAGGGCTTCGAGGCTTTCGAGTCCAGCGAAGGGTGGACGATCACAGGCATCGCGCGAAGTGGTCGTATTTGCCACAGTTTCGAACCCTATCGTATTACCCAAACTATGAAGCGAAGGGCTGAAACTCGCTGTTCTTCTCGCTCTCGGTCATCGTTACTCTTCATTTTGCTCCCTTATAATTGCCACGGTTGTCAGGTTAACCGAGGATAAACGAGGACGATAGAAAAAGAGATATCGCGTAGAAGAACGAGGTCGTCGTCGACGGAATCGGGGTTGGAAAAGATAATTCGGGAGGGACGACGGCGCAACGTTGATTTTCATTGTCTCCGTATTTTCCGCAAGCAGATTCCAATCGCTGCTACTGATTGCAATGTAAATGCAATTAACACCTAATATCGAGGATCCCGGAGGTCGAGAGAAAATAGAATCACTTCGTGCCACCGGCTCGAACGCTAAAGCGAGGCTGTCAGGAGGCCAAAAGGGAAGGTCAAAGTGGAGGAAAAGCGAGCATGTGCCGCGTTATTCTCGGTGGCTCTTCGCTTTCTATTTCCTTCGCGGTGTTCTACTCATTCCCCTTTTATTTCCCTTTAATTACGATGGTTTAGCGGGAGGTGCGGCAGTCTCGATGCTGCATTCGCGCCGGGCGAAAGAGCGACGGAGACGAGAGAAAATGGCCAAAGGGCGGACGATCCGGGCTTGCGTCCAGCGACTGTCCCGGGAGACTCGGTCGGGGATGTAATGCGAAGCCTGCATACGAACACGCAGGTTGGTGTCCGAATTGGAGAAAGACAGATACGGCGAGTAACGGAGTTCCAACCTACAACGCTCGCACCGATTCCGGGACGACTAACCCGCAAGCAACCAGAGATTACGGTGGTGAGAGCGGTTGATCGATTAGTAATTGCTTCGGAGCCCTAAACTTCCGCTCTCTCCCACTTGAAATCCCTAAATCCCAAGTTGCGCTCTCGTCGTCCGCCCTCCGTCTCGCTCCATGCCGCTTCGAGACTTGATGCAATTAGCGGAGTTGCATTCATGCTCGAAACTCTCCGATATAACCGAGTAATCCTGGCTTATGCTTGATACCGGTGCGCTATAAGCGGACGTTCGTGTATACGGCCATACACGTTACAGTGTCTCGATACGGTGGAAAGGAGGTGCGGAACGCCACCACGGCGACAAGGGTGGATCCAAGTGCCAAAGCAAGTTCGAAACTCGGCGAACCGCTCGGGACAGCACGCTGGACTCGCTAACAATCACACACGGTCTTTTAGCCTCCGTTCTCGCGAGGTTGCGGAAGAAGCTCGGAGCTTCACCGCAGCACTCGAAGTGACCTTTGGAGATTTTTTTTTTTTTTTTTTTTTTTTTTTTTTTTTTTTGAACACCAAAAAGCGTCTCGTGCACGGCAAGAAGTCCGCTAGCGAACTGCACCGAGAGACTGCGATCAAGAGACTTAAGTCGCCGAGCACTTAGGGAACATTTTTTTCTTGGGCGGGGTTTAGGCGATAGCTACCAAGTAGTTATACTCGAGAATGCTGGAATTCGAAACTTCGAGTCGGTTCGAATGATGAAGCATCGGTTCGGAATTTTCTAAGACATTTTACTTGTGCAATGCGCTCTTTGGCTTTCGAACGCGCCCATTTACGATCATAAGTGTTCGGCAGATGCTGCAGTACGGTAATAGTCTGCCTCTAATAAATAACGAAAGAACCCTCCCGACAACAATGAGCACATCACGAGAATAACCTGTGTTCGAACACATCAATTGTAGGCCGCTGCACAAACTACTTGAAACAACAAAAATAATCATGACAAAATAAGTATCACACAACTAACAATAACATCGCATATGTAAATATTTGTTATTCCTGCATTGAGAAAAAAAAAAACAACAGCCAATGAAAAAAAAAAAAAGGGATTCTTGTTTCTCATTGGCTAATCGACGTGACACCGCGAACAATTAATTTGTTCATCAGAACACAGTTTTTTTTATGTGCGTTCGCACCTTAGCTTGCATTTCTTTGGTCGCAAACATAGATCACTGTACGAAGAATCAATATGCCAAATTTGGGCAAGTAGTATTTTGTCGTTTCGACAAACACCGACGTCTTCGAGAAGACGCCAAAGCGGATCAACGAAGTGAAACGCACGACTCTCGTCTTGCCCGAAGGGCAGTCGAGACTTAAATAATCATTTCTAAAAACACGCATAAACAACTTTTACACATATATAACAAATTAGCATAGACGAAGCTCGTCGCGTATTCGACGTTACACCACATCTTGAGTGAATTCAATGCACTATATAGAATAGCGCACCGATTACATTTTTATGGCATTTTATATGGCAGACGACAAATAACCGCAAAGGCAATGGTAGATCATGTTCGCCATTCGAATATGTCTGAATAGTCCTTTGGCCGGTTTTTTTTCGAAGTTAATTATCGCTGCCACTTTACATTTATTGGCCTAATCCATCGCTACGAGCACTCGAGAAAGCTACGAGTACCGACCACAGAACTACTGTCTCAAATTCTGTCGGTAGACATTGAATCGTTTCGACAAACACTGGCGACAACGAAAGCAGCAAAAAATCGAGAGACCTCAGTGAAACGCAAAGCGCATTACTGCCGTCTTTTCGCCCTAGCGGGCAGTTGAGAGATTAAAAAAAAAACAAAGCTTCCTCTATGAGGAAGCAAAAATTAACGTCACACTGATCACGCACCGAGCACCTGCAATGTAAAACAATAACAAAAAAAAAATCACAGTGGGTGTACAGTGTCGACAGCTGATTCGTAGCGAAACGCAAAATGCTCGGTAGATCGTGCATCGAGCCACTGTGAAATTAGCTGCGATACAATCCAAAAGATGGCTGCGTATCTCCGTGAAATTTCGTTATGGCCAAACATTGTTAATTCCGAAGAGTCTTTGTCTCTGTGAAATCGCATCGCATCGCAACAGAAACCGAAGAAATGCACAGGAGCCGATTCGACGAAGCTACTTGCCAAATTTTGTCAAGAGATTTTTTTCGTCGACTCGAAGAACATCGAATAGCAGGGAAGCGCGCAAATTCCCGTGAAAACGCAATAACTCCCGACTTTTTGCGCTGGCGGGCAGTCGGGAATCAAAGAAATAAGGAAATTATGATGAAAGTGACGCGCAAACTTCGTCCAGTCTATGCAGTGTAGCGAAAGCTCGAGCTATCGATGTCATCGACGGATTAAATTCCCGAGGGAGAACAGTTCCGGGAGTTGCGCCACCACGGGACGAAGGCAAACGTTGTGGCGTTCCTAGCGCGTTTTCTCTGAAGGCTCGGTTTATCGGGTGAATCCCGACGATCCATATATCGTGTATAGGTACGATTCCGAGAGTAACGATTCCGAGAGCGTGAACGCTCTCGAGTGCGCAACGTGGCCGAGAGATTTATTGTGTTTACTCGTTTCGTTTTTCTTCGCTCAGAGATACACCGCAAAATAGTGGGTAAGACGGACGCAGGGAGACGTTACTCGGAGAAAGGACTCGACCTTGAACCCCGCAGCGCCGATACCCGAGTACCTATCTATACTGGCCTGTGCACTGTTTAATTGCTATCCTCGCCTCGCGTGTGATCGCTGTCCGATCGAAACTTTAATAACGTGGATATTGAGAGAATATTCTCGCAAACTCGAATCGTGTATGCACGATGCAGTAGGTTGGTTCAGCGGTAGATTGGTACAGGCGGTAAATAATAATAATAATAATCAGAGCCATCCAGTACTCGAAGTACAGGGTAATTGTTTGGCAATTCAATTCCATTTTTTTAGAATGCCGTTAACAGAATGGAGAGGGAACGAGAAGGGAACCTTGTTTTATCGATTTTTTTTTATGACAAAAAAAAAGTGAAGAACAGATTAAAAGTAGCCTCAAAACGACGAAGTACGAAAATTTCGCTTGGCGATTTTTAACAATGCGGAAGTCATGTGCAAATTACTTTCCAACTTTTGTTTAAAGCTTAACGCTTAACGCTGCGAACCTAATTGCGAAAAGTACTTGAGATATGCTTTAAGTACTTGTAGTACTTCGCGCACCTCTGATAATAATAAAATAATAATAATAACAATAATAGGTGCATCGATAAATAATAATAATCAGAGCCATCCAGTACTCGAAGTACCGGGTAATTGTTTGGTAATTCAATTCCATTTTTTTAGAATGCCGTTAACAGAATGGAGAGGAACGAGAAGGGAACCTTGTTTTATCGATTTTTTTTTATGACAAAAAAAGTGAAGAACAAATTAAAAGTAGCCTCAAAACGACGAAGTATGAAAATTTCGCTTGGCGATTTTTTACAATGCGGAAGCCATGTGCAAATTACTTTCCAACTTTTGTTTAAAGCTTAACGCTTAACGCTGCGAACCTAATTGCGAAAAGTACTTGAGATATGCTTTAAGTACTTGTAGTACTTTGCGCACCTCTGATAATAATATAATAATAACAACAATAATCAGTGCATCGATAAATAATAATAATCAGAGCCATCCAATACTCGAAGTACCGGGTAATTGTTTGAAAATTCAATTTAATAAAAAAAAAATGACGTTAACAGAATGGAAATGGACGAGAGGGGAACCTTGTTTTATCGATTTTTTTTCAATGACAAAAAAAAAAGTGAAGAACAGATCAAAAGTAGCCTCAAAACGACGAAGTACGAAAATTTCGCTTGGCGATTTTTTTTTTTTCAATGCGGAAGCCGTGTGCAAATTACTTTCCACATTTATCTTTAAAGCTCAACGCTTAACGCCGCGAATCTAATTGCGAAAAGTTCTCGAGTTATGCTCTAAGTACTTCTAGTACTTTGCCCACCTCCGATAATAATAAAATAATAATAATAATAATAATAACGACAATATCGTTCGAAAACTCACCAGCTGGACAGTTGCATTCGGCGACTTCCCTTTTGCTCCTGAAAATTTCGGCGGACTCGGGACGAAGATGACTCGCCGCCGGTCCGTGTCCCTGAAGCAGTTTCTCGTCGATCTCGAGACGATGCCTCAGTACGCCGATATCCATACCGGACTCGAGATTAAGACAGCGCGCCTCGAGACTGGCGATCCTCGTCTCCAGTCTGAGCTCCCGATAAGCTAGAATACCGGAAATTGCGATACTCGTTAGACACAATACGAGCATCGCCCAATTGAGCGAGTTCGCCTCCTGTCCGTCGCCGCTCTTGCGGAATTTCTTGGGCATCGTCGCCTCGAGACTCTTCCTCGGCCAGTTCGACTCGGTCTCCATTATATGATCTTTGTTTTTTAAGCAACGAAAATTCTTCAAAATCGTTCCTATAGCTTATCCTCGCACTCCTTTACCCTTCTCTTGTCCTCGTTCCTTCCTTCGTTTCTTTTTTTATATATATATATAAATATATATATCACACTGAGATTATATTATTTAAAAAAAAAATGCGGAAGACTTTGGAAGATACTTTAACCGGCTGACGATTATTTTTTTGTTATTATTTCTTTATGCTTCTTTCTTGAAATCCTCGTTGTTGTTGTTGTTGTTGTTGTTGTTGTTTGTTTTATTTTCCTCTTCTCTTCAGTACATAATATTACAATAGGAATATGCACGCCGTTTATCACCCTTCTCACAAACACGAGCCCACCCGGTCTCGCACCGCCTCCTCCCTCGACAGGCCGTCCTCCTTCGCCTCGCGGCACGACGACCGCCGTCGCTAGCACGACGCTCACGACAATCGATCCTTCTATCGATTTTAAATAGCCAACGATCCTCACGGTCTCTACCGGCTCCTACAAACCTCGCCGCGTCATCACCGTCCATCTGGAATGCATCCTCTGTCTCGCTCGCTCTCGCGCCCCCCTCCCCCCGCAGTTGCCCGTGAACACTTTGGTCCGTCGCTGGGAAACCTCTCCCTCTCCCACTTGCGCCCGGAATTACGTTTCAAGGGAAACCCATGGTTGCACTGAACAAACAAATCCCCGAGCACAGTTTTACTCTCCTACTCGATTCCTCTCCTCTGTACGTCTCTTTCGATTTCTCACCACTCCGCTCTACGAGCGTACTTTGCCTAACGCTTCTGTGTGTGTCTCTGTGTGTGTGTGTGTGTGTGTGTGTGTGTGTTTATGTGTGTGTATGTATATATCTGTGTATATATCGATGCTTCCCTTTTATTATCCTACGTATCTCCCGCTCTCGAGTAACCCGAAACTTCTATTAGTACGTCCCGGTGTCCTTCAAAACGAATCTGCATAGACCGTTGCCGAAATCAATTTCCGCCCCCCCCTCTGACCGTCCATCAGTTCCGTCCATTCGCCGAGATACACGAATTCCCTTCCGCACACATCTCGGAATCGACCCGGAATGAGCTTAGAGGTTACGCGCGTTTTGACGCTTCGATTTTTATACCCCTTCGACGCTTCTTTGGGTCTTTGTTGTGGGTTTTTTTTTTTTTTTTTTCTGTTGTTTCTTTTAGTTTTAAAATTTGTTTTTATCGTTATTGTTATTATTATTATTGTTATTGATTTTTTTTTTTTTTTTCTTAAATATCAATCCACGGAAAGTTGAGGCGACGCGCTAAATTCACCGCAGTCTAAGACTTCGATACCGAGGAGGCCAAAGTTATTTTGTATTTGTCAATTTGTCATTTTGTCATTTTCTTTTTCTTTTTCCTTTCTCACAACCGTTCCATAGTTCGAACTTAATTTTACAGCGTGCGTTTTGCGCGACGTGAAGCTAATTTATTTATTTTTTTTTCTTTTTGTGTGTGCGTGTGTGTGTTTTTTTTTAAATTTATTATTATTATTATTATTATTATTATTTATTTTTTATTTTTTTTTCTTTTGACAATGGGGGGAAAAGAACCGAAGAATCGGGGGGAATAAGTATCACGCACGATGTTCGCGTTGTGACGGTCGCAGCCAGACTGAATAGAGCACGGAGCGACGAGGGTTCGTCCGTTTCGGGTCTCTTCGCCGAGGCTCGGCGATGTTCGGCGTCGCGTTTCACCGCGCGTATGCCCGTCGGAGATCCACGAGCCTTCCTTCCGTACCCGCTCGCGACTCCCACATGCAATGATCGTGTCTCCTTTCATCGGCCGCGGTCCGGCCGTGTTTTTTCCCACTCTGCTTTTCATGTACAAAACGCGTATTCACCCGGCACGAGAGCATCAGCGGCAGCGAAGCGGAGTGGTCGGAGGACTGACCATCCTTTCCCGCCGCCCCCCCCGCCCCTCTCTCTCTCTCTCTCTCTCTCTCTCTCTGACTCTGACAGAAATCACAAAACACATCGTAGCACGGCGGTTGAGCGATATTTATCTGTCCCTGTTGCCGCGAGCGGCTGCAACGGCGAGTGAGCGACATAGTGGCGAAAAAAAAAAATGCAAATAAAAAAAAACAACAACAACAACAACGACGACGAAATGAATGCATGAATGAACACATCGTCGAACAATGGATTTGCATTAATGGGTCAAACTTTCGGAACTCGTGCGACTCCGTCACACCTGTTTCAACGTGACGGACGCTTGGGGCGCTGCAGTCGCTGCCGGCGAAACAAAAATATACCGTGTGTATATATATATATATATATATATATATATATATATATATATATATATATATGTATTTATGTATGTATGTATATTAGTAATTTGCGATACAAGTGTGGTAAAGCGAACTACGGGAAGCGTGCGCAAAGTACGGGAAGCGTGCGCAAAGTACGGGAAGCGTGCGTAAAGTACGAGAAGCGTACGTAAAGGACAAGAAGTGTGCGTAAAGTACGGGAAGCGTGCGCAAAGTACGAGAAGCATGCGCAAAGTACGAGAAGCGCGCGTAAAGTACAAGAAACGTGCGTAAAGTACGAGAAGCGCGCGTAAAGTACAAGAAACGTGCGTAAAGTACGAGAAGCGTGCGTAAAGTACGAGAAGGGCGCGTAAAGTACGAGAAGCGCGCGTAAAGTACGAGAAGCGCGCGTAAAGTACGAGAAGCATGCGTAAGTACGAGAACCGTGCGTAAAAGATGAGATCCATGCGCGAAGTACGAGAACCGTGTGTAAAGTACGAGAATCGTGCGTAAAGTATAAGAACCGTGCGTAATGTATAAGAACCGTGCGTAAAGTACCAGAACTGTGCGTAAAGTAAAAGCGTCCCGATGTACGCATGCGCGAAGTATTTATAGTACACTTCGCTGTAAAGCGCCACTTACGCCACTGTCGGCAGGCACGAAAAGCAACACTTTTCATGCACGAGTTACGTAACTATATGTGTACATCAATCTCACGATCCTCAATTAAATTAACGGAAAGTATCGTGGTCAACGTCGATTCGGATTACCCGTGCCGCTCTCACGAGTTACGTGATACGTCGATGTATGACAAAGAGCTGTACTACCGCTGCCGTTGGTGCTGTCGCTTGATACTTTACAACGGGAACTCCTCGAGTTGGCCGCTCTCTCTCTTAGCGAGGATACGGTCGGGGTTACGCCCTGCGTTTTTTTTTCTCTCCCCGTAAATACTTCGCTAATGCTCTTTTCCAGGAGGTCGAATAAAAAATTAATCGCCCCGACCAAGCCGTGCATCCCTCCCTCGCCTCGGCATATATACTGACCCATCGTTCCCTCCTCGATTTCCTTTTTTTTTTTTTTTTTAACTTCCCCGCTATACCCCGCGATAACGATAAGAACTTTGAACTAATTAAAAGTTGACCGTTTCGCCTATCCTGAAAGGAGTCTCCGAACATAGCACGTAACGCAAACCCATAATGGGCTAACAAGAAAGTTGATGCTATTTTCATGGAGAGCTTTTCTTTAATACTTTTGTTTTTTTTTTTTTTTTTTTTTAATATAATACACACACACACGACGCTTCGAGAGAGCCCGATAAACCTCGCCGTTAGAAAGAGGAGCCCGGCGATGAGGAGCCGCAATAATATAAGAAAGTAAGCGTAGGACGAGTGATCGTTGAGAAAAAGACGGTGAGTGCTTTGAAGCACACCGGGATATAGAAAACTACTTCCGAGAAAAGTTTCCACGGGAATAAACGTTAGCGTCGAGGAGGGGGGGGGGGAGGGGAGAGAGAGACGATGCTCTCCAATAACAATTCGATCCTTATTTCTCTTTCCGTTGCTTAATCGGCGCGATATATAAGAGCTTCATACATAGATATATTAATCGTCGATCTTTCGCTTAATTTTTTTTTTTTTTTTTTTTAAGCGACTTCATGTATTTTCGATGGAGAGAGAGAGAGAGAGAGAGACGGAGAGTGAGCGTTATGGTTGTGCGTAGGTATATCCACGTGAATGGCGAGACGGACGGCTCGTTAATATTGCATAACGTCGTGTGGGGGGTTATAAGAGGAAACGCGAATCGATCGACAAATTGGTCGAGCATACAATGGACCCTACACTATACATACAAATATATATATATATATATGTATACACATATATATATACATACATATATATACATATATATATATATATATAGTATAGCTGGTCGTTGCCTATACTGTTTGCCCAGTATACATACTATTATAGAGGACATTAAACTGCGATGCTTCAGCGTAACCCCCGACTCTCCGCGTAACCCTTTTACCGTGCACTTATTCCCAAAGAGAAAATTAAATCTCGCGTCCAATGTATTGCATCGGCATGACGCAAGCATATTCGCGAGGTAATTTTTATTGTTTCGAGTAAAGAATGTAAAAAAAAAAAAAAAAAAAAAAAAAGATACGCCGACTCGTAGATCGGGAATTATTGTATTGGGACTGTTTGTTATAATTTCCATGACCGCAAGTGGTGGCGACAGGTATTCCGGGAAGGGAAGTGCGAAAGCGGCATGTGCTCGACGAGGGCTTGCCGGAGGGCGGGCAAGAATCGCGAATCGTATGAATGGCGGTACGACGGTACTCGGACCTCTGTGTCCCTTAATATTGCATAATGTCGAGGGTTATACGAGGAAACATCGATCGACAAATCGATCATGAACACAGCGGCGAGCGAGGGGCACGATTTCCTCGCCTCGTCGCTATTTGCGCCCTTCTGATTCCATCTCTCGTCCGCTAAGCCTCCCTAACGCGGAGAGCGCGCATTATGTGACGTGTATAGTGTGCATTGTACTGTGGGGTGCCGGCCGACCTCTCCCACTGTATGTCCGTCCCGGTCTCTTCGTTCTCGCTCTCACTCACTCTATCTCGTCTCCGTGCACAGTGTCGTGGCCAGCGGCGGACACGGCTGGAGGAAGTGCTCATATAGACTACATCCTAGAGCATCCTGCACACGGGCCCGTGCGCCCTGCTCACGCATTATACCCCCATCCGAGAGTTACCGGTATTATAGCATACACATGTCGTATACTCCTATATGCTGGCCCTATATTTGTCAACGAAATTGAGCGGGCAGCACGTCGACGGATCCCTTTCCCGACAACACAGAACAACGTTCATACTTGCACTATATAACGCATTAGTATGTGCTAATAACATGCATAATGTCATGATCGATGGAATTTTCATGACGCAGTTGAAGTTTTCTTTTGTGAGATGCTGACGGGAAATGCGCGCTGAAAAATGTATAGGGGAAGAGCGGGGCAAAATGGTGGAGTGGGGCAAAACGCAAGTTTCCAATCATTTTTGGATGGGGGACAATGGGGCAAAATGGGACAGAAATTCGGGATGTATCAACAGGGCAAAATGGAACATCCAAAAATGATTGGAAACTTTGCCCCATTGCGACGGGTCCCTTTCCCAACAGAGAACGTCCATAATTGTACTATATAACATATTAATATGTGCTAATAACACGCAGAATATCATGATCGATGTTTCATGACGTAGTCATTTTCATGACGTAGTTGAAACTTTTCTTTTGTGAGATACTGAAAGAAAATGCGCGCTGAAAAATATATAGGGAAGAGCGGGGCAAAATGGGGTAATGGGGCAAAACGCCATATTCCAATCATTTTTGGATGGGACAATGGGGCAAAATGGGACAGAAATTCCGGACGTAACAACAGGGAAAAATGAGACATCCAAAAATAATTGGAAACTTGCGTTTTGCTCACTGTCCCTTTCTCAATACAGAACGTCCATACTTGTACGATATAACGTATTAATATGTGCTAATGACATGCAAAATATCATGATCGACGTCATCCTCATGACGTAGTTGAACTTTTCTTTCGTAAGATACTGAAACGAAATGCGTGCTGAAAAACATGCAGGGAAGAGCGGGGCAAAATGGGACAATGGGCAAAACGCAAGTTTCCAATCATTTTTGGATGGAACAATGGGGCAAAATGGGACAGAAAATCCGGACGTATCAACAGGGCAAAATGGGACATCCAAAGATGATTGGAAGCTTGCGTTTTGCTTACTGTCCCGTTTTGTCCCACTGCCCCATTTTGCTCCGCTCCACCCTAAATCGACCGAGGGCGCCAGTTATCGATCTCCAAGATCTACGCGCGTGCGTATAATCCAGAACAACAAGTGCGCGTGATCGTGAAATTTCGAGAGGCCTTTTGGCCACGATCCGCCACGCCTCCTTCTCTTTCACCCCGGGGACGTTGAAGACGACAGACGTGTGCGTTTCGTCATCTGTAAAATTTCGTGGAAGAAGACTTAGCGGGTGTCCCGTGCTCGAGGTCTTGCATCGACCTGGACAGCCGATCGTATCGAAAAATATTTCATCTCCACTCCATTCGACGCTGCGTCTCCGGAGTTGAAAAGAAAGAGCCATCATTATTTCGGGTAAAAGTGGGGAATATGGACCGGTCCATATTTCATTGATTTACGTGTCAATTGGGCTGGTCCATATTCACCACGTTTACCCTAGTATTTATTTATTTTTGTTGTAATTTTTATGTGAATTTGTTTGGAACTGCATTTGTCCGAAGTGTGTGCGATTTATTGGATTTCGGATATACGGTCGAAAGATATTTTTCTTCGAATTTTGCTGTCTGAATGGCAGTGCAATTATTTGACGTCGTGAAAATTTTGCATTCACGAGTGAATGATTCGTTACGATTTTATAACCGTAAGATTGTTGTGTTGAGATAATAATGTATGCATTTTTGTATATTTTATTTGAATTATCTGTATGATTGAGAAAATGCTCTCGACTCATAAGACGATTTGTATATATCAACGATAAAAATAAAAATAACACACTCACATACCTTTCTATATTCACTTTAAGGGCCGTCTATACGAATCAAAATAAAAATAAAATTTTAATAAAAAAGATCTAGAAGAAAGCATCGAATGTGAGAGTCGAGACATACGAAATGTGAGAGGCGAGACATGCGAGAACGACATGATGACGATACTTTCTCTGAATCATTATCGATAAACGCTCATTCAATCTAACAGATTGTCGTTTGGTTATTTTATTAAATCTAACAGGACTCATAGGACGATTTGTATGTCAACGATAAAAATTAAAAATACCACACTAACATACCTTTATATATTTACTGTAAAAGGGACCGTCTCTACGAATCAAAATAAAAAATGAAAATACAAAAAAAAGATTTAGTAGAAAGCATCGAATGTGAGAGTCTGAATCATTGTCATTAAACGCTCATTCAATCTAACAGATTGTCGTTTGGTTATTTTATGTAGCCTTTCAGGATTTTTTTCCTCTTTAATATTTGTCGGCTTGACTTTGATTAAAAAAATCGCACGCTTTTATTTTTAAAAGTTCATACATGTGCGATATATTGTATTAATGTGAGCTAGTTATATGTAGAATACAATGATCGATGTAACTCGCGCATCTTCGATCGACGCCTCTCATCGTACCAGTGAAATGTGCGAGGAAAGTGAGATAACGTCGACCGGTTGACCGATTCGCAGACTTTTATTCGATTTCCACGACATATTTTAAATTATTTGCTTTTTAGCCCTTGCCGCGCAATTCTTCCCCGAAGCGGTCAAAAGTCCATATTTGCACGATACATCGTATTAATATGTACCAATGATATGCGCAATATCATGATCAAGGAAACTCACGCACCCCGATCGACGCCTCTCATCCTACCAGCGAAATGTCCAGGGTGATCGAACGACGACCAGCTGAGCTATTCAGGGACTTTTATTCGATTTCCATGACATATATAACTTACCCTTTTTCACGGCTCCCTGCGCACTCCTTTCCGAAAGCTGTACACGACAGCACAATTTTTTGGCAGTTTTCTCTCAGTAGGACGAAGAAAAATAATATATGCGAAAGCTCTCCGCTCCCTTCGCTGATTAAAGTAGCGACAAGTTGTTTTGTTTTGTTTTGTTTTTTTTTTTTTTTTCAGGTTGACGAGCGAAATTAGCTGCACCGAAAGTTAGCGGATGTCAGCAAAAGTGTATCAACAGCAGCCGGTCGGAGTTGCAGCGACAAAAGCGACGGTGACGAAGGGTAAAGGCGCGCGCGCGCGCGCGCGCGCTTGACTTGCGGGCGGCGTTCGGTTCGGGAGGATAAAGTGGAAAAACAAGTGAAGGAAATGAGAGAGTATGAGGTTTGCCAGGGCGCGCCTCTTACTTAACGAACTAAACGCTCGGCGCAAAATCACTCGTTCCAAAGATGAAGACGAGGGAGAAGCCGGGCGAAAGAGGAACTAAGAAGGAGCGACGGAAACGCGCCAGTGCTAAGAGGGTGAAGGATCCTCTTAGAAGCTCACCCGAGGAAGATACCTGTCGCGTAACGAAAGCATGCCCGGTATAGAGGCAGAGTGCGTTTTGTCATATCCCAGTTGTTACGTGCAAAAGTCATCCTAGATTCCATAGTTGCGAATGCAACGAAGACGTTGGCCGGCGCGTTTTCTACTGTGGCCAGGTTGGACTTAGGGCTGCGCTGTTGAGCCGTCTTGGCCGGCTAAAAAATCTTATCCGGCTAATGGACATTACAGTTTAGCCGTCTAAGCCGTCTTAGCCGGCGAAAATGGTTTGGCCGGCTAACAATTGGCCGCGGCTTAGCCGGCTAAGTTAGTTCGACCGGCTAAAAATTGGCCGCAGTTCGGCCGACTATTGTTGTTTTTTTTTTATTGTGAATCACAAGGAAACTAACAAAATGAATAAGACATTTATCTTTGGCAAATTACCCGTTGTATTTATTCATTTCTGTACTATTATTTGCTTAGATCCGACTGCCTTTGAGATCTTCAAAATTTTATTACCACGAAATCATTTTTATAGCCAATATTATGAAAGTCAAACACGACGTTGACGTTGAAAAAAAGTTGAAAACTGAAATTTTCATATCGCTACCTCATAAAAGCTGAATACTGACATTTTTATATCGTTTTCTCATAGCGTTCATTTATTCGCAAAGCTTTTATCAACGGCAACGTCGTGTTTGGCTTCGATAATATTGGCTATAAAAATTAGTTCGTGGAAATCAACTTTTGAAAATCTTAAAGATAGTCGGATCTAAGCAAATAATAGTAGAGAAATGAATAAATACAACAGCTAATGTGCCAAAGATTCACAATAAAAAAATAGCCGGTTAAACTGCGGCTAATTTTTAGCCGGCCAAACGATCTTAGCCAGCCGAGCCGCGGCTAATTGTCAGCCAGCCAAATCATCTTAGCCGGTTAAGACGGCTTAGCCGGCCAAACTGTAATGTCCATTAGCCGGATAAGATTTCTTTAGACGGCCAAGACTGCTCAACTGTGCAACCCTAGGTTGGAGTGCCGTCTATCGGTACTGACTGTGGGTTCAACCACATTGAAAGAAGAACAAGAAGACGGACGCAAAGGAGACCTTCCGGATATGCGCGTATCGGCGATATCGGATGCGAGCTATCTGGCGGAGCAACCAGAATCGGATGATCATCGCCGACGAGCTCATCCCGAGAGGCGGAATACGAGCCAAGAGCCACCGGGATCGTCAAAGCGAGACCAGCCACCAATCCACTTGGCAGACGCAAAGACTGTTTGCACTTGAAGTTTGCAACGAAGACAAACAGCCGAGGACATTGAGACGACAGTCAGGATAAAGAGTCTGAACGAAGATGAAAACGGCGAGAGCGTGCGTAAAGACGACGAAGATAGGGCGCGCGCATAACTGTTTGAAGTAACCGGAGAGCCTTGGAGCAGGTAAAGCGATGCAGGGAGAAACGACAGCGCCGACGAGAACGAAGGTGTCTCTCGGGCCGTTAGCAGGAGCAACCAGCGGAGGCAACAAGAGAGGCGCGCACGTATAATAACTCCGCAAGGAGCAATATTAATTCAAAAACGCGGAGGCAGCCTCGTGAGACAAACGCGGAGGTGTTGCATAGTTAGCGCGAACTCGACCTCTCGGCTATACATTAGTTGTACGTGCACGTAATCCGTTTCAACTTACTGCTGGTTGGGAGTTCGGATGCTGCGGGCAGTGCCTGTATAGTTGCTGCAGTTTACGGTAATACACTGCAAGAGTCTCGCTAACGCTGTTACTCATGTTAACGGACTAGACGAATAACGGCCGAAACTGGTTGGTACAACTCTTAATGCCAAACGTACGTGAACTCCTTGAATTTCATTGCCTCATGCGATGCCGACGCTTGTGCCTCCCGGTGAGCGCCTATCTTGTCTCGAAGATTTGTTGCCATTTTTTTTTTTTTGTTTTTTTCCCTCCAAAGGACACAAGAATTTCATTTTTGCGCGAATCTTTGAGAAGTCCTTCGTTGCAAGGATGACCGGTTTCATTGTGCTCCGTCGCTTGACGCGAGGCATTATTCTCCCTGTACGACCCTTTTCCACCGGTTTTCGTAGTTCTCACACCGATCGCCGGCTACTGCAGACGGGATCACATGGTCTCGTCCAGTCCACATGTCTTCGAGCTTGCACTGTACTGTACAGGGCGGTGACTCGAAATGAAGGATTTGATGGGTAGACTGTTAAAAATTTCTATTGAAAAATTCATAAAATTTATATGAAATTTTCATGCACAGTAAAGAAACACGAAATACGAAGTTTCGTGAAAATAATTTTGTTAAATAAGTGACAAACTCGTTTGTTCATTCTTCGATATACCGGTGAATTAACAAATTCAAAAATTGTCAACAAGAATTTGTTGTAAAAAGTACAATCTTTGTTTGACGTGCAATGGACTTGTCGATTCACGATTTCGCCTACCAGTGTCGAGACCCAAGAGACCGCCGAAGCAAATGTAACAATTAAATGATTATTTACTCACGGTCTATGCCGATCTTTTGCATGCATATCAATGACTAACTATAGACACTGTCTTAACAGTAACTGCAATCTCTTCATCATTATATATTCGTCATGCATTGCAGTCTGCGTGCCAGTTGTCCGGTAACTGGGACGTGTCCACTCGTCGGTGCCTTTTGCCTTATGTATCCGTCGCTGCGAAACGACACTATTGAGAAAGGGCGAGAGACTCAGACGAAACAGACGCGGCTTTGCTTGTCTCCGGATCGTGGTGGACCATAACGGCATCGCGGTTGCGCTCGCACAAGGGAGAAGGCTGAGACCTCGTACGTATTGAGGCTAACCGTACAATGGACGGTTGGCGTTCCTACAGGTTGCCCTCGATGCGTGCACTTGAGTCCCTACAGTTACAGTGTAGACCAGCGGAACGGTCGGTCCTTCCAGACCTCGGTTACGCGTTCGATGCTCCTGCTGTGCTCTGGCTGCGTTATCGTGCCTTGGCGCGACGCACGCCAGCCTCGGTATCGCTTTACAATGGAAACGGTACCTGTAGGGCTATTGAATCTGTAGGTAGCACAAACGACGAAGCTTGTAGGTAAACGTACTGGGCCGACCAGTATAGCGGTTTACTCCGAGCTTCGCCGCCATCCCTCGTTCCCAACAATTCACCGGACTCTCAGAGGCAGCGCGTCGTGGCTTGTGATTCACTATATTCAGTCGACTGCAGAATTTGATTGTTCCGTTAATTGAACAAACCCAAACAGTGTCTCTGCGACGGTGTACTGTGTTGACTGGCAGTTTTTGTCCCGCGATCGACGCTTGGGCGAGGGCTCTTCAGAGTAGCGGTCGCTGTCTCTATGCCGTAGGTGCTCTTCTGAAAGCACATGTAGTCATTTGTAGTTTGTATGCGCGTCAGGGATTTTAGGTACAAGCTGCGACAACATGTTTTTTTTTTAATTTTCGCCCCTAAGACGAATACTTAGACGGGAATGGTAGGCCTTGAACACCTCCCTGTCGTTACTACTGTAACGTGCCCACCCGATTTTTTTTTTCTTTTTCTTTCGACACTGTAGAAAAGCGGCGACGATCCGTGAAGCAAGTCTCTCGCTGCCTTCTGGAGGTTCCCAACAATTCCGCAGACTCGGAGGCAGCGCGTCGTGGCTTGTGATTCACTATATTCAGTCGAATTGCAGAATTTGATTGTTCAGTTAATTGAACAACCCAAACCGTGTCTCTGTGACCGTGTGCTGTGTTGACTGGCAGTTTTGCCTCGCGTCCGACGCTTGGGCGAGCGCTCTTGAGAGTAGCGATCGCTGTCTCCCTGCCGTAGGTGCTCTTCGGGAAGCACATGTAGTCATTTGTACTTTGTATGCGCGTCAGGGATTTTGGGTACAAGCTGCGACAACATTTTTTTTTTTTAATTTCCCCCCCGCCTAAGCCGACTACCCAAACGGGACGCCTCGAGCACATCCCCGTCGTTACCGCTGTAACGTTCTCACCCGATTTTTTTTTTTTTTTTTTATTTTTCTTCGACACTATAGAAAAGCGGCGACGATCCGTGAAGCAAGTCTCTCGGCTCCCTTCCGGAGTAGTCGCCGAGGATGCTGGAGGGCGAGCGGGTCCGCGACGGAGCAGGAGCGCGCCCGGCAGAGAGGCACGATGAACGAAGTGGTTTATGGCAGAAGTTGCAACTCGATGATTAAAAAAGTGTGACGTTGATAAAGGGCCGTCGCGGCTTTTGTCGCTCCGCGAAATTTGTCTGGAGCATAATTTTTTTTTTTTTAATAAATACAAAATAATATCGGTGTCTCGAAGATTTATTGATAAATGGCACGATCGATTCGGTAGGTGGTCGTTAGAAACTCTGTTATTCGATGAGAACAGCCGGTGGTGTCGTTCGGCTCGGTCATAAAAGCCCCGTTCGGCATATCAAACTCATAAACACTTCGCGAAATACGCCCCCGAGAGCGCATCGAGAATCTCTCGCGCAGAGAATAAGCTTTCATTCGGAAGTCTGCCCGAATCCGAATTCACCGTCCGTCCCGCTCTCTCCCGCCCGACGATTTTAACTTCTCTCGACAGAGCCTCGATACCGATGGGATCGCACATCGGTATCTGCGAACGTGGCCGCACGTGCTATGGGGGGTGGCTGCGAAATCGTTTGCTCGCTCCAGTCGCGCCCACCAGCCGGTGAGGGACTCAATGCGCAGTTTGTATTCCGCACGACAGTAAAGAGTCGTTCGTTACCGGACTATATAGCGCGCACTCGACATCGACTCTCTCTCACTCGGTCTCACTTACTCTCCGCGTGCTCGCCTTGTCCGAATCCCTCTCTTAACGTTCTGTCTATCTCCGTCTGTACTCGCGGCACGACTCGTCGCCCGCCGAACCTCGATTCTGCGACTTTATATTCATGACCGTGCCCCCCCCCCCCAACGCGGCAGATACGCCGTAACGATATATTAATTTGCCATTAATGGAAATCGCAGACCTTACTATGTACACGCATGCCACTCGCTTGTTATGGGTTTTTTTTTTTTTTTTTTTTTTTTTTTTTTTTTTTTTTTTAAACACTTGCCTCGCTGATTTTAGAAGCGCAGGAGCTGCATCGTGGAATGCGAGGCTTGTTCAACGTTGGTATTGGTATTAGTGGGGGAGACCGGGGCGAGATGGGCCTTGTAATCAAACAACGCGGCTAGAACGCTGCCGAAATTATAATGTATTATTTGTCACCCAAGAATTATATTTTCATAGGTTTTGTAATGCGTCCGATAAAGAAAATTGTCTGGGACGAGACGGATTACCCGAGCATTTTTTTTTTTTTTTTTTTTTTTGGGTACCCTATTTTGCCCCGCTTCCCGATTTTACGAATTCTCTGCTTCTGTCATTGTCCAAGAAAGGTTTTTATCTTTTCCTTCCAGGTTTTTATATGTTTTAACATAATTTTGGAGTGGCTCATTACGCCCCGGGTCAGCTTGATTTGTCATTGGGCCATTTTGCCCCGGGTTTCCCCTATTAGTATAGTTTATCATTGGAGTTCAGGGATAACTCGATAAAGGGCCAAGCAATACAGATGAGTAGAACAGGTGCATAAGCACAGCAAAAAAAAACACCGAGTATGGAACATAGGGGAGAGCGGGGCAAAACGGGACAATGGGGCGAATCCTCAATTTTCCAACAATTTTTGGATGCCCCATTTTTTTTCCCAACGATACGGATTTTCGACCACGTTTTGCTCCACTTGGAAACACAGCCGACATCCAAAAGTTATTGGATAATTGCGTTTTACTGCCTCATTTTGCGATAAACGTAAAAGTAAATACAGTTATTAATTCGGGACAGCCAAAAAATCCGGCAATGAACTTAAAAGTTGATGCAAATAATGAATTCGAGACATATAAATGATAGTTATTCGAGACTTAGGAGTGGTAGCAAGGTTAAGACCACCCATATTTTAAATTGTCCAAATGTGAATTGACATGTCGCAGTTAAAGACGCGATCCCGAACCGGAATCTCATCATACAAGTAATTAACATTGAATGCGGTGGGTAAAATGTTGGCTCGACTATCATCGAATGCAGCGATCGCTAATTAGTTCGGGCATGGATGTACGTGACCGGATTTTAACGGGACGAATAGCGGTTTCGATATGCATATGGATATTGCGTACATATTGTTATGTAATACAATATGTACGCGCGCACAGATCCAATCAGTCGCCAGTTTGTAGCCGGCTCGTAGCGGGCGCTTTTCCGCCATTCTTTGCTAACGTTCGAACACCGGGGCTCGGGCTGCTCGATTAAACTGGACGGACGGACGCAGTGCCGAAACCCGGGTTGGTTCGCGGACGCCCCATATATAGAAAAGTGATATTAATTAAGCGTGTTACTCGCTTCGGCTCATTAACCCGGCCACCGAGCTCTCGTCGCACTAATGGGGTTATCTCTTCGGCGAGGACCGATTGCGGCGGGGCGAAGAACGACTCGAGTGGACGGCGCACACACACACACACACGCGCGCGCCACGCACAACGCGTCGGCTCCGTCGACGCGGCGTACTTCACAAATTTATCATAATTTTCCATACGATCGATTAACGTTAATGCCATTAATCAAACACCGATGACTGAAAATTGGCGAGTTCGGAAAGTTCAAGCGGAGTTTCGTAAATAATTTGTGTTCGAGAGGCTTCTGCAAACGCAGCCGCGATACAATATTGTACAATGTAATATAAATATCATCATTTCCGATACGATCGATTGACGTTAATGCCAATCAACGGCTTATTAATCAAACAGAAACGACTGAAAATTAGCGAGTTCGAAGAGTTGAAACGGAGTTTCGTAATTATTCGTGTTCGAGAGGATTCTGCAAACGCAGCCGCGATACAATATTGTACAATGTAATACAAAATGCTGACGGCGAGGGTGTTCGATTGAAGTACGCAAAAAAAAAAAAAAAAAACAAAAAAAAAACAAAAAATCTGGGAGAATCGCGAGAATAGCCGATAACGAAGGGGGACAGCTAGTTAAATAGAAAGAAGAGGAATATTCGAATGAACTGCAGCTAGCTGCTACGTATACACGCGTATATACGCGAGTATCGTCAACGCATATACGGAAAATCGACCGTTGCAAAAAACTACCTACAGTCTATCAGAGAGAAAAATGAGCATAGTAAATTGTTATTATAGAACAAAAAAAAAAAAGATTAAAAAAACATTTAACATGATAAATTAATATTTTCTACATTGATGATCTTGCATAACACGACCGGGTCTCGCTCCGAAAGCATTTAACGGAAGCGAAGCTTCTGCAACGGGGAGGAAAGAAGCGTAAGAGACGCGAGGAATGTCTCGGAGCCAAGCCGAGTTAACAAACTAATTTACATGTACTTAGCTCTCCGCGACGGCGAGACTTCTGCCCGATGCATCGATATTCGTCTGCACGCTGCCGGCTCGGCTAAAATACACCTCGGCGCCAGTGCTCCGTTTCTACAGATTCCAACTGAACACCGAACCAACGTGACACAGGCAACTGTAGACGAAAAAATTGTACACATCATCGACTCGCCGTGGCAGAACTTGACGCATTTCCGACTGGATACGCAAAAACTCGACTCGCTATCATCGCGACACAGTAAAATTCAATACATTATCAATTGAACACGACAAGTCTTGACACATCACCAAATCGACACGGCAAAACTCAACACATCAATAACTCGATAAAACAAAACTCGACACATTACCAACTGGACACGACAAAAGTTGATATATCGCTAACGCAACACGGCGAAACTCGACCCACCACCGACTCGACACGGCAAAACTCTACATAGACCCAAGTCGACACACCAAAATTCTGCACAGACCCAACTCGACACGGCAAAACTGTACACAGACCCAACTTGACACGACAAAACTCTACACAGACCCAACTGGACAAGGGAAAACTCTACACGGACCCAACTGGACAAGGCAGAACTCTACACAGACCCAACTCGACACGGCGAAACTCTACACAAACCCAACTCGACACGGCGAAACTCTACACGAAACCCAACTCGACACGTCAAAACTCTACTCATACCCAACTTGACACACCAATACTCTATACAGACCCAACTCGACACGGCAAAACTCTACACAGAGCCAACTCGACACGGCTAAACTTTACACAGACCCAACTCGACCCGACTAAACTCTACACAGACCCAACTCGATATGGCAAAACTCTGCACAGACCCAACTCGACACAGACGGGACATTTGATAAACGAGCGTTGGCCCAACTGAACACAGAGCCAACTGGACACCCGCCATATTTGATCGATTTACCAAACGTTTACCAAACGTCCCGTCTGTGTCGAGTTGGGCCTGTGTTGAGTTTTGCCGTGTCGAGCTGGTGATGTGTTAAGTCTTGTCGTGTTCAGTTGATAATGTGTTGAATTTAACTATGCCGAGATGATGACGCGTCGGGTTTGGCCATGTCAGGTTGATAACGAGTCGAGTTTTAACGTATCCAGTCGGAAATGTGTCGAGATTCGACGTGTCCAGGTCGGCAATGTGTCGAGATTCGACGTCTCCAGTCGGCAATGTCTCGAGTTCTGCTGTGTCGAATTCGCGGCGAAGCAAATTCTACTGTCTCGAATTGGCAATGCGTCGATTTTTACGGTGGCGACTTGGCGATGTGTAGAATTTCTTCGTCTACAGTTGCCTGCGTCGAGTTGGATCTGTGTTCAGTTGAAATCCGTAGAAACGGAGCACTGCCCACCTCGGCAGTGTGGTCTAAACGCCTTCCGTTTTGAAGCCACTCTCGCCTTTCGAAACCGGCCTATCGCCTGAGTATTCGGACTTCGATTATGGCGATTGAAAGAATGAACAAAAGACGAAACGCAAGAGGCGCAATCCGGCGAGAGAACGCTTTCGGGCGAAGCATTCCTGTGGAGCGCCGTGCTAGGAGAAAGCGGAGAACGGTAGCTGATCCACTTACCATGGCCCTGTGTGTAATCCAACGCTCTATTGTAACAAGAGATAATAAATAATTAATTGTTTTCGCAGTGAGATGTCACTGTCGAGATGAGGAGGCGGACGAGAGCCGGCTTTCGTCGTGCGCGCAGTCACACAGTGGTACAGTGTAACAAGCCATTCCACCTCGTCTCTCCGTCTCTTTCCGAAACAAACGCCGTAGCGAAGCACGGGGATGACGAGAGACAAGTGGATACTTCCCTCTCCACTGCGATCTCGATGTACTGTGCGTTACTGTCGTTGCCGCCGCGCTCTTCCCGCTCCGAGACACCGAGCCAACAACAGGGGGATTCATCATCGGTTTTATTGGCTAGACAAGAGAGGGACTCACTTCGTTCACCACACAGTTCTCTGCCTCTCGCTCTCGCTCCGTCTTTTTTTTCTTCTTTTTTTTTTTTTTTTTTTGTTGCTCCACAATTTTTCTTAGCTTATTTTTCCACCGCTCGACTCCTGACTTCTCGTTGTTACGACGAAGTACACCGCCATCCGAGGAGTTTCGAAAGAATTTCTTGCCTCTCGCGCTCCGCGGGACCGCCCGCGCCATTATCATCCCGTTTACGAGGCGCGCAGCAACGCGGATGGAGTCTACGATGAAAATAAATAAATTGAAACAATAGAACGAGGGCGAGTCGCCGTCGGCTCGGAGATTAAGATAAAAGAGACACGGCGAGAGAAAACTGCAAGCCGCGGATGCGCTCCGATCTACGCCGCGCCAGCTCTTTCGCCGCTGCAATGCACGGCTGAGGCGGACGAGTGTTTATTCGATATTGGGTCAAGTGGCCGCGTGAAGTTTGCACCGCAAGATCTCTCGTAAACACTCGTAATACGTACATAGAAACGGGAATTTCTCGCTTGGCATTTCAGCGTGTCAAATTCGTAAATACCCGCGGCGGCGTACGAAGGCGCGTATCGCTCGTTCGGCGATCGTAATCGTAAAGAAGAAAAGAAGAAAAAATGAAGAGAATTCTCTTCGTTTCCTCGGCGAACTACGAGCTTTTCGCAAACGAGTTTCGCGGCCTCGGTGTCGCTCGATCACCGATCGAGGCACCAATAAAACTATACAATATCGGCTTGATTATCGCCATAAGTAATTTCGTCGCGGGGACTTTAGTTCGCCCGATGAAAAACGGCTGTGACGTTAATGTCGGGCGATAATTTGGAGCTGATTTTGCCTCTCGAGGTTCGGCGGAACGCGGCACTGTAATATAGCGGCCTCGCATGAGACTCCGTTGGGAACGGCGAGGGGGTAATTGCGCGCACAGGAAGATGAAGATTGTCGTAAATACGTCAAATCACCGTCTCGCTCAGTTTCCTAAGCCCACACGTGCAGGGCATAGCGTGCGCTAACGCACGCCCGTCCTACAGTTTCTCTCCCGTTCGCTCGTTCCAACTTGCGTCCGTTCGTTCGGTAACTCGTCCGTGTCCCGGTGGTTCTAGTCCCGCGCCACTATTCAACGACTTCCGGGCCCGGGGAGCGGATGTGTCCGGAGAATCGAACTTCCCAGGGATTTTCGAATTGGCGGCCCCGAGGCGCGTCGCACGCTGCGCGAGCCGGCCTCATAAAAGGGGGTAAAGCTTATTTGGACGAAGAGAGAAGCGACGAAGGGCGATAATACGATCGCGTCTATGTAACGAATCCATGTATTATCTTGGCTGGTCTCGCTTTTCTGCTCGTCAGAGATTTGCGCCGTTCAACCGACTCCGAGAGACATTCCACGATCGCCTACGCGCACATCGCTCGTGACAATCTGCGCGAGCGAGGCGAATTCCTTCGGATGAATTTCCGCGAGACCGTTCGAGAAACGCGACTCGAGACTCTGATTTTCGTACGCAGATTTAAGGCTGATTTCCATTCGTCGGACGTGAAGCCCGGAGTCTCCGTCGGAAAACTCGCGTCGAGCAACCCGACGCGAATTTTCCGACGGAGTTTCATCCGGCGTAGATGCAATTGTAACCGTGAAATTCAACGGATTCGCGAATAAAACACGTGCGCGAACGATAAATTGGCGAGTCTTTTGAAAAGATGGATTTGTACATTAGAGCCGACAAAGCCCACTCGCGATGCGAACCTCCGGAACGTCGTTAACGTTGTCATCGTCGGGTGTTTCTGAGGAGGAAATTGAATTAAGTAGAAGGATCGTCGGGCCGGCTAAAAGGTGCCTTTGTGCTGCCGACTGACGGTTCGCTCGTGCAGCCGGCGGGGAAATTCCCTGTGCGACTTTCTTCGACGAAGAACCGTGCGCTGCAGCGCGCCAAGCGAACCGGAAGAAGCAACGGCATGGCAGAGACTCCATTACTGAGACGTGGAGAGTGGAGATCCACCGGTGTCCCGACGGTTTCGCTCCGCTTATAAAGTCTCCGATACCATAAACAGCTAAAGAATCACCGTCAAGTGTCTCAATGAATCAAAAGGTCATGCGCAATTCGCTGGACCAAGTGGACAAAAAAATAATACGCTCGCAAGACTTGGGCAATGAGAAAAAAAAAAAAAAAATGGCTGGATTAACAAAGGTGCGTTGCCCCACTTTCAAAAGCGTTATTTAGTTGGTATAATAGAAACATTTGTTTGAATCGAAATATCTTGAATCGACTGAAGCGAATAATCGTTCAAAAAAAAAATGAATGATTTAGTTGTACCAACCAAATAACCAATAAGCTGTTGCTTTGAACGTGCGTGACCGCGAATTTGGTTGATCCACCATTTTTTATTTTTTTTTTTGTTCTCAGTGCGGCGACCGAAAGAGCGGAGAGCCAAAGGTGGACCAACCGTCTGGAATGGACGATCGAATTTCCCAAGAGCAAAGCGTCTCACCTTACGAGAACAGATCGACCATGCGAGCGGAGGGCGCACACGACTCTGCGTCACGCAGTTCGTTGTTTCAGGCTAACGGCTCTGAGTTAGCAGTCTCGAATTACTCGGTGTGCAACGCCGTTGACGGATGTGTATTATCGGCACCGGCATACGAGCGGGATAAACAGCGGCGTTGTAGGTTAAGAGCGCGGATAACACAAGTCGAAACAGTTTTGTGATGGCAGGACGTTGAAAAAAGCGAGCCAGCGATGTGAGTCAATGTGAGCCGTAAGAACCAGCTGCGTGTTCGGTATAGCATTCGAGAAACAAGTAGGTAAACCCGAGATCGAACCGGTGCAAGCTCTGACGTCATCGACAGGCTCGGGAACGTCAAATCAAAAACTTCGAACGAGCGTCTATCGTCGCAGAACGGTAGAAAAACATTTTGTTACGCACGGAAAAGAGGGGCGCTTTCCATGCAGATATGCGGTACGGGCTTTTAATGCGCCAAAGCGATCTTGATTCTAAAAGTGTCACAAACTGTGCCGTTTACCTTATACCATTCGACAAACAAGTAGGTAAACGCACGATCGAACCGCTGACATCAAATCAAAAACTTCGAACGAGCCTCCATCGTTCGATGAACCACCGAAAAAGACTTTAATTACGCACGGAAAAAAAGGAGCGCTTTCCATGCAAATATGCGGTACGGGCTTTTAATGCGCAAAAGCGATCTTGATTCTAAAAGTGTCACAAACTGTGCCGTTTACCTTATACCATTCGACAAACAAGTAGGTAAACGCACGATCGAACCGCTGACATCAAATCGAAAACTTCGAACGAGCCTCCATCGTCGAAGAACCACCGAAAAAGACTTTAATTCCGTAACGGAAAAAAAGGAGCGCTTTCCATGCAAATATGCGGTACGGGCCTTTAATGCGCCAAAGCGATCTTGATTCTAAAAGTGTCACAAACTGTGCCGTTTACCTTACACCATTCGACAAACAAGTAGGTAAACCCACGATCGAGCCTCCATCGTCGAAGAACCACCGAAAAAGACTTTAATTACGCACGGAAAAAAAGGAGCGCTTTCCATGCAAATATGCGGTACGGGCTTTTAATGCGCAAAAGCGATTTTGATTCTAAAGTACGACGATGACAAGAGAGTATAGCGGTAGTGACTGCTCGCGACCCATGGGGCATCGGGCCAAATACGCGAGAGAGATGCTCGCGGGATTAATGGGATACTCGCAGGCGTCGCGTGGGATCTCACGTCCGTCACGTTATTATAATGCAAGCGAGGAAGACAGAGCTACATACATACATATCTATATATATATAAATATAGAGATATATGCGTGTAAGCGCGGCGAAGGGGCCAGAGGGTGACGCTCTCACGTATACATACGGAGCGAAGTAGAGATAACGTGAATTGGCAGCCTCGAGTTACGCTGTCCCCTGGGTAATGATGTACATCATTCAATACCTCCGGCGGCAGTGATGCCCGATGCGTACCACCATTCATATAGTATTAGCGACGCAGGAACGTGTGCATCACTGGTGTTGAGACCGTTCGATACGACGCCAAGTCTGCGTCCCGAAATATGCATCCTGCATTATAACATTCTATGGACATATAGAGAGGTGGGGTGGGCGAGTACGAGGCGGGTCTCAACCGCATGCGGCGTCAGCGTTGCCTACATTAATCAGCCGAATTAGAGACCGAATGAGCGGGGGAGCATCGACGAATATCGCCGAGAGTTCGCGCTGAGTAAAACTGAACGCGAACGCGTTCTCCAATCCATATTCATCGCCTTCGGCCCAAAGACGCGATTGAAACTTCATCCGATGTCCTCCCCGGCGCCTCTACCATCCGCGACGGATGGACGGAGAGCGCCGCCGAAGAGGACCGGAAGACCGCAGGGAAAAGTTTACTCGGGGATCATCCAGCCAAAGACGGATGGTCGAACCCGACTAGCCGCTTCCCAAACTAAGCGATATAACGTTTAACTGCTAGTCGCAATACGTTTTAGTTCTCGTTCTACCGTTCGTTCTTTCTCACACAGAGAAACTACCCCACCGAGTTAACGCCACCCCCGTCGTTCGAGTCACTCTGCCTCTCGGAGCGCGTTCTCCTGTGAAAACCTCGCGATTCCCGTCACGTTTCGCGCGTGCCGAGCGAATCGCTTGCCCTCTGGCTTCGTACTCGTAATACCGATGTACGTTTGCCGGGGCCCCTGAGCGGGCCAGATCTAAAACGTCAGAGATGTCTGGGAATTCGTGTTTGCAAAGTGGTTCTAATAACAACGAATCTAATACGATTTAAATCAATGATCATCCGTTATATCGAAGCGATCGCAGACATTAGCGCGTGTCTCGACGTGGACCACGAAGAGACGCCTCCGAACGCCTCGACAATACCAAAATACACCGAAAAAAAAGGCTTGGTAATATCAACCTCGCAGCTTCGGTCACGGAAAATTGGGTTGGATCAATCCAGGCGCATTTGAATAGGCTGCACAGTTGTTGAAACAATAATACCGGTGGGGTTGTGTCAATTGCGTATAGGATAAAAGTTGGGAATATGGATCGTTTCATATTTCATTGATTTTACGTGTTAATCGGGATGGTCCATATTCACCGCGTTTACCCTAGCAGTCATTGCGATTAGAAGGTTGGTTCAAAGTCTACCAAAACTGCATTAAATCAACAACTTTATTTTTTTCGATTCGATCGTATGTACTCTCATCATACAGAGGGTATATTATTTTGACTTTAATGTATGTTTGGTCAATTTGAAAAAAAAAAAAAATGTGATTCGATGTGTTCGTATGTGTACGAACATTTGTCATCTTGAAAATGATTTTATTCAATTCGGCAAGACGTCAATTTAGTCGTTCACAAATATTATACCCGCAATAAACGACTTTCAAGTTGTTTCGTTATTTCAATGTCAAATCATCGAAATTGAGTCTAAGTTAATGACGGAGAATAACTTATATAGCCAAGATTCAAGATTATACATATCAATAGGCGATTGTAGCGTACACCCAGAAAAATAATTTATTTGACGGCCACCGTTTATTTAGATGAAGTAAAATATTTATTTGATTTAAATAAATATATTTATTTCATTCAAGTGACTATTTACTCAATTTAAATAAATATTTATTTAAATCAAATAAACATTTTACTTCATCGATATAAACGGTGGTCGTCAAATAAATTATTTTTCTGGGTTTAGCGGTAAGTTGCTAGGTCACGATGCGTTAGTTTCGAGATTCAAGACCCGCTAAGATATATAGAATTTTTCTTTGTAAAAATTGTGTTATATCGATAAGCAACGATGTACACAGTAAAAAATTATTTCATCCAATCGGAATGCGAAATTTCGTAAAAATAATTTTGTTAAATAAGTGACAAACGATGTTTGTCATTCATTTGAAGAATACGAAACGTTTCTATTATTTTACCGTATCATTAATCATTTTACTTTGTACTTTTGTTTGTAAAGCAAGAAAGATAATAAATAAAAAATTGTGGACGTTTGTAGACAATAAATTTGTTGTAAAGAGTACAACATTTATTTACTGTGCACCGATAACAATTTAACATACAAAACACGATGTAACCATGTGTGAAATTAATTAGTAACAAATAACGTAAATAACAGTACTGGGACCCAACTCCAGATCAGAGTTGGGCAGTATTTTGAATACTTGATGTATTTTAAGTACTCAAATAATTTTTGGTATTTTAAGTATTTTTCAAAATACAAAATACAAAATACTTTTGGTTTTCTTGGCTGTACGGTTAGGCCGGACGGAATGGATTGAAGGGACAGATCGATGGACAAATCGATGGACGAGCGCGACCGAGCCAACTCATCCGTCCATAATCCATCCTGTCCCACCCTGTCCCACCCTGTGATTTTAAAAAAGTATTTCAAAAAATACTTACAAATGTATTTAAAATACAACAAGTATTTTATATTTTAAATACATATAGTATATTGTATTTTGTATTTTAGGTACTTTCGACTATTTTGCCCAGCTCTGCTCAAGATTGACTTGGGCCAAACTTTTTTTTCCTTTCTGTGATCAGATATTCGTTTCGAGCAATGGTTTTTTTTTTTTTTTTTTTTCGATGTAACTGCCTATTCTCTTCGATCAAGCATATTCTCAGTTGGTACAACGAAATGTTTTTGTCTAATGGCGATGTAACTTTTTAGTCAACTAAAACTAAATATTTCCTTCGCCACCCGCAACATGCCGGATTTGATTGACACAAATCAATCTTCGTTGATCTTACCGAACCTTTTCTTCGGTGTACATTCGCTTGGAGTCACGAACGTGTAACGAGACTTCGTTTTACGAGTGACTCTCCGAAGAGAAGGAGCGCGTGAATAATTGAGCCAAACTAAACGAAAAACGTGAGAGGGGCCGCGATAAGGCGGGGGGGGGGGAGGAGGAGGAGGGGGGCAAAGAAAGATGGAAGAAGAGAGCCGAGGGGGTTCCGACCGTCATGTAATAGCGCGTCGCGTCCCCCCCGAGTAACTCGAGAACGAGCGTGAACATCTTCCGTGCCTCGGGATTCGAGAGGGAAGCGAGAGAAAGACTCTCTCGCGGGTATCTCTCCGGATCGTCGAGCTCGCAGGCCTCACGAAATGCAGGGATGGAGGGAACAGGATCGGTGCACGTATGGGAGCCGCACACTCTCCGCTGCCGGGTCTGGTTCTTATGCTAATCCGTGATCATGGGTGGGCCGCGCGCACGCCCTTCGCTCGCCGCCGAGGCCGCCTCATCTCGTATTAATTGCGCTTACACACGTAGACCGGTGCGTCGTAATGCAACGAGTTACCGTCGCGAGTGTGCGCCGGCGAACGTGCGGGTATACGGAAGAACAGATGTATGTACTACCTCGAGGACATCGCGCCGGTAGTATCGATGATCGATTAACGTCGATCGCTATGAGAATGTTATCCGCGCAAAATTCGCCCGACGGAACTGTCCGATGGGTAAACGAGACCGGGGCAAAATGGAACAGTGAGGGCAAAATTCAATCTCAGGATAATTTTTTGTTGCCCCATTTTGCGCCAACGATGCATCCGAATTTTCAAACACGTTTTGGCCTAGACTGTTAAGAATTACTGTTCGGACATTCATAAAATGTATATGATTGTGCGTATATAGTATACGAAATTTCATTGAGACGTATGTAAGAATATTGCGTTATCGGTATATTAAAAACAATATTATTTGGATAATATTTCTTATGGTAACATAATTTTCATATACGAATGTCTTAATTTTCAATGACATCGTCGGTAATTTTAATATATAGGTGTTGCATTTAAGATTATATCATTAAAATTCAAATACAATGCATATGAATTGTAATTTCATATACCGAGGTTGTATATTTCATAACATTGTTTAGTTTTAATTTTATTTCCTTTTCAGATGTAGTATACACTGTTAAAAATTTCTGTTTGGAAATTCATAAAATTTATATTAAGTTTTATGCATGTACAGTATATGAAATTTCATGCACATGTACCTAAGAATATTGCGTTACCAGTATATTAAAAACAATATTATTTGGATAATATTTGTAATAATAACATAATTTTCATATACGGATGTCTTAATTTTCAATGCCATCGGCGGTAATTTTAATATAGTATAAGTATTGCATTTAAGATTAAATTATAAAAATTTGAATGCAATATATATGAATTCTAATTTCATATACCGAAGTTTTATATTTCATATCACTTTGTACATTAAACATGTTGTAAATTTCGTAACATTATTTAGGTTTATTTTTATTTTAATTTTATTTTCAGATGTAGTATACACTTTTAAAAATGTCTGTTTGGAAATTCATAAAATTTATATGAGGTTTTATGCATGTACAGTATATGAAATTTCATTGAACACGTATGCAAGAGCATTGCGTTACCGGTATATTGAAAACAATATTATTTGGATAATATTTGTAATAATAACATAATTTTCATATATGGATGTCTTCATTTTTAATGCCATCGGCGGTAATTTATAATATATAAGTATTGCATTTAAGATTAAAGTATTAAAATTGGAATGCAATATATATGAATTCTAATTTCATATACCGAAGTTTTATATTTCATATCACTTTGTACATTAAACATGTTGTAAATTTCGTAACATTGTTTAGGTTTATTTTAATTTTAATTTTATTTTCAGATGTAGTATACACTGTTAAAAATTTCTGTTTGGAAATTCATAAAATTTATATTAAGTTTTATGCATGTACAGTATATGAAATTTCATTGAACACGTATGCAAGAGCATTGCGTTACCGGTATATTGAAAACAATATTATTTTTATAATATTTGTAACAACAACATAATTATCATTTTACAGATGTCTTAATTTTCAATGCCATCGCCGATAATTTTAACACACAGTTGCATTTAAGACACCATTATTAAAAATCAAATGCAATGCATATGAATTCTAATTTCATATACCGAGGTTGTACATTCCATGCAACTTTGTATATTAAACCTCTTGTAAATTTCATAACATTTTTAACAGTGCACGTAACACCGTCCAAAAGTTATTGGAAAATGGCACTTTTGTCTCATTGTCCCATTTTGCCCCGCTGTGCCATTTCGCCCCGCTCTCCCCTACTCTGAAAAAAAAAAAAAAAAAACAAACCTTACGACTAAAAAAAAAAAAAAGAAATGCAATGTGAATCGATGTGGGATGGAACCGGAGGGTTCGCTCGAAAACTCATCGAGAGGGATTTGTGGAACGGGCGTTGTGCGCGTCCGCGCGCCTCGAGGCTCGACGATGATAGAACATTTCTAGTGAACAGATTACATGAAACTACCCCGCTCGTACGTCGCCCGAGGTGACCCGACGGAAATTAAAACGAAATGGCACGAATGCCCACTCGTTTCCAGCCGCATATCTCACGATTAATGCATGGAAGGGAGCACAGCACGATAACCGGTCGGGTTATAAAACAGCAAACCAGTCGGGTCAATTATCGAAACTGGCTTCGTTTTGTGTTACGAATAATCGTCGGGTGTTTGCCCTCTCCTGTCGCTACCAGTTCAGTGCGTAAGCTCGTACACGGCGTCGAGTGTGACGATACTAATGCGAGAACTCCGGCACACGTTGCGGCATACCGGAGGTAAACGCTCGAGTGGCACTCCGGTATGTATGCGCGGAGTGAGGCTCCGCACGGGAAGAGTATCGTAGATCCGCTGGTAATCGAATAGCATCGGAGGAGAGGACTCGAAAGCCCGATGCTTGCCGCAGTTCAATGCCGATCTCGGCAAAGGGTATCGAGAGTTCGCTTTTATCGTTCTTTCATCCGAGTAAAGCTCGCCTCTGTGTACATTGGAGGGAACTCGGGATAAATTACGCCGATGCACAATGTGGATATAACGAACCGATCATCGATTATTAACCCTTCGCTTTAGGAGCGACTCTTACTGTGGCGAAAATTAATGATTCTTCGCGACTTCTCCGGATTTCGTGCACCGAGGGAAAGAGTTTGGTGGATTGACGAAGGCGCGGCGAAACGCGTTTAAGGTTGTTGCGGAGCGAAGGCGAATCCAAAGTCATGTGGCATGAACTTATGACATGTTGTGATTTAAGGTGGGAGTCTCGCTGAGGCTGACTTCGCATAAATTCGACAAAAATCATAGAAAAATTGCAAGTACTTCTTGATGGTATAAAAATCTGAAAAAAATTCATGCTTACTAAAGGTACTGAGAAGATTAATTTTGCATAATAATAATAATTACAAAATGTTATTAACAAATTGATGAAAAAAATTATTGCTTAACAAATTTGCCCGCAACCCAACTTTGTTTTTTCGTGAAAATGATTCGTTTATTTTTCTGAATACGTATGAATTTTTTTCAGATTTTTCAGTAATCGTTAATTTTTTTTTTTTTTTTTTTTTTTTTTCATGGAAAAATCAACGATTACTGAAAAATCTGAAAAAATTCATACGTATTCAGAAAAATAAACGAAACATTTTCACGAAAAAACAAAGTTGGGTTGCGGACAAATTTGTTAAGCAATGATTTTTTTTCATCAATTTGTTAATAATATTTTGTAATGATTATTGTGCAAAATTAATCTTCTCATTACCTTTAGTGTGCATGAATTTTTTTCAGATTTTCATACCATCAAGAAGTACATGCAATTTTTCTATTATTTTTGTCGAACTTATGCGAAGTCATCCTCAGCGAGACTCCCTCCTTAACTATGAAATTTTACTTGCGCTAAATCCCGAAGGCTTTTACCGATCATTTGAATTAATAATTGGATCTTGAAAATCGGTCTTTTTACACGTCGCTTAGCGGAGAGCTGGCGAAATTGATATTCTAATCGAGAATTAACGTACTGAGATCGACGATAGAGCGAAAATATTAAGTGCTGCGCTCTCGCGAATCAATGAGGAATTTATGCGCAACAAAAAAAAAGTTAAGTCGCCGGACTAATGTTCAAAAGAACTGCGATCAAAGTGTAAGGTTTCGGGCCGAATTACGTTTCCTGGTCAAATTGTCGTAGAAATGAAGTCAAATCCACATTAAACATATAATCCCCTTACAAATAATCGGTTCAATCTAATTGCGAACATTTTCATAGATACTCTATTATTTTTTGTAATATTATTGATGCAGACAAAGTACTACATATAGTAAATTTTTTATGTCATATATGTCATATATGCTGATGTCTGTGACTCCGGCGTACCGACATAGCTACCTCAAAGATGTTATTTGATTGATACGTGAAGAACGTCCGTTTAAATCGACGCACTTTGAAACGCTGGCAAAATAACGCTTTATCTGTACCATAAAAATAAGAGCTTCGAGCTTGTGTCGTCGCGATTTTTCGTTAATGCACTTTTTTTTTTTCTCTCAGTCTGGTGAATTAACGTTGCATTTTTTTTTTTTTTCTTCAGGATCGATCACCGTTCGTACACAGTAAAAATCTTACCAACCTTTCTTGTCCACAAACGTTCACAATTCATTATTTGTTAATTTTACCGAAAAATCATGTCCATTTTACAAAAAAAAATGTTTGTCAAATTTTACGAATACTTTTTGTAAAATGAACAAGAAAATAATTGTGGACGTTTGTGGACAAAAAAGGTTTGTTAAATGTACACATTCTTTTTTTTTTTTTACTGTGTAAAATGTTTGCAGAGCAGTTGGGTCGAAGGAGACATTTTTGAAAATAGCTATTTAATTTTTTAGGTTTTTTGTTTTTTTTTTCATTTTCACATTTGACGGCTTCAAGGGACCGAACAGCTCCACCGTAATAGTATCACTGTACTATACAGTAGACGTATCCGCGGTGACATGCAGCGTATACCCGTTGCTCGGCAGCAGTCTGTGATCAGTGTGGAAGCAGAAGCATCAGCAGCAAAGGGGGGAACGTCTATTGGCCGGTGATGAGGTTATTCCGCCCTCTTTCCCTCGGGAAGTGACGTCACTTCGTCACTTTAACAGCGCAAACATAATAGCTACGACAACTGCTGCTCCGAGACACTCCACTAACTAAATACGTATTCTATGTATTCTATGTGCGTACACATAACTCACGTCCCTGCCCAACGCATTAAATTATAGTCCACGAAATACGCGTCCGAGAGAGTCCGAGCGAAGCAAAGGCTGCACTACTGGAGCTGCCATATCCGTGTCACGACTTCAATTAAATTCAGAATCTTTTTTTTTTTTTTTAATTAGGGGAGAGCGGCGCAAAAAGAGACAGTGAGGAAAAATTTTCCAATTATTTTTGGATACCCCATTTTGCTCCATTTATACATCCCGATTTTGAAAACGGGACAATGAGGAAAAATGTAATTTACCAATAATTTTCGGATACCCCATTGATACATCCCGATTTTGAAAACGAGACAATGAAGAAAAATGCTATTTTCCAATAATCTTTGGATATCCCATTTTGCCCCATTGATACGTCCCGATTTTGAAAACGGGACAATGAGGAAAAATGCAATTTTCCAATAATCTTTGGATACCACATTTTGCCCCATTGATACATCCCGATTTTGAAAACGGAACAATGAGGAAAAACGCAATTTTCCAATAATCTTTGGATACCCCATTTTGCCCCATTGATACGTCCCGATTTTGAAAACGGGACAATGAGGAAAAATGCAATTTTCCAATAATCTTTGGATACCACATTTTGCCCCATTGATACATCCCGATTTTGAAAACGGAACAATGAGGAAAAACGCAATTTTCCAATAATCTTTGGATACCCCATTTTGCCCCATTGATACGTCCCGATTTTGAAAACGGGACAATGAGGAAAAATGCAATTTTCCAATAATCTTTGGATACCACATTTTGCCCCATTGATACATCCCGATTTTGAAAACGGAACAATGAGGAAAAACGCAATTTTCCAATAATCTTTGGATACCCCATTTTGCCCCATTGATACGTCCCGATTTTGAAAACGGGACAATGAGGAAAAATGCAATTTTCCAATAATCTTTGGATATCCCATTTTGCCCCATTGATACGTCCCGATTTTGAAAACGGGACAATGAGGAAATATGCAATTTTCCAATAATCTTTGGATATCCCATTTTGCCCCATTGATACGTCCCGATTTTGAAAACGGGACAATGAGGAAAAATGCAATTTTCCAATAATCTTTGGATACCACATTTTGCCCCATTGATACATCCCGATTTTGAAAACGGAACAATGAGGAAAAACGCAATTTTCCAATAATCTTTGGATACCCCATTTTGCCCCATTGATACGTCCCGATTTTGAAAACGGGACAATGAGGAAAAATGCAATTTTCCAATAATCTTTGGATACCACATTTTGCCCCATTGATACATCCCGATTTTCTGCTCCTTTTTGCCTCATTGATACAAACACTAAAAAAAGGATGGTATTTCCTACTGTAACGAAAAGTTCCAAGGGCGGACGTCTATATAGATAGTTTGTGATAGTATATACCCAATTGATTGAACTATAGTTATAGTTACAACTATAATTTTTGGTCATTGTCGTAACTATAAAATGTAAACGTGCCCCTCTGAGAACTACACACTATGTAAGTTTTTCTCAGTGGATCCCGATTTTCCGCTCCTTTTTGTCTCACTCTTCCATCCAAAGGTTATTGAAAAATTGCGTTTTGCCCCGCCGTCCCATTTTGCCCCACTGTCCCATTGTGTCCCACTCTCCGCCGTCTCTTTCCCCGAAATTTATTGAAGAATTTGCGTCAAACGCGTGTCTCTATCAGCGACGCAAAGTCGAAAGGTCTCGAGCAAGCGACGTCTCAACGACTCACGAAGCTCAAATTCGGTCCGATTCAGCGTCGCGACTGAAGATAACGCAAAGCAAATGGCGAAGCTTCCGCAAACTCTGTGCAGACATACACGAGAATTTAATGCCAGAGAGGTCGGGGGGTCGTTCGGAAGGACGAAATCGTCGACACTCAAGTTATCCACCCCGAGAGCCGAATCCATCGCTCAGACTTTGGCCGTGCTCATTGGCGTGCAGATGTAAATTGAAGCTATTAGCGCGGAAGGGTAAATACGTCAGCAGCGAGGATGTAATCCGGCCCTTGGAGGATGTAATCAGTCCGCGTATCGCCGAAAGGCGCACAGTCGGAAGCGTAGACGAAGCTCAAAACGAATTTCGCTCGAGGAGCCAAACTAATTTCTGCCCGGAAATAATCAAATGAAAAACCGGAGATTTTCCTTCAGCCCGGAAAAATTGCGGAATTTTTTCATCAAGCGAAAACGAAGCGTCCTCGCGAGCAAAAATTTCGCGAGCAATATTTACGAGCATGAGATGAGAGCGAAGGAATGCTCTTGAGCCATCAAACGCAAACATCGTACCTCGTTGAAAGGTCCGAGAGACTGCGTTGTGCGCCGTAAACACAGAGAGCAGACGAGTCCGTCGTCTTATCAGAGAGTGAGTGAATTCGTGCGGCAAGATATCACATGCGTCGCACAGGATCTCGCGCGCGCTCGCACACCACGCGACATCGTCTACAATAGACCGGAGTGAAAAGCGGAGTGCGGAGCTTCGCGGCGCAGGCGGGACGCAGAGGAAAGAGGTGAGTAGAAGGGGGCGAAAGGAGGAGAAGTGAGAGGATGAAGAATTCTCCCTATTCTTGAAAACTGCATCCTCCCCATTATTGTGAAACAAAGGTATGTGGCTCCATTAGGCGACTCCGACAATTTGAGAGTGCCGGGTTATGGCACCGTTTCTGTTGCCCTCGCGCTGGGGGATCGTCGGAGTCGCTGCTACACCGCTTGGACCGTTCTCGGCGAAGTTTCGGCTCGTGTGTGTCTCTTTGTGAGCGCGTGTTCTTGGCTGCAGACTAATTTTCTTCT
The DNA here is from genome assembly GCA_963922035.1 of Amblyjoppa proteus. Lineage (NCBI taxonomy): Eukaryota > Metazoa > Arthropoda > Insecta > Hymenoptera > Ichneumonidae > Amblyjoppa > Amblyjoppa proteus. The sequence continues at coordinate 16,369,475 of OY998230.1, forward strand.
TCTTCGTTCATGTTTTTTGTTTTTTTTTTTTTTTTTTTTTTTCGGTCTCTCGCAGTTGCGGGATGCGAGAAAAGAGACGCGACGGCGAACGACGGGATGGAGAGGCGAGGCAAGGGTTGAAGAGGTGGCTACCGGCGGAGTGGCCTCGGGCACTAAGGGCTCCCGCAATTCTCGAGAGTAGCGTTGCGGCGCCTCCGCCCGACGAGCCTTCTCCGCACACTCAAACACGGTGGAAGAGGCGAGGGCAACAATTATAAACACAGCAATTACGCGACTGGGTGCGTGGACGGTTTTCCTGGTCCTCGTCGTCATCCTCTTTAATTCCAGCGCTCCTCCGTTACCTTCCTATTTTCGCGCTGTAAATACCAGTCTCCAGCTTAAACGGGACGGAGCACCGGAGCGGCGAGAGACACTCGCCTTATACCGGCGGCGCCGCGACAATAAAAAAAAAGAAAAAATTCTCACCGAGGTGCAAAAGGCGTCCGTGGCGCGCAGCCGATGCACCTTGGCAATTTCGTAGAGGCTCCTGCGGAGTGCCCGCTGTTTGAGATTCCTGCGGAGTAGTGAACCTTCGTATTTCGAGAATCCCAAGGTGGATAAGACGCATCCGTGAGCCTGCGATTTCGCGGCGAGTCTCCGTTTCACTGATCACTATGCGACTCACGGGACCGTCACTTTTCCGGCTCCGGAAGAGCCGTCGCGGGTCTGCGATACGTAGCGTCGTTAGGGTTGTTGAGGGGTAAAGTCAAAATGCTACCACTGACATGAAAATTTTTTTGCTAATGTACACGGGGCATTCCATACCGATTCGACCTACGTCGGACCCTCGACCACTTAAATTCGATTGGCAATTCTTTATAATATTTTTCTAAACTCTAAAAATCGCTCAACATTTTTTTTTTTTAATTTTGTTATTTTTTTTTTTTATTTGCATTAATTATAATTTTTCAAAGTGAACATATTTTTAGCCGAAATTAAAAATTCTGAAAAAATCCTGTATTCGATACGAAAATTTTTGAGCCTAAATCCAGAATGTCCAAACATTTGCTTCTAGATACTTTTGAGGCTTGCTTTATTTTTTTTAAAGTGAGCGTATTGTTAGCACAAATGAAAATATCTGAAAAAATTCGCAAAAATCCTGTATCAGATATGAGAATTTTTAAGCCTAGAGCGAAAGTGGCATCGCATTAGCTTCTATTGATTTTCTTTATTTTCATATAATTTTAAATCATTTTAAATAATTTAACAAAAAGAAAGAAAAAAAATCGAAGCTAATGCAATGCAACTATTTTTCAGAATTTTTTCAGAATTTTTAATTCCGGCTAAAAATATGTTCACTTTGAAAAATTGTAATTAATGCAAATTAAAAAAAAAAAAAAAAAAAAAATGTTGAGTGATTTTTAGAGTTGGAACAATATTATAAAAAAAATTGCCAACAGAATTGAAGAGGTCGAGGGTTGCGACGTGGGTCGAATCGGTATGGAATGCCCCATATTAACCCCATGCAAATAGTCTGGTTAAATTTCAGAACGATGTGCAGCATCGTTGATCAGAAAAGAAAAAAAAATCGTACATTTTGCAGCTCATTGCATTACTCTTGTGGAGAATCTGCAACGATTCGCCCTATTTACGTTCTAACGGCTAAGTAAATTCTACCACGTACATAAAAAAAAAAACCTATGCATAGTTCAAATGACAATCGCATTGAGGTTTGGCATTTTCCCGAAGAAGATTCACAGCGCCGTTATTCTAATTATAAATAAATGAAAAACTATTGGTCGTCTTCGCTTGGGAACTGACAAGCTGCCGTCTCCTTCGCACCGCCTACACGCAGAAAAAAAAATGATTCAAACCAAGTAAAATTTATTCAGAGCAAATAAAATAGCTCATTTAAATATGGGCTTAACAGATTTTTATTGAAATCTAATAAATTTCATTAGAGTTAAATATCGCATACACTTGAATCAAGTAAAAATATCATTGAGTCAAATAAAAATTTAATTAATTCAAATAAAAATATTCTAATATGCGATTTTATTGGCGATTAATAAACTTTTTTTGTTTTTTTGTGTAATCGCTCCGCCGCCTCACACCGCAGGTCCTGAACACAAGACAACCTTGAGGGGATGATGGAGCTGTTTTTTTTTTTTACCTTTTTTTAACCTGCTTTACCTGTTTTACCGACGGACCTAGCCAATTTTTCAGTTCCGACTAAGCATTGTTAATATGCCACAAATATGCGTCAAATCATGGAGGATTATGATATTGACATAAACGCTTCGGAGTGCAGTCGAATTTCGATTGAAAACTTACGAGGAATTAAGAAAACCGAATATTATAGTTTGCGAAAGTGCGTAAATGTAGTGTGACGATTGACGCACAGCTGGCTCCGCACAGTGCTCTACACTTCATTCGAACGTGTTCATTGGCTCTGATCGTCCGTCGCACGTCGATTGACTAAGTGATCGCAGTTTACACTATGCGTGATTAACTTTCGAGTTAGCGATTTTCCGATGGTTTTGGAATATTCGGAGAACTTCACAGAATCGGCGTGCACTCCCTTTTGACGTATGTAAAATCTATAATTTTTTATATCCAACAGAACGGACGCTGTAAACACATCAGCGGCCATGTTGGTTTCCGCGTAAGTTTATACCTAATATTCGATTTTATTTGTTTTTTCGGAGGATTTCGACCGAAATTCGAGTGCACGCCGAACCATCTATGCTATTATTAATAGAGTCCTGTAAGATTTGAAGCTTAGGCGTCGCACAGTGACGACGAATAGTGAAAACTAAGAAATCCCCTATTTTCGGCCGGTAAAAACAGGAAGGTCGAGCAGCACCTTAAAGCTCAGTACTGCTTGCGACCCTCTTGCAATACCGTCGGACTGCGCGCTTTTACCTCTTTGGGGCTTGCAGCGACTCTCGTCTCGCGGCATCACCGCATCTCCGAGAAATCTCACCGTCGTTCGTTACGCCGCACGCTGCGCGCTCTCTTTTATCGTCGATTCCTTATTGCATTTTAACTCGAGTTCCCTCGTCTCTCCGGCTGGCCTTTGGCAATTTCAAAAGCGCGATCGCTGCTTTTCAACGACGAAACGGGCGGTGGCGTTGGCTTTCCACTCGTCACCTTCCGCATCGAGCCCGAACGAGAAGACCCGCGAGTGAAGTGCACGAACAAGTGCCCTGAGTGCAATTCCCCACGGTGGTTCAACGCTTCGGCCGAACACGAGGGAGCATTTAACCGTGAACCGAATGACGAATCCCATCGAACAACAGCTTAATAGCGTTTGCATTAATAATAACGTTTTCTGCGCTACGCATGGGGCTCGGATGGCTGTGAAATTGTGGGAACACTCGCGGATGTTGAGCGAAGACGCTTAAGGCCTTGTCCTGCTGAAGACGTCCTACTTTTAGAATGTGAATTTTTTTTTTTTTTTGTTAATTGTACGGCTTTGAAAAATAGCTTGAACCGTTAAAATTAATATGCGGAAGGTTTCACGTAGATATTGGAGGTACTTTTTGAATTCTGGCGTTTAGTGGGACGTGGAAATTCGACGCGCCGGCAAACAACCGAGCTGGTCTTTGCGGCGATGGCGGACCATTCGTGCGAGTGCTCAAACTTTAGAGGCGTTTTTCTAGAGAATATGTTTTATCATAACGGTGAACTCGATATTTCAGGACATAACATGGCAGACGATTCTGCCGATACGTTTTTTTTGGGCAATTAATATTAATAATAATACGCAATTTTCCGCCGAAATTGTCGAATGAAGAATTTAAGAATTCTTTTGTCGTAAGCTAGGAGGTGAAAATTCTTTTATCTTAAGCTAAGAGGAAAAAATTCTTTTAACGTAAGCTAGGAGGAAACAAAAAACAGCTGTTTCATTCCAAGGATAACACAATGTAGTTAACGAGCATATTTTTATTTGGTTTCATACCACCGACATGCTTAATCATCCTCATCGACCGACAGCGCACGAAAAGCGCCGTCAGACGCGAAGTTGTCAAACTTACCAAAAAATCAATACAATTTTCGGCACACATTCCTTAAGATTTACAAAAATACATTAAAAAAAATATTAACGATATTGCACTTGTAGTTTTTCCGAAAGGCATTTCCAAAAGTGTAAAATTAGCCTGTGTAAAATTAGCTAACGCCTCAACGCTCTAAATCTCTCTCGATATTTAATAATTGAAAAGCAAAAAGAGACTACACAACTCCGCCTTATCGATTATTGGCGTAACCAAGTCCGCGCTCTCACTGGCATTCCGTACCTGTTGCGTTTCTTTAGAATTCAGATCGCGGTGTGAGCGATCTCAGCGTCCGACATTGCGCTGGTACAAAAATTCACCGTACGAACGGACCATCGTGGACCTCGTCCGACGACAATTTGTATTGTCCGAAGGGTCTATTGTTGTGAATGTTATTGACCGCCATGTAAGAGTAAATCATGGGCTGACGATTGCCGGCTATGTATCTTCCGTAGTGCGACAGAACGAGCGATATAATCGGATCGGGCGGTGGATGAAGCGGGCTGTTGTAGCCCTTGTTCGCGAGTAGCCAATCGAGGGTGGCGAACGAGGTTGCGGCGGCGCTCGTGTCCCCCGGAAATTCATGAGAGTCGGTCGTTCGATGATGACCGAGCGAAGTCACGGTATTTGGTCCTGTTGATTGGCCCCTCGCACGATTGCCCTCGGGTACCTCGTAATCCCGTTCGTCATTCGGTACCTCATCGTTCGTCGGCTCGTACACGGGTTTCGAATCCGCCGGCGGCTCGTCGTGGCGCTTCTTCGCCGGTCCCTCGCCACGATCTTTCTCGACCTCTTTCTTCCGATCCCGATGAGGCTGCGCCGGTACATTCGGCGGAGCACTCCACGACTCGCTCGAATAGCTCGTGGTGTATAATGGGAAACCTCCTTCGATCGGCACGACGCCCGGCGGACCGTAAGAGTCGAGGACTCTGTGCGGCGGAAGATAGCTTCTTCCCGGTCGAGCTTCCTGCCGATCGAGAGGAACGAGCCTGGCTGCTGTTGCCTCCTCGCAAGTCCCGAGCCTCTTCTTCTCTCGATGGTCCTTCGCAGCCTCCGCCTTAAATTCGCAAGGATCCTCAGCCGGAACCTGAAGAACTCCGCTCGGATGGTCGACGAAGAGAGAGCTCGATGGCCGATTTTCTACCGATGTACGCGTTTTCGGATCCGCCGGCGGCTCGTCATGGCGCTTCTTCGCCGGTCCCTCGCCACGATCTTCCTCGACCTCTTTCTTCCGATCCCGATGAAGCTGCGCCGGTACATTCGGCAGAGCACTCCACGACTCGCTCGAATAGCTCGTGGTGTATAATGGGAAACCTCCTTCGATCGGCACGACGCCCGGCGGACCGTAAGAGTCGAGGACTCTGTGCGGCGGAAGATAGCTTCTTCCCGGTCGAGCTTCCTGCCGATCGAGAGGAACGAGCCTGGCTGCTGTTGCCTCCTCGAAAGTCCCGAGCCGCTTCTTCTCTCGACGGTCCTTCGCGGCCTCCGCCTTAAATTCGCAAGGATCCTCAGCCGGAACCTGAAGAACTCTGCTCGGATGGTCGACGAAAAGAGAGCTCGACGGCCGATTTTCTACCGATGTACGCGGAATCGTGGCGCGTGTGTTCGATACTGTTATTCCGCCGATGAGAGACAAGCTGGACAGAGGGAGGAGCAAACTTATCACGGTAAGACGCGGTATTATCATCTCCCGTCTTTGGATCTCGTGATACTGACTCGGCGGTTTGCGGCCGCTTGGCTTTTTATACCGGCGCTCGTTCCATTTCTTTAATGCGTTTGTCTTGTAGGATGCGCCAAACGATTCGCGATAACTTCGCAACGACGACGTTCGCTTTCCATTTTGTGCTTGTCGCGAGAGAAGGATGTACTCTTTTACTTTACCGATGAATCGTTTTAAACGCCGCGGCCATTAAGAAACTGTTAAACGAGTCTCTGTTGACATTCGTTTATAATTGACAAGCGACGGGGGATTCGGAGCGATGAATAATTAGAGCGTAACGTGGGATTCATTATAGTGGCGGAAGAGAAACGGAAGAGGGCAACTGGCCGAAAGGCATCTTCGTTGTCGATTTGTGGCTGGTTGTGACCTCCTTGATGGAATGAAAATATGCCAGCGTCCGGCTAGGCAGAGACTCGGATACGCGAAGAAGAGCGGCTGAGCGCGGCCGGTATTATAGAATTCAATATCGAGTCAACTATATTACTGATGATACATATATTTTTTTTTTTTTTTTATATGTAATCATTTAATAGCGTGCTTCGACACTTCGCGAATGGAGCAAAATATCAATATGAATTGTTTTTTTTTTTTTTTTTTTTTGTGAATAGGCTGTAGAAAAAATTTGTATGAAACTTAATGTACCGAAAGTTTTTATGTTCAAGCTGGTATATTAAATTTCATGTGCGATAGAGATGAAAAATTAGCGCACAGTACATTAAAAACTTTAGAAATACTTTACTTTTAATAATTTATTTTAATTTTTGATATAATAGTACTTTAAATCCAAGGATTCACTTTAAGTTCAAAGCAAAAGTTGCAATTGTCATTAATTTAATGTACCGGTTTTTGCATAAAAACTTCCAGTCCGTTGCATTCACTTTACAACTATTTTTCTAACAGTGCACTGTAAAATAAAAAAACATCACATGAAATTTGATGAACTGGTACTGGAAGTTTTAATGCTCAAACTGCTATATTAAATTTCATATACAATTGAGGTGAAAAATTAGCGCACAGTAGATTGAAAACTTTAGAAATACTTTACTTTTAATAATTTATTTTAATTTTTGATATAATAGTACTTTAAATCCAAGGATTCACTTCAAGTTCAAAGCAAAAGTTGCAATTGTCATTAATTTAATGTACCGGTTTTTGCATAAAAACTTCCAGTCCGTTGCATTCACTTTACAACTATTTTTCTAACAGTGCACTGTAAAAAAAAAAAACATCACATGAAATTTGATGAACTGGTACTGGAAGTTTTAATGCTCAAACTGCTATATTAAATTTCATGTACAATTGAGGTGAAAAATTAGCGCACAGTACATTAAAAAGTTTAGAAATACTTTACTTTTAATAATTTATCTTAATTTTTTTTTCTATAAAAGAACTTTAAATCAAACAATTCACTTTGAGCTCGATGTAAAAGTCCATAAATTCTTCGTCGCAATTGGACATTAAGTTTAATGTACCAGTTTTTGCAAAAACTTCCAGTCCGTTGCATTAATTTACAATTTATTAAATTTACCAATTTTTTTTTTTTAGCAGTGTAGAAGCGATCCGTTTCCTTTGAATTTTTCTACAGCGTCGAGAGGACGCCACTGTACGGTCAGATTTTCCCGTTTGAGGCTTGGGCAGCCAGAATTTCGATGCACCGAGTGTAACATCGTTATTCGTAAAAACAAAGCGAGCGCGGTACGGAATTTGACAATTAACGAAACACACTCGACTAAGATCTGTCACAATGAAGGTGAAGATCAGCAAAGAGGAACTCCCAACGAACGGAAAGGCGACGGTCGACAAAGCACTGAAAAATGTCAAGCACATACTGAAGGTATCGTGGTCACGTGTAAACATAACCTGCTACTCTATGAAAAACGCTGTTTTGTACTTCATTTCGTTAACTATAACGCGCGTTACAGAAAGAGAGCGACAAGGCCCAGAGGATAAAGCAGAAGCAGGAATATCTCGCGAGGAAGAAGAAAGTCATTAAAAAGAAGCCGATGAAACTTTCGCAGACGCAACTGAAGAGAGGCATAGTTTACGTAGGCCACATTCCTCACGGATTTTACGAGAACGAGATGAAGGCGTTCTTCGAACAATTCGGAAGTGTAACTCGTGTCAGGCTCACCAGGTCCAAGCACGTAAGCGGCAATGTTTCTGCCCGGCGGACAAAGCCGAACTGCTCTAAAATTATAATTCCATTCGCAGACCGGCAAGAGCTGCGGTTACGGATACGTAGAGTTTCGAGATCCCGATGTAGCAAAGATCGCCGCGGAGACAATGAACAATTACCTGATGGCTGGAAGACTGGTGAAAAGTAAGTTACTTGCATAAGACTCTGCGATGGATTCTTAAGAAAAAAATGGTGTCTAAAGTGAAGTATTGATTTTTCGTGAAATGTAAAAAATTCATAATGACATCAAATTTAAAGGCGTTGTTAATATAAATTTAAAGCCTTACTTCCTTGAGGCTCTACGATGAATTCTTAAGAAAAAAATTGCATCTAAAATGAAGTACTAATTTTTCATGAAATTCAAAAAAATTCAAAATGACATCAAATTTAAAGGGATTGATATTCTCCAAATTTAATGAGGATCATCTGGCGATCATATTCCATACGTGTACACGTTTTTTTAGCCAGATACCTCAAAAATTGTAAATGCTAGAGCGCAAAGAAACTTTTTGAAAAAATTAAAAATCAATCACAAAAGAAAACAATTGCAAATTGTTTAATAAAATGTTGAAAAAAACATTGGCTATTAATCACATATACTGTGTATGAAATTTCGGCTATATCGCTTGAGGTATACTCGAGTTATAGAGGTTTGAATTTTTTGCGTCTGATTTTCACACACATACGCGCGGCCGCATACACTCATACGGACATTTTTTCCAAATGCGATTTTTCAATCTTTTGGAACATTCTGAACACGTTTTAATTTAAATGTCGAATTTTTTCTTTCACCAGAACAAAGTTTCCTCTATGAGGAAGCAAAAAAAAAAAACAGGTTTTTACAAATTAATCTATTTGTTGCAGCCATGTACATTCCACCTGAAAAACAGCACGAGGGCTACTTCACAAAGTATCACTGGACTAAAGAGCACTATCCAAGGAAGTTGAACAGATTGCGAGAGATGAAAAAATACAATGCTTCGCAGACAAAGGAGGAACACAAGTTATTCGTTAAGGATTCACTAAGGAAGCTTAGAAAACTGTCGAAAACATTGAAGGTGCAAGGGATCGATCTTGAGTTCGACATAAGCACCTGAATAGTATAAATACATAACGTTACTTTGTTACCGCCTCGAAAAACGTTTATTTTTATTCGCTCTCATAGCCATTCGGATGCGTCGTTCGCTGCATACACTCGTCGTTTAACATTAGCACTACAATTATTAAATATACATTATTGGCGTGTCTTCCGATCGCTTCGATCGATGCTTCTACGTAAACGCGGTTGCTTCGTTGCTCTGAGTGATTATCGTGTTTGCGTCCGTTACGGGACTCGCGACTATTCCTTTCGTGCGTTTCCACTTCATTCGTCTGTTCTGAAACCAAACTTTGACCTGAAAGAAATTTACTCGTCAGATAAAAAATCATTTAAAAAAATTGTATACACGTGGATCATGAAAAAAAAAAAAAACTCACTTGGCGTTCCGTCAGGTCGAGAGCAACCGCAATTTCGTATCGCCTGAGTCTGGTTAGATAATTGCTGTGGGAGAACTCGAATTCCAAGTGACGAACTTGCTGTTTTGTGAATGCGGTTCTCTCCTTGCGGGGTTTGTCGCTATGGCGGGACGATCGATTGACCGGAATTTTCGTCGAATCTGCGAAAGCAAAATCGGCATTGGAGAACGCGCGAAGTTTCCTCGCGTCCTGTATGCTCCACGTGTCGAGGTCGCGTGCCTCTTCTAACGCGCGTGTGAAGCAAAACCCGATGACGACACGCGAGAGGCAAGTACGTTCGCCTCGCGGCATGCGACACGGCCCGTTGAAGACGTGGGCCGACTCACTGAAATCTCACCACTAGATCAGCCAGAAGACGTCGTCGCAACGTCTTTCTTCCGTGCCGCATGCCCGGCTGACGTAATTCCAATGGCGCAAAAAAAAATTCTGCTGGCCGCCGAGCAGTACCGAGAGCTTTGCGAATGTTTTTTTTATCGCCCTCAAGGCGGTCGACTATCATTTGATATTCATCGCCAAGTAGTTCAAATCGTCACGTCCAACTTGTGTGTGACAAACGGCCCAATGAGAGTTCGCTTTGATAGTCGCGCTATTGAAATCATTTTTTTTTTTTTTTTTGCGAGTTTAACGATGCATCACACGTACATTCCCAGACACAAGTGAGATTCATTGAGAATTTGAACACTTCCTAATTATATAAAAATCTGACGAAAAATCGACTGTACGATTGTAATAAAGTAAACAAAGTTATTAATAAATTGCTGATACAAAATTTGTTCGACAAATAATCAGTAAACCTTTTTTCTCTTTTCAAATGCAATCGTTGATTTTCTAGAAGCCACAGGATTTTTTTCAGAATTTTCTTACATTTTTGAATTGCCCGTTTCGAATTTGTTTTAACGCCACAACTACGCAACTATTGGCGCAATTGCTTTGAAACCTTTTTGTGTATACTGTCTAATCGTGATACGGAAACATACGGGAAATTCGAGTCTCTGCATTAATTCTTCAAATATTGAAAAAAAAAAAATTCTTTTAGGTATAAGAAAATTCTGAAAAAAACCAGAAAATAAAAGGTTTTCTGATTTTTTTAAAACAATTGATTTTTTGAAATTTTGTCTTAATAACTTTTTGGCATTGTTATAATGCACAATCAAAGGTCTTAGCATCATCAACAAGGCTGATTTTTCAGATTTTTAACATATCCCGAAGTACTGTAATATTGAATCGAATTAAACTTTTGATTTGCAATGCATGTGTGATATATTTAACAAACCGCGCTGGCAGTTCGCAAGAACGAGGATTTAGTCTCAAGATTTGGCCGCAAAAATTGGACGATTTACACGGTGCATAAGGATTTAAAAAAAAAAAACGGAAAGGGACAAAAAAATAGAAATGGATAAAAAAAAAATTCGCAAAAGATGAGGCATCGACCGAGAATTTCAAAATTGGTCGGGGAAAAAGTAAATTGTCGCCGAACCTTCTATAAACAAATAGGGACCACATAAAATTGATCCATCAAATAAATTGAGAACTTTTAGATTAAAAAATACAAAAAAAAAAAAAAATCGAATTAAACATTAATACAATAAGACGGCATTTTTCATTTGCATCATTAATTTTTTTTTTACACAAGTCGTTAGAAATTTGGTCAGAAAAAATGTTTAATTGATCAGTGAAAAGTCACAGAAAGGTCAGGTAATTTTCTTCCGGAGGAAAAACGTCCACCACGTATAAGCTTTGAGACGCGGCGAACAATACATATAATTAATAATAAAAATAAAAATTTAGTGTCAACGCGCGGATAGGCAACGGTGAGGATAACCCGGAAGGAGAGTCGGCTCGGCGATCGGCGATAAAAAAAAAAAAAAAGAAGCGTGGTAACCGAGAGCGCTGCAGCCAAGTGCAGCAAGTGCAGAGCGTGGCCGAGAACGGGTGATCCGTCGTTTCTTCTGGCCGAGACGCGCGGCAGCGGATTCCCTCGTGCGGACGAGATAGAATTGCACAACTGCGTCTGCACCACAGCAGCACGACGCAAATGCGCAATGTCGTTAAAAATCATTATCGAATAAATATTTGGACTGTACGGGTACTGTTACGGTCGCGATGGCGAGACATAAAACCTCGTCGACATTCGTCCAATGGGCTTTTTGTCAACGAGACTAGCGCGACGTTCTATCCATCGATTGAACTCTTAACCCTTCAAGTACGGGTGACTTTTTGCCGAGAGTAAACGATCGTGGGTTCTTTTAAGCGCAAAAACGACGTTGATGTTCGCAATAAATTCTCTTCTGCGTTATCAGAAAAACAACATCTCAGGGTTCGTCTGTGAATTTTTACAGATTTTTGTTGGCACACCAACTTGTTCATGGCAGCCGCGGTCTCGGAAAATCGTTAAAGTCGTAGGAAAAAAAAAACGTCAGGAAATCAGGGAATTAAGAAATTGGTCAGGGAAAAAGTAAATCTTCGCCGAACCTTCTGTAATAATAATAAGTAAATAAATAATAAACAAAAGAAAGAATTTAAAAAAAAAAAAAAATGGGGAAAATTTTGAGAAAAAGAAAAAACAGAATTAATCAGGATTAATTCAGGATTAACAGAACAGAAATAGAATTATTGCATTAATTAGCGATTAATTCAATAATTAGGACCGTGCATTTGCATTATTAATTTCATTAAACAGAAGTTATTAGAAGTTTGGTCAGGTGAAATTTTTTATTGGTCAGGGAAAAGTCAGAGATTTTTTTTTTCCGGAGAAAAAACGGTCACGATGTTATTCGAATCGTTCGAAATCTGCGTCTTGGCAAATTCCTATGCACTAATCCATTAATCCATTGATTAAATTCTTAACGCTTCAAGCACGAGTGACTTTTTGCCGAGAGTAAACGACCATTCCTTATCTCAAGCGCAAAACAACGATACGGCTCTTAACAAACGTTCTTCCGCCTTGCCAAAAAACCAAAACTTCAACTGTGAATTTTTCCAGATTTTTTTTAGCCCACCAACGCGTTATTCGAATAGTCCGAACGTTGCCTCTCGGAAAATTCTGCCTCCTCATCAGAGCGATTCTCCCGTGAAGGCTCAAACCGAACCGGCTCGATGCTTCGCCATTCGCGGTGGCCGAAGAGCAAGAAGACTCACCGTATTCGGAATCGATCGGATCGATCGATTCCACCGAGAGATCTTCCCGTCGATCCTCGGCGCACTCGTACTCCTCGAGCATTCGATTGTCATGCCCTGTCGTGCGATAATCAAAGTGCCGTTCGTCATGAGCAGGCGTCTCTTCGAGGTACGGATCTTGCCATCCGCGGAAAACCAGAGCGCTCGTTGGGAAGATCCTCTGGTCGATGCGAAACCTTTCCTCCTCTCTGATCTGACCCGACGTCATGCGGTGGACTTCCACGTCCATCGGAAGAATCTCTTGGTCGCAGCTCGCCGGATAGGCGTCCCATCTAAACAACAACGGCAGTGAATAATCGTCGCTCGCTCGCCCGTTTGCATTAAATAAAAATCCTTCCGCGAACGCGCTCGCGCAACGGAGCTATTGACTTTGAGGTAGATCCAGCGAGTGGTGTTCATTCGGTGTTCACCTGAATTCGAGAAATTCGGGCATGAATTGCAAATACTTTCCGATGTTACAAAAATCGGCAAAAATTTCATACTCATTATAGTCACGTAAATACTAATTTTCCATAATAAGAGTTTTAAAATGTTATTAAAAAATTGGTTGAAAAAAAATAAAAAAAATTGTTCATCGAAATATGCGGCAATTCAACTTCTTTTTTTTTTTTTTTTATGAAAATGATTCGTTCATTTTTCGGAATACGTGTTAATTTTTTTGAATTTTTATCTTTATTTTGTTCTTTGCACAATTTTTCATGTAAAAAACAAGAAAAATCTAAATAAAGATAAAAATCTGAAAAAAAAAAATTCATACGTATTCCTAAAAATGAACGAAGCATTTTCATAAAAAAAAAAAAAAAAAGTTGAGTTACCGCATATTTCGATGAACAATTTTTTTCGACAATTTGTTAATAACATTTTGAAGTTATTATTATGCAAAATTAGTCTTTTCAGTGCCTATAATAAGAATGCATTTTTTTCAGATTTTTAAATTCATTTTGAATTTTCTGACTTTCTACACGTTTTTCCCATATAAAGAAAAAAAAAAATCAAAGTGAATTTAAAAATCTGACAAAAATCAAGCGTATTAAAGATGCCGAAAGGATTAATTTTGCATAACAATAGTTCCAAAATGTTATTAACAAATTTCTGAAAAGTTTAATTGTTCAACAAATCTCCCGGAAACATGACTTTTTTTTTTCATGAAAATTATTCGTTCATTTTTCTGAATACGTATGAATTTTTGTCAAATTTTCAAGTTCACTTTGAATTCTCTGACTTTCCACAAGTTTTTCCCATTAAAAAAAAAAAAAAAAAAAAAAAAAAAAAAAAAAAAAAAAAAAAAAAAATCGAAGTAAATTTAAAAATCTGAAAAAATTCATACGTATCCAAAAAAATGAACGAATAATTTTCATTAAAAACAAAAAAAAGTTACCTTTCCGGGATATTTGTTGAACAATTAAATTTTTCATCGAAATTCGTTAATAACATTTTGGAATTATTATTATGCAAAATTAGTCATTTCAGCACCTCTGATGCGTTTGATTTTTTTTTTTTTTCAGATTTTTATATAATCCAGAAGTGTTTGGAATGTCCTCACGTTTCTCTGAAACTCATGCGAAGTGAAGACGATTCGCAAGGACAACCTCAAAAAAAACTTCACCTGCTTGTATAACAATTGTCATTGTTATCGTGATGACGGAAACCGGCTGCGGGACACGTCGAGCAGTTCGCCGAGGAAACCTGGCTCGCATCCGTATAGTTCCAGAGCGATTCGACCGCGGGCGCACATCTCGATGCAATTTCCGGATCGAAGTTTGTCCGCGAGGCGGGACTCTGCGGGGTGGGCGGCGTGGGCGGAAGAACGAATGTGTTGTCTTCGAAAGTTTCGACATTTCCGCGATGAGCCGAGACGGTGCACTCTCGAGAGGCATTCATGACCGATGCAAATTTTTCGAAACACTTGTTCTCTTCCGTTCCTCCTCCGCCGCCTCTTCGGCGCTTCTACCGAGCTCTTCGGCGAGCTTTCGCACTCGAGTGTTCCAGAGGCACTCGCTTTGGACGATAGTCGCGTCGGCGAACGAGCACCGTCGATTATTTATCCACTCGCGTTCTCGCCAGGGCTGCCTCTGCGTCACAGTCGCGTAGGAAAGCTCGAGCAAAGACGCGACAACCGATGCGTTATTGGCGCGAATAAGTTTTATTTGTCTATGGCGGCGAAGCCCTCCTTGCGGAAAGTGCACAGTAACAAATGAAAATTCTCGAACGACTCTCTCTCTCTCGCATTCGCCCGAAGCGAATTGTCAAACGAGCGACATGGAAGTGTCAAGCCTCGCGGCATGTGCGGCCCGAGAGCCCCGCGACTGTCTAACGAGAGAAAAAACGGACTGGCGGCAGTGACGGAAGAAGATGATGAAGAGGAAGAAGCGTCGCGTGGGCGGCGAGAGGAACGAGACGTAGGAGTAGGGCCTCCGGAAAGTTAGTTCGGCTTAGTCAGGAGGGGCCTTCGGCAAGTGTCTTCTCACAAAGTATGGAGAGCCAATCCGACGACTCGTTTATTCCCGGATAACGGGGACCGGCTTGTCCGGCGACGATACGCACAAACGAGTGTAACGAGATGGGCGGTCTCTCAAATTTTTATCTCCTCGCTCGAATATGGCGGACGCGACGAAGAGTTTCGAGACAAAAAGCTCGATGACACGCTCGACTGTGCGCGTGTTCGTCGCGTTTCGATGGTTCGGTTGAAGTGGCTCGATGAACCTGCGGAGATCGGGTGGGACACTCGTCGTTTTGATACGACGTCGAACAGCTTCGTCTCTTCCTGTGGTCCGGCTATCGCCGCGTGTCCTCCGGAGTCCACGCTTCTCTTCGCCGGGCCATTATTGCGTCAAGAAGCGCATAAGTCAGTCCGCGAGGGAGAACCTGCGGTACGCCACCTAAGACAACAACCGACCGCCGCAGATCCTTCGACGGGGACTCGGTCAGGTTTTTTTTGTTTATCGGCAGACGCCGGAGAGTTTGGGCGAGAGGTCCGTTAGCGGGTTTTTGGAGTCGTAGAAAAATTGTTGTACGTAAAAAAAATTGTTGTTCCGCGTGAACAACGGTGGAAACAATCGTGAAAATATTTCGGTGAAACATGAAATTAAAAACACTTGGACACTTTTATCACTATGTTTCACAAATGTTTCAGGTGTTTTGAAATATTTCGTATTTTTCTTAAAATAGATGAAAAATAGATGAAAAATAGATGAAAAATACATGAAAAATGCATGAAAAATGCATGAAAAATGCATGAAAAATGCATGAAAAATGCATGAAAAATGCATAAAAAATGCATGAAAAATGCATGAAAAATGCATGAAAAATGCATGAAAAATGCATGAAAAATACATGAAAAATACATGAAAAATACATGAAAAATACATGAAAAATACATGAAAAATACATGAAAAATACATGAAAAATACATGAAAAATACATGAAAAATACATGAGAAATACATGAAAAATACATGAAAAATACATGAAAAATACATGAAAAATACATGAAAAATACATGAAAAATACATGAAAAATACATGAAAAATACATGAAAAATACATGAAAAATACATGAAAAATACATGAAAAATACATGAAAAATACATGAAAAATACATGAAAAATACATGAAAAATACATGAAAAATACATGAAAAATACATGAAAAATATGATTTTCTCATGTATTTCGGAAATATTTCGTACGGTTTGAAAGGTTCTAAAATATTTCTAAAATTATTTTAAAACATTGCGCGCTATATGGGATAATAATCAATGCGCATGCACAGTACTGTTTCATTATTCCCTAGGGAGTAAGAAGGCTCATTACTCTCTATGGAAGCTACTACATTACTCTCCGAAGAGTAATGGTCATTAGCGAGTAGGGGAGAGTGGAGCATAACACGGGACCAACAATCAAGATGCATCGATGGATGCAAAACGGCACGTCCAAAAATAATTAGAAAATTGCGTTTTTAAAGATGCAATTTTCCAATCATTTTAGGACGGGCCATTTCGCCCCATCGATGCGAAAATTGCATTTTTTTAAATTGCGTTTTTTTAAAATTGCGTTTTTTAAAATTGCGTTTTTTTAAATTGCGTTTTTTAAAATTGCGTTTTTTAAAATTGTGTTTTTTGAAACTGCGTTTTTTAAAATTGCGTTTTTAAAAACGCAATTTTCCAATCATCTTAGAACGGGCCACATGCATCCCGATTGTCTGTCTCGTTTCGCCCCGCTCTCTCTCTCTCTCCTATGACGATTTTTCGATGCAAGAAATGTCGTTATTTTAACAAAGTCGAAAAAAAGTGTCGTACGCTAAACGGGAGAGAACGAATCTTCACCTCGCGTGATTTCTGCCCTCGCTTCACTCGAGCAGCAAATGATTTACTAATTTCTTCTTACGTTTACATTTTATTTTTTTTTTTTTTTATTATTCCGTTAACAAACCATATTTTTGACGTGAAAATTTTGTAGCCGTTTGTAGACGAGAAATGTCTCTTGAATGCACAAATCCTCTGTACCGTGTGAAATTCATGCACTCCGGAGCATCACGTGTCTTGAGGCGAGAAGAGACTCGGATCGGAAATGATCATTGACAAATTGTGAAAACAACGTAAATAACGAAATGAAGAAAGGCTTGGGAAAAATCAAGTGGTAGGGTGTGCATTAGCGCGTGAGAATTTGTGTCCACGGGTTGACGAGAATGCCAGACGCTTGAATGCCCCGTTTCGCTCCACCCGGTTTATATCAAACCAGTCGCATCAACTGGCGCTCGAATATTATGGGAATCTTATTTTCCACCGCACACTCCCGTTCCAACTATTCGAAGATCGTTTTATTTTTTTTTTTTTTTTTTTTTTTTTTTTTTTTAGTTTTAAGTCTCTGCCATAAAACATCGGTGACTTTGTTTTTTCCATGCGCAACGTTTGGGTTATTAAAGCTTCATCCGCTTCGAATGAAGTCGTTAGGTCGCATGTTCGCTTGCTCCAAATATCGTGTCGTGCGTGGGCGTTATTTTCTTCTTCTTTTTTTTTTTTTTTTTTTTTTTTTCTCTCCACAAATAATTATTTTATAACCGCAGCAATAAAGTGCGGGCACGTGTTGAAACTTCTGAGGCGTGCGCATCGTATAGATATAGTGTCCGGTATAAAAGCGCGCGGCAGAAGATCGCGGACACTCGAGAGAGCACGCACTCGAGGAGAGTACGGAAAGCCATGAGGTACGGAAGCGTAATAATGTTTAAGGGCTTTTATTATTGGGAGGCTTCTGCTTTTCTCTAGCGACTCTTCTCGAGTCTCTTGGCCCAGTCGAAATTCGTCCGTTCGATAGTCAGCAACGTTACCGAAGTTTCTCCTATACCAGTTTCAGTGATAATTTACATTGCAACACAGTGAAAGTCCTAGTGGATCTTTAAACTGAAGAATTAGTCTTGCGGACATGGAAAACCGATGGAGAACTCCAGGTAGCTATTCGGGGACAGACGATTTTGGTGATTGAGAGAGGGGGGGGGGGGGAGATTCGACGGATTCAGGTAAAAGAGCGGCGTATATATGTTTTGAAGGTAAAAAAAACGATGGTGAATAAAAATTCCACCCGATCGATTGTTCGTCGCAGTGTTCCGATCATCTAAAATTATTCCCATATCCTAATCTATAAAATTGTAGGAGTTTAATCAAATAAATATCTACATCATAATAAAAAGTTCATGCCGATTGGACACTGACATCGATACTCACAAATACTCGCAGATACTCGCAGATACTCGCCAATACTCGCAGATACTCGCAGATACTCGCAGATACTCGCAGATACTCGCCAATACTCGCAGATACTCGCAGATACTCACAGTTACTTACATGGATACTCACACGGATACTCGCAGATAGTCACAGATACTAGCGGATACTCACACGGATACTCACGTGGATACTCACACGGATACTCACACGGATACTCACACGGATACTCACACGTATACTCACACGTATACTCACACGGATACTCACACGGATACTCACACGGATACTCACACGGATACTCACACGGATACTCACACGGATACTCACACGGATACTCACACGGATACTCACACGGATACTCACGCGGATACTCACGCGGATACTCACACGTATACTCACACGGATACTCACACGGATACTCACACGGATACTCACACGGATACTCACACGGATACTCACACGGATACTCACACGGATACTCACACGGATACTCACGCGGATACTCACGCGGATACTCACACGTATACTCACACGGATACTCACACGGATACTCACACGGATACTCACACGGATACTCACACGGATACTCACACGGATACTCACACGGATACTCACACGGATACTCACACGGATACTCACGCGGATACTCACGCGGATACTCACACGTATACTCACACGTATACTCACACGTATACTCACACGGATACTCACACGGATACTCACACGGATACTCGCACGGATACTCACACGGATACTCACACGGTTACTCATAGGCACTGACACGGATACTCACAGGTACTCATAGTCACTCAGAGGTACTCACGAATATTCACACAGATATGCACAGATACTCACACATACTCACACGGATAATCACAGATGCTCATAGACACTCACAGATACCGACAGATACCCATAGATACTCACAGATGCTGCAAAGGTGCGAAGCGCGCGAGCCAACGTAATCGCTATACTGTATACAATAATATATCGAACCCTCCCTTTAAATGTCAACCCATTCGTGACGAATGTTACTGTAACTACGCATCCGGTTGATCCGTCCAATTTCAGGGATCGCCGAAGTAACTCTCCAGGCGTACTCGAGACGGCACGGAATTGTGGAGGAATCGCCGGGTGCTCGTTGTCGCGCGAGAGCCAAACCGATAGCTCTGACGATCGTGTGCCTGGCGCTAATTTCACTGGCGGTATATTGGCTCATCGTCGGTCCGATTTACGAGAGTCTCAATTCCGAGGGCGGCGAGGGTTCCGCAGGAAGATCGAGAGGCTGCGATCGATAACCGCCCCGCCGCAAACGACCGTCCTTATTATCAAACGCACGATCTTAATAAACATCAGTGTACGATAGTCTCTGTTGAATTACAACTCAATCTCATACGTTCTCAGTTAAATTTCATTTTCTCGAAGCAATTCATTCCAGAAAGCCCGAAGAAAAAGAAAGAAAAAAATAAAAAAAAATTAAAGTGTATCGCAATGTCGAGTCGAGCGCCGATTCTGCAAATCGGTGTGAATACAAAGTCGCGGTTTTTAACGCGCCTGCAACACGAGAAGGGGGCGTGATTTGCGCGATCACGTGTTTCGCGTCGGCAGGAATGTCGTCGCGGACAAGGGTCCGATTCACGGTCAGTTATAAACACAAGGGACAGCGACAGAGCCGATGCCGATATTCGGGTCAACGCTACGAGACTTCTCGGAAGTGAAGATTCGATATTCCGACCGTGTCCGACTGGTATCGCGTGAAAGATACTCGGAGAACATAAGAGTGGTACACGCGGCGAACAGAGAGCTAATGATGAGATGGAGAAGAGGAGGAGGAGGAGGAGGAGGAGGAGGAGGAGGAGGAGAAGAAGGAGATGAAGAAGAAGAGAAAGAAGAAGAAAAAGTAAAAGAGTACGCGAACGAAGAAATAGGGGGAGCGGTGGCCGAAGGCGTTCACATCGAGAAATAACGAAAGAAAGAAAGAGCTTCGCACACCGGAACATGCGTTTTGCGCCAACTAACTATAAATAACTCTCGCATTCGAAAAATTTAATACACGCCGGAGCCCGCCGAGCGCTTGCCCCCAACATCGTCGCGAACACTTAAACGTTAACTTTACTGCCAATATAATAACTGTAAGGCTACCAGCATCGGCGACGGCAGAAGCGACGCCCGAAGAGAGGGGGCTCCCCTGCGGCTCGCGGGCCGCGTTGAGGCGCGTACCATCGAGCGGTCTTTACAGACGAATCGGAGACATCTCGCATGCACGGTATAATTAGAAAATTCCAAAGTCGAATCTTATTCGCCTATGTTCGAGGTCGTTAACGTATGTCGTAAAACAACATTGTCAGGTCGCACCGATAATTTAGGCTTGAACGTTGCATAACCGTTTTTTTTTTTTTGCGAATAACATAATGTTATGTGGATACCATTACATGTGTCAAATTGGACTTCTAATAGTTGAATTCGTAATAGATCAAATCTGCATCGAAGTGTCCGACGATTGGAACGTGTCCGAGCATACCGTTACCTTAGTTCGTATTGACCTAAAGAATTTCTTTGCTATTTATTAATTGAATCAATGAAATCAAATTATATCTAGGCTAAAGGATAGTGAAGATAAGCTGCGTGGAAAACTTGCTAACGTCACTTCTTCGAACTGTTCGATTATCGGGTCGCGTATGTAGTAACGCTTATGTAATAACGCGTATGTAGTAACGCTTGTACCAATTTCCGGACACTATATTCGTCGGTCTTTTGACAAAATGCAACGATAGAAAATAATTTAGGCTTGAATCTTGCATGACTTTTTTTTCTGCGAATAATATAATGTTATGTAGAAAGCATAACAAGTGTCAAATTGGACTTCTAATAGTTAAATTCGTAATAGATCAAATCTGCAACGAAGTGTCCGACGATTGGGACGTGTCCGAGCATTGGTACCGTTACCTTAGTGGGTATTGACCAAAAGAATTTCTTTGCTATTTATTAATTGAATCAATGAAAACAAAATTATATTTAGGCTAAAGGATAGTCAAGATATGCTGCGTGGAAAACTTGCTAACGTAACTTCTTCGAACTGTTCGATTATCGGGTCGCGTATGTACTAACGCTTATGTAATAACGCGTATGTAGTAACGCTTGTACCAATTTCCGGACACTATATTCGTCGGTCTTTTGACAAAATGCAACGATAGAAAATAATTTAGGCTTGAATCTTGCATGACTTTTTTTTCTGCGAATAATATAATGTTATGTAGAAAGCATAACAAGTGTCAAATTGGACTTCTAATAGTTAAATTCGTAATAGATCAAATCTGCAACGAAGTGTCCGACGATTGGGACGTGTCCATCGATTGGGACGTGTCCGAGCATTGGTACCGTTACCTTAGTGCGTATTGACCAAAAGAATTTCTTTGCTATTTATTAATTGAATCAATGAAAACAAAATTATATTTAGGCTAAAGGATAGTCAAGATATGCTGCGTGGAAAACTTGCTAACGTAACTTCTTCGAACTGTTCGATTATCGGGTCGCGTATGTACTAACGCTTATGTAATAACGCGTATGTAGTAACGCTTGTACCAATTTCCGGACACTATATTCGTCGGTCTTTTGACAAAATGCAACGATAGAAAATAATTTAGGCTTGAATCTTGCATGACTTTTTTTTCTGCGAATAATATAATGTTATGTAGAAAGCATAACAAGTGTCAAATTGGACTTCTAATAGTTAAATTCGTAATAGATCAAATCTGCAACGAAGTGTCCGACGATTGGGACGTGTCCATCGATTGGGACGTGTCCGAGCATTGGTACCGTTACCTTAGTGCGTATTGACCAAAAGAATTTCCTTGCTATTTATTAATTGAATCAATGAAAACAAAATTATATTTAGGCTAAAGGATAGTGAAGATAAGCTGCGTGGAAAACTTGCTAACGTAACTTCTTCGAACTGTCCGATTATCGGGTCGCGTATGTAGTAAAGCTTGTACCAATTTCCGGACACTATATTCGTCGGTCTTTTGACAAAATGCAACGATAGAAAATAATTTAGGCTTAAACCTTGCATGACTTTTTTATTCTGCGAATAATATAATGTTATGTGGAAACCATTACAAGTGTCAAATTGGACTTCTAATAGTTGAATTCGTAATAGATCAAATCTGCAACGAAGTGTCCGACGATTGGGACGTGTCCGAGCATCGGTACCGTTACCTTAGTTCATATTGACCGAATCATATTTCATATTTAGGCACATATTATCATCTAGGTTCGTATTTAGGCTTGAACCTTGCATAACGTTTTTTTTCTGCGAATAATATAATTCATGTCACTGGGTGGGGAAAATGGTGGTTTTCGCACGCGAAGCGTGCGCAAAAACCGCAATTTTTTACACCTCCAGATTTCACACCTCGTGACATAAAATTTTGTTGGATACTCGTGCGAAAAACGTTTTCTGAACTCGCGTGATTGCAACACTCATCGAAAAAAGTTTTTCTGCACTCCTATCGAAATATATTACTTATGTAGATACCATTACAAGTGTCAAATCGGCATCGGCGACGGCAGAAGCGACGCCCGAAGAGGACTCCTTCAGCTCGCGGGCCGCGTTAAGGCGCGTACTATCGAGCGGGGTCTTTGCAGCGAACCGGAGACATCTCGCATGCACCGTATAATTGGAAAATTCCAAAGTCGAATCTAATTCGCCTATCTTCGAGGCCGTTAATGCATGTAAAAAAAAAAAAAAACGAACATTGTCAGGTCGCTCCCGGCAGCTGCAAATTGTCGTCTCGTCATCGGTGAAAATCGTTGCCGGTCGATCGGCGAGGCGGGCCTCGTCGTCGGCGACTCCGCCGAAATACTCGTCGCTGCTGATGACCGGCAACATTTCGTCGCCATACGGCAAATGCAATTTCGCGCTCGATGATACAGTCATTGCGTGGAGACGGCGTGTCGATAGTGTGTACCGGTGGCGGCGACGACTACGATGGCTGGCCAAGTGAGCAGTCCGCAGGGTAGTGGAAACGAATGGTGTGGGCCGGAGGTATAGTAGGAGAAGCTGCGCTACAAGGATCGGGCCGGTCACAAAACTGAACTCGATCCCAGTTCGAACGCTTCACCTCTATAGGCGCCAGCCTACTCGGATCAGCAGTCTCGGATCAGCAGGCCGATCGATCGACTTAACGCACGGAAAGATTTCGAATTTTCGCCGCATTAGTTTATCGTCGTATTTAGAAATACATTTTATTTTATTTTTTTTTAATTTTATTTTATTTTTAATCACAACGCACCAACAAGACTTCCGATGATTGTCGTCGTTTCATTGAAAAGTACGTAAGATTCGCTACACCGATCGCTAAGAGGAAACGAGCTTCGAATTTGAAGATGTGATCTCTGCCGAACGTGAGCCGGAAGGCGATCTTTCGATTCGTTATTTTTTGTTTCTTTTTTTTTTCTAATTTTCAATCTTATTCATAATCGCCGTCTGTTCGCGAATTGTTCTCGCAAGGATGGTGGCCATGGTGGTTCCTGATAGCGGGTTGTTCGGCTTCGTGGGCGAAGTACGTCGAGGAGTACGACTCGATGAGGGTGGCGCGATGCGACGCTAAATGCGATGGATACACGCCGGCTTATCAGGTAAGTTCTGCAGTCAGATAAGGTTCCTTTTTCATAAAAAAACAAAAAAAAAAAATAATACAAACAATTTTTTAAAAAGATATACAAGAGAATAGCGGGATGAGCGATCGACTCGTGGCCGATTCGACGTAAAACGGAAGACGCGTCTTCTCGCCGATGCGCACGCTCGGCATCCGCAACAAAGTACCCTCAGCGTTTTTTTTTCTTCTTTATTTCTTTCGATCGCCCAGCGAGCTCTCCACCCGAACACCGAGGAAGAAGCTCGACGCAGCGAGAAGCTTGCCCTTTCGACATTATCGAAAAACAGGTTTCCGCACACACGAGCAACACCGTCGAAGGAGCGGTTCGCTCATGCGGATATAGTACAAAAGGAAGAGGAGCTCGCACGCGGGCTCGAGCGATCGGTAGCGCGGCGTCGAAGGCGATTTCGGTCGAAGGCCGAGGGTTCGATTTGAGCGTGTTTGGCTGCTCGAACTGCACGAGAATCTTGCGTATTTGCATAGAGTGAAGTGTTTTTCATCTCATAATACGAGCTGAAACGCCTACATCGAGCGTAAAACTCAAATGTACGTTTTCGGCACAAAGCTACTTTGCTTTCGATTGGGACCGAGACTTTGCTTTCGATTGGGACCGAGACTTTGCTTTCGATTGGGACCGAGACTTTGCTTTCGATTGGGAAACGAGATCATGGGGATCATGATGAGGGCCATGTTTGGCTGCTCGAAACGCAAGAATCTTGCGTATTTGCATAGAATCAAGTGTTTTTCATCTCATAATCGGAGGACAAGCTCTCGGACCGCCGAGTTTCCCCGCTCCGTTATCGGGCGAGTCGCCGAGGACTCCGAAGGCAGAAAATCCGACGAGCCTCTCGGTTAGAGTCTTCCACCGGTCGCGCACATCTCGCTCGGATGGCGGACGCGATGCGGAATTTACGGGTGCGCGATGATCATCGTCGTAACTCCGTACGGGTTCTCCCGTGTGCGCATTGGCTCGGTAAAAAAGTAGGCCAATAAGTAAGCGAACCAGTTTCTTCGGGCTCTCGAATGATTTATGCGTTCAGCGGCGATGGGACGGAGAGGGACCGCCAGAGGCGGCCACACACGCGGCGACGAAGGACTTCCCGAGGAGAGCGCGCCAGTCCCAGGGAGAGAGAGCGAGAAGGAGAGGAGAGGAGAGGAGAGCGTGCGAATGCGCCGGCGATATCCTGCTCGGGCAAACCCGATCCTCCGGGAGCGCTTCGGCGTGTCCTCTTTTAGAGATGCAAGAGCCAGGATTTTCCTCCGAGAGCATCCCCGCATCCCGCCCCGTCGTCGTCCTCCGGCCGCGGAGCGCTGATAGTCCAGAAGCCAGACGTGGTTCTGTATGCAATCCGAGGTCGCCGAAATAACTTTGTTGGATTCAATAGATTTTGACCTCCCGATCACGAACATATAAGGTGTTTTGCGGAAATCCCGGTCGTTTAATTGTTAATCGCAATTGTTTATTGACAAAACGAGTTATTGTTTTTTTATCTTCGGATATTTTTTTTCGTTTACTTTGGTTGATTTTGACTCGAAAATGTTCCATGCAATTTTACTCTATAACCTATAGATTCGGAGCAATAATTTATTGAATGTTGCAAATAGGCCAAAACTGCTCTACTTAAAAAATTTGTAGCGCCGAAAATATAAGTCGTAGGCGAAAATTCTAAAGGACTTTTATTCGCCAAATGAACCGAGGAATATGGAAAAAAATATGCGACATTGTGCGAGACCGAATATTATGATTCTAAATCAGTCGCGCAACCGCAGTTTTTTCGGTTATTCCGTATGCTCGGCTATTCCTTCATATCCCTGAAAAAATGATAGATAATAATTTAGGCTTGAACCTTGCATAACTTTTTTCTGCGAATAATATAATGTTATGTAGATACCGTTACAAGTGTCAAATTCGACTTCTAACAGTTAAATTCGTAATAAATCAAATCTTCATCGAAGTGTCCGACGATTGGGAGCTGTCCGAGCATTGGTACCGTTAGCACAGCTATCGTGACCATAAAACCCATAAACTTGCCACCATCGTTCCGAGCGCGCCGCCACTGTGGCCCGACCAACGTTTTCTCTTCCTCCGTCGCAGTCTTGTTCTCTCAAAAGAACAACCTTCGATCCTCGTTTGCAGTGCATGGACGACTGCCTAGCCGCGAACTACACGAAGCCTGGTTATTGCCCCGAGGAGAACTCCATGTCCCCGTTCGAGGCTGCGTGCATCGTCGCCTGCTCCGACGACTCCCAGTGTCCCGATCTTGCGAAGTGCTGCCCGAACGATTGCGGCATCACCTGCATGAGGCCGACCGGTCTCGAGGATCGCGACGGTCAGTTGACTTCGTCGCGGCGACGACCGGACGATCGCGCACTGACGTGACCGAACGACCGAGCCGAGACACTCAGCACACTTTTCCTCTTTCAGACATTCCGCCAATTCCGGAGAACATCGAGATCCGTCGGGAGAAGAGCAATCTCGTCATGCTCGGCTGGAGAGTCCTTGACAAGATTGGAAATGCCGATTCGAGGATCGCCGACAACGACTCGAGCGTGCGATACCTCGTCGAGGAGAGACACGTGCTTGGACCGCGCTATCTGGAGTCGCGATTGAGCTCGTGGTCGGTCAGACACGTGTCGAGCAAACCCCATGCGTCACTTCGGGGCGGACTGAGAAGTGGTCATTGGTACCAGTTTCGAGTCGCGGCGGTTAACGAGATTGGCTCGCGGGGATACTCTCAACCCTCCGGTCCACTAAAAACTGCGGGTAAATATTGTCCGGGCGGACGACCGATTGTTCTGCAAATGTGCTGATAACTTTGGGGAGTTTTTCATTTTTTTAAAATATTTTCTTTGTTGCGATTTTTGCTTCCTCATAGAGGAAGCTATGTTTTCATGAAAAAAAATAAATTTCGTGATTTTAATGTCAGCGCACTAGAAATGTTCGAAAACGTCGAGAAATGTGATTTTTGGCTGGCGTCCGGATATATACATATATATATGTGTGCGTGTGCGTGTGCGTGTGCGTGTGCGTGTGCGTGTGCGTGTGCGTGTGCGTGTGCGTGTGCGTGTGCGTGTGCGTGTGCGTGTGCGTGTGCGTGTGCGTGTGCGTGTGCGTGTGCGTGTGCGTGTGCGTGTGCGTGTGCGTGTGCGTGTGCGTGTGCGTGTGCGTGTGCGTGTGCGTGTGCGTGTGCGTGTGCGTGTGCGTGTGCGTGTGCGTGTGCGTGTGCGTGTGCGTGTGCGTGTGCGTGTGCGTGTGCGTGTGCGTGTGCGTGTGCGTGTGCGTGTGCGTGTGCGTGTGTGTGTGTTATGTGACAGACTTGCCTCCTTTACAATAGCTGTAACTCGGAAACCGCTTTAGATACCGGGTTGAAATTTTGTACACTAGTAGAGTGGTCACGTATCTTCCTTCACTATCATTTTCATGAAAATTGACACCTAATTCGAGATTTTACGCGATGTTGAAAATTTTCAAAAATGTCTATGGTAACTCTAGTTTCCGTAAATTTTTAGCTATCGCCCTAAAAATGCATATAAATACAATACCATGAATAAAGACCTTTGGTATTGAATTTGGTGGAAATCCACCGAAGGGATCGGATTTTATGAAATTTTGATTTTTTTTTGAAAAATTATTAATAATTATGTAATTTGAGTTAACATTGAGGTACCGATCTTAAATTTGGCACGGGAATTGATCGAACCGTTTAAGATTTATGAGATTTTTAAAATTTAGAATTTTTTTGAAAGATTAATTTTTTTACGTCTAACACGCGTTTTTTGAATGAAATTTTAAGCAAAGAGTAAAATGAGTTATATTTGTGTAATCAGCGGCGAATATTACATTAAAAATTGCTTTAAAATCACGAAATCCGCAAATTTCGGTTTGTTACTTCCCATAATAAACTCGGATGTAGATTTTGACGGTTTTCATTTTTTATGAGATGTAGACGTTTTTTTATCTTACGAAAGAAGGTGAAAATTAGTGTGCAAATGATTTTTTATACTGAACTCAAAAATACAATTAAAAAGAGTTAAACATTGCATGTTAATTACAGCATCCTCTATGAGGAAGCCAAAATCGAAGAACGAAATTCATCAGAGAGGAAGTTATGCGCAAAACCATAAACATGAGGAAGTAATTGTGCAAATCACTTTGCACGCTTTTTTTTTTTTTTTTTTTTAGAGCCCAGGAATCCACGCGAACCGAGGAATCTTTCACTCAGCGGGGCGAGAGTTCAGAGCGACGGAAAGCTTCGGATTCTTCTTCGCTGGCGTCCACCACCGTCGGACGTTCCGATTATGTTTTACAAGCTCTTCTGGAGCAGATTGATACACGGACCGGCCAACGATTCGATACTCGTCAATCACAGAACTGTTCCCAAAGTTTGTACAAGTGTTTTTCAGTCTCTGATAGATTTGAATTTAATGCGGCAGCCACTGTAAATCCATCAGAGCGGGGCGGTTCTTGAAGTACGAAAGTACTTTTTTTTTACGATTTCACGTAGCAAGTACAAGTACTTTTTGAGCAATTGTTCGCATTATGAATACTCGATGAGTAGCATCAAATTTTGTTTCCATTAATATTATGATTATCTGCCCAAATGTTTCGAAAAAGTATTATTTTAACGAGAATTTTTTTTTTTTTTTCATTCTTTAGGAAAAATTCCTTTAAAAAAAACGAGAAGAAATTTTTTTGTTTATGCAATTTTTTTGTTATGCAAAAAACGTGAAGTATACGTTAAAAATAACCTCCAAACGACGAATTACGAAAATTTCAGTTAGCAATTTTTTACAATGAACGAAGCCGTGTGCAAATTACTTTACATTTTTTTTTTTTTTTTAAAGCACAGACAACGTTTAACGCTACGAACCTAATTGCGAAAAGTACTTGGGAAATACTTCAGGTACAAAAAGTACTTGGTACTTGAACTGTCTTTCTGTAAATAATAATAATAATAATAATAATAATAATAATAATAATAATAATAATAATAATAATAATAATAATAATAATAATAATAATGATAATAATAATAATAATAATAATAATAATAATAATAATAATAATAATAATAATAATAATAATAATAATAATACTTCAAGTACTTGTGTTACTTTGTCCTTGAAGTATTTTTTGGCGTTTTGCCCAGCTCCGAAATCCATCGATTGTAAATAGACCGGCGCAATATTGGCGAATTTTACCCTGTGTTGTTTGCCCGCCAGGACAAGGCTTGCTACGAGGTGAAGAATCTCGTTATCGGTTGCCAGTACTTTCTTCAAGTTCAGGCCGTCGCTGTTTACGGTGGACGCCGGCTGGCCTCGCGGAAGGCCTCCAAGGTCTTCAACAGCACGGATTACCAGAAATACGGTAGGGTTCGCACGTACGTGTAAGATCGGGGACGGGGGTTTAGCCGATCGACCGGGACTTCATGCAAACACCAAGTCGTGATATTTATTTCAGTTATCTATTTAAAGACGATGGAGTGGGACGTTCGCGAAGGTGCGAGAAACATCACGGGGAACTGCGGGTGCGTAGATTGATTTGCCAGTGCGCCGAGGAGATCGAGGCGCGATTGATCTGGTCGTCGGATTCTCGTGCAACCAGCTACAATGTCACGTGGAGAGAGGACTCTTGTGAAACGTTGACGAGCGTCGAAGAGCCTCCGAAGTCGAGCAGGCGGATCTCCGGATGGCGAGTTACCGACGTGAGTCGTTTACTCCAAACTTTTTTTTTTTTTCTTTTTTTATTTCTTCTGCAAGGGTAAGTCACGGGGTGATATGGCCGGGCGGGTGATGCGTTCGCGAGGGTGATATGACGATGTGCGTGACATGGTCGCGAGGGTGATATGGGCGTGGGGGTGATACGTTCGCGAGGGTGATTTGGTCATGAGGGTGATATGCTCACCCGTAATATCTTCCAAGGTAACAAACGAATGACACTGACTTGTTCGCAACTCACTGTAAACATATCTTTTTGAGTGAAATATTCGGTTATTTTTTCTCGGTGCATTTTTCACCTTTAACAATATTTTGTAACTATTAGCTATAATCGTGAAAAAAAAAACTTTGTTTGTTTTTTAACCGTCGGTAACGACCTCTAAGAGTGCTTCGATTTCATAGGGATTTCGCACAGTTGGTCGTTGAAGTTTAGTCGTTCCGAAGTTTTCAATTTTCTAAATAGCCGTTAGCTACCTCTAAAAATGCATTTTTTTTTTTTTTTTTTTTTAATTTTACACCTCACAATAATACGGTTCAGCACTCGGAAAAATTTTTAAAATTTCATTTTAAGAACCACCTTAATGCGAATACAATATGATTGCATCGAAAATTATAAGATTGCATGTGCAACGGTCAGTGCGATATTTCATGTGGTCATATCCACCGTAATTTCCGGTTGATATGACCAGTAAAATCGTTTTCCTTTTCTGTTTTGCGTCGAAAAAAATTTAAGGGGGATAATTATTGCCTTTTTTGTAGTTCATGTACACAACACAAAATACACTAAGGACATGTTTCGTGCGATCCCTCCATGCCTAATCGACGCCCATCATCACTACAGCCATATCACCGATAGTGTTCGGGTGACACGGCCGATCGTAAATATTAATTTATAGAGCTGCAATTAAATCACGCATCGAAAATATCGAAAGTTCCGCGTGAATTACTGCGGTTCGATGTTTCTCGAGTTGATTAGCGCCAACATTCAAAGATTATTTTAAGCGCTAAACCTCCGATTGTCATTTTTTTGAGAAATCATGTCCACATTAGCCCGACCTTACCCTGCATCGTTTCTTGTCTATTGAATATCGGCACGAGGAAGCTATCAAAACAGCCGTCTTACTAATTCGTCATCCCCTTCGTCGTCGACAGAAAACTCGCAAGGACATAAAAGGATTGAGGAAGAACTGCACCTACACGGTGAACGTGAAGAGCGTCGCTCACAGGGGTGATAAAAACGGCGAACGCGATCGAATATCGCTGGAGGAGCGCAAGATCGGCATTGAATTTGTGACGAACGATTGTCAGAATCGTCAGGGCAAACGGGGCGAGATGGAGCGCGGTTTCAAGTCGTCGCGATGCCGAAGACGAAAAGCGAGGATCAAGAAAATCTCGGAGACTGCCGCGTGAAGACCGTTCGTGTATCGAACGTTGTAATTCATTTTAAAAAAAAATATATATATATATACATATATATATATATAAAAATCTCGCGGATTGTAGAGTCCGTTCGCAATTGAATAAAACAAGTAATCTTTTTTTTTTTTTTTTAAAGGATCTTTCATAGCCTCTCCGCTCATCCGACGACAATACTCCATTTCCTTTAATTCGTATACATCGCAACAAGCGATCGACTAGAAATTGGGAACGGACGATGTCGGTGGTCGGCCCGAAATCATTTGAGATTGCGCGATCGCTTCGATCTCTCTCTCTCTCTCTCTCGCATCTTCAGGGACTGAACAGGAGCGTCGGGATTATCATTAGGAGCGTCGAGAGGGAAAGCGCGCTTTGGGAGCGTGCGGAGGCTCCGGAATAGCCGACGAGATGGTGATAAACGTCGCGCGATCCCAACTTCTGGACGGGTCTGTAGTTGAACTTTAGAGTCCCATTGCTCGTCCTCACGTTCTCGAACACTCTTAGCTGCAAGGAACAAACGGCGGTGACCAGTGAGGTACGAGTTAACATCGGCTGGCCTTGCCGCTTAAGGATTTCAACGTGCCAAACGAACCTGCGACTGCGATATCGTGAGCTTCTCGGTAAGAACGAACCACGTTACGCTCTCGAGACAATTCGGCGTCGTAAGCGAACCGTCGTAACGATAAAAAGTCGTGTGATCCTTCGGCAGAAGAAGAGACGGTATGATCTTTCGTTGTATCGGCACGTCGCTCGGTCCCACCCACGCCGAAACAGCCTCGGTCGCTTCGACGATCGACCGGAGATCCTCGTTGTCCTCATCCCCGATCTGTAACCCCACGACAGTATTCGTTGGTAGGCGAAAAAAACAGTATCGGAAAAGCCTCCGAAAACAAAAAAAAATCCCCCAAAAAATATCTCCTGGAAAAATACCCCTACTGGAATAAATACACCGAGAGAAGGATCTAGTAAAAATGAGCAATCATCTAAGAAAAATTACCGTAGTACATAGTAGCAGAGCGTTAGGACACCACCTATGGTAGGAAGTACCGAATTTATAAGATCTTTTCTTATATATTATGGTAAAAATTCATGGATATCTACTATAAGCTATGGTAATTTTTCTTAGATAATTGGTAATATATAATGATAAAAAAAATATCTCCCTGGAAAAGATTGCGCCGGGAAAAAATACTTCCCCCCCCCCCCCCCCCACGTGGGTGTATGTGGGTTTTTGCTGGGGTATTTTTTTTGAAAATTTTTCTGGTGCCTTTTCTGGGGCATTTTTCGGGGGTCTTTTCTGGTATCTTTTCTGGGATATTTTCAGGGGTCTTTTCTGGGGTCCTTTTCTGGGGTATTTTCTGGGGCATTTTTCTAGGGTATTTTTCTCGTGATCCGAATTCGCTCAATTGAATTCCTCGAGTCTCTTAGAAGGCGGGATAGACAAAGAAAAAAAAAAATGTAACAGCAGTTTTGTTTTACCTTGAAGAGCACCGCAACAACAACCAGACCGTAATCTTGTCCCGCCGCTGTCGTGAAATTCGGATACTGCTTTGCGTAATGTACCATGTGCAACTCGAGAGCGTCCCTATTGCCGTCTATCGTGTGCTCGGAGCCCCAATGAAAGTGCATCTGATCGAAAACATAAGTCGACGACAAACCCCCGCCCTTAAGGAATATCGGCACACCGGTAAGACCGATTTGTACTGAAAAAAAAAAAAAAAAAAAACAAACAAACCAATGTTTCGTCCTCGTTTCCCCCGATGCGCCAATTGAAAACCATTAACGACTTTGGAGGAACATCAGCGAGGTTATCGACTGGCGGAGAGGATCGTTAATGCAACGTGGAAACTTTCAACTTATCGGGTAAATGTTATACTTGTGGGTATTTATGTTGTTCATTTTTTGGATTTTTTGTTTTTTTTTCTCCTCTTCTCCAAACGTCTTACCTGAGTGACCGGTGTTCGTCTTACCTGAGTGACCGGTGTTCGTCAGTGTCCCCGTGTAAGCGAAATCGTAACGAACGAATTTCAGTGGTCCGAGGTCAGTCTTCACTGTCTCGTCGCTGACTATGTTTATCGGTGATTGTTTCGTTCCAGTTTGGCAAACACCTGGCCAATGGTCCGGTCCTGCAATATCGTGTTCGGTAACTCGTTCGTAGATCTTCGCATTTCTATCGCTGAACGCGACACACAGATCGGATCATCGTATCGATAACGAACTTCATTTCCACTTGCACGTGAATTTCGATTGAAAACATCCAAGAAATGAAGAAAATCGAATATTAAAAATTGTCGCGAAAACCAACATGGCGAATCGAACTTCAACCGAAACTATCTTGTAGGATACAAAATATTCCGGAATTCGCATACGCAAAACGAAAGTGCACGCACGATTCTCCCCAAAATTCCCCGAATATTTCAAAATCGTTACGAAGCTTTGTCACAGAAAAAGACATCGATGTAAAGTGTATTCCACGTTTACGTTTACTATTCAATTGTGACAAGTTCATCGGAATCGATGAAAAGCTCATGAATGTGGTAGGACACGATATGGAGTGACCGGTGGAGCAATCGTAAACTACGTTGACGCTTTTTCGCGAACGACATTAACTGATTTTCTTAGTTCCTTGTACGTCGTTAATGTGAAATTCGACTGCACGCTGGGGCGTTTATGTCAATATTACAGTCCTAGACGATTTGAAGCATATGCATAGCATATTAATAATTCTAAATTGAAACTAAGAAATCGCCTGCTTCCGTCGCACTGAGAAAAAAAAAAAAAATTGTTGGATTAACCAAGGTGCGTTCCCCCGCGTTCAAGAGCGTTACCTCAGTTGGTATAATAAAAAAATTTGTTCGAATCGAAATATTTTGAATCGACTGAAGCGAATAATCGTTAAAAAAAAATAATGATTTAGTTGTACCAACCAAATAGCAGCTTTGAACGTGCGTGACCGCGAATTTGGTTAATCTTTTTTTTTTTTTTTTTTTTTCGGTGCGGTAAAAAAGGTACAGTGAGGAGTTAAAAACGGGTCCAGCGTCACTTTAAGGTGATGTGGCGCAGACTCGGTCGGTAACAAATCGCCTTCCCTGTTTTCTCCAAAGCGATTGATACGACGTGCAAAAGCAAATTAGGTTTTCATACTTGTATCTATTGACTACAAAAATCTAATTCGATTTTGGTCAGAGCAATCAACCATCACGGAGTAAATAGGGAAAGCGATTTGTTACCATCGGAGCAGCGTTACGTGTGTGTCGCATGCCCTTAAGGTGACGCGCAACACCCTTCCGCCCACCTGCCCCGCGCCCAGTTGGTACCAAAAACTGTACTGCATGCCGTTTTGAGGCCGCAGGCCGCTGAAAAAAAAAAAGAAAATTGTCTTTCCCTGCGTCTGCCAATTCACTCAGGGAAAGACAATTTTCTTTTTCCTCGCCGGTCTGCGGTCTCAAAACGGCATGCGGCACAGGTTTTGTTACCGACGGCGATATTTCACATCACCTTAAGGAAAAGTGAAATATCGCGGTCGGTAATAAAAACTGTAATGAACTTTTCTCAAGGGTGCTAATTTTTTTTTTTTTTTTTTTTTTTTTTTTTTTTTTTTTTTTTTTAAGGCAAAGCAAATTCGTGCCGGATGAAAACGGTAATTTCGAATCCGGCGCGAATTCATTTTTTGTCGCAAAACGATTAACACCATTGAAATAAAGTTAATTTGAAAATTGCACTTATCTCTTCCACACTCACGGCTCCGTCACGTGACTTTCACTTCACCCTCGCAAGTTGACGGACGGCTGCTTTTAGAGGAAAAAACTAAAAAAAAAAACGGACCGAAAAACGAACACGTCCGTTGGGGAACGAAACGGACCGCAAAAACGGTAAGACGGACCGAACATTTTTGGATTGGTCCTTTTTCGGTTGTGAAAACCAAGGAAGGACCGAACGTTTTTTTTATCAAAATTTTTGGCCAAGTTTTTTTTTAATTTTCATTTGTTTTGCTTTTAATCCTGTTTTTAATGAAAGGACAGAATAAAAATACGTTCTTGGTCGTTTTTTTCGTTGCGGTAACCAATAACGGATCAAAGCAAATTTTTCGAAAAAAAAACAAAATGTTCGGTCCGTTTTCGCAACCAAAAAAAGACCAAATGCCAACGAAAAATATAGTCCGTTTTGTCGTTTTTAACGGTCCGTTTCGTTTCCAAACGGATGTGTCCGTTTTCGGTCCTTTTGCGGTCCGTCAACTTGCTGGGGCGGCGCCTTGATGCATTTTATTTTTTTCTGAATTCAAAGAGGCGTATCAAACGCTATACACCGTGCTTCAAAGAGTCGTGAAACCGTAAAGTTTTTCAACCGTGCTCTATCTCTCCGAGTTTGCTCGCTCCTCAGCGACGAGGTCGCGAAATTTCTCAAGAGCCACTCCAAGCGCCGCGGATCGGTTTACTTCGGTCATGAAGAACCCCCTCGCGACATGAAGGGGTGGATGGGGCAAAACGAACATCCACTCAACATGACACGGTTTTTATCGCCCGCGAACGAAAATAGGGTAAAAAACGGTCAGTTTTGGGTACAATGACCCTACCCAAAAAAATGACCCCACCCACAAAAATGTTCGTGACCCGGCTTGAGAATCAGAATTTTCGTGGTAACGAAACGGCGTCAAGCACGCAAGGACCCGGGAGGGTATGTATTCGTAAATTGACTATTATCCAATCTGTGTGCGCGCACTGTAGCGCATCATTTCCTCAATCAGTCGGTGCGGCCACAGGGAAGAGAGAGAGAGAGAGAGAGAGAGCAGAGAGCGGTCGAACGATACGATTCAAAGGCTCTCCCTACCCTGTGGAGATCCGCAATATCGGACGGTCAGTCGGCAGACTCGACTGTCCGATATAACGCCAAGCAACGACACACGGATTGCGCCGAGTCTTCGTTGCTGTCGAAACGAACTTATTAAATTAGTAAATCCGGCCCGCTCCTCTTCATCTTCGTCGTACATTGATCGTCTGTCGCAATACGTGTCTATAAATACGGATGACAACGTCTTCAACCTCTTCAACCTCTTCAACCTCTTCAACGTCTTCAACGTTTTACAGCATTATGATTAATCTTCCGCGTAATTTGGGTTAGCGCGGATCAAAAAAGCCGCAATCAACGAGTCAATCACGAGGGAGCT
This sequence comes from Amblyjoppa proteus, assembly GCA_963922035.1. Lineage (NCBI taxonomy): Eukaryota > Metazoa > Arthropoda > Insecta > Hymenoptera > Ichneumonidae > Amblyjoppa > Amblyjoppa proteus. The sequence continues at coordinate 16,405,774 of OY998230.1, forward strand.
CGAATACGAATCTAGGGTTCAAGTGTTATCTTCATTGTACTGTCGACATTTCGTTTCGTCGGTACTTTTCCGTCATACCGAGAGCCCAAAGTGTGTTTGAGGATTGATAGAGGCGCGATCCCGATACTTTGCCTTCGGAGCGGACCGAACGTACTTATCGGTTTTATTGTCGAATCCCATTTGCTTGCTCACCATTTGGACCCCAGTAAGACCAGTCCGCCGAACTCTCGACGCTCAAGTGGATACCTGCAATCATTACGGAAACATGCATGTCCTCAGTCACACTGTATTTTTGGCTTCTCTCCACTACGCATCGATAACCGTCGTTGGTAACAGAAGGGCGGGTGTTTCTATAGTTTAGGGTTGGAGTCGGGCCCTTCTGTTTCTTAGATATCGAGAAGCTAGTCGATTTTTCCATTTAGGATATCGGACTTCCGAAAGCACCGTTGTTGTTCGCAATATTTCAAGCTTAGCTATGGACTGTTAAAGATCTTGTGAAATTTAGAATCTCGTTATATGAAATCAGAATTCGTATACATTGTACTTGAATTTTAATAATTTAATCTTTAATGCGATAGCTGTATATTAAAAGTTACCGGTGATGACATTGAAAATTAAGACCATCCGTATATGAAAATTATGTTATTATTACAAATATTATGTAAATAATGTGTTTTTTTTTTTTTTTTTTTTTTTTAAGATACCAGTAACGCAATATTCTTCCATAAGTGTCAATGAAATTTCGTATACTATATATGCATAATCATATACATTTTATGAATTTTCAAACAGAAATTTTTAACAGTGTATATGTATGTTATATGCACTGCACAGTAAAATAGGTACGAATATTTCTTGTTCGCAAACGTCCACAATTGTTCTCTTGATAATTTGACCAAAAAAAAAAACAAAAAAAAATTATCATGGACATTTGTGGACCAAAAAGTTTGTTAAACGTACAATTCGTTTACTGTCTATGTACGCGTTGATTTTCACTTCTGCGACAATCGTAATATAAAATGTGACGAAACAAAAACCTCATTCGGTGCGAATTAAAATTTTTGTCAAACATTCCCGTGCCATAATAAAAAGTAATATTGCAAAAAATCGCGTAAAGGAAAAACGATTATTTGATTTTTAATCAAATCTCCCAATATTTTTATGTATCTCGATTGTCAGTGAAATTTTATATTTCTCATTATTGTCAAAATTATTATTATTACCCTGTTTTCACTTCAACAGCCACATCGCGTGAGCGAAAAAATTTTGTCATTATATTGATTTTACTTTTAAGTTGAAATACATCATGCTCCGTAATTGGATTTCGATCGTTTATCGTGTATTAAATAAATAAGTGATCAAGTAAATAATGTTGGAAGAGAATGACCGCGTCGGGAAATCACAGGTTCAAATGCTGTCGCGTGTCTCGTTCAATCTTGGGCTATCCTTCAAACGACGATAATCTAAATTGTGCGACACATATATGAGGTAAAGGTGCATTTAGTCGCCGGTCTCGCGTGCTCCGCAGCCTCTTCTGTCGCGTCATCAATCGCGTGATCAGTTACGGTGATGAAGAATAAAAACGCACGAGACAAAATAAAACGACCGTGTGCGTACTCGAGTTCTCGTTGAAAGATTCGCGTTACATTCGGTCGTCGACGTAATTGCACAGTGACAAAATCACAGGTGTAACGGTATCGCGTGCCACGGTCAACGGCGAATCATCATCATCAGCTGAGATTTTTTTTTTTTTTTCAACGCTAAAGAGGCTTCGGAAGAGTCGAACGACGATGATACAATTTTTGCGACGGAAGTTAAACGCGAATTTCTTCGTCAAGCGTCGCGTGCTCCGGCTTATTCTGTCGCGCAATCAATCGCACAATTAGCTGCAAATCGTCATCTACTTGTTCCACTAATTACAGCTCGGCCTTAAGTCTCGAAATATTCCATTCGGGTACCGTCGGTATAAAAAAAAATATATAAAATATTTTTTTTTAATCGAACTATAAAGGTCAAATCGACTGTGTCGGTTTCCGATGAAATTCATAAAAAATAAAATAAATAAAAACAAAGAATTTGAGAAAAAGGTGCCAAAGTGAGATATTTTCAACGTGGCGAAGAGCCTCTCGTTGTCCCCCATTGAGAATGGAAATTCGGGTGATATCCTACTTGCATTAATTCGCTAACTCACCGGCTCGGAGCTTCGACCGAATGAAACGAGCTTCGCACATTACAATAATTCACAAAAAAAAAAAATAAAATAAATAAAAACAAAGAATTTGAGAAAAAGGTGCCAAAGTGAGATATTTTCAACGTGACGAAGAGCCTCTCGTTGTCCCCCATTGAGAATGGAAATTCGGGTGATATCCTACTTGTATTAATTCGCTAACTCACCGGCTCGGAGCTTCGGCCGAATGAAACGAGCTTCGCACATTACAATAATTCACAAAAAAAATAAAATAAAATAAATAAAAACAAAGAATTTGAGAAAAAAGTGCCAAAGTGAGATATTTTCAACGTGGCGAAGAGCCTCTCGTTGTCCTTCATTGAGAATGGAAATTCGGGTGATATCCTACTTGTATTAATTCGCTAACTCACCGGCTCGGAGCTTCGACCGAATGAAACGAGCTTCGCACATTACAATAATTCACAAAAAAAATAAAATAAAATAAATAAAAACAAAGAATTTGAAAAAAAGGTGCCAAAGTGAGATATTTTCAACGTGGCGTAGAGCCTCTCGTTGTCCCCCATTGAGAATGGAAATTCGGGTGATATCCTACTTGTATTAATTCGCTAACTCACCGGCTCGGAGCTTCGGCCGAATGAAACGAGCTTCGCACATTACAATAATTCACAAAAAAAATAAAATAAAATAAATAAAAACAAAGAATTTGAGAAAAAAGTGCCAAAGTGAGATATTTTCAACGTGGCGAAGAGCCTCTCGTTGTCCTTCATTGAGAATGGAAATTCGGGTGATATCCTACTTGTATTAATTCGCTAACTCACCGGCTCGGAGCTTCGACCGAATGAAACGAGCTTCGCACATTACAATAATTCACAAAAAAAAAATAAAATAAATAAAAACAAAGAATTTGAGAAAAAAGTGCCAAAGTGAGATATTTTCAACGTGGCGAAGAGCCTCTCGTTGTCCCCCATTGAGAATGGAAATTCGGGTGATATCCTACTTGTATTAATTCGCTAACTCACCGACTCGGAGCTTCGACCGAATGAAACGAGCTTCGCACATTACAATACTCGTACGCACTGTACATAATAAGGGGCCTCTAAACTGTTGTTACATTGGCATCCGCGATGGCTTTTAATTTTATCTATACATCCTGGCACTATCCGTCCGGCGAATTTCGAAAACTCCCAGTGTCCATTTGGCGACGGCGCGGAGGGAGGGGCGGGGGGGGGAGGGTTGAGAGAGCAATTTTAGTGTCGTTCTCGTGCCAGGAGAGTGTCTCACTTGCGAAAATTGACGATCGTTCACGCCTACAACATTGACGAAATTAAACGACCTTCTCGAGCGGTGAGTCCGTGCGTCGGGCTGGTCAGTGTCGCACGGTCAGGAACTATCGGTAAAAATTATCCAAAAAAAAACAAAAAAAAGTAACCCCTCGATCGTTCGATCACGAGAGCCGATCAATGGATTTACCTGAGACGAGAACGACGAGGACGATCGAAGCTCGGTATGTCATCTCGATTGTCGCAAAGTTCCAACCGGAGGGCCTCGATGGACGGTGATCGTAATAGTTGTGTAAAAAAAAAAAAAAAAAAAAAAAAAACAACAACAAAAAAAATACAAAAACAAAAAAAGAATTTAAAAAATGACTAAAAAAATAAAAATAAAAAAAAACCAACAAAAAAAAAAAAAACAAAAGTCCGCCAAAGAAAATCGATTATCGATCGGCGTCGCGAATAATTGCACAGTCGACGAAATTTCGACGGCGAATAACCGTTGACGAATTTCCAAGACGACGAATCTCTGTCGATGTAGAACCGAGCGGCTCAGCGACGATCGCACGACTGCGAAGACTATTCGTCGGCAGGTTGGTGGGTCGGTCGTGCAACCCCCGAGGGATTACGAAAGATCGTCATCGTCATCGTCATCGTCGTCGTGTGTCGGCGAGTATCGCACAAACGCACACACACGCACACACATACGCAGGCGGAGGCATACGGAGAGCGATATAGATTGGAGACTTGCGCGCGCCAACGATTCTTAACTGGCGCTGTACAATTTACGCCGCGCTTTCGTGCGCATAGGTGGACGATTGATTGGACAATTGGTGATGTGGTGTTGCTCGGACATTGAGAGAAGACGATTCACGTGCAACCCCCGCGACCGACCGAGAGCGCACAATGCCATCGCTGTGCATTCGCCCACGTGTACACTCTCATGCACTCTCGACTGTCGATCGACAAACGCGCTGTCAGTATTATTGTCGTGCATACACGTGGATCCGCGTACGTTGCAGAAGGAAGGCGCGGGTGCAGTCCGTTCGCTAACGAAGGCGTTCGACGTCCAGTTGACGAACGACCCTGCCCGATTCATTTTCTTCCCACGCAGCCCCTTCTTCGATCGGCCCGCTCCAGGTGTGCGGCGATGCGTCGGGATTCGCTCCGTTCGGCCGAGTGTGCGGAAAGACGTTTTATTGTGTTAGTGAGAAACATTTTTTTTTTTTGTTTGTCTTTTCTACTTTCCTTTGGGCTTTTGACAAAACTCAACGAAGCTTCGGTGGCTGTAAGAATTTTGGACGCTCGATCCGACAACGATGATGTCGCGTGGTCCACTGAATCACTCGGCGAATCTCGAGGCCGCTTCACTAGGCCAGCGTTTCCGAGCCAACCCTTGTGGTCTAGTCCCGAGCGAGCGAGTCTGCATCTCCGTTGGTACCGCTCCGGTGCCGTCGATATTTCATCTATACACGACTATTCTCACCTAAATACCTATATACCAATATACCTTTCAACCTGTATATAGGTATATATAGGTAATAGGTATGTAACTATATTAGCGATTGTGTTGGCTCAAGCGCGTCTCGCGCTCGCAGCATCTGTTCGAGGGCCTGTGAATATCTATGAGTAACCGTGTACTGTCTGTGAGTATTCGTGTGAGCATCTGTGACTATCCGTGGGAATACCTGTGAATATCCGTGTCGATATCTGTGAGTATCTGTGAGTATCCGTATGAGCATCCGTGTGAGCATCTGTGAGTATGAGTCTATGAGTATCTATGAGTATTTATGAGTATCTATGAGTATCTATGAGTCTATGAGTATATATGAGTATCTATGAGTATCTATGAGTATCTATGAGTATCTATGAGTATCTATGAGTACCTGTTAGTATCTGTGAGTATTTGTGAGTGTCTATGAGTATGTATGAGTATGTATAAGTATCTATGTAAATGAGTATCTATAAGTATCTAAGAGTATCTATGAGTATCTATGCGTATCTGTGAGTATCGGTGTGAGTGTCCAATCGGTGTGAACCGTATTATTATGTAAATACCTATATACCTACAGTAGACGACCGCGTAAATTGCATGCCTGGGAACCAAGCCAATGAGGCACAACTGCACAAGTTGGATTCCGCACTACTTGCCTTAGTAGCTACCCACTTCCCCGTCCTGTACAAAAAGTGGTGCAGGAACGATTTAATAGACAGATAATAAAATGGAAGGGGTATTTCGTCTCCCCAACATGCAGGTAGACGGACTCCCAGAAAAAGCCGATCCAACTTACTCGGTCGCGCCCTGTTCAACTCATCCAGTCAGTAAAACTTATCCGGATGCAACTTACGCGGTTGTCTACTACCCAAATATTAATATTTCTACCCTTAGATAAAGGTTGGAAGGTATATGTAGTACATATACCGTCTAACGTATAAGGGTAGAAATATTATGGGTAGAAATATTATGTTGAAAAACGCAACATTCCAATGAATTTTCGGATGGGACAGTGAGACAAAACAAGCCAGAAAATTCGGATGTATGAACAGGTCGAAATGGAACATCCGAAAATGATTGGAAAATTGCATTTTGCTCATCGTCCCGTTTTGCCCCACTGTCCCATTTTGCCCCGCTCTACACTGTACATATATATATATATATCTTATTTTTATAAGATAGAGTATGTCTCGAGTCTGTACACTCTCGGATCGAACTACTTGTTAGCTCTTATCTAACGTTCTATATCTTATCTAACGTTTAATCGAAGGTTGCACTCGAGCAACCTTCGATGACAACTTTTATATTCGTTGACGGAAAATCTAGCACTTCACAGGACGACAAATTTCAACGACCAAAGGTTGTATATTCAGAAGCTCCGAAGTCTCTTATAATCATGGAAAAAAAAGTTGATAAAACGTATCATTTGATTTGAATGTATTTATATTTCCAACGATATATTGTATGTTTCCAATATATGTATTTTTGTCCGCACACTTGATTTTCACGGATTTACGAAAATACTCGATAGTACAGTTCTATAGAGTTTATATAAATAGCGAAGCGGCGTCGAGTATCGACGTGAGTATGGATAAACAAGGCGGTCGCACGACACGAGAGGACAGATGGAAAGGGGGTGAACGACGGAGCTCCCCCAACCCACGCAATTCGTTACAATTAATCGGGATCGTCTGCGATCCCACGATGCGAATGGAGATATAAAACGGTGCGTTATTGCCGTCCATGCCGCACAGCCGTTGGCCCGGACGTCCAACCGGACGACAATTGTCTTCAACTCCCTCGTCAAGCTTTCCCCGAAGGTACTTCCCATACCGGTACCGATCAACGACGATTTCTCTTGTTTTTCTCGTACTCGCGATGCGAATGGAGCTATAAAACGCTACGTTATTGCCGCCCGTGCCGCACAGCCGTTGGCCCGGACGACTAACCGGACGACGATTGTCTTCAACTCCCTCGGCTTGATTTCCCCGAAGGTACTTCCCATACCGGTACCGATCAACGACGAATCCCTTTCATTTCGTCCTACCTCTTACAATCCCGTGTAATTCTATTTAATAAGCGACCGAAGATAATGGGATCAAAGACGCGCCGCTCCCGTTTGTATTGCTTAGGAATTACCCTAGCGAAGCTCGTCCAACCACGATTAATTTCTATGATGGCTGGCTGGCTAAGTCTCACACTGACTTTTTCGGTTGCAGGGAGAGGGGAGGCAGTTTCAGACCCCCTTCTTTGTTTTTTTTTGGGTTGCTTTTTCTTTCATAGCTTTTTTTTTAAGTGTAACGTCGACTTGTTTCGTTTTGGGGGGAGGGGGGAATGCATACTCCCTTTTTTGAGTTTTTTTTTTTTTGGGGGGTTTAAAAAAAATGTCCCCAAGTTTTTTTTTATTATTAATTTGTATGATGGCTGACTGGGTAATTCTCAAGCTGACTTTCTTCGGTTATGGCGAAAGAGAAGAGGGAGAAAGGGAGAGAGGAGAGGGTTTCATACACCTTTCTTTGGTTTTTTTTAATTCATTATTTTTATGATGCCTGACCGGGTAAGTTTCAAGCTGACTTTTTTCGGTTTTGGTGGGAGGAGAAAGGAGGAGTTTTTATACCCCTTTTTGGTTATTTTTGTTGGGTTTTTTCTTTGTTTTTTGTCAGAGTTGCATCGTAATCGCTATAGTACTAGGATCGGCTGGACATGCATCTGCGAGTTGCGCGACTATAACGAAACTGCTGAAATGAGACCGATCGCTGTGTGCAAACTTTGAAGCTTTATGCAACTTCGCTTTGACAGACCCGAGCGCTCCTCATGAAGCTGCAAGTCAAGTAAACAAGACTATGCAACGATAGTTCCAAGAGTTACAGTTAGTGTATAAGAAGTTTGGCACGAGACCATCCTTCCATGGTCGACCCGCAAAGGTCTCTCGCCCATCAAGAGCAAACCCAACAATCTTCCTTCTACTCTCCTTTGTAAAACACTGACGAGGGAGATCGGCTTGGAAAAACCCTGCGCTCACCAGTTAAGGATCATTGAACAGATGGACCTACCCTTCCTCTTAGTTAGCGACTCACTTCGTTGGGCTTCCAGCGATGCGACCTAAGCCGAATCCCTCGAAGTCATTTCCAGCGGGGGCCATACGGGGTGGCGGAGTCGAGAGCGCATTGCTCTGTCCACTTACAGGATACCCGAAAAATATTCAGATACTTGTCTGGGGAATGGAACCCCACGTAGCTGCCTTGAACAAGTCATTATCGACTCCTGCGCAGTTCAAGTGCAGCTTTTCCAAGAGTTACAGGAAAAACGACGTTAAAACAAAGGTTAACGGCGAATGTGGGGCGAGTGAAAATTTCGAAGATCGTGCGCTACTCTAACGAATCCCGCCGATGGTTAGCTCAGTTCCGTTAGGGGACCACCGTGTTACACGAGCGGAGCGATGCTATTTCACCAAAGAGTCGGCAATGGGGATAATACAGGCCGGCCGCCGTTCGAAGCCAAGCCCTAGGCGCGCACGACAAAAATAGAAAGACGAGAAAGACCACGCGAAGCTCGTGGTCGGATCGCGCGGAGAGATTCGAGCTTACCGAGCTCTAGTTTTTCCTTCTGGTTACAGTTTCGGAATCCATCCGTCTCTCGCGTTGGGCGATCTCACGCGGTTAAAGCCAGTGCTCGTATCGGACGATCGGGAGATTCACGAGTGCGCCAGAGCCGCGGCATCGCTCACGTCAGGATAAACAAGAAAACAAAAATAAATAAATAAAGTAAACTATAAAGCTCGAATCGTTGCAGAGATGACGATTGACCGAAGTTTGCGAGTGGCCAGTTTTGGAATGTAACGGATATCTCGACGCGCGATGATTCAGCGCCGGTGCACAGTGATTCCGTGTCGAGTGGAGAAACACTGAAAAAAAAAAGCGAGAGAACAAAGAGAAACAGAGGACGCAATGGCGCGTCTGAGATCGTCGCTGAGGAGCCGAGACTCCTCGAGCACGTCGACCGGTCTCGATCCCCGCGAGAGAGTCAAGGACTGCTGTCGGAAACTCGTCGCTTTCATGTGCACTCAAGTGGGCGTCGGTGGACTCGTGGTAGGTTACGCTATTGTCGGCGCTCTGGCTTTCACGGAAATCGAGAAGAATGCCGATGTGATAGACTTGGAACTGGACAGAAACAATTCGGCGCGGGAGCTTTGGCTTAGAACGGCGAGCAACGAGACGATAAACGTTCTCGACAAGGCGGCTTTCAACGCGACGACAACCAAGCTTCTGCGCGAGTTTCAGAAGATCGTCGTCGCTGCTGTAAAGAAAGGATACAATGGCCAAACCGCCAAGGAAGTTTGGACGATACCCTCCGCGCTGATATTCTGCCTGTCGATATTCACGATGATCGGTTACGGTAACATGGTGCCGAAAACATCGTTCGGCAAGGGCGCAACCGTCGTTTACGCTATTATCGGAATACCCCTGTACGTTCTTTATTTTCTCAATATGGGAAAGGTATTAGCGCACACTTTTCGATGGCTCTACAGATGGATGCACGAGTGCAGCGGCCGAAGACGTTCGCCCGGCACGAGAATCATCGTTCCCTCGACGGCCTGTCTGTGGGTAATTTCTGGTTACATTCTCGCCGGCACGATTATGTTCGCTCAGTGGGAGGAATGGAACTATCTCGACAGCGTTTACTTCTGCGTCACCTCCCTGTGCAAGATCGGAATGGGCGATTTTTTTCCGGGCGTCAACGTTATCATCGAGTACGAGAGCGGCAGCCAGACTAAACTTGTCATTACGTTCGTCTATCTCCTGCTCGGGCTCGGTCTCGTCGCTATGTGCTACAATCTCATGCGCGAAGACGTTCGCGTCAAAGCGAGGGAACTCAAGGACGACGTCACGCAGACCTTCGATGATTTTAGAGTCAAACTCATACGCTGCTGTCGAGCCAGACCGGATTGACGATCGATTGCCCGCACGGTCGTTCCGTGACGTTTATCGTTTGTTTGCAACTTGCCGCTTTCTTATTTTTCTTTGTGTACGTCATTTTGTACTGGAATAAAAATAGAGCGGTGCGTCTCTGCGCCCGATAATCACGAGTTTCATCCACTGTGTAACTGCGCACCTAAACGCCGAAACTTATGGATAATCCACGACGATAGGCCACGATCTGACGGGATATTTTTTCTTGCTATAAACACGAAATGTTTCGCGACTATCAGCAGCGCAGTTATCCTCGAGACCCCCTCAAACGGACACCGTTCAAACGTACACGGGTTCACCGTTAACAGAACTGAATCGTACACTTCACGAAATGGCCCACGGCGTTCAAGCTTGCACGACGAATTTGTAACAAACGATTTTATTTCACTCGGTGCGTAAAGTGCAGTTTTACGCACGCTTCGCCCCCATAAAACTACCCTTTCGCACCTCGTGAAATAAAATTTCGTACGATACTCGTGCGAAAAACGTTTTCTTCACTCGTGTGATTGCAACTCGTCAGAAAAAGTTTTTTCACACTAGTATCGTAATGCACTGTTATCTCATCTTACAAACCGTACATCGCAAATTTACTACACTTCAAAAAGCTTTCACATTCTAAATGAACACACTCAGAATTTAACGACATTGTTTTGTAACAATCGCGAAATGTAACAACTTCAAAAGCTTACACGTGAAATTCATAAGAGACGTTGAATCTTACATACGTGCTATTTAAGGTAGCCCTTGCGAATGGTGTTCACTTCACATAAGTTTCAGAGAAGTGAGAGGCAATTGTGAATACTTCTCGATGTTATAAAACCTCAAAAAAATCAAGCGTATTAAAGATACTGAAAGGATTAATTTTGCATAACAATAATTCCCAAACGTTATTAACAAATTGATAAAAAATAAAATAAAATTGTTCAACAAATATCCCGGAAACCTGACGTTTTTTTCTTTTTATGAAAATTATTCGTTCATTTTTTTTTCGAATACGTATGAATTTTCGAATAAGTCAGATTTTTAAATTGGCGATGATTTTTTTTTTTTTTTTTTTTTTTTTTTATATGGGAAAAACGTGTACAAAGTCAGAAAATTCAAAGTGAATTTAAAAATCTGAAAAAAATTCATACGTATTCAGAAAAATAAATGAATAATTTTCAATTGAAAAAAAAAAGTTATGTTTCCAGAAGATTTGTTGAAAAATTTTATATTTCATCAATTTGTTAATGATATTTTGGAATTATCGTTATGGAAAATTAATCCTTTCGGCATCTTTAGTACGCTTGATTTTTTTTTTTCAGATTTTTATACCATCGATAAGTTGTCTACAATTTTCTCTCATTTCTCTGAAACTTATGTGAAGTGAACACCATTCGCATGGACTATAACCTTAACACGGGTTAACAGAGACGAGGGTGGCTCGAGACTGCCGCCGATGAGAACCACCGCTACTATGCAGGTTAAATGAACTTCACAGGGTTACCGTGCGAACATTGCCTGTTGTGAAGTCCATTTAACCCGCATAACAGCAGTGGTTCTCATCAGCGTCATTTTCGATCCGCCCCCCTTCGCTGTTAAGCCGTGTAAGATAGCACGAGGTTAAGATTCGACGTCTGTTACAAATTTCACGTCTAAGCTTTCGAAATTGTGACATATTTCGCGATTGTTACAAAATAATCTTGTTCAATTGTGAATGTGTTCATTTAAAATGTGAAAGCTTTGTGAAGTGTTCTATATTTGCGATGTACGGTTTGTAAGATGTGAGAAAATCGTTTGTCACAAATTCGTCGTGTAAGCTCGAACGCCGTGTGACATTTCGTGAAGTGTACGATTCAGGGGCGTTATTACAAGATACGATTCGTCGATGATACGGCGATGCAGTGACATAAGCGCCAAACGGCGATAGTGAAAAGTTTGTTCATATGAAAGTGAACCGTACCTCGTATGATAGATGATAGAATTTGAGGGGGCAAGGAATCTGAAGCAATCATTATGAGAACCTCGGTATATAAACGGTATAAACAACAACGAAAGGGTTGTCAGAATGATTGCTTCAGATTGCTTGCCCGCTCAAATTCTATCCCTTATCATACGAGATTCGTTTCACTTTTGATATCGACGAACTTTTCACTATCGTCGTTGGCGCTTTCATCAAGTGTATCACCCTATCATCGCCGACTCAAATATTGCAATAAGGCCTCAGTTGTGTGTACGGTGAACCTTTGAAGGCGCCTCTTATCGTCGACCGCTACAGCAGCATCTCTCGCTGCTTTACCGTCGCGCGGAGAACGCTCGAGTACAGTTCCACCGTCGAAGAGATCTCTGACGGATCGTTCGTGTCTTCCACGGGCTCTCTCGAATGCCGCGAGCCGAGGAGAGGCACCCCTCGGAACTAGGTGTGGGACTGTTGGGTGACTCTATGACACTGGGGCTGCGATTGTGAATTTTGTTGAGACTCTTGTGAACGGTTCTTATCGCGCTAAAGCAACAATAAACATGGAACCGTACGATGTCATCGTTAATCAGCCCGTGGTTATCGATAACGTGAGTTACATTGTCGTACATTTTTCACTTCGAGTCTGACAAGTTTTTTTTTTTTTTTTTTTGGGTCTCTCGATGTGTCAAATCGAGGCGGGCCATATTGTCGACCGCCGCGGTAGTGTCGAGAATAGGACTGCAACTATAAGAATGAGAAAAAAACATAAGCCGTCGGTCAATTATTTAGCCGATGGAGTTTCGAGGCGAAGATGCACGGACGATTGCCCGATAGTTTCGCAAGACTGGCGACGCGACGTCAAAGCCGTCGAGCGTCGAACCACGTCAATAATAAAATCAATAACCGTTCCAATGATGTTTGTCGTATGTTTCAGGGTTCGGGCGTAATCAAGGCAGGATTTGCGGGTGATCAGATACCGAAATGTAGATTCCCAAATTAGTAAGTACCGTCATTGTGCAACGGACTTATTAAAATTCGTACGGTGTTCTTTTCCGTGATTGGAGGTTATCGACAGAGGGCGACACCATTCAATTTCCGACGAAAATTTAACACCGATTTGGAAAATTATTATTATTTAAAAATAAAAAATTTCTTTCCAGTATCGGCAGGCCGAAACATGTGCGCGTTATGGCAGGTGCTCTGGAGGGCGATCTCTTCGTCGGGCCAATAGCGGAGGAGCATCGCGGCCTTCTGTCGCTCCGATATCCGATGGAGCACGGCATCGTCACAGACTGGAATGACATGGAGAGAATCTGGTCGTACGTCTACAGCAAAGATCAACTCGCTACGTTTTGCGAAGAACATCCTGTACTCCTCACCGAGGCGCCTCTGAATCCGAGAAAGAATCGAGAAAAGGCAGCTGAGATTTTCTTCGAATCGTTCAACGCTCCTGCGCTATTCGTTTCCATGCAGGCCGTTCTTAGTCTGTGAGTCTGGCCTACCAGAATTAATTTTTTGCCCGACTACGCTAAAAAGTTCACATTCCATGCCTGCAACGGGGGCGGAAAGTTTTCAATTCTTTCAAAGTTGTCAAAAGTTCACATGTCGGTGAAAAAACACACTTTCCTCCCTTGTGGCATAATATGCTATTTCGAGTTACTTAACGCAAAGTCGCATTGCTGAACGATACGAATCTATCTATTTTCAGATACGCCACTGGCAGAACAACCGGTGTGGTTCTCGACTCCGGAGACGGAGTCACGCACGCTGTGCCGATTTACGAGGGTTTCGCGATGCCCCACAGTATTATGAGGGTCGACATTGCAGGGCGGGACGTGACGAGATATCTCAGGTTGTTGCTGCGCAAGGAGGGCATAAATTTCAAAACGACCGCCGAATTCGAGATCGTGAGAACGATCAAGGAACGCTCTTGCTATCTCGCGAGCAATCCTCAGAAGGAGGAAACAATCGACACGGATAAATTTCAATACACGTTACCCGACGGCAGCTGCCTCGAGGTACGAAAACAGAAATTTCCGAGGGAGGGGATTTATCCCGAAGGCTGCAGACTGGTTAATCGATAATTTTTTTCAGATTGGCCCGGCGAGATTCAGAGCACCCGAAGTTCTCTTTAGACCGGATCTCATCGGCGAGGAATGCGAGGGTCTTCACGAGGTATTAATGTACTCGATCCAAAAGTCGGATTTGGATTTGAGGAAAGTTCTCTTCCAGAATATCGTATTGTCCGGTGGATCTACGCTATTCCGCGTGAGTATAAAAAAAAAAAAAAAAACGGCAATCGTGCTAAGAATATTCGGAACGTCGATGCTTAACGTTTTTAATAATTTCAGGGTTTCGGTGACAGATTACTCGCGGAGATTCGTAAATTGTTACCAAAGGATATTAAAATCAGGGTAGGTTCTCGTATAATTACCGATCGACAGTGTTCGATCTATAGATCGAAAGTTTCGGGAGTATTTTTTTTATTCTCTGTATGTTTTTTTAAACAGATATCGGCACCTCAAGAACGGCTGTACAGCACATGGATCGGTGGCTCGATTCTGGCATCGTTAGACACGTTTAAGAAAATGTGGGTCAACAAACGCGAATATGACGAGGATGGCACCAGGGCGATACATCGCAAAACTTTCTGAGCTGCGCGGTTTCGCGAACAATTGAGATATATCGCATTGATTCTATTGGGAAGCGAATAAAGCTCGGCACAAACACTACCACGTAACAGCGTTTAATGATACAAATACACATAAAAAAACACAAAAAATACACAAACAAAAACAACGCTTTTGTCGCTCCAAAATTTTTACAATTCGTTGCCCAAGCGATTAGGACTCCAAGGGATCGTGGATATGAACGCTCCGTAGAGCGATAAGTCAACGAATACTTTGCAACACTTTCTTTAAACCACCATTCATTACTGGTAATACATGCATACAGAAATATCGTACAAAACAAAAACAAAAACAAAACAAAAAAAAACAATCGAGAGTCCGATATGAGCTCCGTGAATCTCCGATCCCTTAGGAACTCTTGCGTAATGCGCCTCACTCAATCTAGGATTATTAAACAGCTAATAGCACGATGATTAATTTAATGAAAAAAAGCTGTATCGTCTACTTATCTTTTTTGTACTCTCTAATGTGTAACGCGTCGTATTAATTTATAAGGGAATGGTAAGCACCGTAGGGACGTGAGAACATTACGATTTTTCTTTACAATGTATTACGTTCATCTCGGAGCAATATAGAGACAGTTTAAAATGCAGTATATAGTGATTTTGCAAAGTATTTGTAAATATGTATGCTTTCGTAACAATAAATCATCACCAATTCCAATGATGAAATTGCTGTTTTACCTTTAAAAAAATGTCCCTGCATCGTAATTATCGATAATGAATTTCACTCCTCGCCAATTTTTTGAGACCCCGAAGTTATCGAGCCGTTAAAATATTACCGGCATCATTTCCATGGACTAGCGCAATGATCACGGGACATAATAAAACATCGTCGGTTGAATAATAATACACAAAGTATAAACGATCTCGATCTCATAGCCAAACACCAAATACAAAAAAAAAAAATGTAAAATAAGTTCGTGGTGCGATAAGCCAATGAATACTGTGCAATACTTTCTTTGGAACAGCATTCGTCACTGAGAATGCATGCATGCATCACTATCGTACAAACAAACAAAAACGATCGAAGCTCCGTGAATCTCCGATCACTCAATCTAGGATTATTTAACAGCTAAATAGCACGATGATTACTTTAATGAAAAAAAGCTGTATAGTCCACTTATCTTTTTTTTACTCTCTAATGGGTATCGCGTTGTATTCATTTACAAGAAAATTGTAAGCCGCGTAGGCCGGTACGTAAGATAATGACGATTTTCTTTATAATATATTACGTTATAAAGGTAGTTTAAAATGCAGTATACAGTTATTTTGCAAAATATTTGTAAATATGTATGCTTTCGTAACAATGATTCATCACCAATTCCTATAAGGAAATAGCCGTTTTGCCTAAAAAAAAAAATATGTCCCACCATCGTAACTATCGACACTGAATCTCGTTGCAAATTTTTCCAGATCCCTAACTTATCGACCCGTTAAAATAATACCGGCGTCATTCCATCATGGCAGCTCCCATGGACTAGCGCAGTGATCGCGGGTCTGTCTACACAACAAAACATCGTCCGTTGAACAATAATACCCAAAGTATAAACGTCGATCTCGCAGCGAAACACCAAATAAAAAAAATAAAACAAACCAGTTCAGCAAATCTGGATGATAACAGGAAGATAATGATCGCCGCCTCAGATCCGCTGGTAGCGCTATAAACGCGTCTAATTCGATAGATTTTTTATCGTACCGAATTGTCAGCTTGTCAAAATTGTTCTATCGTATTTCAGGAGTATAGCCCGGGTGGTCGTGAGACATACACGCGGCATCCCGGATCGGTGATACATCACCAGACGGCTGGGTACCAAACCGTAACCGGGGACAGCGTGCTGCTGCAGAAGTTCAGTCAAGTCAACATATCCGAGAAATCTCCTGTAAGTATCGTTCGTACATCGTGTCCAGCAGTCCTTTAAGTCCCGGAAGTCCTGGATCTGTCCTTGAATTTTGCCTGTCCTTAAAAATCGTGGAATGTCCTTGAATTTTTTTTTTTTTTCAGCGCAAATTTGAGCTTGTTTCAAAATGTATGTTACTAGCGACAATCCTAAACAAATTTGTATCTATACTCTCTATACTTTCTATAAACGCTATCTATCTATAAAATGTGTATATAAAACACTGTGCTTGATATTTTTTTTCCATACAAATTTGACATTGTTCCAAAATATGTATTACTAGCGACGATCCTAAAAAAATGTGTATACATTCACGCATACTGAGTGATTTTTTTCGGAGCCTAATCCAACGAAAACGAAAACTGTTATCAACCTAAATGTTATTTTGTATATCGTACATGATATGCATTTTTTAAATGAAAAAAAAAATGTCCTAGCACAATCTGGAAATGTCCTGGAAATAGTCCTTGAATATCCGTGAATTCAGTACCGACTTTTTATTAGACTCCATATCATAGACTCCTAATCGAGCAATCTATTTACTGGCTATAATATGCTCTTTTATACAATTGTTCAAAGAAAGAGTTCTGGCTGGTACGAGACAACGAAACATGCGGAGAGGAAGAACTCTACTGCTCGGGGAAGGTCGCCGTACATTCCAGAGGCACGCAGTTCACAAGGGTACTTCAAACCGCCTATACCTGCGAGACGGACATCAAGCACGCTCTGTGGTGTACCTTCTGCACTATGACCCCCGATCAGATGACAAAAGCCAAGGAGACAGAGGATAACGAGAAAGTCGGAAATTCAATAGAATGTATATGTCTTCTAGACTGTTACACTCTGAGAGTATTCACGGAAAGTGGAGAGGATTATGTATCCAGCTTGCAGTTTCAGGTAAAAAATTATCATCCTGAAGATATTTGCATGAGACTACATTTCATCAAGTTGTAAAGGCTGTGTTTTTCATTGCACAAACTTCACTTAGAGAATAAAATTCTACAAGTGAACAATTTTTTTTCTTCCTAAAGTAGAGCGTTCACAGAACTTGTCAAAGACGAAATTTGTTATCATGCAAATATTTTCAGGATTATAAAATTATCATCCTGAACATATCCGCATGAAACTAAATTTCATCAAGTTATAACAGTTATGTTTGGTGTCGCACAAAACTTCGCGCGAGGAAATTCATTTGAGAAGTAAATTTCCTAAAGCTGTGCATTCACAGAGACTTGCCAAAGATGAAATTTGACGTTATGCAGATACACTCGGAGTCTTAAAAAAATTTGGTATAAAGAGCAGTTAAGTCAATATTTGTAAAGAGACGAGATATCGATGAGATACATTGCTTACAGATCTCGGCTGTGTGGGCGACAAAGTACGGAATCCTACTGGAAAAATCTCAAGTGCCCACACCTGTGTCCAGGTACGCTTCTCTGGAGGCGAGCCGATGGGCCGCCCAGAACGAGAGCAGTTTACCGGTGGCTTTCTCCCTGATGCACCCGCTGGATGAGATATGCCCTCTGCTAATAAAACACGGTAAAGTTTGAACCGAACGATCATCACCGAATCTCGTGCCAATTTAACACCGTCCCGTATTTTATGCAGGCAGCGTCGCGTATATGTGCGACTCTAATCAGCAAATCGTCTTCACGAGCTCGGAGCCATCCCTGGCTGTAGTTTACGACACGAAAACGGGTTTGCATTCCGTGTACAAGATACGAAAAGCCTCGGTCGAAGAGCGCCAGATTGTCTGCGGCAGTAGCGACACGACCTCCAGTGTATTCAACAATTCGATAAGCGCATCGCCCCTTCACATCGGTGGCAACGCTTCGGCGAACAAGAGTTGCAGCAACAAACCATTGAGTCTTTTCGGTGAGTCAAACGATTCTCCTTCGGTACCATTAATTTACCTTTATGGAACTTGGCCGAGCGGCATAAATCCAAGAAAAAAGGAGATAGAAGAAAGAAGAAGAATTTACTTTTCGTGCGATCAATTCAAGCGCGCCGATATTCAATTCAATTTATTCAATATAAATGTGCCCGTGCCTATCACGCCAGTGCGGCGATAAACTATTAAAAATGTTAAATAAAAGAATGATAAAGAAATAATAACAGAAATAAGATTAAAAAAAAATATATATATATGATAATGAAAAACAAAAACAAAATCGGTTGACCGGTTGATCGGTTGACGATATTTATTTTCAGGCGTGCCGAATCCTCAACTGAGCGGAATGAGCATGGGACTGGGAATAGGGATGCCGAATAGTCCGTTTGGCTCACGAGGAACGTCCTACACGACTTCTTGCTCGGGTGGCGGGCCATCCCCGTCCCAGCAGCAACAGCACAATCAGCATTCGCGTTCTCAGAGCCCGATGGCAACGATCTCGCGTTGCCAGTCACCGACGCACTCGGCTTTCTCGCCTCTCATCGCTGCCTCGATTGGCACGAGCATACATCAGACCCGACTTCACCACACGGTGATGACCGGAATACTGGGACAGTCGCTGAACAGTCCAAGCAGCTGCAACAGCTTTCAGTTTCAAGATCTCCCGGCCACCTCGAGCAAGCCGTTGTATCCGGAGATATGCCTCGATCACGTATGGACGGAGAACACCGGTGTGCCAAAGCAAGTAGCGAGTTTCGTCAGAGACTTTATTTCGCGCCGTGCGAAAACGAAAGTTCTCGAAACCCTTTTCACACCCATTTTTCCTCCTCAATTTCTCATTTTCACATCTTGTTGAATAAAATTTTGTACGATACTCACGCAAAAACTTTGCCTTGCGGTAATCATTGCGAATAATCACTTCGCATAAGTTTCAGAGAAACGAGAGGGAATTGCAAACACGTCTGGATGGTATAAAAACCTGAAAGAAATCAAGCATGTTTAAG
Source organism: Amblyjoppa proteus (assembly GCA_963922035.1). Taxonomy (NCBI): domain Eukaryota; kingdom Metazoa; phylum Arthropoda; class Insecta; order Hymenoptera; family Ichneumonidae; genus Amblyjoppa; species Amblyjoppa proteus. The sequence continues at coordinate 16,425,122 of OY998230.1, forward strand.
GTGCTGAAAAGATTAAATTGGCATAATAGTGAAAAATAAAATTGTTCAACAAATCTCTTGGAACCTTAACTTTTTTAAATGAAAATGATACGTTCATTTTTCTCAATACGTATGAATTTTTTCAGATTTTTAAATTCACTGAGTTTTTTTTTATATGGGAAAAATGTATGGAAAGTCACAAAATTCAAAGTGAATTAAAAAACCTGAAAAAATTTGTACGTATTCAGAATAAATGAACGAATCATTTTCATTAAAAAAAAGTTAGGTTTCCAGGAGATTTGTTGGACAATTTTATTTTTAATCAATTTATTAATACAATTTTGGAATTATTATTATGCCAAATTAATCTTTTCAGCACCTTTCATATGCTTGATTTTTTCAGATGTTTACACCATCGAGAAGTGTTTGCAATTCCCTCTAATTTCTCTGAAACTTATGCGAAGTGAACATTATTCATGGTGCAAATTCACACTCGTCAGAAAATGTTTTATCGCACTAGTACCGTAAATTACAATTTTTACGTTCCCTACCGTTCTCATCGCTTCCCAATCCGAATTCCCTTTCAGGTCGTATCTCCGTACCGACAATGTCCTGTGTCTCGATCTCCTATGGACCGTTAACGGAAAGTAAGCTTCCACGCAATCTTCGCGAAACTAACGATAACGCTCTCGATTATTTTTTTGCAGGGAGGTCGTTTCCGGTCGGGCGTCGAAGGTTTTGCTGACTTCGGATCTCGTGGGTCAAGGCTACCTGGGATACCTCGTGCCGAGCAGGTCGCAACTCTTTCTTGTGAGACTCGAGAAGACCAACAAGCAGCAGCAAATTATATTTGGAATGGTAACGAGTATCGTCGCGAAGGACGCCGTCAGTCTCCCGGTTAGCAGAAGTGATTTTCTACTCCAGCCATTTATTGTCTATCCGAATGTCGATAAAAAAAGATTTAAAAAAATATATGTTTTGCAGACATTGAACATGATAGCTACTCTGGATTTGTCGAACGGGGTAACGCTTTACTCGGGCGTGACTTGCGTCGGTAAAGTCCACATAACGAGTATCTTGCCGAACATCGGTGGATGCAATTACTTCGTCAACAATCTTGGTCAGAAATTGAGCTCTCCGTTTCCGCGTAGAAGCTCACTGATCTCGCAAAACGTCGCCTCGCACGAGGCGAAGTTCGAGGAGGCTTTGCATCTGCTGAGTCCCGTTGGAGGAACCTGCGGCAGGCCGCCAATGCTGTTGGAAAACTCTCTGCTCGACGCGGCTCTTCTGGCGCTGAAGGACGCGGTCGGAAATAAGATTACGCTGGAGTACGGCAACAAAGCTTACTACAGAGTCGCCCTACCGGCCTCGAGTACATCGCCTCTGGGTTGGTATCGATTTTTTATTCGAGATGACGATTTATAAAAAAAAAATGTTAATGCCGCTTTATTGCGATTTTTTAAAACACAGTGACAAAATGCCTGAAGGCTCTTCGGAGCGTGCTCCAGCGGGACCTCGCGATGCAGCTGCTAGTAAAGTGGTACGGCGCTAGAAACGCTCCGGGGCCTCAAGATTTCTCGCCAAGCCAAGAGTGGCACTTGTTTCTCATAGTTCTCTTAACTCTGCTGGGCTACGACGTCGACAAGCTTCATCTCATCCAGAGAAACGAGAACGATCACCAGACCGAGCGAAACAGTCCAATAGTCGTGCCGAAGAAGCAGAAGACCAACGACTCTGGAACTCACGAGGACTGGCTCTACCTCCTGGAATCGTCGGAGCATAAAAACTCCAGTGCCTATATCGCCGATATATTGCACATGACGAAATGCACGAACGCCCGAAGGGGCGAGGGTATCGCGAGTTCGAAGGTCGCGGGTTCGACAAACGTCGGAAAAATCAGCACACAGGCGATTCTCTTTCCCTATCTGCCGCTCGTTCTCTTCTCGCTGCATCTTCTCTACGAGGAACTCAAGCTCAACTGTGTAATGTCCGAGAGTCTCCCGCTGCTCGGTCAGCTCCTTCATCAATTGAGCACCGATCTGAAATTCGACTTCTACTCGCACCACTATTTCTTCGACTTCCCGAAGCTCTGCCGCAACGACGGTTTCACCTCGCAGTTCACGATTGCGGATCTCCAGAAAATCACAGCCCCGAATTACATGCCATCAAGGCCTCCGAGTATCTTCGAGACTCTTTACGGTCTCTTGAACGGCCTGGAGGTCGTGCCGTATCCGCACTTGAGCAGGGTAAATCCGCACACGAAGAGCATAGTCCAGCTCGTGGCGTTGATCGCCCACGTGGGAAAGGCTGACACGGTCGAGATAGACAGATTCACGAAATTGATCGTACCGGCCGGAAGTCGAGTGGACTATCAGGAAACGGGCTTCAGACACGACAGGGACGTTCCGAGCAAGGTCGAACGCCCGGTGGTCGATCGAATCGTCTTGCTCTATCACGAAATGGGCTTGACGAAGAAGGACCTCGAAACTCTTCCGCCGGGTGTGGCGCTGATACTCAAGGACGTGATGCACAAGTGTCGAGAACGTCCGCCCTCCGACTGGCCCACCGAGACCTACGAGCTCATAGATCGTCAGGATTTGGCGGCCCTTGAGAAACACTCGAGAACTCTGAAATCCGAGCACAGTTCGGAAACAAGCGGACAGAATTATCCAGCGAGAGATCCCGAACAGGACGACGGAATGGAGTTTGACGATTCCATACTGAAACTGAGGTTCAACAAGGATCACAGAGTCGCCGAATTGCGGAGGCTTCTCAATTCCTCGAAGCCAGTGCGAATAACCATTGTTCAGCGTCCGGACGTCAGCGATCACGAGTTCATCGAGGAACAGGAGCGTCACTTGCACGCATTGTGCACGAGAACGATGGCGCTGCCTGTGGCCCGAGGAATGTTCACCCTGCGAACATCGACGCCGATCATAACGGAACAATTGCCGATTCCGCGACTCTGCCTAACGGGAAAAGCGCCGCCGCGCGGCACGACCGTTGAATTGGCGCACATCGACGTTCCACCGAACATGAATCTTTGGCCTCTGTTTCACAACGGCGTGGCGGCGGGACTTCGAATACACCCCGATGCATCGAACATCGATTCGACCTGGATAGTCTACAACAAGCAGCAACAGGGTGAATTCGGTATCGAGCACTCGGGTTTCCTGATGGCTCTCGGTCTGAACGGTCATCTTAAAAATCTCGCGCCCTTCAGCATGTACGAGTACCTCGTTGAGTGTCACGAGGCGACGAACGTTGGTCTCCTTCTCGGATTGTCGGCGACGCACCGAGCCACGATGGACGTCTCGATGACGAAACTCCTCTCGTTGCACGTCGAGACTCTTCTACCGCCTACCAGCATAGAATTGAATGTCCAGCAGAACGTTCAAGTCGCCGCTCTCATGGGTGTCGGTCTGGTTTATCAGGGAACTGCTCACAGACACATATCGCACGCCCTTCTTTCCGAAATTGGTGAGTCGCAAAAATCGGCATGTGGGATGGATCTGCACTCAACCGGTGTAGGCCGGCTCTTGATGTCGATTGTGTAGTACTTTTTTGCCGAACTGAGGGGCTGCGGAAGACAACACGCGATAAACGAATCTGTCTACCCACTCGCGCGAGACTGACTGATAGCGACTTTTTTCCATCAGGTAGACCTCCGGGACCGGAAATGAAGAACTGCGTCGATCGAGAATCGTACTCTCTCGCTGCGGGAATGGCTCTGGGCCTGGTGGTACTGGGACGGGGTGGCGGCGCCGATTTGGCGAGCATACCGGACACCCTGCATTACTATATGGTCGGCGGACACGTCAGGCCCTTTACCGGAGCGCAGAAAGAAAAATATAAATCACCGAGGTGATTATTAACGCACTTGCCGCAACAAGCTCGAAATTAACAACCAAAGTTACGAGTGTTTACAATTTCTATTGCAGTTATCAAATTCGCGAGGGTGATTCGATAAACATAGACGTCACCAGTCCCGGTGCGACGATCGCTCTGGGACTGATGTACTTCAACACCGGCAATCGTGCGGTAGCCGACTGGATGCGCGCACCGGGGACACAATTTCTGCTCGACTTCGTCAGGCCGGATTTGCTCCTGCTGCGAATACTCGCGAGATCTCTCATTCTGTGGGAGGAGATCGAGCCGACGACCCTCTGGGTGTCGAATCACGTTCCCGATATAGTTTACAAGTATCGACTCCAAAAACCCACACCCGAGATCACCCAGAGTGTAGATCTTGAAACTATGAAGTGAGCTTAACCGAGTAAACGGACTGAATGTTTTCGCAGCCGTTAGAACGAATAACAATTTACTTGATTTTTTTTTCCGTTCAGCCAAGCATACTGCAACATCATTGCCGGGGCTTGTATGGCACTGGGACTCAGGTACGCGGGAACCGCCAACGAGAATGCCTTTAAAACCCTCTACAATTATGCCCAGATGTTTACCGCTCTGTCGCACAAGTCCATCGGCGAATTGGCAGGAAAGTCAACGATCGAAACGTGCCTTAACGTTATTCTACTCTCGACCGCGGTCGTCATGGCCGGAACGGGCGATCTGGAGGTAAGCTCGAGCGCCATTGATAGCCGTGTACCATGGCTCACACGATTTTCCTTCTTTATTTATCGCAGATCATGAGAATATGTCGACGAGTGAGGACGCGCGTCGGCCTGGCCAGCAACGTCGTTACTTACGGTTCCCATCTTGCGACGCACATGGCACTGGGATTGCTCTTTCTCGGTGGTGGCAGATACACTCTCTCAAACAGTCCGAGCGCGGTCGCGGCTCTGATCATCGCGCTGTTTCCGAAATTTCCTACGCATAGCAACGACAACAGGTATAATAGGTCTGGTAGGAGACTCGACGAAAAATCATAGAGATCCTATATTAGTAATTTGCGATAGAAGTGCGGTAAAGCGAACTTTTTACTCACTTCGCAGTTCGCGAATGATCATCGCTACACCGCACTGGTATTGCATAATATTTTCTGTAACGAATGCAGGAGAAGTGCTACTCCGTGCCTGCTGATTATGGCGCTGAACAATCAGCGTGCGCAAAGTACGAGAAACGTGCGTAAAGTATGAGACTCGTGGTTAAAGTACAAAGCGCGTGCAATAAAGCAAAAAGTATTTATTTGGCCACTCTCGACAGGCGCGAAAAGTAGCGCTTTTCGTGCACGAGTTACATGAAGTATTTTTTATTTATTTTTCCAGATATCATCTTCAAGCGCTGCGACACTTGTACGTTCTCGCTGCGGAACCCCGGCTAATCCTACCTAGAGACATAGACACCAAACACAATTGTTACGCGACTGTTCATCTCACGTTCAAGTCGTACAGACTGGCGAACGGCCAGGAAGCTGTTCTCAAAGCGCCCTGTTTGCTTCCCCAACTCGACAGCCTCGACAAGGTCGAATTGAAAGACGACAGATACTGGGAAATTGTCTTCGAGAGAGAACACAATTGGCAGCAGCTTGAGGGCATGCTCGAAAAATGCGGCTCGCTGAGCGTAAAGCAAAGAGCCGGCTGTCTCTCCTACCTCGAAGATCCACACGTAATTATCGAGCACCTCGCATATTATTGACAATATTTTGTTCACCGAGTCTATAATAATCGAAACTTTACTCCTTGAAGGGATTCAGGAGCCTGCTCGCTCAAACTTTGACGACCGGCAACGTGCTCACTTGGGCTGCAAGACCCGAGCACGTAACGTCGTTTACGAACGACAAAACCGTCCTAAACATCGTGAAGTATTTCTTGAACCGATCCACGTGCGAAAAGTTCAAGTACGAGACTACGAGGGACGGGCTATTTTCCAGTAGCCACAGTAAAGCGAGTTCGGGCTACATGTCGAAGAGCTTCAACGACTCGTCGGAGAAAGCCTCGAGGTCGTATGACAGCGAAAGAATGGATATCGGCGAGAGCAGCTCGCCGGCGAAGATCGGTCAGAGTTTGACAAACGTCCAGCGGGACGTTAGAAAAGTGTCCAATTCGGAGAAACAATTTTTGCAGACACTCGCTATAATTGTATACGAGTGTGTGATAAAGGACAAAATAAGTTTGCTGCCGTTGTGGGTGAACATGTACAAGAGCGTCGAGACTATCGAGAGGCGACCGACCGGATATGTCGTGTGGCAGATCAAGCTCGTATCGTCGCGAGTGCTGCAGAGAAATAATCTGGAGGAAGCCAACGCTTTGCTCAGCGTCGAGAGCGTTCTCGCGATCAAGCAAAGAGCCGACTTCATAATGACCACGTGGGAGGAAGGTAAGAAAGGCTTTTCGACGAGCTACGCGCCACAAACAAGGTTTGGACGTTTTAGTAAACGCTTCTCGTACGCAAATTAAAACATCAACTTTTTTTCAGATAGTACTTGCGGTATAGTCGCGCCAAATGTGAGTTTCAGAGAAAATTTTGAACACTTCTCGATGGGATAAAAATCTGAAAAAAAATCAAGTGTATGGGAAGTGCTGCAAAGATTGTTTTTGTGAAATAATAATTCCAATTTGTCATTAACAAATTGAAGATAACTAATCATTCAACAAATTACCCGGCAACTTAACTATTTTCCTTCATAAAAATAATTCGTTTACTTTTCTGAATACGCATGAAATTTTTCAGCATTTTCAAAGACTGCAAAAAATTAAAAAAAAAAAATTCATACGTATTCAGAAAAATAATTTTTATTTCCACTTTTTTAATGACAAGTTGGAATTATTATTTCACAAAAACAATCTTTGCAGCACCTCCCATACACTTGATTTTTTTCAGATTTTTATCCCATCGAGAAGTGTTCGAAATTTGCTCTGAAACTCACGTTTGGCGAGACTCTACCGCAAGTACTACCTTAATAATAAGAAAATTGTACTTGTGAGCGAGAAAAGTTTGTGAGATGTACAAACCTTTTTTTTCCTTATCTCTGTGTAATAAACGACAATTTCCTTGCAATTAATATTTGTTATTCTTTGTCCTACAGAACTGAAGCCTCTGATAAGAAGTTACTTGAGGAATGGCGTTGTCAGGGCCGATCCCGATACTCTAGCGAAATTCAGCGCTTACTGCACATTCCACGATATTCCGTGTTATCAACGTTACAACGAGACGGCAAGTAAGTGCAGAGACGAAAGATATTTCCAATGGAATAAGATGAACACCCGTATTGTCGTTTCGTTTCAGTCAATCCATTCGTAAAAAAAAATCAAGCATCCCAAGACGCACCGGACGCGACGTTATACAAGTTACACAAGATAATGAACTGTCTGTGAGAGGCATGAACTACGAAGTTAGAACGAATGATCTGTGAGGAATGAGGGAAATTGTTACCGGCACTAGAAAACACAACCGTGTTACTCCCATCGATCGAATGCGACCAATTTTTATTAGAAAATTATATTACTCAAAGAATATAATCGTGAATACCGGAAGCGCTGTTTCCAGTATCGATTTCCGCCTCGCATTCTCCCTGTACATAACTTAATTACCCTGCCACTCCAGTACGATGTATCGATAAATATGTAATATAATATTTTTCAAAAACGTCTGGCGACTTTGTTCAATTGTCTCAGGGAAGCTCTCAACGAAGAGTCTTCTTCTTCGATATAAGGCCTCCTCGTGTATGGTCGGCTTGCCAGTTAGGGTATTTATTCTATTGTCGATTATCGCATCGGCAAAGGTGTAGCCCGACGAATAAGAGGGAAACTATTTTCGGCGCAAACACAGCCGTGTTACTCCGATCGCCGGTAACTATCGATCTAATGCAAGCAATTTTTTTTTTTTTTAATTTATGTATCACGTAAAGAATATAATCGTGACTAACGGAAGTGATGTTTCCAGTATCGATCTCGCATTCGAGCAGACTCCGTGTACACAACTTTCGCCTGCTACTTCAGTACGATGTATTGATAAATCTGTGATATAATATTTTTCACAAAAATGTCTCGCGACTTCGTTTGATGATCTACACAGGAAAGCTCTAAACGAAGAGTCTTCTTCGACAGAAAGCCTCTCTGTGTATAATGGGCTTGCCGGTTACGGTATTCTCGATTATCATACTGACGTTATTCTCTATTATCACACCAATGGTATTCTCGATTATCATGACAAAGGCTTTTGATCGAATGTCAGCAGTTTTTATTAACAAAATATATAACAAAGAATATAATCGTGAATACTGAAAGTGTGGTTTCCAGTATTCGACCTTCGTCTCGCATTCGCACGGACTTACTGTACATAACTTTTGTTTGTCGCTCCAGTACGATGTATCGATAAATGTGTAATATAATATTTTTACAAAAATGTCTCGCTACTTTCTTCAATGATTTACCTAGGGAAGATCGAGACGAAGAGTCTTCTGTGATAGGCCTCCGCGTGTACAATGGGCTTACCGTTTACGGTATTTATTTCATTCTTGATTATCGCACCAACAAAGGCTTTTGATCGAATTTCAGCAATTTGTATTTAAAAAATAAGTAACAAAGAACACAATCGTGAATACTGAAAGTGCTGTTTCCAGTACTTGATCTTTGCCTCACATTCACATGGACACCCCTGAACACAACTTTTGCCTGCCGCTCCAGTACGAATTTTCAATAAATGTGTAATATTATATTTTACAAAAGAGATCCATCGACTTTTTTTTACTGACTTACACAAGGAAGCTCTAAACGAAGGGTTTTATCCTTCGATGGAAGGCCTCAGTGTGTACAATGGGCTTATCAGTTACGGTATTTATCCCATTATCGATTATTGCACTGACAAAAGCGTTTGATCGAATGTCAGCAATATTTAATTAAAAAAAATATACAACAAAGTATATAATCGTGAATACTGAAAATGCTGTTTCCAGTATCCACCTTTGCCTCCCGTTTGCATGGACTCCCTGTACGTAACTTTTGCCTGCCACTCCAGTACGATGTATCGACAAATGTAATAGAATATTTTTCAAAAAAAGATCTTACGATTTTGTTTAATGATCTGAACAGAAAGGCTCTAAACGAAGAGTCTTCTCCTTCGATAGAAGGCCTCCTCGTGTATGATGGGCTTGCCGGTCACGGTATTTATCGCATTGTCGATTATCGCACCGACGAAGGTATAGCAATAGACGCAGCCGACAAGAATACCTCCGAGATGCCCGACGAACGAGGCGTTCGGCACGAGCAAGTGAATCAAAACTAATTCTGCCCATACGGCTAACTTGCTGGGTACCCTGAAACCTCCTACGTTGTGCAACCGGTCGCTCTCCTCGCAGATGACTATGACTTTCAGTGCGAAGAGCACAGCGGAAAATCCAATGGCGCACGTTGTGTAATAAGCCCAGTCTCCTGTGATCTGCAAAAGCGCGTACGAAATGGCGACGTACATGGCACTGCAACCGGCCGAAATAAGTCCCACTAGTACAGCAAAGTTTGCCGTTCCGTACATGGGCTCCAGATAAGATCCCTTCAGTATGAACGATATCATGTTGTAGTACAGATGCATGTCCGAACCGTGCTCAAAGTTCGACACTACGAAGGACCTCCAGTCTTTGTACTTTATTATCTTCAGAGCTGATATGCAAACATCCTCGGAGTTCCATGGAACTTGTACGATTCCGGTGAACAGCAACGCCTGTTAAATTTTTTCAATATACCTTATCGAAAAACTGCGAGATTCTAAATAATACTTTTGGGGTATCGTTTCAAGCGTTTAAGACGCAGGCAAACAGAGCGATTCTAAGATACGTAATAGAAACTACAAAGTAACCTCGGCAATATGATTAGGTTTTTCATTAAGTTTTTCATTAGGCTTTCCTAATGTCTTTCTTTTATAATTAGTTCTTTCCCTTATATTTATATAAATTTGATGTTTGTATATTCAAATTTATGATTTGTGTTTTTGGTCCAGAACTTTGAGTTCTGTATAAAGGAGTCACTCCGTCAATTAAATTAAATTAAATTAAGCAAAATACAAAATTCTATGGGGTGTCTAAATTTTTTGTTGTTATCCAGGTTAACCAAGTACGATACCTGTCCTATCACTCCGAGGAGAGTTGCCGGTGGAATTTTATCGATGCCATAATTCATAGCTTGCATACCCAGCAAGTACAAGCCGTACTGCATACCCTGTTGCCTTCTCTGTACGGGTCTCATTTTTTTTTATCACGACTTTCGACACGGAATTACCGACTAGTCGATCTTCTCGTCAAGGGAAGTTTGTGCTCTTTGTGCTGTCAAGTGAGAAGCACGAATATCGACGGAATATCTTGATACGATCTACGTTTCTCTACTGCTCTCTCAGCACTGACTTGAAATTTTTTAACGAACATCGGTTCTCCCTCTGATGCTTCGGCTTACCTACGCGACTCGCGAAATTTCCAGATATTTCACATCCTGTGTTTATTACGTGAGCCGCGCGGACCACGTGGTACGTGCCGAATGGCCAATGCGTGTAACACGAGACGTTCTTTCGAATAAAAAAAAAAAACATTTGCAAAGGGAAGACGCGTGGGCTGCTTGGTGTATGTTAATCACTAATCGGGCTGATAAGCGGTGATTAACCCTTTATAAGTCACACCGCCCAAATCATACCGAAACAGGAATTACGGACGCGGAGTGGGGGCAACGTGTTGCTACGGTAGGGCCTAAGAGTGGGGTTAACGGTGCGACTTATAAAGTGTAGAGATTATTGCTTCAAATAATAATAAAACTCGAAACTTCGACATTTCGATATAAAATATCGTTACTCGTCAACTATTGTCATAAGCGCTTGGGCATGCACTTGAATTTTTGTCTAAAACGTCCAAGAAGTGAAGAAAATGGAATATCACAGATTCTCGCGAAAACCGCGATCGCCGCTAACAATTTTAATCGAATTTATTTTGTACGATATAAAATATTCTGGATCTCACATAACGAGAGCGCACTTCGATTGTCTGTAATTCTCCGAATATTTCAAAGTCGTTACCAAGCCTATTTACACAAAAGAAATCCATGTGAAGTGTATTCTACGTTTACGTTCACTACTCACTTGTGACAAGTGATCAGGAACTGATAAAAAGCGCATGAATGTGGTAAGACACGATGTGGAGCCAGCGGTGGGCCAATTGTAAATTACGTTCACGTTTTTTTGCAAACTGTACTATTCGTTTTTCTTAATTCGTTGTACGTCGTTGATGAAAATTCGACTGCACATTGAAGCATTTATGTCAATATTACAGTCGTACACGATTTGAAGCATTATGCGTAGCATATTAATAATTCTAAATAAAAACAAAGAAATCAACTGGTTCCGTCGGTAAAAACGGTAAGTGAGGAGTTAAAAACGGGTCCAGCATCTTCTTAAGGTGAAGTGCAACTACTCGGTCGGTAATAAAAACTGTTTCCCAAATTTCTCTAAGACGCTTAATTTTCAGGGAAAAATACGAGAACGGCCAACTAGACGCAGTAATTCTGCAGTTGTCTGTTCGCATAATTTTCTCAAGAAATAAACGACTTGGGAGATTTTTGGGAAGCCAAATTGCAGCTATCTCTCTCGCACTCATGGCGGTTACACGCCACCTTAAAGCGAAATGAAACACATTCTCTCTCTCTCTCTCTCTCACAAGTCCTGGGCTGTCACGTGACCTTCACTTCACCTCAACAGTTGAAGAGTCCTTATACTTTACACTTATACTTATACTTTATATTATGCTGAATATAGCACTAAACCGAGTACTCACGTTCGGGAGCTCTTCAGCTTGTCCGTAGATTCCTCAAAATATTCCGCGACGCTGCCTTTACAAATGATAATGGCGGATTGATGAATAATTGGTGAAGTCACATGGAACGTTATCTGTAACACAGGATATGCGGGTTAAGGAATAACGGCTCTGAAATAAAGTCACCGATCCTCATTTTCGGTGCATATTTCAATATCATGTAGCCAAGATTTGAGGCTACATGCATTGGATCGTTCCACCTATTCATAGAAGGGTAAAAAGTAAAAAATATTGTTTGCGTACTATCACAACAGCTCCGGAATTGACCATCCTTCAATTTCTCCGTCAATAATCGATGCCACGAACCCGATCAGACACGATATTCGCGAGTAAACACGGAGACAGTGAGAGCAACGCGTTCAGTGTACGCTATTTCTTTTCGAAAACTAGTTGCACGACGTGCCGCGGTAGGAACGGGGGGCAGCACCTGCAGGCGTCCATGTGTGGTGTCGTTGCGTTTATTTTTTGCACAAAGAAGTTTATCCTTCGCAATGTGTCGAGTGAGCCGAACGAATGAAAAGTGACAATTGATGAAATGAAAATATTCAGGCTTATTTGTTCGGTCAGCAATCGATGCCGGAAATACGATCGAGTAGAATATTCGCGAGCGAACACGGAGAAAGAGCGAAACGCGTCCGGCGCACGCGCTTCCTTTTCGAAAACTGGCATGACGTGCCGGAAGGGAAACAGCCCAGGTAGCACAACAAAATGAGTTATCAAAAAGTGGTCTTCATGGATTTTGCATATGGCCGTCTGGAAGGTATACGAAAGTTACCATTTGTCCAAAAAGTTAACTTTTGAACGTAGGATAGGCAATAGTTACCATCCGGATGGACATATGTAACTTATTTAGATCACTTTTCATACCAGATGTCTTTTTTGCTACCTGAGAGACGGCAGCACTGTCGGGCGTCCATGCGCGGAGCGTCGTTATTTTCTGCACAGGACAAAGAAGTTTATCCTTTGCACCGTTCGAGTTACTCAACGAATGAATCAAGACAATGGAAATGACAATATTTACAATTCGCACTAATACAAGTTACTGTACATTCAAGCTTGATTCTTCCGTCAGCAATCGATGCCGAAAACCCGATCGAGCAGAATATTCGCGAGCAAACACGCAAAAAGAGCGAACCGCATCCGACGCGCGTGCTTCCGTTTCGGAAACTGATTGCACGCCGTGCCGGGAGGAGAACGGGCGGCAGTAGTGTCGGGCGTTCGTGCGCGGAGCCTCGTTGGGTTAATTTTTTTGCACAAACATATTTAGTGTGTCCCAACGAATAAAACGAGATAATTGAAATGAAAATATATTTACAGTCCACGCTCATAGAAGTCGCGTTGCATTAAAGTTTGTTTGTACAGTTAGTAATCAATGCCGGAAATCGAGTGAAATATTCACGAGCAAACGCTAAGAGCGAAATGGGTCCGGCCGCGTGCTTCCTTTTGGAAAGCTAGTTGCACGGCCTGACGGGCGGAGAACCGTGGAGGGGGAACGGGCGGGATCGCGCGGCAGTACTGCGGAGTCGCACGAGCACAAAGCGTCGTTGTGTTTATTTTTTTTTTTTTGCAGAAGCAAAGAAGTTTACTCCTCGCGCTGTTTGAGGAACCGAACGAATGAAACGAGACAATTGAAGTAGAAAGGGCAGTACGAATAATCTCTTACATTAAAGTTTGTTTCGTCAGTGCGGTTTGACGAGAAAAGGTGAGACGCGATTGTGACGATATCTAATGTTTTGGCTCGTTCGTCAGTGCGGTTTGACGAGTAATCGCGAGGGACGGTCGCTCTCGGCGTCTCCGATGTTTTGGCTCGTTCGCCGTGAGTACAAAGCATGCCGGACCCGACGTTTATAAAATAAGCCATTCCGGACCCGACGTTTATAAAATATAGCAAAATCGAACTTATGTTTTTTTTTTTTTGTAAACGAATCTTTTATTATCGTAACGATCTCTTCCAGGATCGTTTAGTCGTGGTATAAAACATTGCGCTCTCCAATGATTTACATTCCTCCATCTGCGATTCAGCACGTCGATAGATAGACTTACAATATTTACAATGGAATTACAGGCACTAAATGCTAATAATACGAGACTGCCGAATCGCAATGTGGCTCTCCACACAATATAGAAGACGTACAATTGTAACATAACAGTTAAATATTTATCGTTCACAATGAACTACCAATCAAGTATTATCAATATGACATACGAAACTGTGAATTTTCAACTCACATAATTAATTAGCATTCCGCAATAGTCTCAAGAATTTATCACAAAAAAGAAAGATCGTCGCGCTTTCGGGCTTGCGTCGACGACCCATTAAGACATTATTCAAAAGAAAAAAAAAAAAAACAAAAAAAAAAAATCAATAATTTTTCTTATCTCGTTCTCTCGATTGTTCGCTCGATAGCTCCGCGTTATCGAGCGGCAAATATTAATTAAGCCGCACACGTAACGGGCTCGCCTCGACGCGCTATTTATCACACATACACAGTTAGCGATTAAAGTTTCGATGGGATGACGATCGTTGAACGCGATTAACAGGAATTATTTACATGGCGTGTGCGGTTGATGGATGAATCGTCGCGATGCGAAACTCCCTAGCGTTGCCTCTCCGTAGACAACACTGTGTGAATCTACAAATCTATTTGAACGCCCCTCCCCCCCCCCCCCCTACTAACATAAAATTATTCAACGTTAATGACAAAAAAATAAATAAGGGTGATCGATATTAAATCTAAGTGTGAAGCAATATTCTTGGTCGGTCAATGTGGCCTCTCGCATTTATCTCGGTCCACTCCTGAAACCCTCTGTAGTTCTCCTCTTCACCGACCAATCGTCAATCTCTCGCGCTTCTTCCCCGTCGCATTTGCCAATCTCGGGAGAAATCGCTTTAAATAGTTTTTTTTTTTCTTCTTCTTTCTTCGTTTCTCGCCTCCGTTCTTCGCTTCTAGTAGAAGCGAACGGACCGAGCCTCGCTCGACAATTCGGACATCCGGTGGTCCCGAAAGAGAGGATTTCCACCGCGATAGTGAGAACTCTTGGTCGTCGCGATCAGAGCGGGTCGCTGTGCCGTCTTGTTGTGAATGTAAATACCGCGTTTGTTGCCGGTCGCTGAGTAGGTCGGCTTTTTGTAGAAAAATCTTTCGCTCCTCGCCTCGATCTCGGCGACCGACGGTATCCTCGAATACTTCAGCTCGTCGACGTCCTCGTCCCGGGGCAGAGGTCGCTCGGCGTCTTCGGGCACGGGACGGCCGTCCGGAAATACGCGAATCACCATCGGTCCTACCAAATAGGGACCGGAGTGCTCCGACGGTCGAAGATAGTCGTTGACCGGCGCGGTTTCCTCACCGAGGCCATTGTGATCGCTTCCACTGGCGGCTGGAACAGAAATTAAAAGCCACACGTTAGACATTCCGTCTGTCGGTCACGCGAATCGAACAATAGGTCTGCTCGAGTCGATGAGAGCGGCGCGCAAGCGAAGCGCTCGATTAACCGGAAGCAATAAATGCGCGACCTTGCGCTTTGTGTTCCGATAGAGGAGTCGAATTCATCGAGATTTCTGCTATTTGTTTTTGTTTTTTTTTTTTTTCTATGCTACTGTTCGTTTTCAGAGTAAGCTGGAGCAGAGAGCTATGGTTTACGTGGAATGTATATCTATACTTATTGGACATATATAGATATACCGTCCACGTAAAATCGAGCTCTCTGCTCTGGCTTGGGAAAGAGCCCGAACGCGTGCTCGTTTATCTGAGCTGGAATCGAGACGAGTCAGAACGCGTGTTCGTTCATAAATTCGCGCTCTCGGATCTTGTATGTGGATTTGAGTAGTTTTCTAACGATCTACTACGACTTGTTGTGTTGTGGTAGATTGTCGGAATTTAGATTCTTAGATTCCATCACTCTTGGAGGTTGATTTTTGAAAACCAACTGTTATATGTGTAGGTTGATTGACGGTTGGATTTTCTCAGAAGAAACAGATTTCGACTCTACGCGAAAAGCATCCAAGCGTAAATCCAAGGGAAAATCCAAGCGTAAACAAACTTTCCATTCAGATTCGGAAAATCTAGCCGTAAACAAACTTTCCATCCAGATTCGGAAAATCTAGCCGTAAACAAACTTTCCATCCAGATTCGAAAAATCTAGCCGTAAACAAACTTTCCATTCAGATTCGGAAAATCTAACCGTAAACAAACTTTCCATCCAGATTCGGAAAAT
The DNA here is from genome assembly GCA_963922035.1 of Amblyjoppa proteus. Lineage (NCBI taxonomy): Eukaryota > Metazoa > Arthropoda > Insecta > Hymenoptera > Ichneumonidae > Amblyjoppa > Amblyjoppa proteus. The sequence continues at coordinate 16,441,059 of OY998230.1, forward strand.
CTAGCCGTAAACAAACTTTCCATCCAGATTCGGAAAATCTAGCCGTAAACAAACTTTCCATTCAGATTCGGAAAATCTAACCGTAAACAAACTTTCCATCCAGATTCGGAAAATCTAGCCGTAAACAAACTTTCCATCCAGATTCGGAAAATCTAGCCGTAAACAAACTTTCCATTCAGATTCGGAAAATCTAACCGTAAACAAACTTTCCATCCAGATTCGGAAAATCTAGCCGTAAACAAACTTTTCATTCAGATTCGGAAAATCTAGCCGTAAACAAACTTTCCATCCAGATTCGGAAAATCTAACCGTAGACAAACTTTCCATCCAGATTCGGAAAATCTAACCGTAAACAAACTTTCCATTCAGATTCGGAAAATCTAACCGTAAACAAACTTTCCATCCAGATTCGGAAAATCTAGCCGTAAACAAACTTTCCATTCAGATTCGGAAAATCTAGCCGTAAACAAACTTTCCATCCAGATTCGGAAAATCTAACCGTAAACAAACTTTCCATTCAGATTCGGAAAATCTAGCCGTAAACAAACTTTCCACCCGATTCGGAAAATCTAACCGTAAGAAAACCTTCCATCTGCCACATACAACGATAGGTTTTGAAATATCTACAAGAAATCAACCTCCAAAAAGTTGGAATCAGAGTTGTTTTGGCGAATCGATCGACCGGCTCGTTCTCTCAGGTTGATCACCGGTTCGTCGCGAGGGCGATGTGATATCAGTCTAATTTATTCGCGCGCGATATAGTGTGGCTTTTCAGCCTTCACCTTAGCTTCGTATGTTGATCGTGTCTCAGATATTTTGGTCTTCACTGATGCAACGATACGAGCCTCGGGATGCATTAATTTTCGGGGCCTCTCGTACCGATCCGAGGTTTTTCCGTTGGACTTCCGGCACTTGGTAGTCACCGTTCAAAGTCACTACAGACAGAGATAGCCCGCTCTCAACGAACGACGAACGAGTCGGCGCGTCGTCGAGCTTTGCTCAAGGTCGGAAGGAGTTCGGAACGGTGTATTAATTCATGGGAGATGAGGCGACCTCATCTTCACCTCGGAAGTCACATAGCAACGAGACACTCAATCGCGAATTCACGAGACTCATTTTTGTATTCACGGTTGAGGAGTTTTGGGGCCAAGGCGACGAATTATTATTATTATTATTATTTTTTTCCTCTCTTTCCAATTCTCACTCGTTATCTTCCTCTCGAGCAAGCGACGTTCAACTGGAGCCTTTCGAATGTCTAACAGCCGTTTATTTATTATTTCAGGCACAATGCGCGGAACAGTCGATCGTCCCGCGGCGGTGAATGTGAATAACGCCGGATACCGGAGAAAATGTGAAAGCAGTTCGATTCTTCAAAGAGGCCATGAGAAAAGTGACCTCCTTGAGGGCCCGACGGGAAGAGCAGTCCGGAATCGAAAATCGGAATCGCGGTGAGTATCGCTTTCGATCTCTCGAAGACACGGACGGATTTATCGTCGGGGAGCAAACGGTGCCGTTTTAATGAGACGGCCATATTCAGAGAGATAATTACCGAGTGGATCAGCCGCAGCCGCGTAGTACGAGTCTTCGTGCCCGAGCCTCGATGCGAGCCTGTTCTCTCCAACGACGTTGCGCCAAACTGCAATTAAAAAAGCGTGGAATCTCGAGTTAGTAAAGCGTCTCGGAAGTTTCGAATTTTAGTTTTTGTAACTCATGGATGAAAAGTGCTGCTTTATGTGGGGGCCGGGCGCGACATAAAGTCGCGCTTTTCGAGAAGGCGTATCTTAAATACTGGAAGCGTATCGAAAATACTGAAACCGTATCGTAAATACTGTGCGCATGCGCGCATTGGTCTCGAACCGTATCGTAAATACTGTGCGCATGCGCACATTGGTCTCAAACCGTATCGTAAATACTGTGCGCATGCGCACATTGGTCTCAAACCATATTAGAAATACTGTGCGCATGCACACATTGGTCTCAAACCGTATCGTAAATACTGTGCGCATGCGCACATTGGTCTCAAACCGTATTGTAAATACTGTGCGCATGTGCACATTGGTCTCACATCGTATCGTAAATACTTTGCGCATGCGCACATTGGCCTCAAACCGTATCGTAAATACTGTGCGCATGCGCACATTGGTCTCAAACCGTATCGTAAATACTGTGCGCATGCACGCGTTGGTCTCAAACCGTATCGTAAATACTGTGCGCATGCGCACATCCGTCTGTTTTTTCCTTTATTGTCGCGCCCGGCTAGCAACATAATCTGGCAGTTTTCATGCATGAGTTACAAAAAGTAACATGCGATACTTGTACGTAAAATCGGACTCCCGAGGGCGGTTGTGAAGTGGCCGCAACACTTTCCAACCTTCGTCGAAAGTCCGCTTTTACGCACTAAGTATCGCAAAGTACTATTTCCAGCCGGACAATGATCGGCTCGCGACTCACTTATGTCATCGGCACCGCGCTGGTACGGATCCATCCGGTCCAGCTGGTTGTCGTCCATGTTCGCGAGACTTCTGATACCGGAAACCAGCATATTTTTGTTGCAGTCCGGAAGCGGCGACTCCGAGCAGTAGCTCGCCACCTCCTTGCTGAATATCTTGTAAAGATGACTCATCTGAAACAGCAAACGCAACGACCGTTAGGAATCGCCTTGCGCAAAAGTGACCGACGTTTATGGAGGGTGAGATTTCGAGCTTCGAAGCGCTAATTGCGACACATCGCCGAGCTTCTTTGTATGCCCCATCGGGCGAACTGCTGAATCGGTGGCGACCGTTCGAACGTCACGATCGAGCATTCCAGACGCGTCCGGTGAAACTCGACAATGTGTAACACGCCCGAGCGAACAGTTACACATTCGTGTCACAAGAGCGATGGTCGTGGCGGAGCGCCGCGTTCGGAGCCGCGCGGCCTATCACGCCCATCACGTATCGCGTTGCAACGTTCGCTTCTTTTCACAATAAACGCGCCTCCGTGGCTCTCGCGACGTGCCTTCTCTCCGTGGCGATACTCTTTTGCCCTCTTCTTCTTTTTTTTTTTTTTTTTTTTTTTCTCCTCTCTGGAGCGAACAACGTTACGCGCAATGTCGACGAGCAAAAGTTTCGTCAAGCGCTTATCGAGCGAGACATCGATCGGTTCGTTGAAATTCTATCAACACCCCCGTTCGCAAACACGGCCCTAGAAGTAATCCATCAATCCTCGCGTCTATCCCGCCGACACTCGAGTATCCGGAATGTATTTTCGAGAGCTCATTATGTGCTTGTTCTGTTCGAGGAAAGATTTATCGGGAGATATATATGGGACACGTGCGTACGCGGTGTTGCGTAGACCGGGCGGGGATCGTCTTTCTATATTCCTCTCCGCCACTGCACGGCGCATACTTTCCGGAAATTCGGTGAAAGTTAAGCGTGACGCGTGTCTCTCGCTTACGAAAGCGAACACCCAGAAAGATAATTTGGTTGACGGCGACCTTTTATTTAGATTAAGTAAAATAGTTAGTTTAATCAAATAAATATTTGATTTAAATTTGATTTAAATAAATATTTATTTCATTTAAGTAACTATTTACTTAATTTAAATAAATATCTATTGAAATCAAATAAATATTTTACTTAATCTAAATAAACAGTGGCCGTAAAATATATTATTTTTCTGGGTGAAGAGGACGACATTCGTACGTATATCGCACTGCAGATAGATCGGCATACAAATTTTTTTTACGATTTTAAACGCGGTATTTACCATTTCGCACTATTTAGCTTCGACCTAAATTCAAAAATTTCGCTGATATCGCGCTGAGAAAAAAAAACGTACTGAAATAAATGTAATGTTTTTTTTTTTCAATAGTCTCCTTAGCAAGTTTAAAATTTTTGTTCCAGCAAATTAATTGACCTACCAAAAAAAATATGATACCGAGATTAATGAGAGAAGAAACGTTTATGTAATTTTAATGATTTTTATTTTCCTCTGCAAGACGGTGTGATTTTTCGAATGGAGATCGAAGAAAGTCGACGAGGTCGCTGGCATTGTTCGTACACAGGAAGATCGGTATTTGGTGATGGCCGAAAGCCGCGCTTGAGATTCCACGCTCGAGCGATCTTCATACAAATCGGAGAGGTGAACGTGCTCGGTTTCCTTCGCCGATTCGGTCTGATTAGCAACGGCTATGAACGAAGAGAGTGTTCTTGAACTTCAGCTACTGGGAAGCCTAACGAGCCGCGGCCAGCTTCGCCCAAGATTGGCTTTTACCGCTGCCACGACTCTACGCCTTTTACCCACAACAACAAAAAAAAAAAAGAAGAAACAACGTGCATCTCTCCCGGTACCAACCGCGGCCTCCCGAGAAAATTAGTCCGCCGACTTTCTGCTTTCTCGATTCCATTAAGGCGACGACAATTATCGTCAAGAGCTTTGCCGCAATGATAATCAACTGTTCGCAGATATGAATGCAATTTAGTCGGCGGAGAGGAAGACTTCGCCGAACGGAGTCGAATGTTCGGTGAAAGTGGACTGGAACTCATCGGAGAGCTGAGCCGTGAAATCGAATCGCGAAATCCGGCTCCCTTGTACGATGCTCATTGCTCTCTGTGTAGGTACGCCGTATTCCAGGATGTACGACAAAAAAATCTTCGACATACTCGTGACGAAACTCGAATTCTACGTCAGCTCAATATTCGTACGAGCCGACTGCTCATTGACAACTTACTTTCTCATCTCTGGTGAGGAATTCCCACATTGGTATGGCCGAACCGGCGATTCCGGTAGCGAGGCAGCACACCGAGACGACCACGATAGCCGTCCATGCCCTCGTAGATCCAGATCCGCGCATCATCTTGCCTTTTACTCCCGGAAGTGGGTCAATTCACGAATTTATCCCGTTGCACTGTTTTTTTTTCTTCTCGTTATTTTCTTATCTGTCTCACTTGTTCGACGAAAACTCGTAGGCCTCACAACGGTCGTACAGTTATTTGTCTCTTGATCGTCCTTTTTCTGTATTGCGATAGGTTAAAGATTATCTTCGCGTCGAGGAAATACTCGGTTGCACTTGGTGGATTCGTATTTCAACGTGTATCTCTGCTCTTGCGGCGAGCTTTTTTTTTGGACGAGCGTTCGACGCTGACTGAAGTCGGCGTGGTGGACGGTTCGGTTTTATCTTCGCCGGATAGAGCGCCGCTAGCCCACGTTTCCAGGGCCCGTTCCGATCTCCCACTCTAGTGGCGCACATACGCACGCCGGCGAGGTACGACGCGACCTACCTGCGCGGCATGACGTAGTGTTTACGGTCGGGAGAGACGGTCCCGTGCCTGATCACATACGCATACGTACACCTGCCTGCGAACCATCCGACAGTCTGATCGCAGCCAAGTCGGTCGATGCCCACGAACGACTGGGCCGCTTCGAACTTTTTTTTTTCCTTTCTTGTACCTCTCTTTTCGGGTAATTCGGCTGCAAGGGCCGCAGGGTCGTTGTCTGGCTGCCGTTTTCTCGATACGATGTTGTCGCAACTAAGTTTGGTCGCTTGTTTCGCGCACATGAGACTCGGTACCAGGATGATCCGTGATCCATCTCGACACCCAGAAAAATAATTCATTTTACGGGCGCTCGCAAATAAATATTTGTTTGGTTTAAATAAATATTTATTTGGTTATAATAAATATTCATTTATTAATTTATTTATTTGACGGGAAGAACCCTTTTACATATACATTTTACAGTTCAAATAACAATATTGGCATGAACCAAGATAAAGCATGTGGCACGTTTAACATAATAACATTGTATTAATTAAAAATATAATTTCATTTTTCTCTTATTTCATTTTATTTAATTTAAATACATTTTTATTTGAGTTAAATAATTTTTTTATTTAAATGAAATAAATATATATTTTCGGGTGCGCGACAAATAAATTATTTTTCTGGATGTACCTGATGAGCTTGTATTGGGCTCATTAATTTTGGTTCTCTTCGACCGATCAATCTGGCGGAAGGGTTTGGTCCACGCAGCAATCTCTCCGTAGGGACAAATTATTCTGGTCCCCTGTGTTCGACCTCGCCGAGGGAGGCCACGAAGAAAGACGAACGATAGTTCGCCGACAGGTGTACGATCGGCCTCGATCGGTCGCCCTCTCTCTCTCTCTCTCTCTCTCTCTCACGTTTATTGACCGATCAGTCGCTCTCTCGCTCCCGTCTATTGACCGATCAGTACCGTGTGTAACCTCGGGGTCTCGCGACCCGGGAGTCTTCCAATTGCCGTTTGGTCATTAAAGTAGAATCGGCGCTTGTCTCTCGCCTCCTTCACGCGTGTAATACCGACTTGTTTGTACATTCGTTTTTACAACCCGGAGGACACCGAAGGTTCACGAATAGGTATTATTTCTCCAACGTCATGGGATTGAAAGAAATTCCAATCCGTGAACTAAACAACCATTACAAAATTTAGCCCATGGAATGGAATAAATTTTAAATGTGTCTTCAAGGCTCTTCGCGACGTAGGTTCTCGGAATTTTTAAACGTTTTATTTATTTTATTTTTTTTTCTTTATTCTTTTATAACGCCATTGATCGTAAAATGCAGTTACGACTTAGCCGTAATCCGCTCGAGGGACGCAGAAGGAGTATCGTCATTAGCGTATTTAATAGTGTATTTTCTCGTGTCTCGGAGCAGTGGCGTCCTAGAACTCAATTTTCATTCGCTGGTATGGTTACAATGAGTAATCGGGCATAGATAAATGAGCGCGTGAGAGTCCATCGTCGGTAATTGCGACGACAGTCTCCGCGGCTGATGACCACGGTATTAAGGCCATTGGAGCACGACAGTTCATCGCTCCAGTTGGCTGTGCGTCGAGGAGTCCTTGTCGAGCCGATACGATGCACCTGTGCACTTGGCGCGTAACATTCTGCCGCTCGGGGTGCGTCCTTGACCGTTAGGTTCGTTGACCTTGAACCGCATACCTTCGAGCTCGTTGCCCTTGCGCGTTCTCCTGCGTTACCATTTTTTTTCTTTCATTCTTTCATTTTTTTTTTCTTTCATCCTTTCATTTTTTTTTTTTTTTTTTTTTTTTCTTTCTTTTTTTCCTTTCGACTGGTTAAGAAAAAGTCGCCAGGACGTTTCGTCATAATTACACGGACTCGTTGCCCTTTCACCGCCGGCTGATTTATCGCCGCTTAGAATTATCCACAAAATCTTCAGCGGCTGCTGTCCGTAGCGCAGAGATCGTTCCTAAACAATTTTGTCCGTCAGTTTCCGGATCGTTTGAAGCGCGCAATGGCTGGCAGGCCCGACGGTTGCTTGATGAACTACGACTCAGCGTTACGGCGTCTCAAACACTTCGAGGTCTTCCGGATTGTGATTTTACGTTTGTTTTTCGTAAGCGTCTGATTTGGGGGACGATATCGGGACGAGCCGAGTCAGTCGGTTTTGGAAATCGATTTCGATAATTTATTTGCCGGCTGAACGACTCGGCTGGCCGTGAGGATTACGAAAAACACTTGCTTTCGCGCATCGCTTGACCCGATGTTGCATCGCCAAATGTCCGTGGAGCGGGCGGGCTCGGGCCGAGAAAAAAACATCTCAAAAAAATATCGTAGGGCTCAACGTGAACGGTTAATTCGCACCGCGATGTTGCAATGGAGTTCGACCCTGAAACTCGTGTATCATTTTTTTTCTATCTTCTAACTCATGACTGGGGTACATCTGTAGCCCAAGTTTCTTCAACGTGCAAGGGTCGTATGAGCAGAAAAAGGGCTTTGCCGCGCATGAATCTCTTCGTTTTTTCACAAGGAAGAGAATGGTATGCGATATTTTTTATTTTATTAAAGTTCAGGGGGTGAAAATCATCCTTAAAGCCCAAAAGGTAACGAAAATTGACAAAAACTGCACATTTTTGGGAAAAAAAATTGTAGTTAAAAAAAAATGTTAAAGGCTATTAGGAAAAAAATGTCCCATTGTATTCCGTTCAAAATGTCTATTTATTTGGACATCTGAAAATGGGGAAAAGTCGAAAACTGTAACATTGAAACAATCGACATGGAAAATATGGAACACATGGACACATTGTCAACATGGAAAAAATCAATGAAAACACAAACTAAATTGGTTTTGCGTGGGTCGTAACATATATTGTTCTTGAAACATTGTAGACAATTAAGGACAATGATAATTGTCCTTAATTTTTAAAAAATAAATAAAATGTCGACTATATACGTCCTAATTATATGACAGTAACTCACATTCGATAGTTCCAACCAAAAAAAAAAAAAAAAAAACCACTTACTTACATAAACCACTAACGGCGACTCCTGACTGGGGTATTTTGATACCACAAGCGTACTGCCTTAGCGTCCTGTGCGATAGCCAGTGAATAACTGAGGTTGGCCTCCGCACATCGTCAGTTCATGGAACTAAATTATCGTGGTGGTCCCAAGTCGATAATGTCAATTTTTACTTTAGGAGTGCAGTTTGAATATCATCTGGGGTACTTTTGTATCCCATACATGAGTTCTAAGGTTAAGCAAGTAGGCACGAATCTCCTTGGATACCAACGACATTGGAGACACGAATTTATGAATTGAAGGCGTATTACATACATACACGGAAAATTACTTACATTCGAATACAGTCCGTATGAAGGCGGATTCATCACCGCGTTCGTGAGGGGGAACGACAAGAAAAATGCAGTGTTCTTTCTCAAAATAGAAAATATAGTGTGAAAACAGAAGAGAGAAAATACAATGTATTTTCTCTCTTCTGTTACGAGAAGGGACCTTGAAGGTCCTTAATATATGGGAATACCCGCGTACAATTGGTTGCGTCGACTTGTCGGATGCATTACTTTAGAGCAAAAAAACTAAGAGTATCCATTTAGAGAACTCGGCTGCCACCGAGCGGCCTGACCGGGGAACACCGAGGGGATTGCAATCTTGGCGGAGAATCGCGTCTATCACGCTGTTTAATCCTGGCTGACAAGATTATACAGCGGTCAGGTAGTTATGTCACTGGCTACTCAGACATGATAATCGAATTTCCGTATATGCGCTGGGCAGAGCTCGAGCGGCGAATACGCTTTGTGTTCGTAAAATATTGTCCCATTACTCGGATCTCCGAAATTGTTACTTCGATCGAATGTCAAAATATTTTTACACAAAATACCGGTTCCTGACTTTGGGGGAATCGGAGGAGGGTGAAGATATAACACCCCGATACCGTTCGACATTATTGCAATAGAAGAGGTGATTAGAAAAGGAAAGAACAATATTCGATAGGCCAAAAAAATTTAATCGAGGCGTCTAATTTATCGAAGTCTTCTCATGTCGAAAGACAAATTTGAACTCTTAAAATAAGTAAAATTGATTTTGTTTTTTTTTTTTTTTACCTTGACGAATATAAAATATAAAAGCACAACACAATAACGAATATAAAACGTAGAGAAAACAAACAACTAACCCACCAAATAACACGGGCGACATTAACCTGTCTTGGTAGAAACGAAGGATTAATGAACTTGCAACTATGAGTAAAAAAAAAACGATTAAATGGAACACTATTATATAATAAATAATTGTATTATAACGAAAAAACTCTAAGATTATAACTAACAATTCCGATGTTCCAGACTTTTTCATTGGGCTCCGAGAACCGACAATGTTGGCAGCGGCGTGAAGTATCCGGCATCATTTGCCGGAGTGGGAGTGGGGATCGTCGACGTTGTTTTTCTCTATGCCACCGCGCACTTTTAACCGGATTTCTCTAATTATGGTTTATTTTCGTGAGTTCGTGTCTCCGGTCACGAATCTATCGCCACAAACATCAATCAGGTTATGGAGTTTTAGTATACCAAAATCTGTTCATTTTTCGTCGTTCCAACTGGCGCCTGCGGAAAGTCGCCGAGTCGGCGGATCGCAGTGAAACGCATAACTCTCGTGTTTTTTGCCCTAGCGGCAGGCGGCAGTGAAAAAAGAGTTTGAGAAGATAGAAAACATCATAGTCGATAATAGAAGATAGAAGACATCATAGTCGATAATGGAAGATAGAAGACATCATAGTCGATGATAGAAGATAGAAAACATCATAGTCGATAATAGAAGATAGAAGACATCATAGTCGATAATGGAAGATAGAAGACATCATAGTCGATGATAGAAGATAGAAGACATCATAGTCAATAATGGAAGATAGAAGACATCATAGTCGATAATGGAAGATAGAAGACATGATAGTCGATAATGGAAGATAGAAGACATCATAGTCGATAATGGAAGATAGAAGACATCATAGTCGATAATTGAAGATAGAAGACATCATAGTCGATAATGGAAGATAGAAGACATCATAGTCGATGATAGAAGATAGAAGACATCATAGTCGATAATGGAAGATAGAAGACATCATAGTCAATAATAGAAGATAGAAGACATCATAGTCGATAATGGAAGATAGAAGACATCATAGTCAATAATAGAAGATAGAAAAAATCATAGTCGATAATGGAAGATAGAAGACATCATAGTCGATAATGGAAGATATAAGACATCATAGTCGATAATAAAATATAGAAGACATCATAGTCAATAATGGAAGATAGAAGACATCATAGTCGATAATGGAAGATAGAAGACATCATAGTCGATAATGGAAGATAGAAGACATCATAGCCAATAATAGAAGATAGAAGACATCACAGTCGATAATGGAAGATAGAAGACATCATTAGTCGATAACAGAAGATAGAAGACAGACATAATACTCATATATAACGGACGGGAAAAAGTGTATTATCAGCCTTACGTTATATTGGATCGACGTATTCGATACTCGAGTCAGAAAAAACGTCAAATTCTATCTTCTTCGGGTACAAAAAACGCGTTGCGATTTATTGAATTCTTAATATCGTACGAAATTCACTCTCCTCGGGCTATGACGTGTGTAAGTTGTCCAATTAGCCTGATGCTAACGAGATGACCGGTGCGTTCGGAAGAACGCAATTCGATTCCGAGGGATGCGTAAACGCGGTCGCTTTTTCCTTTTTTTTTGTGAGTCAGCGAGGCTTGACGTCAAATCGGCAGTGATACAGCACTTTCTCCTGGTTTTACTATAAATATTCGATTCCGTGACGCATTAGCAAGAATTTAATGTTTCAGGTGGGTATGCAAAAAGTCATGGCTGGTCTGAGATTCCTTGCTTTTCCCCGAAACGAATGAACGGGATAGAGGGATGAACGATTTTCTACGAATCCTTCGATGTTACGATCCAAAGAACGTCACTGGAACGCAGCTCGACAAGGGACATTCGAAAACATTGAAAAACATCAAGGACACCGCAAGTCCCTAGAGACATCTGTCTCACGAACGTGATCTCACCGCTTTGATCCGGAAGTACCCACCGATCCACTGTCTCATAAATTCTTCGCACCGTCGCCGATGTGCTGGCACTCGTACCGATCAATCTTCACCTAAATCCTCATCGCTCATCGCGAATGAAAAAAAAAACCAGAAAACAAGACATACAGCGCTGTAGAAAAAAAGACAATAAAAAAGGCAGCCACGTATACGCACGAAAAGCATTAACAGTACACATTGCAGATACAATAGATCACTGATAAGGCCGCGAGTCCGAGAGTCCTCTAGCTCGATCGTGTTTTTAGCAACATTTTTATCTACACTTTTTTTTTTTTTTTTTTTTCAAAGCTCCTCTAAATCTACACAGCCTCCAGCTGTGTAGATTTCTGTACAGTAGAACAGTCTTGAATCTTGAAGTCTTGAAAAGTCTAGTCTTGAGGAGATTGAAGAACCAGCTTGAATTAAAAAAATTCCAAACGATGAGTCCGAGGCGCACGAACTGACGAGAGTTTGATGATGTATTATACAAGTTGACCGAGTCGTGGCTCTCGCATTAATCGAAGCCCCTTTTCGGGGAGGGCCGAGAATAGATTCTTCGATCCGGTTCGAGTCCCAGCAGCGTGTCGGCGCGCAACACACATTTTTTTTTCTTCCGTCTTCTTTTTTTTGGGTTTATACCGAGTTCAATTTTTTGTTTGTTTCTTTACCAAAGAGCGGGACATTAATCCTCGGCGCGCCTCCTTCTCGCATCGTTGCCGATCGCCGCGAGGAATATCGCCGGTCGCCCACACTGGGGATTCCCGGACGTGCGTTAGATACAAAGAGCTTGCGTGTGTTCCACTCGATTGTCATACGCGACTGCGTTGCTCGGTCTCGCGCGAGGTATTTTTTTAATTTATTTAATTTCATCGAAAGCCTCGTCGTGCCTAGCGACAGAGGTGATAATGGAATTATGTAATAAAAAAAAAACGGCTTGGTCTCGTGTTTCGAAAAAGTACCGAGAGCTTCCGCTTGCGAAATCTCTCCTTTCCGGACAGCGAGTCCGGGATGTGTAATAAAGCGGCTCGTTCAAAGTTTTAAAGATCACGATACACGTCATGTAGTCGCAGCATTCCTCATTCCTAGATTACACACGCGTCGGGAGCGTAGGAATTTCGACGGCGTCGAATTCGCTGGAAATTCCAGTTACTTACGCACGCGAAGCGCCCGCTCGTCCGGGGGCCGCGCTGAGATTTCAAAGAATTTCGGATTCCTCTTCCCTCGCGATCGGTGAGAGACGCTCGGCTGCGATCCCGTGGCCCAGAATTGTTTTCTCGTGACCGGGAGAATGTAATTGCCAAAAGCAGAAAAAGTACAATTTTTGTAAAAAGAAGAAAAAAAAAAGACCACAATCCTGTAAATATCTTGTTCGCCAGTAAGGCGAACAAGTGTGTCAAGGCGATTTTTTTCGACACGAAACATTGAGACAATAGTTTATCGTGTCATTGACGAAGACCGGAACGATATCGATCTCGAAAGAGGGTTTTCGATCGCGCTATTCTTTTATTAATCGGCATTCACGTCGGGAATCGTGTAGTTTCAAATTTCACGTTGATGAAGTCGTTTTTGTATTTTATGGCGGAGTCAAAGGATCGTCGTTGATGCTGCGCTCAATCGTGCTGACACTTTTTTTCTCTCCACGGTTCGCTCATCGACGCGCTCCTCTTTTTTTTTTACTCAGCTCGTCCCGATAGCCAGTGTCAAGTGGAAAAAATTCTGTAGCGCGCTCGAGAGGGAACATAGGTGTATTTTTCTTTCTTGGGTTACTATAGATGAGAAAAGAAAAAAAAAGCCGCTGGTATTTTTCAAGCAAATCCTTCACGAATGCGACCAGCCTTCCTTCGGCGTTCCTTAGGCAAAATGTCATCCGGATAAGTGTATCTTTTAGAAAACACGCTCGACCATTTACGTCAGAGAGATCGCCCGGTCGCACCGGATCGTTTCAAATCGTCGGGATAGTCGTAAGTCCTCGCTGATGCATCGACTGGATTCAATACTCGAAATGCGATTATATCTCCTTTTTTTTATAACCATCTCTTGCTTAATGAAGTGGATTTGGCGTGAGAAAATTATCAATGGGTCACAAACAATCGGGCTCACTATCGAGTGCTCTTTACTTGCACCCAGAAAAAAAGAATTTATTTGTCGCCGACACTGTGCAAAGTAAATAGGAATAACCATAGACGAAAAAATTAAACTTCAACAACCACCTCCAACAGTGTAAAAATAAAACGATGACTAGAGCCTCACACTTTAGTGGAATGACTTTCAGGAACCGCAGTATAAACATAAAAAAACCTCGCAAAAGTGTAGAAAATCATGTGCAGACCAATTTTGGAGTACGGGCAGCCAATATTCATGACCTGCAAAGAAACGACCCTTAAGAAAATCAAAACCGCCGAAACCAGAGCCATCCGGAGTGTAACAAGAATAAGACACCCTAATAACCCGCGTAATTCACTACTATATGAAGCAACTAGCATCACTCCTGTAACAACAAGAACGCAACAACTCAATGAAGGATTCGCATTGAATCAGCTAGTAAACATCCATCCGCTATGTTTGCCACCTGCACAAAACACCGCCCGAAGACCACATATCAACTCTACATATCAACTCTAAAGAGAATGTTGAGCGAAGAAGAATAAAAGTGTAGACACCATTCCAACGCAAATAATTGCAGTCACATCTCAATCCAAATAAAAGTGAGCACGGTGCTGAAGAACTTTGGTCGACGACCCGTTGACAATATAACAGAGTGGATGCAATTATAATTGTATTAGTGTATAAATGTTTAAAAACTGTAACGATCGCCAATGCTTCGTATGTATCGTTAATAAATACACACTTACTACAACTACTAATTTATCTGTCGGGCGTCCAGCAACTAAATATTTATTTGGTTTAAATAAATGTTTGTTTGATTGAAATGAATATTAATTTGAATCAATTAAAATATTAATTTAAAGCAAATGAATGTTTATTTACGGGCGCCGTCCAGATAGATTGCTTTTTTGTAACTCATGCATGAAAATTTCCAGTTTATATGCGGACCAGCCGCGACATAAAGTGGCGCTTTTCGAGAAGACGTTGCATAAATACTCGAAGCGTTGTATAAATACCCCAAGTGTTGGATAGATAGTCAACACCGTATAGTAAATACTGTTTTTCATTTATTGACGCGCCCGGCCAGAAAAATAACCTGGCACCTTTCATGCATTCGTCGCAAAAAGTAATATGCGATACTTCTACGTAAAAACGGACTCCCGACGGCGGTTGTGAAGTGGCTGCACTCGCCTTCTCAACCTTCGCCGAAAGTCCGCTTTTACGCACTAGTATCGCAAAGTACTATTCTGTGTGTGTGTCGCTTTACGGTACTTTTTTTTCTTTTTCATTTAAGATTAATAATGATGGACTAATCCAACTCCATCGAATGAGCTCGGTGACAATTTTATTCCAGTAAGAGATGACCTTCCGCGGCTTTTTACACGTGGCCATTACTTTATCGATGTAGCGACATGATTGTACGTGAACGCGGGTAGAGCGACGGATAAAAGAAGATAAGAAGGTGCTGCAGAAAAAAAAAGAGACAATCGCAGTTGTTTGCCCGAGACGAAAAGTGTACAATTGCCGGATCCGGATCCAGGTTTAATGTGCACGACGATTGCGCATACCTCGTTGAGATTTCCCGGTTGAGATTTTAAACGTAATTGGCAATTTGTTCAGCCTCTAAAATAAGGCATGACTGTGCACAACACCTCCATCGCTACGTAATTCCCACGATTTTTTTTCCTCCCGAACTAGACGCTACAACGAGTGGGAGAGGAATTCTCTTGAATTCCGTGTTGCAGATCCGAGATAATCAAATTAACCGACTGTCTCATTACGCTTAATGGATGCGCATTCTCGAGAAAAGTCTGCGGGTCGTATGGAAAAGAGGCGCGGATCTTCGATCGTCGTGTGAATTTAAAAAAAAAATAAATAAACCCGTTCGATTTGTTCTTGAATATTGATCTTAAAAGAATGCACTGTCATAATCGCGAGCCTCGGGAAAGTTGTATAAGCTTGTGGTTGGGTCAGGTCTTCCCGAATTCACTATTACAACAATTACGCCCGCGGTTCCATCGCGATATCGGAGTGGTCCGTTAGAATATCTTACTTTTAAAACGTAAGTGCTAGCGAACGAGCCGATCAAAGTCCGCCACGTCTGGACTCGTCCGTCCTCGAAAGGTCGTTTCGAAATTCCATGCTTGATATTAATCAGGCAGCTCGGATAGACCGGTTGGTCTCCCGAGGGGGGAATAATTTTATTCACGATCGAACCTCTCGGCATGACACATGCGGACTTTTTCTTTTTCTCGGTTTGGTGTCAGTTGTGGGAAAAGGGCTTTTCCAGACATCGGAATGCCTGGGTCAGCTCGAAATATGATTTATGGATTTTTGCCAATTTCTCGAGCTTAAGGCATTAGCATAAGAATTTGGTCCAAAAAACAACCCGATTTTTAACATTTTTTTTAACGCGTGTATATTAGAAGGACAAGATCGGGTTTTTACTCACACTTAGTACATAGTTAGTGTTATGAAGTTTGAGTTTTTTTTTTTTTTTTAATTGAAAAATATCAATTAACAAAGGACTTATTAACAATTAACAAATAACGAGTAACTTCGGACATCGCATAACAAAATCTATTCATCCGATTCAGTTGAAAATGGAACAGATCCTTGATTAATCGTTCGATATTAACAGATAGATCAACTTTTTTTTAATCAGCCAATTTTAAGTGAATCGGACTAATCGATTTTGCGATACGATGTCAGATGTAACTTATTATCTTTTAATTGTTAATTGTTAATGAGTCCGTTGCTAATTTATATTTTTCAATAAAAAAAAAAACTCAAACTATAACACCTTGTACTAACTGTGTGTAAAAACCCGACCCTGTCTTTCTAATAGCCGCTAAGGGTCGAATTATGAGACATGAGTTTGAATTTAAAATCGCTTTTGATATCGAACTTAAAATCGAAGTTTGGCCCGAACTTCATTGCTTGCTTAAGATCTATCTTAAATTACAACTTAAGATCGAACCACATTTTGCACTTGATTTCATGCTTAAGTTTGATCTTAAGTTCGAACTCAAGTCCGAACTCAAATTTGATTGTAGTTCGAGTTCGATCTTAAGTTCGAACTGAAGCCCGAACTCAAATTTGATTGTAGTTCTAGTTCGATCTTAAGATCGAACTTAAGCCCGAACTCAAATTTGATTGTAGTTTGAGTTCGATCTTAAGATCGAACTCAGGTTCGATCTTAAGTTCAAACTAACGCCTTAAAATTCTATCCTAAATTCCCCCCACCAATTGTCAATCGCAGGATCAATATAGCGGCAACGATACCCTACGATGATACCTTCAAGATTTTTGGTTCTTCATGAATTAATAGTATTTTAAATCACAGAATAGATTCATCACACATGTTCGTAATTAGAACGATCGACGGTGCCGAATCGTTGAGAATAAGGTCTGCAGTCTCGGAACAAGTCGTTCACCTTTTCCGTCTGCACTGACTTTCCCTCTCACGTTTCTTCCATCACTCCAGAAAGATCGTTATCAACGAGTACCAATAAAAAACAAAAATTACGTCGATCTTATGCGTATCGCACATATTGATGGAAATTTTATTCGTTAGACTAGATAAGATGCCACATCGTTGTACAGTAGTTCGACTATCCAGGTCTCAACATTCGCGTCTAGACCACGAGGAGACGCGCGAAGTAAGAAAATATGATCGTTCTTGCCCGCTTTTGGTGCAAATTTATTCATCAACGGGCCTGTCGCGCTCGTCACCGACAGGCGCAATAACGGATACTTTATGATCGAAGGATACTACACAGAGTCCAGACGCTTCTATCGGGACTACATCGACTATAGCGAAGTTTCGAAACGATGCTCATAACTCCTTGATCCATTGTACCACGACCCACGCAATTTCTATTTCGAGATTGTCGATCGTTTGCTCTCCAGCTCATTCGCGCATTGCTCCAAGTGTACCGTCATCATCTAACCGATTCCTCTTTTCAGGTCAACAATATCATTAAATAGCCGTCTCCGTCCTATTTTTTATTTTTTTTATTTATCGTCTATTCACCCCCTCGAGGTAAATTTCTCGTGCGTCGGTTATTATCGCCGCCATTGCGCTTTGACATTCTCATGCTTTACGGCTCGTCCGCTGGTATTCCCAAGATTTATGGAAGCATTAAAAAAAAGGCCGATGCCGAACGACGCGCGATTGGAAAGAATGTTCTTCACCGGACTAATCTCCTCTTTTCTGCAATCCCGGTGGCGAATGTCTATGATCGATCGCGAACCTTTTTTTTTTTTTTTTTTTTTTTGATTCCCTGCTTGCGTGCATCGATTCGCCGGTTGGAGAAACGAATGTACGAGGTGCGGAAGAGAAACCACAGACGAATCCATATGCATATTTTTCGTATTACACCTGGGAGGCCTGCGCAGCGTCTCTGTAACAGACGTCTGCGATTTGCCGATGAGGAACGTAAATTTATAGAACGTCGGAGTTCTTCGAAGCCCACGCGAGTTGGCGCCATCCTTTTACGACTGGATAATAGAAGATCTCACGCCTCCGGTACATTCCAACGAAAAGTCTCGTTCGCGCAGTCGTCTACGGGGCTTTCGAACGCCGACGGCGCGACGCGACGACATCAGTCTGGATCGTAGTATGGCTATGTGCTGTTATGTCATGAGCGGGGGAAAAGAAGAGGATCCGCGATGAAGATGCGAGCGCGAGAGAAGGAAGTGATGAATAAAAAAAAAAGCGAGAAAAATGCGAGGCCCTGACAAGGTCACGTTTAACATGTACCACGTCAATGGCCCCGATCTGAACACGGTTCAATGACACCTATCGAGCTTCGCATGTCTCGATGATTTTCTGCTATTCAATGTTGGCATGATTTCGTATGGAGATTCGAAAAGCTTCTCTTTTGGAATTCCTGCGAATCCAACTTAAAAAAAATATATATTCCTGTCCCGATCGCCACAACTCCAATTTTTAACTCCCGACTGCCCTTCGGGCGAAACGGGAGATATGCGTTCTCTGCGAAGACCCACTTTGGCATCTTTTCGAAAACGCTTGCGTTTGTCGAAAGGACAAAATATTACTTAACCAAATTTTGCATATTGATGCTTTGTATAATGATCCTGATCCTATCCTGATCCTATCCTGATCCTATCCTGATCCTATCCTGATCCTATCCTGATCCTATCCTGATCCTATCCTGATCCTATCCTGATCCTATCCTGATCCTATCCTGATCCTATCCTGATCCTATCCTGATCCTATCCTGATCCTATCCTGATCCTATCCTGATCCTATCCTGATCCTATCCTGATCCTATCCTGATCCTATCCTGATCCCATCCTGATCCTATCCTGATCCTATCCTGATCCTATCCTGATCCTATTCTGATCCCATTCTGATCCTATTCTGATCCTATCTAAAATCTATTGATGAATTCTATTAATAAATCCTATCCTATTGATAAATCCTATTAATAAATCCTCTCCTATTCTGATCCTATTTTTTTGGTTTGTGGCCAAAAAAATGTAAGCTAAGGTGTAAATGGACGTAATTAAGGCACATTCCGATAAAAAAATGAATAGTTCGAGGTGTCACATAGATTAGCCAATAAGAATCGAGAATCCTTTTTTCATTAGCTCTTGTTTTTTTCTCGATACTGGAACAAAAGAATATTTATATACGCGGTGTTATTGTATTGTATATTGTTAGTTATATGATACTTATTTCGTTCGTCATAATTATTTTTGTTGTTTCAGTACATTATGCAGTAGCGTAAAATTGATGGTGTGCGAATACTGTGTTCGAAAACAAGTTATCCTCGCATCGTGCTCGTTGTTGTCAGGAAGGTTTTCCGTGTTTTTTTTTTTATTATGCGCTTTGTGGATTCTATCTTCAAAGCCCCGCGCCGGTTTCTCAATCGGCGGCGGCTGCTACGATAACGGCAGTCAAATGACGATAGTCTATTGTGCGCCGCGTACGCGCTCGATGCGGGGGTGATTAAGAAATAGAACTTTCGCCCGAGGCACGACGGAAAACGTGAGATGAATTTTATGACTCTCGTGTATTACTCTGCCACGAGTTTTCGAGAAGTTGCGTCCGTAGCTTATCAATATTCCATCTGGATCTCGCTGTTCTCGTTGGCGCGATCCGGACTAATAGAACAGGATTGTTGTACGACTCGTGTTACTCCTAACACGATATATCGTACGCGACGAGTGTTCGGCAGATTCAATGAGTAAATAAAAAATTATTTCTGGCAATTCTCAAAACGTTCCGGAACTGTTTGCCGCTGCTAATATCTTTAAATAATTCGTGACGCGTCGTATGCTTGATGGAATCCTTCCACTTAACCTAAGCGACTCTCATTGGGTCAAACCTCATCAATCTCTTGTGTCGTCGATCTTTGTGCTTGTATCTCAGCTTCAGTAAATTGCACATTGATCCGCGAGCCAGGTGTGTCAACCCTTGAACAGTAATCAAGACGCACGGATATCCCTGACCGTAATCGATCACTGGTATCGATGACTCATCCGCAGCTTCACCATCAATGACCGTCTAGGTGGATGAGCCTTGATAGTGTAAATAGTGTAAATAGCAAAATCGTTAGCATTTAAAGGCCTCAGCAGAGAGCAAACTCAAAAGTATAATAAGAATAGAATAAGCAGTTTTTTCCTCGTTCCTTAGGTTTCTGTTCTTCATTCTTTGTGTTCGTATCTGGAGATACTTCAGTAAATTACACATTGATTCGCGAGGCAGATGTGTCCACCCTTGATCAATAATCAAGTCGCACGAATATCCCTGACCGTAATCAATCACTGGTATCGACGACTCATTTGCAGCTTCACGATCAATGACTATCTAGGTGGACGATCCTTCATTGTGTAAATAGTGTAAATAGCAAAATCGTTAGCATTTAAAGGCCTCTGTAGAGAGCAATCTCAGAAGCATCAGCGGTTTTTTTGTTCACTTCTAAGGTTTCTGTTCTTCATTCTTTGCGTTCGTATGTGAGGATACTTCAGTAAATTGCACATTGATTCGCGAGGCGAGGCAGATTCGCGAAGCATGTGTCCATCCTTTGAACAGTAATCAAGACGCACGAATATTCCTGACCGTAATCGATCAATGGTATCGATGACTCATCCACAGCTTCACGATCAATGACCGTCAACTCAAAAGAATGAGCAGTTTTTTTTGCTCATTTCTTAGGTTTCTGTTTTTCATTCTTCGTGTTCGTATCTCGAGATACTTCAGTAAATAGCACATTGAATCGCGATTCAGGTATGTCCACCCTTGAACAGTAATCAAGATGTACGGATATCCCTGACCGTAATCGATCACTGGTATCGATGACTCATCGGCAGCCTCACGATCAATGACCGTCTAGGTGGATTCGCCTTCATAGTGTAAATGGTGTAAATAGCAAAATCGTCAGCATTTAAAGGCCTCTGTAGAGAGCAAACTCAAAAGCATCAGCGGTTTTTTTGTTCACTTCCAAGGTTTCTGTTCTTCGTCAATAGATACACTTGGTAGCGTCTCGCTCAACTCGCTTAAAAATCTTTTTTTTTTTAAGGTACTTAGCGTCGAGACGCTGCCGCGTCTCTTGATTCCTTCGCCGCCAGAAGTCCCTATCGGGGCCCCAACGTATAGGCAAATACGTTTCTCTGTCAGTGAAGGGGTTAAAAGTGTATTCCAGTTAAAAATTGACAGTAATATAAGTCACATTTTTTCACATGATTCAATAACCGATTCCGTAATCAATATAAAAATGTTTAAACGTCGAGCACTCGCACATGGTCATGGCGGTTCAAGCCACAATAAACAATCGAACTGGCTTTCTGTTTTCTTCGTTTCTCCCATTGCATGTATAGCAAAAAAATTGTATCATTTCAATAAACGAAGGCTCGTTACAAAAAAAACCTTGCACCTGTCAGTACTTTAACATCGAAACACCGGAAATGCCGCTTCGCGATCTCGAACTCTTGAACATAAAAATGAGTAACTCACTGTGATTATATCGCTAAAACAAGAAAACTTAGGCGACCTTCCCGAATCGGAAAAAACAAAAACAACGTGAATGAGACAGATAATAAACCGGTATCCGAAAGAGGGTATTACGATGCTAAAAGTAAAGTTACGAAGGAGGCGCATTTGACTATGCGCAGCGAGTGGGCTCCGTTTGTTCCCGCGTGAAGTCACTTTGAGTTTTATTGTCCGAGGGCAGTTCACGATTCTGCCATCGAACGAGAATAGAAGCCTATACGTGACACGACGCCGAGACACAACGCAACGGAAAGTGTTAACTTTATATTGGTAGTTGACCGTGTATGCATATTTTATTACCGATATATGTCGTACGGTTACGGCCTCAGCCGGACATTTATGTCGGGCTTTTAAGTCGTCTAGAGGCATTTTCGGAAGAGAGATAAAGCGAGAACATGCGAGGATGCGATATCGTAATGCTCGCAACGCCCAGAAACGGCTCTTACTGCGATTATAAATACCTATTAAACGTGCATTAATATAGACACCGTATCTGCATAACGTTGGAGAAACGATGCTCCGTTTCGTAAACAAAAGTCCGACATGACGCTTTTGCCTTACTCAAGAGCGCAACAACGGGGCTGCAAGGACAATGCCGGTCGTCGAGATATCACTGAGAAAAAAAAAGCCTGAATCAGCCAGCAATTTTTCCTGAAAGTTAAATACGACGTTGATGTTGGAAAAAAGTTGAAAATTGACATTTTCATAACGCTTCGTCATAAAAGCTGTACATTGAAAGTTGACATTTTTTATTCGCTAAGCTTCTTCTATGAGGAAGGATTTACTATATTTTTTGCTTCGTCATAGAGGAAGCTTAGCGTATAAAAAATTTCAACTTTCAACTTTCAACTTTCAACATTGACATTTTCATAACGCTTCCTCATAAAAGCTGAAAATTGAAATTTTCATATCGCTTCCTCGTCAAAGTTGAAAGTTGAAATTTTTTATTCGCTAAGCTTCTTCTATGAGAAAGGATTTACTATATTTTTGGCTTCGTCATAGAGGAAGCTTAGCGAATAAAAAATTTCAACTTTCAACTTTGATGAGGAAGCGATATGAAAATTTCAATTTTCAGCTTTTATGAGGAAGCGTTATGAAAATCTCAATTTTCAACTTTTTTCCAACATCAACGTCGTATATAACTTTCAGGAAAAATTGCTGGCTGATTCAGGTTTAGCCCGAAAAAATACACCAACCTTGCGCTTTTGGTCAAAACGGATTTAGGATCTGTGCTCGGCACGAAAAACAGATCCTAAATCCTAAAAAACAGTAGAATTATGTGTTCCCAATTTTTTTTTCGATCTTTAAATTTTTACTCGATAAGTTCACACGACACCGCTTTAACTAATGATTTTAACTCCGTCGTATTCATCATCTTGTGTATTTCTCGCCGTAGAACACGATGGGCACCTGCATATTTTCGCGATGCCATCGGGAAGCAAAGAAATCGCCGTTTAAAAATATGCAAAATCACTCATTTTACAATTTTTGCTGTAAAAATTACAGATAAACTTTTTTCGTTAATCGTAACTCTAGGACTATATTGCATGTATTTCTTCGCGCTGATCACGAATCTAACAGTTATTTTACACATAAATGAATATTTAATTAGGAAAAATGCGTTTAAACCAAAGTACGAATTTTTCATGAAATTCGAAAAATTCAAAATTAAATAAAATTTAGACGGTTCGATCGATTTGCGTGAAATTTTAATGGGACCATCGGGTTGCCATATTCTATCTGTGTGCGCGTTTTTAGCCGGATAGCTAAAAAAAAATTGTGAGCGCTACGGTGCGCGCAGACATTTTCGAAGAAATAAAAAAATGGCGTACAAAAAAAAAAAAAAAACAATTGAACATTTTTGGATGACATTTTGACCAAACGTTGACTGTGTGATTGCCCCGGTTTCCCCCTACTATCGGAAACGATCTACATAGACATTCCTCCTGGGAACTATTGGTACAGTGGAGAATACTATTACTTTTCTGAGTGTACGAATTTGCCGCGCATTCCGCAACAGGCCCGATTTCGATCGAGAAAGCTTCGCGACATCGCGAGCTACGCGAGTCGCCACTGTAACCTATGATCAATTCGATGAAATACCGGATTCCTGAATAAAAATTTGTTTTCATTTTTCGAGACGAAGGCATTTCGGAATCTCCGCGCTCCCCTCTCACGTACTGACGTCAAAGCCGAGGACCGTGTCGGCGCCCGGCTTCGCATCTAGAATGTCGTTAAAAACAAAAAAAAAAAAAAAAGAAAAATTTAATCCGGCGCCATCCGGTTCATCGGAGCTATACATCTGTCGCATCGCTCTTCTCCACCGTCAATAATTCTAAATCGCGCGAATGATGAAGAATCGAGGTAACGCCGTACCCATTTCCATTTTTTTTTCTTCAACTTTGAAACTCCGGCATTTCAATTGAGAGAGGGTCTTTAAATTATTCATACAATTAGCGTATCGTCGTCGATCGATGCAGAACCCCTAACCGATAATTCTTTCATTAGGCACTAAATTATATCCTCGCGGTCTCTTAAAGATTTTCGATATTTTCGTCGAATTCAGTATGTCTCGGTTTCTCCCGACGGCTGAGAGAACGAAATGGAAAGACTCTTTTGTTCCGTCGGACACCGAAGAGCATTAAAACAGTAGCAGAACCTTCGACGAAACACATTCATCATCCACGAGACTTACCGTTAATCGGCTCCGGGTATTGAAAAAAAAAAAAAAAAAAAAAGAGACGATTTGATCGTTGGACGCAGATCCGGAACTGGAATCTTTTCGGAGGCTCATCGCCAATGACGTATATGCCAGAGGAGATGCGGTCATTCGAAAAGGACACGCGATTTCGAACGTAAAACAGCTCGTTTTATATAGCAGAATCCAATTTGTGACTGCCCAATACGAGAATCATTCCGGTCGGGATTGTCGTCACTGAGAGACGAGGAATCCCGCATGAATACATGGTAATTAATCGGTAACGTCTAGCGCTGGCGCCAGCCGCGACGAGGATGTGCGAGATCTATGGATGACCCGATACACGATGTGCCTCGAACAACCTCCCACCCGAATCCAAAATACGATTTTTTACCGCAAATCAAACGCGGTATTTGTCCAACCGAGTGCTTTCTCTACCAGTTATACCACTCGTATATTAGAGCCTCGATAAAACGGTTTGAATTCTAAGCGTCTGCTCTTCGAGTCGGATGCGAGATATGCATATATATACATATATATATATATATATATATATATACATGTGTGTGTATATATATACATATATATATACACACACACACACACATGTATATATTTTTTAATAGCGTTGCGTAGAGCGTTGATTAACATAATGTTTTGGCCGCAAGTCGTAATAAAAGTGCACATTTATCTCGTCTAACGAGTCTCGTGATGCACGTTTTTTGGAAAAAAAAAAACTTTTGTTGGCGCTGAGCTCATTCCCGAGGATAATAAATTTAATACGTCCGACGTTTTGCTACTGGGGAAATCGGCATAACTGATGCGAGAGTGTGCGCGTTATTACTGTGTAGGTGAACACGTTCATCCGCGTCTAGCCGGTCGAGACGACGGAAGAAAAAAAAAAAAAGATTGACGCGGGGAGGAAAAAAGAAGAATGATGAAGAGCAAGTATTCGAGAGATTCGAGCGAGCGATTATTCAGGTCCATATTTATGCGCATATCCATCCGCTCGACTCAATACGAGTACGCGCTCCCGTCGGTCAGTTTAAAAATATATATTTAACGTTCATCGAAAATGATGTATAAGAAAACGAGGCACGTCAGCTGGCATGTCAGGGCACGAATGAGGATACCCGAGAGCAACCAATCATCATAAATTGTCAACGGGATACAAAGAAACGTCGTAAACAGAAATATTAAGTGAAACACCTAGAAATTAATCACCAATATCCAGAAAAATAATTCATTCGACGGACAACCCGTAAATAAATATTTATTTTAAACAATTAAAATATTGATTTAAATAAATGTTTATTTTAATCAATGAAAATATTGATTTAAACGAAATAAATATTTATTTTCGAGTGGCCGTCAAATAAATTATTATTCTGGGTGCACGATGAGACAAAGAGAATCGTTCTTATTGCGTAGGTAATTTCGGGTGGATAGACCCGATGAAGTATTGGTGCACACACGAAAGCCGCATTGTCCATCAGTGTCGCATATACGCGTGATGGGCTTGATGAGCTGCAAAGAGTATCGATTGATCGTAATTAGACATACGCAAAAGTCGAGTAGATTTAAACTATAATTTGATACTTACGTTTGTAAAACTGTGCCTGAAAGTTTACTTCGGGCAAAAGTTGATGGACTTTTTGTAGAACCGTGGCACCGGTCGCTAGAGCCATGTCGACGTTCCAAATCTATAACATCAAAGGAAACCCGTCTTATACACTGTAACATGATCGTATGAAATTTAATGTACCAGATCGGAAGTTTTCATGCAAAAGCTCGTGTGTTAAATTTAATGGACAATTGCGATGAAAAATTAATGTCCAGTGTATTAAAAACATTGGAATCACTTTGTTTTCAATAATCCACTATAGAAGTACTTTAATTTTTATAATTCACTTTAATTTCACTATAAAAGTACTTTAATTTTTATAATTTACTTTTATTTCAATGACACAGTATATTAATTTTTCATCGCAATCACATTTTATGTACCAGTTTTGCTTTAAAACTTCCAGTTCTGTACATCAAATAGAAATTTATTTTCTTACAGTTTAGCGTATGGACAGTTCATTGAAAATCGATAGTTCCTCACCTGTATGAGATCGTCCCGATCTCTGATGGACACGGTAATCCCGCAAACTTGATCGCCCTCGGCAATGCAGTCGGTAAATTGTTCGCCAATCGCTGCTAAAACCACCTCCTTCCAGACAGTTTCCTGCAATTCGTAGTATCAAAGCTATCGTTAATCGGACGTTGCGGAGAGTTTTCTGTAATTCGGAGTATCAAAAGTGACCAACGTAATCCGCGAACCTACCGAGTCCCTCTTGTGACACTTCAGTCTCCACGTTCCACCTTTTTGATTAACAGCCTCTTCCCATATTGGCAATCTCCCATCTCTCATGAGATGATAACTGTACTTGATCTGCAACGGTTTTAGAGGGTCGATTAACTTCCTCCCATTGAAGCTGCGCGCGTCACTCTCAATTGTCAACGGTCGGTTACCTGAAGTTCGTTTGCCTTTGGTATATTGTTGTACACCGCCCAGAAGCCTTGCACTGTGTTGACGGTATAGATTTTCTTCAAGTTCGCCTTGTACTCGACCGCAGTCGTCCCAGGAACTGCTCTGCCGATATTACAAAGTTATCATTAAATGCTTCGACATCGATGAACGAGTGGAAGAATCTAGTTGGACAGAATTTAACATTTTATCTGTCGTATTGATTTATCGGGCGAAAATTTTCAATTCTAGGGCGCGACAAGCAACATGAACGCAATGACTTTTCGAAGTTTCATTAGCAACGGTAGGGTGGTCCTTAAATTGAAAATTTTAAATACAAATGCGATGTGCGAGGAGTTCCGGAAATCAATGCTTTTTTAGAGGTCGCCATCGGCTTTTAAAAAAATGTTTAATAAAAAAAAATGAAAAACTTCGGAACATCTAAATTTAAAGTAAAAATTAAAAATTTGAGATTTCCTTGCAGCGAACCCGCACTTTCAAAGTATAACGTACGAGAGAAAACTCTGCGAAGAAGAGTACTCTCGTTTCGGCCTTTTGAAGAGAATTAGGTAAATAAAATGTTTCGTTCGTTCGTCGTTAGAGATATTTTATACCTTTTGGCCATTGCAAGAATTTGTTAACTCCCTTTACCAGAAACGCCAAACCTTCGGCCTTTTTTTTATTTAACTTTCGCCGCGACAAACAGATATATTCAAACGAACTATTCGGTTATTTTTCCGCGACGGATTTTCACGTTTACAACATGTTGCAACCATCAGCAATAATTGTCGAAAACGTAGTTTTTTCGACCCTCGCTAGCGACCTCTAAAGGTACTTCAGTTTCATAGGGATTTCACAGAGTTTATTCTTATACCTTATACTATAGAAGTGCGGGCTCGCTCCAAGGAAACCTCGAATTTTTCATTTTTACTTTAAATTTAGATGCTCCGAAGTTTTTAATTTTTAAAATAACCGGTAGCGACCTCTAAAAATGCATTAATTTCGGGAACCCTTAGGACATCGCAGTTTTATTTTCAACCTAGCGATAATGCGGCCTGGCCGCTGGAAAAATAAAAAAAAAATGTTCAAACAGATATTTTCAAATGAACTATTCGGTTATTTTTCCACGGCGAATTTTCACGTTTACAATATGTTGCAACCATCAGCAATAATTGTCGAAAACGTAGTTTTTTCGACCCTCGCTAGCGACCTCTAAAGGTACTTCGATTTCATAGGGATTTCACAGAGTTTTTTTTTCTTATACCTTATACTATAGAAGTGCGGGCTCGCCCCAAGGAAACCTCGAATTTTGACTTTAAATTTAGATGCTCCGAAGTCTTTAATTTTTAAAATAGCCGGTAGCGACCTCTAAAAATGCATTAATTTCGGGAACCCTTAGGACATCGCAGTTTTATTTTCAACCTAGCGATAATGCGGCCTGGCCGCTGAAAAATTAAAAAAAAATGTTCAAACAGATACTTTCAAATGAACTATTCGGTTATTTTTCCACGGCGAGTTTTCACGTTTACAATAAGTTGCAACCATCAGCAATAATTGTCGAAAACGTAGTTTTTTCGACCCTCGCCAGCGACCTCTAAAGGTACTTCGATTTTATAGAGATTTCACAGAGTTTTTTTTTCTTATACCTTATACTATAGAAGTGCGGGCTCGCCCCAAGGAAACCTCGAATTTTGACTTTAAATTTAGATGCTCCGAAGTCTTTAATTTTTAAAATAGCCGGTAGCGACCTCTAAAAATGCATTAATTTCGGAAACCCTCAGGACATCGCAGTTTTATTTTCAACCTAGCGATAATGCGGCCTCGCCGCTGGAAAATAAAAAAAAAAAAAATGTTCAATTTAATGACCACCCTAAGCAACAGTCCTTGGATCAAGATACATTGATCGAAGCGGTGGCGTCGAACTTTCAAGTGTCATGCGACAAGTTCACTGAGAGCGTTCGCACTGGTCCGACGTTGCGACTAGTTCGTTGCGGAGAAACTCACTTGTCGAGCCAGAATGTCCAGGAGGATTGCAGAGGGATTCCCGACGTGTCCTCCTCCTGAATGCTCTCGGTCGTCTCGTTCGTGAACGCCGGTGATGTTGAGAGGTTCTTTGACGAGCCGTCGCTCGGCTCCCAATCTAACGCAGCCATGTTTAAAACGGATCGGGCCACTGGTGTTCCGAACTTTGGATCTAGCGGATCAAGTGACGGGGAGCCAGCCGACACTGTCAGCGAACAGCTGAGCTCGATGAGACACCCAATCTCGAGTGTAGCGCCGCTTCTCTTGAGGGAGAAGCGGCTTTGACACTACAGAGGATTGCTCCGTCGTCAATAACGAGCGGCTTTTCGGTGTCGCTCATCATCGCCGAAAAAGACAAGACTAAAAGTTAATTGTTAAACTTAATTTACTGAAACGCGAAATTTGCTTCCGTTGCATTAATTCGATATTAATGTGGTATCTTTTCTTGTTAACTTATAATAGCGAATGTTAAAGTCAAAAATCTTTTGCCTGAAATTAAGAAAAAAATTGCATTGAAAAGTAAACACATGTGCGATCAAACAACGCGCATGTGTTTGAAAATTCAGAAACGGGTCATTCGTTTTCAAAAAACATTTTGTTTACAGTGATCTTATCGAGTACCGATATTCAACACGACGATAAATGCTAAAACGCGTCGATCGATCGATAGTTTCATGTGCGGCAAGGCTGCCACTTCATCCTCGATCGATCGAACGATCCTCTGTTTTATCATCGAGCGCTCATGCAGATCCCTGCATTGATCCATGGTTTCAGCCGAGAAACGTACTTTTGGTTTTCTTCGAATTCTATATAGTATGATTTTGGACGATCTTACAAATTTCTGGCTGAGACATTGGTTTGGCAAGAAACGTCTGAGGCCAGTCGTAAATTGACTTTCCGACAGTCTTGATCTCACCGCGACATCCCTCGAGCTAATCACTGCCCGGTTGTAATTGAGCATAGAATGTGCCGTTTCGTTCTGTTGATGTTATTAAAGTTGACCGCGGCGTTTCTCGCGACAGCCTCGAACAATGACGCAGGGACGAAAAGTAACATCATTGACGACAATGACGTCATTGCCTTTCGCAAACACAACAAATACGAGGGAAAATCCTCGCAGAGTACGTATAGTGTAAGAGTTCGTTTGGTTGCTCGTCAGCGCGCTTAACGTAAAATTCTTCACCCCTTGGAATTATCGCAGTATAAGAAATTTACTAAATATTGTTTTTAATATAAATTCTCCAATATAAATTGACTAACATCAAACTTTGTCAAAATCAATTTTTTTTTTTTTTTTCTATTTGGATTAGTCCTCAGTATAGCCTCAATCACTTTTTACCGTCTTTCGTCCTTATTCAATTCTACCCGTATGATTTTTTACGTCCAAAAACATATGAAATTCCCCCAAAACACCTTCGGTGTAAGAAAAGCTTGACACGTACATTGGTTTCGGATCGATTGTCATGTGCGACGTCCAAAAATATACACCCCAAAAACACCATCAATGCTACACAAAACTTGATGTACATCAATATTGTTCCTACTTTGCGAAACGTAGAAAAATATTCAAACCCATCTTCACGCGTATTGCCAAGTACATTGAGTTTTTAACTAGTAAAAAAAATAATAATAAATTTAAAACAAAAAAAAAAAATAATTTGATGAACGAAATAAAAAAAGAATACATACATAAACAAACAAACAAAAAATTCTTTTTGAAAATAAAATAATAAACAAATTATTTAACAAAAAAAAAAAAAAAAGTTTAAGTACTTGTCCGGCCGTATTGTTTTTCGACTATGTTAACTTGCCAAGTTAGCTCATCACCTACGACCGGACAAGTACTTTTAAACATTTTTTTTTGTTAAATAATTTTTTTTATTATTTTATTTTCAAAATCTTATTAAAAAAAAAAAAAAAAATGTTTGAATCTTTGTATTTATTTTGTTTCTCAAATAATTTTTATTTTGTATTAGATTTATTATTATTTGTTTTGATACATCAAAACTGAAAGTACTCGGCAATACATGTGAAGATCGTTTTGAAAGTAGGACATCAAAGTACATAAAGTTTTGTGAATAATTTATGGTGTTTTTGGGGTGTATATTCTTGGCCGTCGCAGATGAAATCAATGCGCTTGTCAAGAATTTTTTTTACACCAAAGCCGTTTTTGGGGGTACGTAAAATTCTTCACTCCTTGGAATAATCGCAGAATGCGACGAGTATGTCCGGTCTGTTGGGGAAATAATGTGGGTCTTGCCGCTCACGGCATCGCAGCGAGTGCCGATTTCCACAGATTGCAAAGTACCCCCTGTGAATCCACTGATATCCGGTGGCGTGATCGCCGAACCGGCTGAATTTCCGCACATGGCCGCAGTCGGATGGTTGTTGCAGGACCGAACGATCGGTTATCATTGCGGCGGCAGTCTGATATCGGATCGATGGGTCTTAACTGCCGCTCATTGCACCCACGGACCATTGTGAGGGACTTGATCAATTGCGTGTCACAGAGTAAAAAAAAATGGCCCATGCTAAGTACGCTTCGCTTGCAGAGGTACGCCTTTCGCGGTGCGTCTTGGGACCGATCGGCTGAGCGACCGGAAATCGGGTAAATTGGTGCGAATCGATAGTATAATCAGATATCCGGCTTACCGTCCTCCGAGCATGTACGCCGATCTGGCGTTACTGAGATTGTCGTTGTCGGTAACTTTCGGATCCGACATAAAACCGGCCTGCCTCCATACACAATTCGACCGAGCACCGAACCAGGCGTGGGTCACCGGATGGGGTTCGACCCAAAACGGTATTTATTGGATGTCGATTACTTTTTTGGCACATTCACATCTCTACCACTCACAACTCTACCAGAAAACGTCTCTACCATATTAAAACCCTAACAAAATATCTATCAGAAAATAAGAAACACTCTACAAGAATCAAAATACATACACCGAAGAGAAGGATCTAGTAAAAAATGACCAATCATCTAAGAAAAATTACCATAGAGCACAGTAGTACGGCGCCAGCGCTACCACCTATGATAGAAAGTCTGAGATTATCCAAGAATTTTTACCATAATATCTAAGAAAAATTCTTATAAATTCGGTACTTCGTAACGTAGATGGCGCCCTAACGCTCCACTACTGTGTTATATGGTAATATCTCCCATGTGATATAGTCATTTTCACTAGATCCTTCTCACAGTGTACAACTCTACGGGACGTGAAATAAAACTCTACCGCAAAACAGTTTTTTATTGGATGTTGATTACTTCTCGGAACATTTACATCTCTATCACTCACAACTCTATCAGAAAACAAGAAAAATCAAACCAGAATCAAAATAAAACTATTCGGGACGTGAAATAAATAAAACTCTACTGGAACAAAAGGCTGGACGGTAGCCTTGTATCTCGATAGAGTTTTACAGTAGAACCCCGATTGAGTGGATTGCTCGCGACCGAAGAACCCTCGAATAATCGAAATCTCGATTAATCCGTACTAGACAGTGGAAGTATATAAGCAAATAATTTCTAACAATAGAACTTTATTTTGACTAGATACAATGACATGTGGTACAAATTGCACTTAATTGTTAAACAGTATGAACTAGAATCTAAGGTTTTGGATTTTTTTTTTTTTTTTTTTTCATTAATAGTACGTAAACTGCACTTGAAAAAAAAAAAAAAAAAAAAAAAAAAAAAACCTCGACAGACGCGTGGTTAATCCGCTTCCGGTTAATCGGCGTTCTACTGTATTGTAATTTCGTTAGAATTTTATTTCCATTGCCTTAAAGTTTTATTTTAATTCCGGTAGAGTTTTAGTTCCATTCCGGTAGAGTTTTTTTTTTTTTTTTTTTTTGAAAATGTTCTCGAGAGATCTTTGCAGAGTTTTAGTGCGGTAGAGATGTTTACCGGCAGAGTCGTCAGTGGCGGAGATGTAAACGTGTCTACTTTTTTTTTTTTTTGCGTGTCGTTCTCGTAGGCGAATAACGCAACGCTCGTTGCCCGATGATTTTGACGCTTCAGGTGAGGAGTCGAGCGATGTTCTACTGAAGGCAAAGCTCAGCATCGTCGACAACGTTCGTTGCTCGATGCTCCACAATTTCACGACTTCCGTTCCCAGCGGCGTTGTACCGAGCATGCTGTGCGCCGGCGATCCCGACGGCGGCTGGACCAGGGACACCTGCCAGGGTGATTCCGGTGGGCCGCTCCAAACGACCCATCCGAACAGCTGTCTTCACGACATCGTAGGAATAACGAGCTTCGGACAATTGTGCGCGACTCCCGATTCGCCGAGCGTGTACACCAGAGTGTCGCATTACGTCGAGTGGATCGAGTCCATAGTCTGGCCGGATGACGAATGACGTTTGTCGCAGAGACATATACACCTTGCAATTACTATCTAAATAATAGTAATAATTATTTCCACGAAAAAAAAAAAAAAATAAAAATAAAAAATAAAAAAATCGTCTGCTGAATATTAATGATTCGTTGTAATAACAATTTTTCTTTGGTCCTTGGGATCTCTCACACATAAGCTTAACGGCTCGATTGTACGAACGAGGCCGAATAAATTAACGCCGTTTACTGATTTTGTTGTGCGCGACTCTATTGAGGCGAACAACACATAGCGGCATAATAATGAATCGGCCACCGAGATAAGGTAACTCGCGCGTTAATCGAGCCCTAAATCACACACCGACACGCTCTACTTGCAATCGCCTTCTGCCACACACGTTGCAGTAGTCGTGCTTGAACACTGTTTTTCGAATTGAAAGTACGGTAATCAAGGTCTGAATATTTTTCCAAGTTACTCGGAGCTTAAGATAGTAATTGCGATAGAGTTCCGCCGAACGTGAGTTTCAGAGAAAATTTCGAACACTTCTCGATTAAATAAAAAATGAAAAAAAAAAAAAACTCAAGTTTATGGGAGGTACTGCGAAGATTGTTTTTGTCAAACAACAATTCCAATTTGTCGTTAACAAATTGAAGATAAAAATGATTATTCAACAAATTACCCGGCAACTTAACTATTTTTCTTCATAAAAATCATTCGTTTGTTTTTCCGAATACGTATAAATTTTTTATGTAATCCTTGAAAATTGCGTTTATTCAATGCTGGAGCATAGAGAAAAAAAGCTATTTTCAAGGTTTACAAAAAATTCTGAAAAAAAAAAAAAAAAAAAAAAAAAATGCACAAGTATTCATGAAAAATAAACGAATTATTTTTATGAAGAAAAATACTTGAGTTACCGGGTAATTTGTCGAATAATAATTTTTATCTTCAATTTTTTAACGACAAATTGGAATAATTGTTTCGCAAAAAACAATTTTCGCAGCACTTCCCATACACTTGTTTTTTTTTTTTGAAGATTTTCATTCCACCGAAAGTGTTCGAAATTTTCTCTGAAACTTATGTTTGGCGGCAAAGTACCGCAAGTGTCGGAGAGCGGGACAAAATGTGACAGTGGGGCAAAACGGCACAGTGGGGGGCAAAGCTCAAATTTTCAATAATTTTTGGATGCCCCATTTTGTCCCGACGATGCGTCGGTATTTTCAAAGCCATTTTGCCCAACTCATCACCCCAACTACCGTCCAAAAGTCATTGGAAAATTGCCTTTTGGTTCCATTATTCCGTTTTGCCCCGCTCTCCCATTTTTCCCGCTCTCCCCTACTACCTTAAAACGGCAAGTGTATATATATTTTTTTTTTTTTTTTTTTTCTCCTCAAACTTCATGAAAATCCTGTTTATCAACGCTACAGTACTTTGTAATCCCGTCACATCCGCGGTATCATCCTTAACGTCGGACGGTAAGTCAGCGAACGCAATAGGCCGTTTCCGTGGATTATACATAATACATGAGGATATGTACGGTGCGTTAAACCCGTGATCCACGTGCTGTGGCCCCTCACTTGCCGGTCGCACAGCGATACGACGACAAGTCTACGACGCACGAGAAACTCCCGCTCCTCGACATCGCAGTCGGTCGTCGTTTGTTTCATTGGTTTTTCGGTTTCGTCAAATTCAAGGGAATCGTGGTGAATGTGAAGGGCCGAACGAACGGCCGATTTTAATTGGGCCGAGCTCGAGAGATTCGTGATGGGCCTGATTAACACCAGAGTCAAGGTATACGAAGACTTATTATTCCCCGCGGTTATTTTTAAGCTCGACGAGCGAGCAGATTTTTCACGTAGTATACGCATGGCAAGAGCACATTTGAATTCGGTTGCTCGAAGGGTTTTTCATCGTCGCGTTGACGGTTAACGCGTATTCGTTCACTCTGAAGTTTCAACGCCGAGCGCGAAGTTACTCGATTCTAATGGATGAATCATCGGGGCGATAGTAAAAGTAGGTCGATAAACGTGGTAGAGGAACGAGAAAATTTCGTTGTAGAACACTCGGGGCCTCCGCTACGAGGAGATTTGGCTCGCGCGCTCGCGTGGTGGGGCGTCGCCAACATACCGTGGACCGCCACGTTTATCCTCTTCTTCATGCTCTCCTCGCATCGCGATCATAACCAACCTCGATTGAACGTCCCACTGCCCGTTCCGAGCCGATGCGAAGCGTTTCGTCTCTCGCAGCTTGATCGCTCCGACGTTGGGATCTCGTAATAACGATAACAACGATAAGAAACCGCACCCTCGATCACGCACTCATCCTCAAACCGCACCCAGATGCATTCACCGTTGCAGCGGCCTAAAACAAGGAGTGACTAACAGCCCTAAAGTTATTTCATAAATGAAAAAAAAAAAAAAAAAAAACAATAAAAATTAATTATTATGCCCCGATGAATTGAGTTAAGATGACCGTAAGATTTGCATCGCTGTCTCTATAGTTGTTCAGTTGCGAAACGGCGAGTTATGTGTTAAACGATTGACCGAAGGTACGTTGTCATTGTTTTTTAGAACTCGTATCTTCACTCACCAATGTTCTTGTGGCGGCAGAGATGGTTGCTCTTTGTAATATTGATTTTTGTCGGTACGATACTCGTTGCCAGCCAATACTTCAGTGAACCTGCAGCGGTGCCCGTTACGCCGCCGATACGCGACAGTCACAGCGAGGACGTCCCGACGGAAGTATACGATGAAGGTAAGTCGTTCCCGAACACCTTTGCGCCTAACCCAGTAGACATTTTCGATTTACATCGGGTCCTGATGAGGCCTATCAGGGCCTGATAAGGTCTTATCAGGGCCTCATCTGGCCTTATCAGGTAGAACCCTGATCAGGCCTTATCAGGTAGAGTCCTAATAAGGCCTTACCAGGTAGAGCCCTGATCAGGCCTTATCAGGTAGAGCCCTGACCGGGCCTTATCAGGTAACGCCTTGATAAGGCGTTATCAGGTAGAGCCAGATAGGGCCCCGATAGGACCCTAACAAGGCCCGATGTAACGCTTGAAAATTTCAACACGGGTAGTTCACATTGAATCGAAGATCGGCTAATTGTTTTTCTTTTTTATATCTATATATTTTTTATATTTTATATACAGTGTCCCATCCAAAGCTTTTGATGGGACACTGTTTTAATTTATTTCTTTATTTTTTGGTATAATTACGGGCTGGGCTCAATTGCAGGCGCGATATGTAAACGTATCGCGCCAAGTAAGACAATGACGGATTGAGAGAGTGCGTCGCAGAAATAAGTAAACATATTCGCTAATCAAAGTGAAAAGATAACATCAAAAGAAGTCTTATAAAATGTCTGTGTAACAAAAATAACAAAAATACGTCTCGTTAGAAAATTTTAAGTCGACGATAATAGGCGTTTTTTGATTTTTTTTTTTTTTTTTTACTGATAAGCTCTTTCCCTCTCTATGTGGAGACCCATATAATGATCTATCGTCCGCTCTATTACGTTACAGTTTATCGACGGTGGTACAATTTCTCCGGCGAAGAAAAATGGTACAACGACAAACACCTGTCGATGTTCGATGCCGACTTGCTCACGGAAATTCGTAAAAACTGGATGACGAAGAAGTCTCCGCTAAGCGTTTCGTATACCCTGAAGGAACCGGAAGTGAGGGACCCCTCGATGGGTCAAGCTCGAGCTATAATGGATATCTTCGAGAACAAGGTAATTTCGTTGATCTACAGCAGCACTATGCAGATACCTTGAGTACTTCAAATACGTATCGAATTGCTTGAAGAATTGACGTGCCGAGTACTGGCAGATTCAAATTGCCGAACACTGTAAAAATAAATTGTAAATTTAATGCACTGGAACTTTACATATGCTTACGTTACTTACATTAATTTAACATTAGTGTACTTTTTTTTTTTTTTATAAAGTTCAAATACCAGATATTAAAATTACAAATCTTTTGCCCGAAATTTACGACAATTTTCATAAAAAAATAAACATTTTCCTGTAAAATTACAACGAACATGTTTTCGAAATTTCAGAAACGGTTTATGTAAAAAAAAAAAGCTTCCAGTACCGTTCCCTAAGTTGAAAACAAATTTTTTTACAGTGAAGTTCTGAGTACCGGGCACTGACTCGGTACTTGATACTTCGATACGTACTTCAAGTATCTAGTACATTCACCCAGCTCTGATCTCCAGAAGCCTCGACGTTTCATGAGCAATCGCCGATCAATATCTTTTAAATCCTTTCGCAGACAAACGGATTTTTCATAGAGTGCGGTGCGTACGACGGTGAAACGAGAAGCAACACACTCGTTCTCGAACGATTTCTCGGCTGGACGGGACTTCTTATCGAGGCGGATCCTATCAACTTCACGAATATGTTGGGCAAGAAGAGAAAGGCTCATATGTCGCCTACGTGTCTGAGCATCAAGCCTTATCCGATGAACGTAAGCGTTTCTGACACGAAGTATTCCGTTACTTCTTTTTTTTTTTTTTTGCACTATACGATAATAATGCTGATTTTATTTTTTGCTCTAGGTGTCATTCCTAATGGCGCAGAACGTCGGACGAATTCACGCGCCCGATAACAGCGATAATACGGTAACCGAGGAGTCTCAGAAGTACGGTCGTGACGTCGCTCACAGTGGGAAGCACGTAACGGTTCAATGTTTTCCCCTCGCGTCTTACGTCGCTGCGCTCGACGCTAAAACCGTCGATTACTTCAGTCTCGACGTGGAGGGCAGCGAGATGGAAGTGCTGCAAACGATACCGTTCGATCGCGTCGATATAAAGGTGCCGAGAACCGGTTGCGCTATTTTTCTTTTCCCCCCCAACATGTTTTAATAAATGACAATAAAAAATGATAATGGTATTTAACTTTCAGACATTGTCCGTCGAGTATATTCACAACAAGAGGGATCGACAGTACATGATCGATTTTATGGCGAAGAAGGGCTACTACGTGTACAGTTTCGTCGAGCATCCGGACAATCTGGCAAACGATGTGATATTCGTCAAGAAAGGATCGGGACGACAGATCGTTTCCTAGTGTGTTGATCGGACACAGCGAATAGCCGTAAACGCGTTTATATTAAACGCAGGCGATTGTAGGAACTAAATCGACTTATGAAATATCGAGAGGGATCTGAGATAGAAAACCGATCGCGCGGAAGGTCTACTCTGTAACGGGAACGATATGTGTCCGCAGGTGACGATATTGTGACAGCACAACGTGTCAAACCTAGAAGCTGCTTGTACTGTAAAAAAAAAAAAAGGAAAAAATCGTATGCAATTTAATGCACGGACTGGAAGTTTTTATGCAAAAACTGGTTATATTAAATTTCATCTACGATCGTGATGAAAAATTAATGTTCAGTGTATTGAATACATTGAAAATTCGTTAATTTCAATAACTTACTTTAATTTCATTGAAAATTTGATTTGATATTGATATTGAAAAAAGTATAATTTTTTGGCACAATTCGACATTAAATTGAATGTACCAGTTTTTCTATAAAAAATTCCGGAACATTAAATTTACCATTTTTTTTTTACAGTGTTTCAGCACACGGCGAGTCGTCACGATCTCGTCACCCGGGGATAACGTATCTGCATCGTGCCGGAACGGCGTGTCGGTTGTTGCGGCGCGTTTTTCTTTTTGCGATCTATCGAGGAGTACGCATAACTACAAACAGAGCCTGCTCGAATAGGGCGAGTGACTCGTACCAAAAAAACACTTGACGAGCATGCCGCGGAGACAGCTGTAAATAATAACGAAGATCGAATGCCGGCTTGCCACTGCGAGTGCTTAGTTTATTTCGCAGATAAATATATGTACGATAAAATAATTACAACGATTAATGTACGGCTTCACTTGTAGATATCTCGACTACCAAATTGAGCGGAATCCCAGAACGAATTAAACATAGTAAGCTATTATCACGTGTTTCGCTACAATATCACTGGAGATATCACTGTTGTTCTATCGAGTCGATCAATCTTACTGACATGAATTCTTGGTGCGCCTAACGGTTGATTGTACCTTTGGACTATTTACAAAAAAAAAAAAAAGAAAAGAAAAGAAAAAAAAACAAGAACAAAAAACATATGTACAGCGAAGAGCGAAAAGTTGGTACGAAACATTTCGGTCGTTCGCTACTGCGCAGTCGTAATTCAATGATCTCGAATGAGCTTCCACGAGCAGAGCGCTCGCTGATCGTCCGGCGCTTTGCCGAACGGTTTCGTTCCGTCTGGCGCCACGTATTTGTTCACTTGGTAGTCGAGTAAAACTTCATAGTTGTAAATATCGGAGCCAAGCTGCTGGGTGAGCGGACTGGTGTTTGTCGTGAATATTCCAGTGAAGCCCTTTCTCTTAGCGAGTCTTATACACTCGTCCTCCATAAGCTTCATCATTATGACATTCTGAGCGGCGTTCAATTGATTGTGCGTGCCCATCATGAAGGTATGAAATATCTGTCCGCGGCCCTGAGGGAGTTTCCCGTCTCTGATTGGTCCCTCGAGGCACTCGAGAAACTCGAATATTATCGTGAGCTTCGAATTCACCGTCACTTCTGGCTCGTCCCTCGCGTCGAAATTCAACGCCGCTGCGAGCACTCTTTCGTCGCCCTTGGCGGCTTTCACCACGAAGCAGAAACCCTTCTCGACCAGAGCGTCCCAAAGTTTCTCCATAAGTTCGGTGTAATCGTTCCGGCTAAGATCGGGCAGAAGCCATCTTTCGAGATCGGCTTTCGCGTAGAAGCTGTCGGTGATTATTCTGAAAGGTACAATGGAAAATAGTGACTCGATTCACTCGGTGCGAAAGTGGCGATTTTACGCACGATAACCGCGCGTAAAAACCCCATTTTTGCACTATGTGAAGTAACGTTTGGAACGATTGTCGCGCGGAAAACAATTTCTTAACTCGTGTGATTGCAACACTTGTCTTCGGCTCGTGCTGCAAAAGCGCACGCGTCAGATAAAGTTTTTTGACACTAGTATCGTAATGAATGATTTTGCAAATAATCCAGGAAAAGTGCCGCTCCATGCCGGCTGCACTGAGAAAAAAATTACATAATTCAAGCAACAATACTGACTTTTTACCACAAAGAATAGTTACCAAAGGGAACGTCTACATTTTATGGTTACGACAGTGACGAAGAATGATGGTTGCAACCATAATTATAGTTTAACTAATTGAATAAATACTATCAGTAACTATCTACGCTTTCGTAACTCCTGGCGGGCACTAATAGTGGCACTTTTCATGCATGAGTTGCAATAAAAAGTTGCTTCGTTGATATCAATTTGTGTATAAATAATAATAAATTTGTATATATATAATTAATTGAATATCGATTGGAATTAACGTCACGTACTCTATAACTTCCGTTTTGTGTGAATTATTGAGCTGCTCAATAACGTATTGGGATTCGTCCATCGACTCGTCAGACTCGTTCGCGTCATTACTCAGTTCCATTCTATCGAGTATTGCGGCCATGCTCTTAGCGGCAATGAAATCCGTGATACTGATCTGGTAGCCTTGGTCGCGCAATTTTGTAACCGTGTAGATGGAGTTGAGCGAGTTTCCACCGAGTTCGTAAAAGTTTGAGTTCACGGTGACCGTCGAACGGCCACTCTTTCCAATAATCGCGGCGACAGTGGGAAAAAGGATCTTAGCTTTTTCGAGATGATGCTCCGGCACGCCGTTGTACTCGCAGTCGATCGTGAGTTCCTCTTCTGCGAAAAATTCGGGGAAATTAGCACTGTTCAAAATTTCTGTTTGAAAATTCATGAAATGTATATAAAGCTTTATCCATATGCAGTATATGAAATTTCATTGACACGTATACAGTAAAAAATAATTTCGTAATATCAGAATGCGAAATTTCGTGAAGATAATTTTGTTAAACAAGTGACAAACGAGTTTGTCACTTCTTTGAATATACGAACCTGTCCTCTTACTTCCTGCATCATTGACAATTTTAGTTTGTACTTTTGTTTGTCAAACTATAAAATTAATAAATAAAAAATTATGGACATTTGTGGACAATAATTTGTTGTAAAAAATACAATTTTTTTTTTTTTTACTGTGTATGTAAGAATATTGCGTTACCGGTATATTAAAAACAATATTATTCCTATACTATTTGTGACAATAACATAATTTTCATATACGGATGTCTTAATTTTCAATGCCATCACCGGTAATTTTAATATACTGGTATTTGCATTTAAGATTAAATTAATAATACTCAAATACAATGTATATGAATTCTAATTTCATATACCGAGGTTGTATATTTCATATAACTTTGTATATTAAATTTGATTTCTTAGTTCATTCGGCTACGTCGAACATTTCCGCGATGTGGGTGCGGGGACGAAAGTGTTTATACAAATATTTTATACGGAATAATTTCTAATAATTATATTTAGAGGATAATTGACTAGCCATAATAATGGATTTATTAAATTAAATAGAATAGAAGGAACTAATAAAAATGGAATTGCACATAGGACCGAAACGTAAACAAAAGTGTTTATCTAACGCTTTCGTACCCGCACCCACATCGCGGAAATGATCGACGTAGCCGAATAAATTAAGAAATAAAATTCATCGCAATCGGCCGCTCATCTCTAAGAACTTGTTTGTATATTAAGGTAGCTATGTCGCTTCGCGCTCATTTCGCATAGGTTCGAGAAAAATAAGAGAAAATAGCATGTACTTCTCGATCGTATAAAATTCTTAAAAAAAATGCATGCATACCAAAGGTACTGAAAAGATTAATTTTGCATAATAATAATTCCAAAATGTTATCAACGAATGAATCAAAAAATTAATTGCTTGACAAATTATTCGGCAACATAATTTTTTTCTTCAATGAAATCGGTTCGTTCATTTTGGTGAATACGTATGAATTTTTTCAGATTTTTCAGTAAACTTTGATTTTTTTTTTTTATATGGAAAAGTGTGAAAAAAAAACAAAAAAAATGAAAGTTGACTGAAAAATCTGAAAAAATTCATACGTATTCAGGAAAATGAACGAATCATTTTTTCATTAATACATTTTTTTATTAATTTGTTAACAACGTTTTGGAATTATTATTATGAAAAATTAATCTTTTTAGTACCTTTAATATGCATCAATTTCTTCAGATTTTTATACCATGGAGAAGTACTTGCAATATTTCTCGAACTTGTGCGAAATGAGCGCGAAGCGACATGGCTACATTAAACGTGTTGCAAATTTCATAAAATTTTGGAGTGGGAGTAAAAAAAAAAAAAAAAAAAAAAAAAAAAAAAAAAAAAAACTTACCATTGAGATTCGAAGATTCGTATTGTCGGAGCAAAGTCTGCCTGTCGGTCTTTCCATTGACGAGAAGTGGTATCGAGTCGATGACGATTACCTG
The DNA here is from genome assembly GCA_963922035.1 of Amblyjoppa proteus. Classification (NCBI taxonomy): domain Eukaryota; kingdom Metazoa; phylum Arthropoda; class Insecta; order Hymenoptera; family Ichneumonidae; genus Amblyjoppa; species Amblyjoppa proteus. Next base: position 16,483,574 of record OY998230.1, read on the forward strand.
CGGGACCATGTAAGGCGGAAGTCTGCTCTGCAGATAGTCTTCGGTCTGCAGACCGGAAACGGAAGTCGACTTTTTGGCGGTGACAAAAGCTATCAGGGCCTGTCGAAGTTAATTTTACGTGAAGCCACGGTCTTCGTAGTTGTGAGATTCGCAGTTTCAAAAAATTCGCCATTTGGACAATTTTTGTTGTTTTTAACTAAAAAAAAAAAAAAAAAAAAAAAAAAAAAAAAAAAAACTTCGCCGCCTGGCGTACCTGAGAAAGTTCGCCGGGCTTGTAACAAAGAACCACAGCCTTGTCGACACCTGGCGCAGCAGTCACTGATCTCTCGACTTCGGCTAGGTCGACTCTGTGTCCTCGTATTTTAATCTGAGCATCGGTGCGTCCTTCGTAAACGACTATGCCCTTGACTATTCGCGCGTAATCACCGGTGCGATAGATCGTCTGGTATTCTATAAAATAGTGTGAAATAATGATTAATTCATCGTCGGACGGACGATGTTTGATTCATGAGATTGTCAGTCGAAAAAAAAAAAAAAAAAAAAAAAAAAAAGAAAAACACTAACAGCTCGAATGTTCGCGATGTCGAGCGTGTTAACAACAAGTACACGCGAAGTATGTGTCGCGACGGTGAAACTTCGTCAAATAAACAAAAACTTCTATCGGCAATGTAACGCGCGGCCGATTAAGCAATCTTCAGCGTTCTGCCGAGGAATTTTTTCTCTTTTCCACATTTAGCTCGCCACGGCACTTAGGAAAGGAATTCCGAAACGTTTATAGCGGTGTTTCTTTTTTTGTTTAACTGCCGCAACGGGATACCGATGAAGTCGGACACTAATCGAATAATCAGTCAATTCATTTGAAAGAGATTAAATCCTCGACGTTATGCTCAAGCGAATCGCACGATTTAGTTGTTAATTTAATATCAGGCGATAATCATTTTTTTTTTTTTTTTTTTTTTTTTTTTTATCATTAATAATAAAGCATTGAATTGCCGAGAATTTCCGCATTCCCGTTAGAGTTTATGATAATTATGATCGCGTGGAGGATAATCGTTCTATGAGAAATTATAACACTCTGCCGTTGTGGAACAATGTCTCGAGGTCGTTTGAAAATCAATTGCATGAATCATTCCGAGGGGGGCCCTATATCGTCGGTGAACGATTATTCTTATTAACGAGCGAATAATAGGCTTCTTCTCGCAACGAGACCTTGGCCGGTCATTAAATTGCGAAGGGAGAGGCTCCGGCCGTCTCTTTGCGAGCGGCAATTTTTTTTTTTTTTTTTTTTTTTTTTAATCGTGCAGCCTTCATTTTTAATAAACTGTGCACTCGATATTTTTCCTTCGCGATAACGATTGAGTGCGTTAAGAACAATTGATTATCGCCGATACGCGTCGGCGATACTCTCTCGTACCTGGATCGATGGCGTGGGGATTGCTCATGAACTTGTGAGAATCCTTTCCGCGAATGTAACCGGCGGCCAAATTTCTTCCCGCCACGACGAGCTCGCCAACTTCGCCCTGAGCGACGAGACGCATTTCCTTGTTGACGAGATAAATTATGCAATTGTCCATAGGACGTCCGATCGGCACTTCATCGAGCTCCACAAGATCGTCGGGGTTTCTCAACAAGTGATAAGTCACGTCGCCCATCACTTCGGTACTCCCGTAGAAATTTGCCAATATATGCTGACCTCTTGAGAAACGAGCGAAAAATTGTTTGGCCAGAGGGTGCGGCAGTGATTCGCCGGAACATATCCACAGTTTCAGAGACTCGAGTGCATCCACCTTGTTCTGTGAGGGTACATTCGATAATTATGATTTTCGAAAAAATAATAGTTATAATACGATTTAACTTAGACGTATGCATTATTGCATTGGGAACTCACCTGAAGACTCAGATACATGAGCATCGAACGAAGGAGTGACGGTACGAGCACCAAGCGACGAATCTGAATGAAGATAAATATTAAGAAACCAAAAAAAAAAAAAAAAACGATAATCGCGCGAACGTAAAAAATAATTGGCGAATGCGAGAGCATTCTTACCTGATGTTTCTCCAATGATTTGACGAATCGCGCGGGATCCTTGGTGACTTCTCGGGGTACGACGACGATCGTTCGGGCCTTTAGGAGCGGTCCCCAAATTTCGGGCACGCTGTCGACGAAAGTCAATGCAGTTTTGAAGACGCAACGCTCCTCGTCGTTGCCGTAAGGGAGCTCGCGCCATTGCCACCCGAGACGATTTAACATGGTGGCGTGCGGCAATCTGACACCTTTTTTCGTTCGTTTACAAAGTTTCAACGAGTTAGAAATTTTGCATTAATGAATGAGTAGGCAAATGGCAAATGGCAAATGGCAAATGGCAAATGGCAAATGGCAAATGGCAAATGGCAAATGGCAAATGGCAAATGGCAAATGGCAAATGGCAAATGGCAAATGGCAAATGGCAAATGGCAAATGGCAAATGGCAAATGGCAAATGGCAAATGGCAAATGGCAAATGGCAAATGGCAAATGGCAAATGGCAAATGGCAAATGGCAAATGGCAAATGGCAAATGGCAAATGGCAAATGGCAAATGGCAAATGGCAAATGGCAAATGGCAAATGGCAAATGGCAAATGGCAAATGGCAAATGGCAAATGGCAAATGGCAAATGGCAAATGGCAAATGGCAAATGTGGACATAAAAGGTGATCTTTCACCTTTGGGTATTCCGGTGCTACCAGAGGTGTAAAGTATGATAGCAATTTGTTCCGGATGTTCGTTTAGCATCAACGGGTCGTCCTGCTTGTCTTCCGATTGTTCCCACAGCTGTTCGAAAGTAATTATGGGCGTGTCTTCGTACAGCATCGTGTCATCTGTCAAACGAGATACCGAAGGCTTAATCGAACTCGAGCAGTGTATATCGCTTCGAGAAACGTTCCTCATTGATTCCCAATGCCCGTATGAGGAAGACGTTATATTATTCATTCAGCCGTAAAGCAGACTACCGAGCAATATATAGCGAGGGAAGTGGAACGGCTAGTCATCACATAGCCAACTTCTGCTCTGTTCACTGGCCATTGGGAGTGTCTCGAGGAAGTAGCCGCTAAAGATTGACGTTTACGCGTAAGTCGACGACTATGGTTTTTCTCGGACTGACCTCACGTTCTACATCTCATGCGTGACTACAGTGCGAGTTTTTTTTTTTTTTTTAATTTAAGTATATGAGTACAGTAGACAACTGCGCAAATTGAATCCACATAAGTTCTACCGACCGGATAAACTGGACGAAACGGGAATCGGCTAAATGAATCGGCCTTTTCTGGAAAACCATTCACCTCTGTGAAGAGGCAACAAAATACGCCTTCATTTTGTTATCTGCCTATGAAATCGTCCCTGCTCCAAATTTTAGTATGCGAAGGCAGAGTGGACAGGTATTAATTCAGGCAATGGGGAATCCAACTTATTCGCTCGTGCGAAACTGGCTTGTTTCCGCGAACATTCAACTTACGCGTTGTCGTCTACTGTAATCAGATCTTTAAAATTTGATGATCTTTTAAATGTTCTCATTAAAAGCCTCCAGATCAATCGCGCGCAGTTAGGTGTCGCTATCTCGCAGGATTAACAGAATAAAAAGATAAACGACGTCTGCGCACACAAGAGGGAATCAAAGCTTACACTGTGAAAACAAGAAAAAAAAAAAAAAAACATTGTAAATTTAACGCATCGAACTGGAAGTTTTTATGCATCAACAAGTAGGTTATTCATCCTACTTGTTTATCCGCCACATTCCATCTCACCCTGATTCCAGGTCGAGATGGCCCGGCGCGTGAGATGGCCATCCGTAATATCTTTTAACGTAACAAACGAATGGTGCGACAGCTTGCACAGTTTTTAGTTTATGTGGATACAATGTGATTGCCCAAAAAATTTTAAGACTCTACGTGCAAGGGTCAGTACGAGCGGTGAATCCCTATTTCGAGGTAGCCAAAAAATGTCTCGAACTATATTTCTGGCCCTCTTGAAATATGCAGAATTATAATTTTGCTAGTAAATCAATATTGCACACCGTAGTTGAATCTTTCAAGAAAATATTGGTGCGAAGTGAACCTATTTAAAAAAAAAAAATTCTTCCCTGAATTTAAGCGGTGGATATTTTTATCGAAAAATGGGTGATATGGCCACCCATGTACCGGGGGATATGGCCACGTCAATGTTCGTGGGCCATCGCCTGCAACACCGGGCGATGGACATATCAGAGCTGGGCAAAATACTCGAAAGTACTTAAAATACAAAATACAAAATACAATAAGTATTTAAAATATAAAATACTTTTTTGGATTTTAAATACATTTATGAGTACTTTTTTAAATACTTTTTGAAAATCAATACGGCATGCCTGGACATGGCGGGACATGGCGGGACATGGTGGGACATGGCGGGACATGGCGGGACATGGCGGGACATGGCGGGACATGGCGGGACATGGCGGGACATGGCGGGACATGACGGGACATGACGGGGCATGGCGGAACATGGCGGAACATGGCGGAACATGGCGGAACATGGCGGAACATGGCGGGACATGGTGGAACATGGCGGGACATGGCGGGACATGGTAGATTTTGGACGGCTGAGCCGGCTAGGTTACGCTCGCCCATCATCCTTGCCCATCATCCATCCATCCCGTCCGGCCTAACCGTACAGCCAAGAAAACCAAAAGTATTTTGTATTTTGTATTTTGTATTTTGAAAAGTACTTAAAATACCGAAAAGTATTTGAGTAATTAAAATATGTATTTTAAATACTTAAAATACATCGAGTATTTAAAATACTGCCCAGCTCTGGGACATATCACCCGGATATTGCGGGTGAGATGGCAACGTTCAATGGTGGTGGGCCAACGTGGCCATCTCACCCGCACTTTCCGGTTGATATGGCCAGTAAAATTGTTTTATTTTTATTTTAGTGTCTGAAACATTTGGCAGAAGTGTTCATTGTCTTTCCGTAGGTTATATATAGACAACATGAAATATAGTAAAAAAAAAAAAATGTTTTGTGCAATTTCGTTCATTCTCTAGGCTCAATTGACTACCAGTATTACCGTGGCCATGTCACCCGTAGTGTCCGGGTGAGACTGCCGATCGCAAATATTTATTTACAGAGCCGCAATTAAATAATCCATAGAAAATATCAAAAGTTCTGAGTTAATTACTTTAGTTTAATGTTTCTAGAGTCGGTTACAATAAAAATGTAAAAGTTTTTAAAACTTTAGACCACTAATTATCGTTGTTTAAAAAACCATGGCCATATCAACCCGATTTACCCTACATTGAGTTAGCTATGTCGCATCGCGCTCATTTCGCATAAGTTCGAGAAAAATTCGAGAAAATTGCAAGTACTTCTCGACGGTATGAAAATCTGAAAAAAATTCATGCACATTAAAGGTACTGAAAAGATTAATTTCGCACAATAATAATTTCAAAATGTTATCGACAAATCAATCAAATAATTAATTGTTTAACAAATTATCGGGCAAACCAACTTTTTTTTTTCTTTAATGACAATCATTCGTTCATTTTTCTGAATACGTATGAATTTTTTCAGATTTTTCAGTCAACTTTGATTTTTTTTTTGTTTTTTCACACATTTTTTTCCATATAAAAAAAAAAAAAAAAAATCAAAGTTGACTGAAAAATCTGAAAAAATTCATGCGTATTCAGAAAAATGAACGAATCATTTTCATTAAAAAAGAAAAAAGTTATGTTGCCCGATAATTTGTTAAACAATTAATTTTTTGTTTCATTTGCTAATAACATTTTGGAATTATTATTATGCACAATTAATGTTTTCAGTACCTTTAGTATTCATGAATTTTTTTTTTCAGAATTTTATACCATCGAGAAGTACATGCAATTTTCTCTTATTTATCTCGAACTTAATGCGAAATGAGCGCGAAGCGACATAGCTACCTTAAATTTAATGTCCAATTGCGATGAAAAATGAACGTACTTCTTCATTGAAATTAAAGTAAATTATTAAGACTAAAGTGCTGCAAAGTTTTACAGTAACAAATTAAGTGAATTATTAAATATTAACTATCTCCAATGTTTTCAATCCGCTGAACATTCATTTTTCATAAAAATTCTACATGAAATTCAATGTACCAGTTTTCGTATAAAAACTCTCAGTCCGGTGCGTTGAATTCCATAAGAATTTTTTTTTTTTTTTTTTTTTTCCAGTCTAGTCTCGTACTTCGCCGAACTCCTTTCGTTAGCAAAAGTGAATTTGTACTTTCACTCTGAGAAGTGTCCTGAGTGGTTTTTTTTTTTTTTTTTTTTTTTTTTTTTTTTTTTTTTTGCTTAGCGTATCCGCGGTACTCGGAGTCTTTTCCTTCGCCGCAATTAATATTCTAAAAGGCGACTTTAACAGCGGCGCGCGCGGTACTTGCGATATTTATGTACTACTTGAGGTAAAATTGCGGTCCTGCTCGACCGTGTAAATACCGTTTTCCTCGACGATCACCAGCAGAGGTTCGGCCTCTTGCAATATGTGTTTCACCCTCGACGACGGAAACTCCGCGTCGAGCGGAAGATATGCCATTCCAGATTTCAGTATGGAGAGAAGAGCGACCGGCAGGCGAACCGACGGTTTCATCGAAACGGCGACAATATGATCGGCGTTTTCTCGGGGCTTGACGATGCTCCTCAGAATCTTGGCGATCTTGTTAGTTATGGAATCGAGCTCGCCGTACGATATGGCGTGCTCCTCGCCGCCCTCGTCCTCGTAGATTATCGCCGTTTTGTCGGAGTGCAAAGCCGCCACATCGCGAAATAAACCGTGAACGAGAGCGTTCTTGCCGCCGCCGGTCTTCCTTCCCTTGAGTACCGATTGTTGCTGAAGAGAACCCATCTGGCGAAAGAGAGATCGTTGCGTTTTAGCGTCACGAGTGAATTATCTCGACAAATGAAAAAGTTTAAAAAAAAAAAAAAACGAAAGAAAAAAAAAAAAAAACACCTCAGAAATCCTACAACAAAACTATGAAATATCGAACGATCGGTTTGCCGGAGGAGATTGAAGGGCGCGACGATATGCGAGAGGAACAACGAGGTACTCGACGACTTGCGTCTCGGGTTGGTTCGAGCAAACGACTGCGCCGCTCGATCGGACTATCCTGGGGGATTTTAACTGCGTCACATCCTCGCTCCACCTGATCGGGTGGGAGGGACCGAAATAGGGAAACAGAGAGTAGGGAGAAACCGGTAATTTTTTTCGAATCCCACCGCGGGCGACGCACCAGGGTCGCGCGTTTCGGTGAAACTTAAAAACAAGCGGTAATCAAGGCGACAGCCTTGGGTCTGATCTCTGGAAGACAGACATTCGCCAAATTTCAAATATTTACAATGCGCACAACGACTCGATTGATAAGACCGAGGACACAGACGGATCTACACAAGTAGGAGCGGTGTAGCGATTTTTTTTTTTTTTTTTTTTTTTTTTTTTTTATTACTTGGTGCTGCGATGTGTAACGCTACAATGGGAGGTGGCAACGAACTTTGAGGACAATCGTCGACGATTTTCTCACACCCGTTGGAGAACGGCGATATTTCATAACTGATCGTAGGTGTGTTACGCAACACCACCGCGAAAGATAAGAATCGTGATAGAGCGATACCTGCATGTCTGCGCGCTGTCAATTAGTCGTTCCGGCACGTGCGAATCTTACGAGCCGGAAAACTGTCCCGCTGAGAACCGGTTGAATTATACGTCCGGTAACAACCGATAACTTTATTCTCGACAGAGAATCCCGTCCATAAGTCCGTTAAATTCTCTTAAGGCAGCACTTGCGATACGGGACCGCATCGCAAGTACTGCCTTAAGAATTTAATGACTTTATGGACGAGATTCTCTGTCGAGAATGAAGCTATCGGTTGTTACCGGACGTATCATTGCCGCCGAACGTGAGTTTTCAGAGAAAATTTCAAACACTTCACCATGGTATAAAAATCAGAAAAAAAAAAAAATCATAAAGTGTATAAGAGGTGCTGCAAAGATTTTTTTTTTTTTTTTTTTTTTTTTTTTTTTTCAAATAATAATTGCAATATGTTACTGATAAATTCAAGATAAAAATCATCATTCAACAAATAACCGGGCAACTTAAATATTTTATTCCATAATAATGATTCGTTTATTTTTCCGAATACGTATGAAATTTTTTCAGAATTTTTTTTTTTTTTGCAATCTTTGAAAAATCACTTTTTTTTTTTCTATGCTCAAGCTTCGAAAAAAGGCAAGTTTCAAAGATCACAGGAAATTCTGAAAAAAAAAAAAAAAAAAAATTCATACGTATTCATAAGAAATAAACGAATTATTTTTATAGAAGAAAAATAGTCGAGACGCCGGATGATTTGTTGAATAATGATTTTTATCTTAAATTTATTGATGACCAATTGAAATTATTATTACGCGAGAGCAATCTTTGCAGCATCTTCCATACACTTGATTTTTTTTTTTTTTTTTTTTTTTTTTTTTTCAGATTTTTAATCGATCGAGAAGTCTTCGAAATGTTCTCTGTAACTCACACGTTTGACGGAACTGTAGAGCAAGTGTTACCCTAATCGCGTTGTAAACACAGACGGCAACAATGTTTCGCGGCGAAATCGGCTCGATCGTGGTTCGAGAATTATGTAATACGTATAATACGTCGTCACGGCGAGAGCGCATGGGAGTTTTCTCGTCGGTGATGGCGAAATGGGGCGGTAGTAAAAGCAAACTGAAAGTCGCCCGTTAATCGTGCCAGTGAGAGTGTCGTTCACGCACCGATGAACTCTATCATCGCATCGGCTTGCCGACCATAAGAAACATTCACAATAATAACGTCACTTCGTACAGCATATTATCGTTCGACGATCTCGATTGTCGAACCGCTCCAAGAAATCCCATTGAAATCTCACCTTTTCCCAACTGTCTCCCGTGTCCGAAGATATTATCCTTGCTCTTTCCACAGTGTCTCGAGCTGATCGAATGATAACGACAAACGACTTCTCTGTGACGACAAATCACTGGCAATCGATCGCACGCATTCGCGTCAGGTAAAGTTCAGCGATTACTCATTGGAATCCTCACCGACACATCGATATTCACTGCCGATCGTCTTTACGATTCCCCGACGATTGGCATTGGGCGATGCAACGCTCTGTTGTTGACACTCTATGGAAATTTTGAAAAAAAAAATCTGCCTTTCAGATAGCACACGACTATAACTCTCACTGTCTCGCACTTTCGTCACGTGGGACACGTTTCGGTTCTATCGATCGGTAATGGCTGATTATAAAAAAAAAAACAAAAAACAAAAAAAATACACAAATCAATTTTGCCTCTAGTGTTATCGATGCGCTTTAGGTTGACGTTGATCTTTTTTTTTTTTTTTTTTTTTTTTTTTTTTTTTTTTTTTTTTTCAATCCACTTTAGTCCACGCGACAGGGAGTTTCGACGGTGACTCTAATGGCGAGTTGAGCGACGAAGCAATTGCCGCGAGAGAGTGCCTCCTCCCGTTGACGTGTGCCGAGCTTTTATATGAAACTGCCTTCGAGGACCCTGGATTGTTCGTCGTTTGCCCTTCTCTGCTGGCCGTCGTTCATCATTGGCTTCTGCAGAGGACCGTGCTAAATCTCACCGGACCGGCTGTTGTTACAAGTGGCGCCCATGTGACGCACAATTGTACCCGAAAAAAAAAAAAAAAAAACAGGAAAAATGCGGGGTAAAACACAAGTGAACCGATATGCACGACGAAGAAGCTCGTTCGCAACTTCGATATCCTTAATTGCAGTGGAGATCGTGTCCGATCGGAACTTTTATCTAAACGATCCAAGTTGTTGCCTCTTAGTGAGGTGAAACGACGATCGAACCTTTCGTGGCTTTAACATATCGTCGGGGCAATACGGAGCACAGCGATCATACACAGCGATCATAAACACATCAATTGTCCAATTGGAGGCTCAAACGGCAAACGGAGTATAACTCTACCGGCATAGTCGGCGCGATTCGTGCGCTCAACAATAATTCATGGCCAAAAATGAGATTCTCTTTTTCTTTTACTTCCTGTCCGGGGTGTTTTTTTTTTTTTTTTTTCGAATATTGAGCTACAGGCAAAATAAATGTCACATTCGATGTGAATGTGCGATCGGTCGATCAGACGAAAAATAAAAATGTTATGCGGAATTGTTTGGTCGAAAAATTAGTTCGAAAAGTAACTATTTCGGATGCTTTCCAAAAAGACTTATCGTCGCTTCCCGAGAAGTACCGCGAAAACGTAGGATTTATTTTCTCGTGATGAGTACGAATCCAATGTCCATTTGTTCATGACTTCAGCCTTACATTGGCAATTCTTAATTTTACTTGTTATGGTGGTTGCTCACGTGTGCGTGTGCGATGTCACCGATTTGCTCCGTTTAAAATGGCGATGACTCCGAAACGGTTTGAAATAACGGGTTGAAATTGTTAACGCCAGTACAGTAGTCGAGTCTCATTTTTTGGCGCAATTTTCATGAAGATTGAGGCGCGGTTCGAGATTCTACGCGTCATTGAAATTGTTGAAAAAAATGTCTGTGGTAGATGTAATTTGCGTAATTGTCGAGCTGTCGTCCAAAAATCGCATGCAAACATAGGCAATACAATGATCAAAGACCTTAGGTATTGAATTTTAGCTGAAATCTGTTCAAGCTGTTCAAAATCTGTTCAGATTTCATTGAAATTTGAATTTTCATGAAAAAAAAAAAAAAAGCACTGCAAACAATCTAATTCCAGCAAATATGAAAAATATCGACTTTAAACTTCGCAAATTAATGAACTAACACTGTACAATGTCGGGTGTTAAATTTGATGAAAATGAATCGAAAAGTTAAAAATTTTTTAGTTTGAAATTATTGCATTTTTTTTTTTTTTTTTTTTTTGAGAAGTTGTATTTTACGCCCTACACACGTCTCCGCATCGCGAATACCGTTCTGAGGAGTTAAATAATTTGGATATCCGTAAAGAGCTCAGATTAAAATGGTGCAAGGTAATTTGCACGTGATTTCGTAATGTTTCGCTGTTTTGCGCATAACTGCTTCTATGAGAAAGTTCGTTGACAATTTTTTTTTTTTTTTTTTAACTCATATCAAGATCCGTTGAGCGTAATTTTTGGGTGTGTGTGTTAAATGATAAATTTGTCATTTTTAATGTGTAACATTCCAATTTTTTTTTTTTCTCATAAGATTTCTCATAAACCAAGCGATACAGGAAAACAGTGAAACACGAGGAAGTCATATTGAAATTACTTTGTACCACTTTTTTTTTTTTTTTTTTTTTTTTGTCGCGACTGAAGTGTCTCGTTTATAGTTTCGGCCTTGTACCGCAGCAAATCGGTTCGCCATTAAAGCGACGACGCGACACCTTTCGATGTTTCGAGATTTTCCTTAATGCGAATTTATGTGTGTCAAATAGCAAGTCAAAGATGTGTCAACTGGAGAACCGTATTCTCTGTCGCTGCGTTAATTCGTTGAATCGCGAACGAATACCCCGGGAATCACCGGACTAATTCATTCTCCTAGAGTTCTCACGACAATTCCAATAACGGAATTAGATTTTCGAAAATTTTCATCATTCTTCTGACGCATGTTCGAACACTGAGAAAAAAAAAAAAAAAATTCCGATGGTTTCAGATCAATGCTTCAAGTTGATCGGAGACTTTGGTCAGGGTGACCAATCTTTATTTTAATGGAATAAGGCGTATTTAAATCAGCAATATGATCAATGCTTGAAACACCAAACCAGTTCAAACGTTTTATTTATTGAACGGAATATCCACCGGTTTTGTTGGCTTGATCGATGTTCGGTCAACCAAAAGTACGCGTATTTTGTTCTTTTTTTTTTTGTTGTTTAATGTTAAGAACTCAGTGCGTTCTTTTCCTTTAACAAATAGTTTTCTAATTTGTCGCACTAAACCGCAAAATATTTTTGGGGAACACCGTTATTTCGTTGATACGTGCGACCTTTTCCTTAGAATTTCTGTCGCAACACGAAACGAATGATATCGCACACAAGTGCGTATATGGGATTGGATGGAGGTGATTTTTTTTTTTTGTCAAAAAGGGTTTTGTACGGCAAAAAGGGTTTGAAAAGCCAGATGCATAGTTGGAACAAAATGGGGCATCCAAAAATCATTGTAAGATTGAGTTTTGTCCCGCTATGCCATTTTGCCCCGGTCTCCCCTATGTTCACTCCATGACACTTGCAATTTGGATCGTGTACATATTCGATTGCTACAAACAAAATTCGTCTGTAGTCACCTGTCTTAGTCTGTAGTCACCGCGATGTTGTTCGTGGTGTTTCTCATTTTGGAAAAACAACGAATTATCTTGTTTGTATTGCATATATATTTATTTGAACATATTGAGCCGAGCCATTTAGCTGATTGAAACGAAATGTGTTTTGAGTGAATCGAAATGTGTTTACGGCGAAACGAAACGGTTGATTGAAACGAAATGTGTTTTGTGAAACGAAATGTGGTTGATTGAAACGAAATGTGGTTGATTGAAACGAAATGTGGTTGATTGAAACGAAATGTGATTGATTGAAACGAAATGTGGTTGATTGAAATGAAATGTGGTTGATTGAAACGAAATGTGGTTGATTGAAACGAAATGTGGTTAATTGAAACGAAATGTGGTCGATTGAAACGAAATGTGGTCGATTGAAACGAAATGTGATCGATTGAAACGAAATGTGGTCGATTGAAACGAAATGTGGTCGATTGAAACGAAATGTGGTCGATTGAAACGAAATGTGGTTGATTGAAACGAAATGTGGTTGATTGAAACGAAATGTGGTTGATTGAAACGAAATGTGGTCGATTGAAACGAAATGTGGTCGATTGAAACGAAATGTGGTCGATTGAAACGAAATGTGGTTGATTGAAACGAAATGTGGTTGATTGAAACGAAATGTGGTTGATTGAAACGAAATGTGGTTGATTGAAACGAAATGTGGTTGATTGAAACGAAATGTGGTCGATTGAACCGAAATGTGGTCGATTGAAACGAAATGTGGTCGATTGAAACGAAATGTGGTTGATTGAAACGAAATGTGGTTGATTGAAACGAAATGTGGTTGATTGAAACGAAATGTGGTCGATTGAAACGAAATGTGGTTGATTGAAACGAAATGTGGTTGATTGAAACGAAATGTGGTCGATTGAAACGAAATGTGGTCGATTGAAACGAAATGTGGTCGATTGAAACGAAATGTGGTTGATTGAAACGAAATGTGGTCGATTGAAACGAAATGTGGTCGATTGAAACGAAATGTGGTCGATTGAAACGAAATGTGGTCGATTGAAACGAAATGTGGTCGATTGAAACGAAATGTGGTCGATTGAAACGAAATGTGGTCGATTGAAACGAAATGTGGTCGATTGAAACGAAATGTGGTCGATTGAAACGAAATGTGGTCGATTGAAACGAAATGTGGTCGATTGAAACGAAATGTGGTCGATTGAAACGAAATGTGGTTGATTGAAACGAAATGTGGTTGATTGAAACGAAATGTGGTTGATTGAAACGAAATGTGGTTGATTGAAACGAAATGTGGTTGATTGAAACGAAATGTAGTTGATTGAAACGAAATGTGGTTGATTGAAACGAAATGTGGTTGATTGAAATGAAATGTGGTTGATTGAAACGAAATGTGTTTTTCGCCGTCGAACGAGTTACCCGCTCAGCAAATCGGTCGGTGCCCGTGGAAGCGGCATCAAAATTGTCGAGAGAGATTGTTCGCTCCCTCCCAGCTAACGCTCATTCGGCGTTTCACCTGACTCCGAGAAGGCGCTTACCTGCAAATGTGTTGCGTCAGAAGCAAATTGCGCCACGGCCCTCTCCCCCCCCCCCCCCCCCAGTCGATGTCTTCTAAAGAGACCCTCTTTGCTGTTGAAACTAAAATAAATACCGTGACTAGTTTTGCAACTCTCCGATCGTTGCGAAGAAACTCTAATAATAGATAGCTAAAAGGAGAGAATAATAATAAGAAAAATGAAGTCCTCGGCGAATGAACTCTTCATGATTCTTGTCATAAGATTGTACTTCATTGCAAATTGCCGGCCGTCATGAGGCTCGTAGAATACGGCACAGTGTCGTTAGTCATCGTACTTGCGACGTCAGTACGGTGAGGGGAAATCCCTGTATTCCGGGATAATCTGCCCTCCACCTCCACATTGCGCGTTGGCAAAACGTCGACGCATAGGAGTTGACGCACGTACATTCACCAGCTCGATCATTTTTTTTTTTTCCCCCTTCACGCATCGTTGTCGCAAAGTTTACGGGTGGGGGGGGGGGAAAGCGATTATTTATTCTTTGACACATATTTTCTCATTGACGCAACGGAATAAAAAAAAGTATCGCTATTAATCTAATATCGAGACTGGATTAGAGCGATTTTCACGAAAGGAGCTTGTCGTGTAACTGTGATTATACCGCAGTTCTGCATTCCTTTGTCGCAGCGATAGGCGACAACCGGGCGGGCAGAGAGAACCGAGCTTGCGGATGGTCGGTGGCTTCGACAGATTTCTCGTTGGATCTTGACAATGGAATCCTTCTCGATGGATGGATGGTTATGCGAAACTCGTTGTCCATTCGCACCGTCGATCCAAGACCCACTTCGTTCACCGTTCGCGAATACAAAAACGATTCAGCCGGTGTTTGTCGCTTATCACGATCGCTTTGCGGGTGCGTAAGAATTGTGCCGACTATCGTTGCAATAAAACCTCCGTGATCGGCCATAATATCGCAATAATCTCCAATCGTAATTTCACTCGTTATGTGTTTTTTCTTCTTTTAACAAAAAAAAATATGTTAATGCACGTTAGATAAGGGACCGAGCCGAGCGTATTATTATGTCAATCATTATAGATTTTTTTTTTGTATGTTTCGGAGCGAAGCGTTTCGAGCCAAATAACGGGTTTTATTTACCTCTTTATCGGCGACGGAGACTCGTATAAGTAACTCCGCATGAGTTACGATTCGTATCGGTATCCTCATCGGGAAAAATTAAGTCCGCGGCTTCGATCATGACAAATTGTACAGAGGCTTAATTTTTTTTTCTTTAAAAATTCTATTTTTGGCATTGTCTGTTTTTTTTTTTTTTTTATAGGGGATTTCCTTTTTTTTGGTAAAAAAAAAAATCGATTTTTCACCGACCGATGTTTCGTATTCTTCAAAGGGTTAAGAGTATGTGTGCCAAATTGGAAATTAAAATTCTCAATAATGACAACGTTGTGAGCGATTTTGTACCCGCTTGCCGACTCACGGTTGCCGCGCGCTCGTACTTGTAACTTGTAAACCGTACTTGTGAGCTCGTAAACCGTACTTGTAACTTGTAAACCGTACTTGTAGCTCGTAAACCGTACTTGTAACTTGTAAACCGTACTTGTAGCTCGTAAACCGCACTTGTAACTTGTAAACCGTACTTGTGAGCTCGTAAACCGTACTTGTAACTTGTAAACCGTACTTGTAGCTCGTAAACCGCACTTGTAACTTGTAAACCGTACTTGTAGCTCGTAAACCGCACTTGTAACTTGTAAACCGTACTTGTGAGCTCGTAAACCGTACTTGTAACTTGTAAACCGTACTTGTAGCTCGTAAACCGCACTTGTAACTTGTAAACCGTACTTGTAGCTCGTAAACCGCACTTGTAACTTGTAAACCGTACTTGTGAGCTCGTAAACCGTACTTGTAACTTGTAAACCGTACTTGTAGCTCGTAAACCGCACTTGTAACTTGTAAACCGTACTTGTAGCTCGTAGACCGTACTTGTAACTTGTAAACCGTACTTGTAGCTCGTAAACCGCACTTGTAACTTGTAAACCGTACTTGTGAGCTCGTAAACCGTACTTGTAACTTGTAAACCGTACTTGTAGCTCGTAAACCGTACTTGTAACTTGTAAACCGTACTTGTGAGCTCGTAAACCGTACTTGTAACTTGTAAACCGTACTCGTAACTTGTAAACGGATTTTTATCGAAACACCTTTTTTTTTTTGCAACTTCTGTGGACGATATCTAAAAATCTATTCAAGAAATTGCCTTAAAATTAGAACAGCATGCTCAGTCGACGTTCTTCTAACGTTTCACGACAAGAAAGCAAAACTGAATAGTTTTTTGTTTGTGACAAGATGATCGATCTATTTTTTTTTTTTTTTTTGTTCAATCGATATTTCAAGTTCAAAACTTCATCGGATACTCAATTTTCTTTCTACTCGCCAAACAATGTGTGTAAAGTAATATGTTCTTGGATTTTTATTGCAGGATTAATGGGAATACTCAAATCGTGCACATCGTTTATTGCAGGGTTAATGGAAAGACACAAATCGTGCACAAAACTGTGGATCATCGCGCGTCGAGAGAGTCGATGTTGTGTTTTTGGGAGGAAAATTATTAAACATTTTTTTTTGTTCATATGTAAGAGACAAATCAATCCGTATGATGAATTTCACATTGATCCGTTGTACAGTTACCTCGTCGGAAAATGACAAAAAAAAAGTGATAAATTCACCGAAAAATGGTAATCGCCCCTCAATGGAGCCGCTCCATCAAATGGTCATATTTGCATCTAGGGATTTTTTTTTTTTTTTTTAAATCTTTTGTCCCCTTCAGCCGCATGACGCGATTGCGATAGCTCAGAGCTTCCGAGTTTTACAGTTAACCGAAGGAGATAATAGCAGTCGGTCGCGAGCAATTTTAGTCCTTGAACTTGTACGGTATTTTCAATCGTTTCGAAGCGTCTGCGACGATGACTCGACAGCAGCAGTCGTGATTTACAGTAATAATGACCGTTGGGTGAGTGGATATTTTGCATGTTACGCAAGCCTGATTGCTCGTATGATTGGGTCAAGTGGCGAGAACAATAGCCACGATCCATCAAGTTAGGTTTAACCCCGTTACGTTCTTAATCCGTCACATCCGCGGTAACTTTATCCTCCGCCAGCCCACCAACTTCCGTCATTTCGATGTCGCGATGTGCTTTTATTTAGTCGCTCCCTCCACAATCTGTCACTCTCCCTCATCGATAATTCTTCGCAATTACATTCTTTATGTACCTTGTGTACTTACAACTATGCACATGGTGTCTGACAGATTAAGAACATAAAATTCCACGATATTTCCAGGTTTTCTAGCTGAAAGTTTGAAAAATTCCAGGATCTTTTTTCATCGATATTATCTGGTGCAAGCAGTAAATAGCAACAAAAACAAACAAACGATGTAATAAAACTTCCGATAAATTTTTTTTTGTTTTACATATACATTTAAAGAATTTGTCAATTGTTCTCTTTCAAATTGGCAAATTGTTCAAAGTCAAAAGCCTATGCTTTTTGCAGTCAACAAATTATTGCTGTTTTCCGAACCTACTTTTGTCAATTCGTGCCTATTCCTAGTCAGCGAATGGCGCAAAAGTTTTTAGGAAACAATTTCGACCCGGTTATATCCCTGTCGTGTCATCTTCGCGCAGGACTATTCTCAAACAAATTATACAGTGCTCATAGTAACTCGACAATATCCTACTGAGCAGCGCGAATATCATCCTCAAATACATCGTGAACGGTATGCAAAGCACATGAACACAAATTGAGTAAATGCTTGCTCTGACGCCTACGTTATTGTCAAAATCGGCTTTGGAAAGCTCAATGAATTTGAAATTAACATTTGGGCCATGTATCGGAAATTTAATTACCCTCCTATACGCATTTAAAAAAAAAATTCTAACATTTTTAGATAAAAATATATATATATTTTTTTAATTCCATGTGATCGATGGAATTCCATGAAATTTTCAGGATTTTTCAAGGCTCAATGAAATTCCATGAAATTTCCAGATTTCGAGGAATTGCAGGATCGTTAGACAGCATGAATGCAGTGGAAGCTCGATTTTCTTAACACCAATTGTCCGAACCCTCCGTTATCTGAACCGTCGCCGGTTCCGATAGAGTTTATTAAATTTCTCTCGGATAAACTGCCAGACGAACTGTTGCGCAAAATTCTCGTGTTCTTACATTATTGCGCCCTACAAACAAGACAATTCAAGCTTCAATAGGCTTGCACAGCATTACCGTTCATGCATGTCCGTGTTATGCGCAGTATTCATAAGTTTCGCGGTTCGAGCAATTAGATACACACTTAGTGAAAGTTTATTTTCATTAATCTACTTATTGCAAATAAACTGCGAGCGTAATGTACAATGCACTTGCGGTGGAAAAAAAAAAAAAAAAAAATAAGAGACTCTTTGCGAAACTCCATGCGGGAAGTACCAGCATATCGTTAGCGCCCTCTTATGACGTTGGCAAATCAATTATCTCTGACACTGAGAAAAATGGCACAACGTTCGTGCGTCAAACGAAAATTCCGAATTTCTTGGCGAGGAAGGTTTGAAGTTATCGCTGAATATTATAAAAAAAACTACACGTATCACGTTGTCTCTCGCACTTGTATCGTGTTTATTAAGAAAATATACGTGTACTGTAATTTTTTTTTTTTTTTTTCTATGTTCATCGCGCTATAAGGGAGATCGGGGCAAAATGGCACAGCGGCACAAAACCGGACAGTGAGGGCAAAACGCAATTATCCAATAATCTTTGGATGCCCCATTTTGTCCCAACGATACATCCGGATTTTTCACCCCGTTTTGCCCCACGGACGACCATTGCCAACGTTCAAGTGATTGGAAAACTGGGGTCTGTCTCACAATCCCGTTTTGCCCAGCTCTCTCCTATCACTCGTCACACCTTTCACAGTTCTGTTCTCCGAACTTTCGTTAATCCGAATGAGCTCCTTTCCCAATTGATTCGGATAATCAAGGTTCTACTTCTCCTCCTGTTACTCGCTACAAAGAAAACAGTTGTATTGAGTAACCATCAGCTTTTTTATTTCCTCAGTTTTTTTTTTTTTTTTTTTTTTTTTTTTTTATCACACAACGCAACGTAACGACATTGTATCACATATTGCATCAGATACCTCCAAACCATTGTACGATTAACTACGATACCAGATTCGATTTACATAGCATGCATCAATCATGAATTGAACTCGTATCGTCAATTAATTAACGTTAACACTATAGTATGATCGTCGACGTTCAAAAAAAAAAAAAAAAAAAAAAAAAAAAAAAAAAAAAAAAAAAAAAACACATATCGGAACGCGCATATATCCAAGCGATTATGGCATTAATTGATTCCACGGTGTTATTTACATATACTTAAATCGAACCGCACGTATTTTCACACGGGTCGCGTACCATTTGTTTTTTTTTTGTTTTTGTTTTTTTTTTTTCGTTTCTACAACGTTATAATTGAAATACAGAAAAAAAAAAAAAACTTTCATAATATTCCTAACTATGCTGACGAAGAGTCAGATTCCCATAAGGGTGTACCTAACTAAAAAAAAAAAAAAAAAAAAAAAAAAAAAAAAAATTAAATAAATAATAAACAGCCAACATTGCGTATTAGACACTCTTGTCGGATATGTTGCTTCTGATGCTTCTGTTGCTGTCTCTTCTCTGAGGTGCGCGAGTCTGTCTCGAATTTCGCGCGGCGACTGGCGGTTCCCGATCACTTCCGACTCTCCTCAAGCTCGTGTCCCTCTCGAGGCCGCGGCCCTTGCTCTTCGGTGTTCTGGGCCCTCTGATGTTCGATACCACGACGTAAACTGCGAGGATCCCAACCACGAACATCGCCACTCCGACTCCACCGACCGTACCCACCTGATATATCGGCAAATCGCTTCGGCTATTATTGTTGCAATTTAAAAAATATATGAATTTTCGATGTTTTGGAAACATTCTGAACAAGTTTTCATTAAAAGTCGTGATTTCTTTTTTTTTTTTTTTTTTTCATGAAAATAAAGCGGGAAATAATGTTCCTCTATGAGAAAGCTAAAAAAAAAAAGAAAAAAGTATGATGCGATTGAGCAGCGATTAATATTGCAATTTAAAAGAATGTATGGCGTGGCACATTTACGTCTCTACCGTTTGGAACTCTACCAGAAAACATCTCTACCATATCACAACTCTACCAAAATCTTTGCCAGAAAGTAAAAAAACTCACGGAATTGAAATAAAATTCCGGGAGAGCTTAATTTGAATTCCGGTAGAGTTGTAATATGGTAGAGATGTTTTCTGGTGGACATGTTATGCGGTAGAGTTGTGAGTGGTAGATATTTAAATGCGCCAAAAAAACTCTATCGAAGTAAAAATAAAACTTTGCCGAAATGAAAAAAAAAAACACTCTACCGGAATGGAAATAAAACTCTATCGTCATGGAAATGAAACTCTATCGGAATGGTAATACAACTCTACCGGAATACAAGGCTACCGTCTGGCCTTGTATTCCGGTAGAGTTTTATCTTAAGTGGGGGAGACCGGGGCGAGATGGGTCCCCTAAACAAATAACGCGGCTACAACGCTGCCGAAATTATAAACTATTATTTGTCACCCAAAAACATGATATTTTCATAGGTTTTATAACACGTCCGTAAAAGAAAATTTTCTGGGGCGTGACCCAGGGCTACCCGTAAATTTTTCAATTTTTTTTTTTGGGGGGGACTCCATTTTCCTCCGCTTCCCTATTTTGCGAATTCTCTGCTTCTGTCACTGTCCACCAAAGGTTTTAATTTTTTTTCTTCCGAGTTTTTATACGTTTTAAAATAGTTTTGTGGTGGTTCAGTACGCCCCGGATTCGGCCTGTTTTTTCACTAGCCCATCTCGCCCCGCGGGCCCATCTTGCCCCGTTTTCCCCTATTTCTGGCAGAGTTATATTTCTGGTAGAGTTGTTTCACTCTCTGGTAGACATTTTGGTAGAGTTCTGATACGGTAGACTTGTGAGTGATAGAGATCTAAATGTTCCTGTGCTGTAACCGAGTAGCGATTAATATAGCAATTAAAAAAAAAAAAAAAAAAAAACGTATGGCGCAACCGAGTAGCGATTAATATATTGCAATAAAAAAAAAATAAAAAAAAGTACGGTGTGACCGAGTAGTTTGCTCACCATGGTCCACCACTCGCTTTCGTCCATCTCGGAGATCAGCACTCTCGCGGCTTCCTCGTCGTCCTCGTGCATTATTCTTATTTCCTTCGACGTCGTCGCACATCCGGTTCTCCTCTCCTTCTCCTTCGACAGTATTCGCCGTATGTTTTCGGGCACATAGTCATCGTCGTCGTTATCGTTGTCGTCGTCGTCGTCGTCGTCGTCATTCTCATCGTTCTCATCGGACGACGACTGATCCTTCCAGTAAATCTTGGCGTGATTCTTCAGAACGGTTACGTGCCCGAGCTTCTGGAGATTCCCTTTTTTGCTCTTTATCGCGATGTCCAATGTTCTCGAGGCTGCCTGATTTTCGGCATTGTGTACGGTCATTATGTTCGACAGAACATTGTTCCAGTCGGCCGGATTCACCTGACTCTTGCACTTTTTCTTTTTGCTGCGAAAAACGTACACAAGCTATCAATCGAATGTACAATCTACGCTTTAAATTTGCGCTCTACAGCCGTTCTCGTGATTATGCGATCACGTTAACGGGGCGTATTGTAAAGCGTCTCATGGAAATTGTCGTTATGGAAGCCGTCAGTAATATTTCAATGCCCAACGGATAACGTGCACACAAATAGAGATATACATGATATACGCACACGAGATACACATAAATAAACAAGTGCTCGTTTCCTCATTCGCGAACTCAACGTATACATTGGTGTGTTCACCGGTGATCATAGTTTCGACGATTACAGCACATTGATTGACAAGGGCGTAATGAATTCTGCTCATGGCCGACGAGAACGCTTTAGCTTTATGGAAGATAATATTCGTGGGCTATCTAATTAACGAGCGAACATGAGTGTTATCCCGTGTTGTACGACCGATAGCAATTGATTGATCGAATGTTTTGCCGTTAATCGGATATCGTTATCACTGCTCTAATGATATGCTATTCCTACCACATCGTATCCAGAGCCTTTACGTAGATCCCGAGAGCATCCTCGAGCCATCGAACTTCTCTGAGCTCTTCCGTGTCGTATTTTCCGACACCCTCGTCGCCCTCCCAAAATCTTGACTTCTCGACCTTAGCCTCGAGACCGACGAATTCGTTTCTGGCAAATAAAAATCAATCTTTCAATGCTTAATCGTCTGGAATGAATTTTTTTTCTCAACTGTTCGACGCTTTTCAGTATCAAAATATGCGAACAATTTCATTTTTCCCAAAAAATTTCAGCATTTTTCGTTTTACTATTTGCACTCGATCAAATTTTGAAAAAAAAAAAAAACAAAAAAAAAAAAATCTCAAAAATTGGGTTTATTGCAGAATTTTTCTTTCTCGTGGAGGTAGCTTTGTTCTCGTGAAAAGACAAAATTCGAGATTTTACTGAAAAAAAAAAAGTCTTCAGAATGTTCCGAAGCATTGAATGTACACATATGTGAACTGCCCGTCACTGATGACTGCTTTTTCTGAATATCTGGCTCAATGTCGTAACGGAATCGACGACATCGAGCAAGCTATCCAGCAATACATCTCGCTCTAGATGTCTTGCTCGATATCTTCCATCCCAATATCGAGTAAGATATTCAGTGAGATATCGAGCAAGATAGAAAAACGAGAAAAACCAGGCATCAATGACATTCAGTGTACGCGCGCGCGCGTGTGTGTGTGTGTGTGTGTGTGTTCGCGCGCGCGTGTATGTGTGTGTGCGAGAGCGTGTGTGAATCAGACACGAAAAATTGAAATCGCTATAACTCGAGAATGCCTCGACCGATCGAGCCGAAATTTCACACCCAAGAAGTGAAGTTAATAGTCAATGTTTCCACAAAATTTCATTCGAAAAATGTCAGTTATTTATTTTGTACGCGATTTTTTAAATTCTTTGAAAACGTCTATGCGCACGCGAGCTCCTACAATATTTTTTTTTAGCTATTGGAGTAGAAAAGTCGTACATTGACGGAGTATGATCTCTATTAAATTTTGGGGAGAATCGATCGAATCCTTTTTATGTGATTTTGAATTTTTTGAATTTCATGAAAAATTATTACCTTATTTTAGACACATTTTCCGTAGTAAATATTCATCGGTGAATTAAAAAAAAAAAAAAAAAAAAAAGTGGTAGATTCGTGATCAGCGTGGAAAAATACATCAAATATAGTCGCGGAGCGACGATTAAGAAAAAAAAAAAGTTTATCGGCAATTTTCATAGTCAAAATTGAAAAAATTTGTGATTTTGCGTATTTTTAAACAGTGATTTATTTGCTTCCCGGCATGAAATACACAAGACGATGGATATGACGTCATTGAAAAGGCTAGATAAAGAGGTATCACTTGGCTTGCTCGAGCCAAATTCAAAAGGAAAAAAAAAAAGAAAAAAATTCGAAGCGCATAATTCCACGTATTTAATTTAATTACGCGCTGAACCTGAATCGCTCCACCGTTTTGCACAAAAGTCTAACACGACTTTGACGGTGAAGTAACGTTGAAAATTGAAATTGAATTACAATAAAAAAAAAATTAAAAAAAAAAAATTAAACCAAGTATCGATATTTGAGGAATCGCGAAGTGCGCGATCGCTGCTAGTGAAAATTGAAAAGTTCAACTTTAACGATAATGAAATGTGAAAATTTCAATTTTTTTTTTTTTTTAAATAAAAATTTCAGACCTTTAAATGTAAAAAAAAACATGGTCACCTTGCCGTCGTGAATGGTGTGTAGGTGCGCGTGTCATTAAGATATAAAAAAAGCTCTTGTCCTCGATCGGCGTTGAATGGTTCCAATTCATCCGCCTCGGACGAAGTTTCCTTGCAGCGTTCCATTTTCAGTGAAACCTTGACCGCGGTACGCAGACAAGTTTCGCGGCATAAAACTAAACCGAGAGACGAGAGTACGTCCAAAAAAAAAATCCAAGCCGCATCGGGTGGGCATCGAGGCGCTACGACGACATTAAATCAGATTTCTCTTAAGATCAGCTGACCACAAGTGGCCAAGTCGTCCTGTCCGGCCTCGGTGGCTCGGGAGAGTCATGGAAGGATACGAAGGATCGTCATTAGACGTGGGGGTATCGAAAAAAAAAAAAAAAAAAAAAGATTAAAAAATGCACCGTCTCGGTTTTCCTAAGGCTTGTTCTCGAGGTCACAAATGAGGAGATCAAAGTGCTGAGAGAGAAGGCCGGTGCGTATAATTGTCGTGCATATTTGTACATAATCGTCGCGATTATTAATGTACAATGGTGAAGTGCAACTTTGTTGCTGCCGGCTTATTATAGCCAACGAGTTCCTTTCACGTTCTGCGCACTAGCCTCTCAGGCGTTTCATTAAGACGGCTATTGAGGTGGAAATACCGTGGTCGCCGTGTGAGAATCAATTTCCACGTTTCAATCTATATTGTAATTAAATTCGCTAATAATCTCTAAATTTGCATACAGTCGTTGTCGAAAAAAAAAAAAAAAAAAAAAAAAAAAATCTGGTGACAATTTTATTGCGTGCGGAAGGTACGGAATACCTTGAATAGGTAAACCTTCCGTTATGAATTAGATTAAAAAAAAAAAAAAAAAAAAACTGAGAATGTACGCAGCACATGTGACATTCACTTACCGCGCGTGTCTTATGAATATTGATTTAATGGATGGATAAAAAAAAGTTGATTGACGTTTGTACTATTGACATCTCGTACCTTGCATCCTCGACTAAAAGAATTGTATTGGATGAGTTGACGCTATTCAGATAGTCCTCGATATTTCCCTCGCTCGCCACCACTACGGTAGCGTTCGATGGACCCTTGAAGAAGTCATCGTCCGGTTTGCCGATGTGAACTATGTGCGACGTGAAATCTTCCTCGTCGTCGTCATGGACCATAACGCACATCCCTTTAGCGATCGACATAGTTGTCAATTTCTTTGCAATATTCTGCACGTCATCGGCGTTATCGTCGTCACCGTCGGCCACAAGGGTAAACGATTTCCACTTGAGTGTCTCCAGGACTCTCAAAACACCCTTTAACAACCAGTGTTCAAAAAAAAAAAAAAAATAGTAAAAACCGTCAAACGATGTTTTTGGGAATAAAGCATTGGAGGGAATACCCATGCAAATGAAGTATATATGAGATAAATTTATATACGTCATATATAACGGGATATGCTACACATATTAACCAATATACGTTCAGATATATATATGTGTATATATATATATATATATATATATATATATATATATATATATACACATATATATATCTTTGATTTGACAGAACAGCGTATCATATGTGGC
Organism: Amblyjoppa proteus; assembly: GCA_963922035.1. Lineage (NCBI taxonomy): Eukaryota > Metazoa > Arthropoda > Insecta > Hymenoptera > Ichneumonidae > Amblyjoppa > Amblyjoppa proteus. The sequence continues at coordinate 16,508,874 of OY998230.1, forward strand.
TGCACATAGCCTAAACTGAAACTGCTCGGCGAAATATGAAATCAGATATTGCCGATTGTATCGAGAGACTTAAATTTCGAGCGAATGCACAACCAATAATGTTCAAAGTTTACGATGGTACCTATGTTTATGTTTAATATTATAGAAATAAATGTTGAAAAGTTGTGAACATTTTCTAAATTATTTAAATATGACATTCCAAAACGATCACATACAGACGCATAGGCGATCCGTTATCCATTAGCGTAGATACAAGTAGGGTTATTTTGTTCTTTTTTTTATTTTGTAACAAGCAAAAGGTCAAATAAACAGATTTATTTTCATCAGTAGAAAATTAATGTTCACCACTTCAGATAAGAGAACTTTTGTTACATTCAAATCTTGCTGGGAATGACAAGAATTCAAATGATAACTGGTCCCGGATTTGAACCCAACTTTAGGACGTTAGGTTTATTTCTTTCTCCGAAATGCGTAATATAGTATTGCATCCTAAATTTATATAATTTATGATGACAATCCAACCAATTTTAAGATTCGATTTTTGATAAAAAAAAAAAAAGAAGAGAGATATCTATGACTTCCCATTAAATTTTATAAAAATTGTGACGCTATCGACAATAATGGAATTTAAAAGATCAAATAAAAAAGGGATTGGGGATTTTTCATAAAAAAAAGGATTTAAAAAAATAAAAAATCGATCATAAACGGAGCACAGCTATCAAACGGACGTCTCGCCCATTCAAACAAAAATATGAGATCACTCTTCATATATGGGACTATATTCTGGAATTTTTTAAGAAAAATCAAACATGACGTATTGGCTGAAAAAAAATACTTTAGTCTATTTTTCATAGAAATGGAAGTTTATTTCATTAAAAAAAAAATTAACAAAATTTTGTTTTCAAAAGTTCATTTAAAACTGCAACTTTTATGTTTCAAACGTTTCTTTGTACGACTGATAATTTTAAGATATAGAGGATTTAAAAAAAAAGTCCAATATTTCGATATCTCAAAAAAAAAAAAAAAAAATACTATTCAAAAATTCTGAAAAAAAATTACAAAAACCCCTCGTAAATAATCATGAATTGTGGTGAAATTACAACTTTTTTTTGGAGAGGGTCGGGTTTTTGACCGTCCGATTTCACATGAATATGAATACCTCATATATGAATATGAATATGAATACCTCATGTACTTTATCTATATTTTAACGACACACAGATATATTACTTATGTATCCTTTATATATCTTTTATATATCTTTTATGTATCATCGTTATACTTTGCAGATATATATAATGCGGCAAAAAGTTCTATATCTCAGATATATAATATATATCCAGAAATATATTTATGCATATATACTTTATTTCCATGGGGGATGACTGACCTGTGCAACGAAGCTATCGGACTCTTTGGAGAGATGATGGAGGTAGGGTGAGCTCGATGCTTTTCTCACGATGTGTGGTATTCCCAGTACGGAGGTAATCTTGTGTACCGCATCAGCATTCGTGGCTGTATCGGGACCGATTATTCCTGAAAGAGTGAATTAAAGATTTGTGTTTATTTCACCGTCGTTTATTGAAATCCATTTGACAACTTCGCGCAGTATTACAAACGATACCCAAGTAATGAGGGGGCTGAAGACAGTTCATATCAGCCCAGACGAGCGCCTTCATCGCTGCCTTAACAGCACCCGCTATAGTCCCGCACGTATCCATAACGGCCAATTCTAAAATTGCAAGCGTTGCATAATGCATTTTTTTTTTTTTTTTAAATTACAACTGTAATTCGTCGAGACCGTTTTACCTATTTTGTAACCGTTGGTTTTGTTGTTGTGCGCATCTGCCAGGAACTTCGCAGCCTCGTAGAGAAGCACGCCCTTCGCGGAGACTTTTTGACAGGCTGGATCGTCATGGACTCCGGTCAGAAGAGAAATCTGACCATGATTGGGACACTCCGTTCGCACACCGCAGGTGCACGCGGCTAAGATCGCGAGCACGGACAACCAAGCGCATAACTTCGCCATAATTACGGATCTTTAGATAGATTTATGGAGGTTTTTTTTTTTTTTTTTTTTTTTAAATCCCGTACTGCGCTTCCATACTCCACTAACGACACCAATTATACGCAGATATTTCACACCACATGCCTCCGGATATCCTCTTATGGAATCTAAATTTACAAATTGTCTTACTATTCGTGATTGACAATTTCTTTGTTTTTTTTTATTTTTTTTTTTTACGTTCCTCTCGCAACGAGCTTTCTTCCCGCACTGTGGACCTTGGTATTGAAAAATCCGAGCTTTATAGGGAAGCCACTGTGACGTCCATAATGTATTTGTAAGGCTTAAGCCGAGGTCGAACTTGAGTCGTTCCCACATAACACATCACCTGTCCAATTACAATATATATATACATATATATATATAAATATATTTTTATTATTGAAATGTATGATATTGAACAGCGCGGCATAATAATTAATTTCTCGGACTGGTCGCTCCAAATGAAGTAATAACGAATCACCGCATATACATGCGAATAGTCGAATTAGTAATCAATGCACTTGACATAGCATAGAAATGAATATGGACTTTTCATAAATTGTAACAAATAACGGAGACAATTATTTTCATAATAATTAAATAACAATAATAACTATAGATTTTTAAAATCATTATTGTACATTCTGTACTTGACATTTATCTTGGCTTGGCATGAGAATCTCACGTAATATGCTTACCCTCTGGTAAGCTTGTTAAGTCGAGGAATAAGTTATACAGATGTGGCGGGCGAGTTGCAAAGTTCACGTTGTCAAACACGTTGCTTTACATAAAGGACTTTGATAGAATTGAAAAAAAAAAAAAAAAACACAATATCCTTAATGGCAATATTTTAAACAATGTATAGGTTTCGCGTTGCACAAGAATATAATTATCGTTATTAGACGGATATGGGGATAGATAATAAAATCGGCACAGTTCGAACGAAGTCAATTACCATTTGGTGAACTATAACGACAAAGTCAACTCGATAAACTATTGAATACCCAATTTTTTCATTAGGGTGTAGGAAGTCAATTAATATATTGACGCCATTTTAAAAATTCTATAACGGTGGCTCAATTTTCAGGGTTCAAAGCCCGATTGGGCAATCCAGTCCGACATTATTCGTCAGTACTATCGAATCATTGAAAATCATGCAAAGAGTCAAGCATTTAAAACAAGCATTCTCGGGTGATAATTCATTGTTGACGTCTCACAGATAACATCGTGGAAATGTATTTTTCGATTAGCCGTTGTCTAATAATGATAATTATTGCTCATTGTTACGCTCGGCAACGGATTCGCTTAATAACATAGCCAACTGGGTGAACGAAGAGTCGTTAAAATTCAACGGTAGAAATTTTTTAATTGAGCCTTCCAGGTTCAATTAATTACGGAGGTTTGCATAATGGCGTTGTTAATCGACGCTGCTGGGTGTAACCATTCGCACCGCTGTGCCGGACGTTGTCCCGTGCTCACGCTCTTTAATAGTCATTGACGTTATGCGCACATGGGCTTCCCGCATCCGGCAATGCTTTCGTATATTAAATAAATTCATGCCACAAGCGACCGCCTAAGTGACCAATTACACAATCGAGTTCGTTTATTTTTTTTTCTAACGTCGTATAAGACTCAATGGACAGTCACTTGAACGACAGCCTTTTCAATCAGCCAGTCCGGGTCATTTCTGGATTAATTCGAAATTGGGTATTTTTCGCTAAACAAACCCTGGATCAGAACGTTGTTATCTACATTTACGGCGATCCAAAGGACATCAAAGGTGTTCCATTACGCGAGATACCTGCATTGGCTGTCGATACGTTCACTTGTCAAACTCGTGTTTCCATAAAAAATCATGCACATCGATTAGAGGTGTGACATGCGTGACCGTGAGAAAAAGATTCATTGACTGTAACGAATCTATCGGAAGCAAGTTTCGCGTATGCGCGAAGGAATCGCAAGAACTTTGTAGAAATGTCCTAAAATCTATTTCATTGATCTGTTTGGGTTACTTGGACAGTGCTGCGTATCGTTAGCTCGAAGTCTGGTGATATTTGCCTACGGCGATGTACAATAGAATTGAAAACGGCGCGCGCCCTTCGGTCTCTCTTGATCCATGTTCTTCGAATTTGGACTGTCGACGTGTTTCGGCAATATCGAGAGAAAGGAAAAGAGCGGGCGATCGTCGATAACAAGAACTGCCAACTGCACTGAAATGATTTTATTGTCCACGATAAAAACACATTTATATGTACAGGCGCAGAGCATTATGACGATAATGATACGAGTTAAACGAACAAAAAACATGTTAAACGATCAATCGCGTCAGTACAAAATAAAGAAAAGTCGAAACTATCATTGGTCATTATTTGGCATAGTAATCGTTGCTCCAGTCAACCCACAAACTCGTCAGTGTCCTCGATTGCGTTCTCTCGATTATTTAACGCCGCGACATTAACACTAGGAAGCCGAAGAACCGACGCTCACGGGCATCGCTCCCAAGGCTCCGTTAGTTTCCATCTTAACGCAAGCGTCGTTTATCAGAAGTCCGTTCGAGAGTGTTTCCGACAGTGCGACGTCGAAGAAAGCGAGCTCGGCGGAGTCCAATTGGCTGAGATTGGCATCGAGAGTGCATTGCTGATGACCGGAGATTTCCATAAGACCAGTTCCGCCGGTGGCGGCACTCTCGAGGACTTCCGGATTGACGTTTCTATCGAAGGCCGGCTGAGGTGGCGTCATCTTTAGCAAAACGACGCTGGACTGCTGATCGATTGTCCGCTGTTGCTGATAGTAATCGAAATGTCCCGAAGCTTGTTGATGAATCTTCGAGGTTCCCTGTCGTTCTTGCATCTTGCATGTGTGACTTTTCCTGTGATATTGCTCGGTGACGCTGTCTCGATCTGGTCCGAGCGGTATATTGTATGATCCGTAGGCAATGGACGACGTCGAGCCGACGCTGGGCGAGACCTGGCTTCCATAAACAGGTGCTTCAATGAGGGGGTTCGGGCGATTGGTCGTCGTTGATTGACTCGATCCAGCTCCGACTGTGTAGTGCGTGGGCAGCGCAGTCGATGCAGGCATCGCAGGATAGAAGGATAACGATTGGACCCTCGCTTCGAGTTTCATCGGATTCGAGCCGCGCACCAGAGATTCGTCCAGCAGAACGGCTTCCTTCTCCGCCTCGGCCTGCAGATGCCGCAGCACATGAGCTCTCGGATTGTCATCGAACTTTCGACGTTTCCTTCTCAAGGAGTCATGATCGAGGGCGTCGGAGGGCAACAGTTGAAAGGGCCAGGGTTCGCTGGTGACGCCGTCTGTCGGCCTTCTCAGCTGCACGTATACCTGAACCGGCTCGACGATGTGACGATGCCTGTAACACGGCGTGCGAAAAGCAATGGCAACCTGCTTGTGAACGTGAATCGATTTGAAATCACCCAGGCCCTCCCACACCTCGCAACCGTCCCGTTTCTCGAAGAATCGCACTTGTATGTTGTCCTTGGCCACTTTCTCGCACAGCAGAATCATCTCCATTCCACCGTCGACCGTCGCACTGTGATGGCTCATTTTGCAGATCAGCAGATCGGACATCGCCTTCTTGTCGTATATCGGCTCGGAAACGACTGGCTGCAGCGGGACGTTTATCTTTCCCTCGCGTCCCTCGGTGAACACTTGAAAGCACAGTCTAACAGCGTTCAGATCTATACTGGTCGGCTGCTTCTTGTGATCGAATCCCGTTCTGAACGGATCGACTCGTATCTCCTCGCGTATCTGCAGCGCCTCGTAGATGTCCTTCTTCTTGACGCACTGAATTCCAAGATTCGCGAAGCTCACCATCGGATTATCCGGCGTGAATTCCATTCGGCATACACCCTGGTTGCACGTATCCTTGCCGACGAGACTGTGAGGATGAGGTCTGTGCGGGTGGTCCTTGGTGACGCACGACACCACAACGACACCGTGTCCGCGATAGCCGTTTATTCTTATTGTCGGATATGTCTTGTTCTCCGGAGTAGTGTTCGCGCCTGGTATACTTCCGGCCGATCGACCCTCGCACTCGTAACGAAAGCGAAGAGCTTTGCTCGCCGGGTGCTCGACGATCTCGACGTGAGGTCGAATCTCCACCGATTCTGCGCCGTTCCTGGAAATCATTTTTTTTTTTTTTTTTTTTTTGCCGATCACCGCACGAATCCCTCTTGCAGAGCAGCGATTAGTCTGCAAATTGCAAAATGTTCCTACTAAATTGCACTGTAAAAGATGTTGTGAAATTTAACAACACGTTCAATATACAAAGTCATATGAAATACACAACTTCGGTATACGAAATTAGAATTCATTGTACATCGTATTTGAATTTTAATAATTTAATCTTAAACAGCATACCTCTGTATCAAAATTACCGGTGATGGCATTGAAAATTAAGACATAGGTATCTAAAAATTATGCTACAATTACAAATATTATACGAAGAATATTGTTTTTAATGTATCGGTGACGCAATATTCTTGCATACGTGTCAACGAAAATTTTATATACCCCGTATATCCATAAAACTTCGTATACATTTATGAATGTTCAAACGGACATTTTTTTTTTTTTTACAGTTCATATCCACGGCTGCGATTAGCAGGGCTTGAAGAAAAACCAACAACAACGACCACAACATTGTGCCAAAGGTGACAACTTACTGGATCCGACAATCGATCTCTGGCAGGAGAGAGCACTCACTTGATTACTCCAATCACCGAAAACTCGCCGACGCTCGTCTACATACGGAGATCCGGACTATTTGCACTGCCCTCGCCAAAATATGATCACCGAGTGACGGACCGAAACGTCACGGTTCTCGGGATACACTTTAATGTGTACCGTATCTAAAAGGGATTTCTCGAGGACCTGCGCGTACCTTCGCTACCTTTAACGATGTCTCGTGTAACGGTTCATTGCATAGACAGCGCCACCTTTTCTGTACGTATCGCGATCGACGTTTTCATTTTCGATAATCGCTGACCCGACGATCAAGCCGGCTCATAGATCATTAGCTGCTCTGAACCGAGAGAGACTCGACAGTTACGGGTGATTCGCTCGTCGCAGGTAGCGGGAGAATTTCGCGACAGTGGAATCGCTACCTGCTCATGGTCAATCAATCGGGACGGTTTCTGTGATCGCCAACGATAATGTCAATTGCGGCCGAGTTTCATTTACCAGCCGCAAAGGTCTTACCGCAGGTAGATATTCTGTCAGCCTCGCGGCCAGTCGGTAACGAAATTTCCAGTGATAAAAGCCAGCAGCAGCGAACTTTCATCAGAGTCATCGGTCGCGCGGTCGGTCAAGCTCTGCGCGCAAAGATAAATCAACGTCGAAACCGCGCTCGTTCGCATTCTCGTTTATCACAGATAAATCTTCAGCCAAATTTATGTGACTGCAGAACAATTTTGTATACAATCGTGACATCTCAGAGTGACAAAAAAAAGATAGCGTTTCCTACCGTAACACTGTAAAAGAATGTCGTTTCAAAATTACTGAACAGTATTGGAAGCTTTTTTTTTTTTCATAAACTGTTTCTGCAATTTCAAACACATGTGCGTTGCAATTTAACAGTAAAATTTGTATTTTTCATGAAAATTTTTTGCAAAATTTCAAGCAAAAAATTTGTAATTTTAATATCTGATAATTTCATTTCATAAGTAAAGCACATTAATGTTCGATTGATGTAAGTAATTTTAGTAAATTTCAAGTTTCAGTGCATTAAATTTACAATTTATCTTTACAGTGTAACGAACAGTGTCCAGATGAAACGTCTACATAGATAAACTCTGATAGTATATATTCAATTGGTTAAACTACAATTGTGCTTGCGACCACGTTTATTTGTCATTGTCGTAACTATATAATATAGAAGTTTTCCATGGGAATTATTGTTTGTCGTAAAAAGTCAGCGTTGTTGCTTTGATCATGCAATTTTTTCTCAGTGGAACTTTTAATTTTTTCGGTACGAATTATTGTTGCTATTAATGCTGGTCGACAACCCTCTCTCCGTCATTTGTATCAAGAGGCAACGCCTTAGCGCCGCTTAATCACTTGGCCTCGACGCACCGAGTGCAATAACGAAGCTCCGGATGCGCCGAAAATCGTGCAGTAACCGCATCGCCGAGACGCTTTCGGGAATGTCTCCGGTGATGATTAACGAGCGAGTCGAAGCAAGCGGACAACCAATAAATCATATTCTGTTGATAAGCTTCGGTAACCGGAAATACTTGTCTTTATAGAACTCATGTAAACCCACTGCACTCTGTAATGTTGCGCTCCGCAAAATTGATCTCTCTGCGAAATTTTCTCCGATCACTACGAGTTCGGTATGAAATTTGTCATTACCGAGTTTATAATTGAATAGGTTTTTTTTTTTTTTTTTTTTTTTTTTTTTTTTTTTTTTTTTTTTTTTTATCGTAGAGCGAAAAAGCGCGCTGAGGAAGCGAAGAGCAGAAAGGCGAACTCACGAGGTTTAAAAAAAAAAAAAAAACTGCCAAGGTAACGTGTGCGTTTCGTTTCATTGTACGAGTTATCGCTTTGGCGCAGGTCGAGATGCTCGGAAGTACCGAGAGGTCCGCGGCATCAATTGAGCCTCAATCATCTGGCATTGGAGGCCGATCGAAGAAATGGCAGTGACGATTCGTCGGTCAGGGATCGTTCACCCTTAATAACCGATAATGGGATTAGCCTACGCTCGGTCACCGGCCGTGTGTGCCGCATTCAACTTTGTTGTACGACAGCCATACGTTTCTTAACCTCGGGAATGCTTAATATTACGGTTACTGTAATTTTTCACCCTAAAACGTGGAATCCCTTTATCGTACACGAGAGAAAATCCATTTCGAGGCCGCGGAACACAACAAAAAGGCAACACGCATAAGTACCATATCGGATAGCAAAAGAATAACGGCGGATAAAGTAGACACACCCGCAATAGTGCTTTTCGATTCGAGGGCAATAATGCGAACATTATACACAGTCGAATGTGACCCACTTCAGTCTTCGTATAATGTTCGCTACATCGGATTAGTATCGCATAATATTTTTTTGTAACAATTGTGGGAATCGTGCTGCTTCTCGTGTCTGCCAAGAGTGTCGTGGCGAAAGGGGGTGTGAAGTACGGCTGAAGCGTGTGAGAAAGTAAATTTGCGGGTGAGAAGTAAATTTGCGTTTGAGAAGTAAATTTGCGTGTGAGACGTGAATTTGCGTGTGAGAAGTAAATTTGCGTGTGAGAAGTAAATTTGCGTGTGAGAAGTGAATTTGCGTGTGAGAAGTAAATTTGCGTGTGAGAAGTAAATTTGCGTGTGAGAAGTGAATTTGCGTGTGAGAAGTGAATTTGCGTGTGAGAAGTAAATTTGCGTGTGAGAAGTGAATTTGCGTGTGAGAAGTAAATTTGCGTTTGAGAAGTAAATTAGCGTGTGGGTAGTAAATTTGCGTGTGAGAAGTAAATTTGCGTGTGAGAAGTAAAGTCGGTCTGACGTGCGTATGCGTCGTGTATACACAGTACGCCCGGCTGTAAAGCGCCACTTACGCCGCACTCGGCAGGCACGATACGTAGCACTTCTCCCGCCCGCGTTACAAAAAAAAGTCTCTCTCGGCCACCGGTAAATAAATCTAAAAAGTAGACTACTTTAGATTTCTCAGTCAATTTGCTCTTCGTGTTTGTTAGCTACGAATGTTGTCAAAGCGATTAACGCCCGTTTTCATAGATCAGCATCACCGTAACATGTTCGATAAGAAAAATGTGAGCGTTAATTTATATACGAGTCGTCCGGCTGCTGTCGACACGAGTAACACGGGGTGGTGCGTTCGCGAGAGAAACGAAAAGCCGACTCGAGAGAAAAAGATATTTGTGTCTGTAAGACGCGCTTACTGTCGACTCTCCGCATATTACTCCGGTTGGCTTTGGACCAACAGCAACAGGCATCTTTAAAAGCCAAAACGGCACGCGTCTCCGACGAATGAGGACTTCCTTGAAAATTACTGCCTCTTCGTTTTTCCTAGCATCGCGATAAGCTCTCGGCCGGGGTTTAGATCGCCGCGCGCGCGCAACGCCCTCGCCACATAGTTCACACGAGTTCCCCGTACGTCTTCATTGTCGCCAAATTTGTGATTCCACCGTCGGCGAGAATCTCCGGCGCAACTCTCGACCACATAGGACAACTCGACGTTAAAACGTAACTGACACGATAACGCCACCGTTGCACGGACAATCACGATTGTTACGAGGGCGCAAATGAGGATATTTTTAGAAGAGTGCGCAACGCGGGCGGTCGTCTCGGCGTTGCCGCGAAAAACACCGTCATTCGAGGAATTATAAAACGCTCCATTGTTTGACGCTGCAGAAAAGTTGCATTAATGAGCATTGTTGCGACTCTCGATGAATGCATAGCTGTAGAGCGGATCGTTCGTTCTACGAGCGCACTCGAGTGCCTGAGGCTGAATAGAAAAAAAAAAAAAAAAAAAAAAAAAAAAAAAACTGGACGAAAGCTTCAAAGTTTTATGAAACGAAAATAAAAAGGCGAATATGGGATTATTCGGGATGGAAAAGATGAGGAACAGCCTCACGTATAAATCTTCCGAGCACTATGTGGATCTATAAATAGTGGACTCGCGGGGTGGTACAAGCGCGGTAAGATTAACCAAGTAATCCACCGACGCCAAACTCAACGACGATACGTTCGCACCGAAACGCTTTCTTAAATATAGCGACTCGTTCCTCCGAACGAAAAAAAAAAAAAAAAAAAAAAAAAAAAAAAAAAAAAAAAAAACCGACGAAAAATACCGGCCCTCAAAAACGAAAGGTTTTCGCTAAGCGAAACATCTGGACGAACTCTCGTCTCTTCTCTATACGCCTCGCTGTACGATTTTATGCTGTATTACGAGCTCGGTGACATTAGGAGACTTACGCCCGTCGCTTTTTTCGACATTCACGTCCGGAAGTCGATACGTCGGAAAATTATTGTTATTGTTATTGTTATTTTTTTTTTGTTTTCCGCTGCACAAAAGTTTCTTCTTTCGACGTCTCGTCGTCCAGACGCCATACGTGGTTCTCCATGCAATCCCAGGTAGCCGAAATAACTTTGTTGGATTCGATAGATTTTTTTACCTCCCGATCACGAATATATAAGATTTTTTGCGGAAATCACGGTCGTTTAATTGTTAATCGCAATTGTTTATTGACAAAGTGAGTTATTGTTTTTTTTCACTTCGGATTTTTTTTTTTTTTTTTTTTTTTTCGTATACTTCGGTCGATTTTGAGTCGAAAATGTTTCATGCAATTTTACTCTATGACCTATAGATTCGGAGCAATAAATTATTGAAAGTTGCAAATAGGCCGAGAGTGCTCTACTTAATAAATTTTTAGCGCCGAAAATATAGGTCGTCGACGAAAATTGTAAAGGACTTTTGTTCGCCAGATTAAACGAGGAATGTGGAAAAAAAATATGCGACATTGTGCGTGATCGAATATTATGATTGTCAATCAGTGGCGCAACCGCAGTTTTTTTCGGTTATTCCGTATGCTCGGCTATTCCTTCGCATCCCCGAAAAAAAACTGCGGTTGCGCGACTGATTGAGAATCATAATATTCGCTAACGCACAATGTCGCATATTTTTTCTCCATATTCGGCGGTTCATTTGGCGAATAAAAGTCCTTCACAATTTTCGTCTATGACCTATATTTTGAGCGCTACAAATTTGTTGAGTTGAGCAGTTTTGGCCTATTTAGAACTTTCAACAATTTATCGCTCCAAATTCTATAGATTATAGAGTAAAGTTTCATAGAACCTTTTCGACTCAGGACCGACCAAAGTATACGAAACAAAAAAATCCAATGTGAAAAAAACAATAACTTATTTTGCTAATAAACAATTGCGATTAACAATTGAACGACCGGGTTTTCCGGAAAACACCTTATATATTCGTGATCGGGAGGTCAAAATCTATTAGAATCCAACAAAGTTGTTTCGGCGATCTCGGATTGCAGACAGAACCACGTCTGGCGTCTGGACTATCGGCCGCTTTGACTCGCGGATTTTCGCGACTGACGAAATACGATTTTTTCGTTGTGCGGCGATGTTTTTCGTTGTAAACTACAGTGGATTTTTGTCACCGTAGAATCCAGTTCCGTTTGCCTCGAATTACAATCAGCGCGACGTCCGCCTCTTCCCGAAACTCTTATCTATGCATGAGCTCGACTTTCGCGCGTCGATGACGACGCCACCGGAGTGTTATATCGGTCGGCTGGGAGCGTGTTTTACCGGAAATACGATTACCGTGAACTTGGCCCAGATTCGAGTTGACTTTCGAGAAGAGGCTCTCCGCTACTCTATATCTTTCCCGATTTGATTCTACTTAACGCGAAGCGTTAGTTTCTCCACTTTTTTTTTTTTTTTTTTTTTTTTTTTTTTTTTACAGGGAATTTTATTATCGTCACGTCCGTTTTGGAACGTCACCTTCGCGCGAATAATCATTCCTTATCAATTGGACCACTTTTTTCGGTCGACCTCTGAGATGTTTTTTTTTTTTTATTTTCCAGTTTGCAGTACTTGAGAGGTGCTTTTGTGATTTTTTTTTTAGATTTATAAAGCGCACCCTTCAGTATTTACGTTTTTTTTTTTTTATATCAATATATCTTAGAAAATATTGGTCACTCAAAAAATTCGTAAGAACATTAGCTTTTATTGATTTTTCATCAACTTTCGAATGATGTTTCCCGATTGGATTCTACTTAACGCGAAGCGTTAGTTTTTCCACTTTTTTTATTTTATTTTTTTTTACAGGGAATTTTATTATTGTCACGTCCGTTTTGGAACGTCACCTTCGCGCGAATAATCATGGTTTTGCATACGAGGCATTCCTTATCAATTGGACCACTTTTTTCGGTCGACCTCTCAGATGGTTTTTTTTTTATTTTCCAGTTTGCAGTACTTGAGAGGTGCTTTTGTGATTTTTTTTTTTTAGATTTATAAAGCGCACCCTTCAGTATTTACGTTTTTTTTTTTAATATAAACATATCTTAGAAAATATTGGTCACTCAAAAAATTCGTAAGAACATTAGCTTTTATTGATTTTTCATCAACTTTCGAATGATGTTTCCCGATTTGATTCTACTTAACGCGAAGCGTTAGTTTTTCCACTTTTTTTTTTTTTTTTTTTTTTTTTTTTTTTACAGGGAATTTTATTATCGTCGCGTCCGTTTTGGAACGTCACCTTCGCGCGAATAATCATGGTTTTGCATACGAGGCATTCCTTATCAATTGGACCACTTTTTTCGGTCGACCTCTCAGATGGTTTTTTTTTTATTTTCCAGTTTGCAGTACTTGAGAGGTGCTTTTGTGATTTTTTTTTTTAGATTTATAAAGCGCACCCTTCAGTATTTACGTTTTTTTTAATATCAACATATCTTAGAAAATATCGGTCACTCAAAAAATTCGTAGGACCATTGACCTTTTTTCGTTTTTCATCAACTTTCGAATGATGTTAGAATCATAATTTTTCCGATAAGGAAAGGTCCATATTTCGTTTAAAAAAAAAAAATTAAAAGAATTTTTTTCGACTAAAAACACATCTTCGATTCTGGTCCCAATTTTACGGGATATTTGGCATTGTGTGAAGATTCTGAGAATAAAAAAAAATCCCAAAGTGGTACCTGTGATTCTTACGTACTAAAAAAAATAAACAAATAAAGAATTTAATTCATACAGCGGAGGCCATACGAGGAAAACACATCCAACAAGCTTTATTGAAAGAACCTCTGTTTCAAAATAAGTTTCCCAACGATGTGAATCAAATTTACCGACTGCGGGCAAACCTCTTTGATTTATCTAAACAATAGTCGAGTTTATACGAATCTATATAAATTAAACCGAATTTGAATTAAACTATATGAATTAAACTGAATTTGAATTGAACTATATGAATTAAACTGAATTTTAATTAAACTGAATTTCAATTAAACCATATGAATTAAACTATACGAATTAAACTGAAAAAAGTTAATGTTCCTACGAATTTTTGGAGTGACCAATATTGTCTGATATATATTGATATTAAAAAAAAAAAATGTAAATCCTGAACGGTGTATTTTAAAAAACTAAAAAAAAATCACAGAAGCCCCTCTCAAGTAGTGCTGCAGACTGGCAAATTTTAAAGAGCATCCGAGAGTTCGACCAAAAAAAGTGGCCCGGTTCATAAAGAATGTCTCATATCCGAAGACGAGCTTCCACCAATTTTCGTTAATTCATTCGGACAGAGTAGAGAACTACTCTTCGAGTACTCTCCAATTCATAGTGAAATCATGCTCGAGAAACTTTCGTTGGGATTCATCGATGTACGATATGAAAGCCGAACTGTTAATGAATACGCAATATGAATATATCAATAAAGCGAGCCAGTGCGCGAGGATTTCTATATCATTCGGCGATGATTCACAAATACGATACGTCCGACTGTGCGGAATATTTCTCTTCAGAGGGGGAGGCGAAAAGCGACAAAGTAGTTTTTCCCGATATCTTGAATAATGCATTGGTCGGAAAAGCATTCGACAGCCTTTACCAAACAAATATCCATGAATTCGATCGGGCTGTTGACACGGCTTTAATATACCCGTGAATAGTTTTTCTCCCTCGCTTTTTTTTTTTATTATACCAAATATGGAATAAAGTTGAGCTCTGCGCGATCCGTTACGAGGAATAAACCCATCGGGCATCCAATCGAAATTTCATTCTCACCTTCATAGCTATATGAAAAAAAAAAAAAAAAATGACTGAAATCTGAATGTCGATGCGAGGACACAATTTACCAGAATTCACAAACGGTGGTTCAGAATGTAACAAGATCACGGGAATGACTGTTTCTTCATCCGACGAGTCGTCAAATGTCAGCAACAAATAAAAACAATTAAACAAAGAAAACATTAAACAAAGAAAACATTAAACAAACATTAAACAAACAAATAACTAGGGTGAAAGTGGGGAATATGGACTGGTTCATATTTCATTGATTTACGTGTTAATCGAGGTGGTCCATATTCACCGCGTTTACTCTAATAATAACACCGCACGAGAAAATCCGCTTCAGCGCTATACCGCACGGAGAAAGACAACCATTACTGAAATCTTAATGTTGGTGCGAGCAGAAGATTTACCACAACTCGCTAACGGTGGTTATGAGAATGACAATTTGACGGGAATGACTGTTTCTCCATTTGACAAGTGGTCAAATATCGACAAAAAAAAACAATAACAACACCGCGCGGGAAAATCCGTCGTAGCACAATACAGCACAAAAAAAGAAAATCAAAATGATGGAAATCTGAATGTTGGTGCGAGGAGACAATTTACCACAACTCGCTAACGGTGGTTATGAGAATGACAATTTGACAGAAATGACTGTTTCTCCATTTGACAAGTGGTCAAATATCGACATAAAAAAACAATAACAGCACCGCGCGAGAAAATCCATCGTTGCATAATACAGCACAGAAAAAGAAGATCAAAATGATGGAAATCTGAATGTTGGTTTGAGGAGACAATTTATCACATTCGCAAACGGTGGTTATGAGAATAACATGATCACGCGAATGACTGTTTCTCCATTTGACAAGTGGTTAAATATCGACAAAAAAAAACAATAACAACACCGCGCGAGAAAATCCGTCGTAGCACAATACAGCACAAAAAAAGAAAATCAAAATGATGGAAATCTGAATGTTGGTTTGAGGAGACAATTTATCACATTCGCAAACGGTGGTTATGAGAATAACATGATCACGCGAATGACTGTTTCTCCATTTGACAAGTGGTCAAATATCGACAAAAAAAAAAACAATAACAACACCGCGCGAGAAAATCCGTCGTTGCATAATACAGCACAGAAAAAGAAGATCAAAATTATGGAAATCTGAATGTTGGTTTGAGGAGACAATTTATCACATTCGCAAACGGTGGTTATGAGAATAACATGATCACGCGAATGACTGTTTCTCCATTTGACAAGTGGTCAAATATCGACATAAAAAAACAATAACAGCACCGCGCGAGAAAATCCATCGTTGCATAATACAGCACAGAAAAAGAAGATCAAAATGATGGAAATCTGAATGTTGGTTTGAGGAGACAATTTATCACATTCGCAAACGGTGGTTATGAGAATAACATGATCACGCGAATGACTGTTTCTCCATTTGACAAGTGGTTAAATATCGACATAAAAAAACAATAACAACACCGCGCGAGAAATTCCGTCGTAGCACAATACAGCACAGAAAAAGAAAATGAAAATGATGGAAATCTGAATGTTGGTGCGAGGAGACAATTTACCACAACTCGCTAAAGGTGGTTATGAGAATGACAATTTGACGGGAATGACTGTTTCTCCATTTGACAAGTGGTCAAATATCGACATAAAAAAACAATAACAACACCGCGCGAGAAATTCCGTCGTAGCACAATACAGCACAGAAAAAGAAAATGAAAATGATGGAAATCTGAATGTTGGTGCGAGGAGACAATTTACCACAACTCGCTAACGGTGGTTATGAGAATGACAATTTGACAGAAATGACTGTTTCTCCATTTGACAAGTGGTCAAATATCGACATAAAAAAACAATAACAACACCGCGCGAGAAATTCCGTCGTAGCACAATACAGCACAGAAAAAGAAAATGAAAATGATGGAAATCTGAATGTTGGTGCGAGGAGACAATTTACCACAACTCGCAAAGGGTGGTTCAGAAAATAGCAAGATCACGGCAATGACTGCTTGTCCATCTGACAAGTGGTCAAATATCGGACACAAACAAAAAGAAATAACAGCGCCGTGGTCGAAAATCCGTTTCAGCATTACAACAGCACTGAAAAGGAGAATAAAAATCATGGAAATCTTAATGTTGGTGCGAGCAGAAGATTTACCACAACTCGCTAACGGTGGTTATGAGAATGACAATTTGACGGGAATGACTGTTTCTCCATTTGACAAGTGGTCAAATATCGACAAAAAAAAACAATAACAACACCGCGCGAGAAATTCCGTCGTAGCACAATACAGCACAGAAAAAGAAAATGAAAATGATGGAAATCTGAATGTTGGTTTGAGGAGACAATTTATCACATTCGCAAACGGTGGTTATGAGAATAACATGATCACGCGAATGACTGTTTCTCCATTTGACAAGTGGTTAAATATCGACATAAAAAAACAATAACAACACCGCGCGAGAAATTCCGTCGTAGCACAATACAGCACAGAAAAAGAAAATGAAAATGATGGAAATCTGAATGTTGGTGCGAGGAGACAATTTACCACAACTCGCTAAAGGTGGTTATGAGAATGACAATTTGACGGGAATGACTGTTTCTCCATTTGACAAGTGGTCAAATATCGACATAAAAAAACAATAACAACACCGCGCGAGAAATTCCGTCGTAGCACAATACAGCACAGAAAAAGAAAATGAAAATGATGGAAATCTGAATGTTGGTGCGAGGAGACAATTTACCACAACTCGCTAACGGTGGTTATGAGAATGACAATTTGACAGAAATGACTGTTTCTCCATTTGACAAGTGGTCAAATATCGACATAAAAAAACAATAACAACACCGCGCGAGAAATTCCGTCGTAGCACAATACAGCACAGAAAAAGAAAATGAAAATGATGGAAATCTGAATGTTGGTGCGAGGAGACAATTTACCACAACTCGCAAAGGGTGGTTCAGAAAATAGCAAGATCACGGCAATGACTGCTTGTCCATCTGACAAGTGGTCAAATATCGGACACAAACAAAAAGAAATAACAGCGCCGTGGTCGAAAATCCGTTTCAGCATTACAACAGCACTGAAAAGGAGAATAAAAATCATGGAAATCTTAATGTTGGTGCGAGCAGAAGATTTACCACAACTCGCTAACGGTGGTTATGAGAATGACAATTTGACGGGAATGACTGTTTCTCCATTTGACAAGTGGTCAAATATCGACAAAAAAAAACAATAACAACACCGCGCGAGAAATTCCGTCGTAGCACAATACAGCACAGAAAAAGAAAATGAAAATGATGGAAATCTGAATGTTGGTGCGAGGAGACAATTTACCACAACTCGCTAAAGGTGGTTATGAGAATGACAATTTGACGGGAATGACTGTTTCTCCATTTGACAAGTGGTCAAATATCGACATAAAAAAACAATAACAACACCGCGCGAGAAATTCCGTCGTAGCACAATACAGCACAGAAAAAGAAAATGAAAATCATGGAAATCTGAATGTTGGTGCGAGGAGACAATTTACCACAACTCGCTAAAGGTGGTTATGAGAATGACAATTTGACGGGAATGACTGTTTCTCCATTTGACAAGTGGTCAAATATCGACATAAAAAAACAATAACAACACCGCGCGAGAAAATCCGTCGTAGCACAATACAGCACAGAAAAAGAAAATGAAAATCATGGAAATCTGAATGTTGGTGCGAGGAGACAATTTACCACAGTTCGCAAAGGGTGGTTCAGAAAATAGCAAGATCACGGCAATGACTGCTTGTCCATCTGACAAGTGGTCAAATATCGGACACAAACAAAAAGAAATAACAGCGCCGTGGTCGAAAATCCGTTTCAGCATTACAACAGCACTGAAAAGGAGAATAAAAATCATGGAAATCTGAATGTTGGTGCGAGTAGACAATTTGCCACAATTCGCAAACGGTGATTCGCAAAATAACAAGATTCTCCATCTGACAAGTGGTCAAACATCGGCAACGAAAAAAAAAAAAAAAAAAAGCAACAGCACAGCTCGAGAAAATCCATTTGAGCACAGACGCGAATGGAGACGCCCCGAATTACGCTACACGGCGTCCCGTCCGTCCGCGAGAAGTCCGTAAACACAGTGAACGTTCGCCAACAGGCATACGTCAAAGAGAATGATCAAAGAGCCGTTCGAGCTGACGGAACGTGAGATCCTAGAGAAATATTAAATGAATCTTCAGTCACCCTTCCGATCGTGTCAGTCGAATTTCCATTCGGAGCAATCGAGCCTTTGATTCGCCGCGAATCGCGAATGTCCTGTACGCCTCGTTCGCCGTGACAGTGATCAGACATGGTGATCGCCGTGTCGGGAAAACCAGGAAAACCGGGCAGAGTCAGGGAAAACAAAATCTTGGTCAGGGAAACAGGGAAAAGTCGGGGAATTTTGAAATTGTTCGGGAAAAAAGTAAACGATGTGGCTATTCGCACCCTTTCGTGTGTCGTGTGTCGTGTGTCGTGTGTCGTGTGTTGCCATATAAGCTTTTATACAGGTGAGCTTTTCGTGTGTCGTGTGTCGTGTGTCGTATGTTGAAGCTTTTTCGTGCGTCGTACGTCGTGCCTTCCTGGTCGTACTGTGGCATAGCATTTATCGTGTGTCGTGTGTCGTGTGTCGTGTGTCGAGAGTGTTGTGTTTCATAATTTATTAGTTTCAATTAAGCATGACATTATTCGTGTGTCGTGTGTCGTGTGTCGTGTGTCGAGAGTGTTGTGTTTCATAATTTATTAGTTTCAATTGAGCATGACATTATTCGTGTGTCGTGTGTCGTGTGTCGTGTGTCGAGCGTGTTGTGTTTCACAATTTATTAGTTTCAATTAAGCATGACATTATTCATGTGTCGTGTGTCGTGTGTTGAATGAGTTGTGTTTCACCATTTATTAGTTGCAATTGAGCATGGCATTTTTCGTGTATCGTGTGTCGTATATCGTATATCGAACGTGTTGTATTTCACTATTGATCAGTTCCAATTAAGCATAATATTTTTCGTGTGTCGTGTATGGTGCGTCGTGCGGCGTCCGTGTTGTGTCTCACCTTTTATTAGCTCACATTAAGGCAATGGGAAATTAGTACACACGACACACGAATAATGTCATGCTCAATTGAAACTAATAAATTATGAAACACAACACTCTCGACACACGACACACGACACATGACACACGACACACGACACACGACACACGACACACGACACACGACACACGACACACGACACACGACACACGACACACGACACACGACACACGACACACGACACACGACACACGACACACGACACACGACACACGACACACGACACACGACACACGACACACGACACACGACACACGACACACGACACACGACACACGACACACGACACACGACACACGACACACGACACACGACACACGACACACGACACACGACACACGACACACGACACACGACACACGACACACGACACACGACACACGATAAATGCTATGCCACAGTACGACCAGGAAGGCACGACGTACGACGCACGAAAAAGCTTCAACATACGACACACGACACACGACACACGAAAAGCTCACCTGTATAAAAGCTTATATGGCAACACACGACACACGACACACGACACACGACACACGACACACGACACACGAAAGGGTGCGAATAGCCACACCGAAAAGTAAATTGTCTCCGAACCTTCTGTAAATAAATAAGAAGTACATGAAAAGGGAATCTTGAAAAGAAAAAAATTAGAAATATTTTCGAAAAAAAAAAAAAATTGAATCAGATATTAAGGTAGTCCTTGCGAACAGTGTGTTCACTTCACACAAGTTTCAGAGAAATGAGAGGGAATTGTAGACACTTCTCGATGGTATAAAAATATGAAAAAAAAAAATCAAGGGTACTAAAGATGCCGAAAGGATTAATTTAGGCATAACAATCATTCCAAAATGTCATTAACAAATTAATGAAAAATACAATTGTTCAACAAATCTCCCGGAAACATAAGTTTTTTTTTTTTTTTTTTTTTTTTTTTTTTTTTTTTTTTTTATGAAAATTATTCGTTCATTTCTCTGAATACGTATGAATTTTTTCAGATTTTGAAAATTCACTTTGAATTTTCTAACTTTCTACGTGTTTTTCCCATATGTATAAAAAAAAAATCAAAGTGAATTTAAAAATCTGAAAAAATTCATGCGTATTCAAAAAAAAAAAAAATGAACTAATAATTTTCATTAAAAAAAAAAAAAGTTGGATTTCCAGGATATTTGTTGAACAATTTTATTTTTCATCAAATTGTTAATAACATTTTGTCATTATTATTATGCAAAATTAATATTTTCAGCACCTTTGATACGCTTGATTTTTTTTTTCTTCTTCAGATTTTCATATCATCCAGAAGTGTTTGAAATTTCCTCACATTTCTCTGAAACTTCTTCGAAGTGAACACTATTCGCGAGGACTACCTTAATACAACATTGAGCATTTTCATTTGCATCATATTAAAAAAAAAAAAAAAAAAAAAAAAAAATTTTATACAAGTCTTCAGAAGCTTGGTCAGGAAAAATGTTTAATTGCTCAGTGAAGACTGAGTGAAATTTTTGTCCATTGAAAAAAGGGGCCACCATGTCAGAGCTCGCGATGGGAAAGTGCACAGTAAGAATGTTACCAACGTTTCTCGTCCACAAACCTCCACAATTATTTCCTTGTTAAAAAAAAAAAAAAAAAAAAGTCCATTTTACAAAAGTGTCTTTCAATGTTGCGAATACTTTTTCTAATATTAACAACAAAATAATAGTGAAAGTTTGCGACCAAAAATGTTTTGTTAAACTCACAACATACATTTTTCACTGTGTACGACGCTCGATGACGTCATCGCCGCCTACAAAATACCGGAGGAAGCGCAACGCGCAAACTTCCCCGGTGGCTCAAACTTCCAAAACTCAAGTTGCCACTTCGACGAATTGCGCGGAAATTCCCCCCCCCCCCCCTTGGCCCCCTCGCGGACTTCCCAACGGCTCGGGCTCTCTCGCTCCTCAGCGTTCGGTCATTTTGGTGAACAGGTGGAGGAGCAGCGGCGCCTGCGCCGGGCTTTCCTTTAGTCTCGCCTCGACTCGCCGAACCGAGTCACCGCACGATTCAAAGGAAACTCGTGTGACGACGTGCATCGGTCCCGTGTCCGAGACGCGTATTCAGTGTACCGTCACAATTGGCGCGCCGCGGTTCATGCTCCTTAGCGCGGGTGACAAGTATGTTGCACGGCGACGTGTAGAGTCGGTCCTCGATCGCAACCGAGACACTTGCTCGTCGAACGCGAATGACGATCCGTGGCTCCGCTTCAGTCCGGAGACGCTCGCATCGCACGCAAGGCAGGCGGGTGGTTTGCACGCCGCAAAAAACGCACGTCGTTCACAATCCCCTCGTGTGCGAGGCGCGCGCTTCGGAAGTGCCGCCCGCGGTTGATCGAGTCGAGGAGTGACCGAAGGAGAATTCGCGCAGAGCCGCTGAAAAAAAATCGACGAATCGTCATCGCGAGTCGTTCGCGCGATAACTGAAAACCGAGAGGCTTCGTCGGGGTGGTTTTTTTTTTTTGAAAGCGCTTCGAGATCCACGCGAAACGCTTCTTTCGGGACTGAGCGACGAACCAAGGATGCTTCGTCGCGGATGTTCGTCGCCAATGTGCATCGACACGAGTTCCAAGTGCGAGGATCGCGGAAGGGTGAGGCGCGTGCCGGCTCGCTAGAGCAAAGCTGTGCGAGAGTTCGAGACCCGAGACGGATGAGAGGTGAGCCGGATAATTGGTAAAACTATACGAGGCTTGTGTGATTGGGATGGAAAAAAAAAAGTTACAATGATCTCGGATTTACAAAGCGGCGGACCGATGAGATATCGGCGCGATGAAATGTATAATTATTTCCTGCTCGATAGGGGCAAAAAAAAAAAGGTGAAAACGGTGGATAGAATAAAAGGTCGGTGTCGGACGAGAGCAAACGAAATTCGGTCGTCGGGGCTTCTCGACTGCTTTGAAGCGCGCTCGTATTGGCGACGTGACTAATTTTTTTTTTTTTTTCTCTTTCTCAACGCTCGTAAACCTCCTGTTTTGAGAGCGGCTCGTCTCATCGCGGTCCGCGAAATTTCCTCGGTTTATAGAGCGGAAGGAGAGATTACCGCGAGGGCGTTAAAGTCTCATTGCCCTCACGCTCGTAATCCGTTCGACGGTGCTTCAGGTGGACTAAGATCGCGGGACTCGCGACCGCTCGTGTGCCGCTATCGTTAAAACGACTAGACGACTCGGTGCGTAATTGAACGGCAAATAAAAAACGTCGTCGATTGAGGCAAGCTTTTCGCGAGCCTCACCGAAACAGTTGAAATTTCCTCTTTTTTTTTTCTTTAATATCTCAAATACGCAGCGGAGATGTTCGTTTAAGGAGGGAGTCTCGCTGCGCGCTGACTTCGACATAAGTTCGACAGAAATAACAGAAAATTTCAAGTACTTCTTGATGGTATAAAAATCTGAAAAAATTCATGCACACTAAAAGTACTGAGAAGATCAATTTTGCACAATAATAATTACAAAATTTTATTAACAAATTGACGAAAAAAAAATAATTACTTAACAAATTTACCCGCAACCCAACTTTTTTGTTTTTCGTGAAAAAGATTCGTTTATTTTTCTGAATACGCATGAATTTTTTCGGATTTTTCAGTAATCGTTGATTTTTCCATGAAAAAAAAAAAAAAAAAAAAAAAAAAAATCAACGATTACTGAAAAATCTGAAAAAAATTCATACGTATTCAGAAAAATAAACGAATCATTTTCACGAAAAAAAAAAAGTTGGGTTGCGGGCAAATTTATTGTGCAATTATTTTTTTTTCATCAATTTGTCAATAACATTTTGTAATTATTATTGTGCAAAATTAATCTTCTCGGTACCTTTAGTGTGCATGAATTTTTTTCAGATTTTTATACCATCAAGAAGTACTTGCAATTTTTCTATTATTTTTGTTGAACTTATGCGAAGTCACCCTCAGCGAGACTCCCTCCTTAATTGGTTCGTTCTTTTTGCCGCTAGACTGAAAAAAAAATATCAATGACACAAGTGAAATTTGCTTGCGGGCTGCCAATGAAAAAAAAAAAAAAAATCGTTTCAACTCTATCTTCGATTCACACAATTCCATACGGGATTGGAACGATGAGAAACCCTGGCAGGCTCGTCGTCGTTGTTTCAATGATCATATGCAATCGTAAGAAATTGGCAGCCCGCGAGTGAATTTTATTTTTTTTCAGTGTACACAGTTAAAAAAATTTCGTACTTTTTATAGGAAACTCCACAAACGATTGTCCACAAACGTCCACAATTGTTTATTCGTTAATTTTCCGACCGCAACAATCTGTCTCGAGTAATTGATCGGCAAAGAAAACGTCCTCGATTGATGCCCACTTTACGCGAGCCTCCCCGAAACAGTTGAAATTTCCTTTTTTTAAATAAGTTCGTTCAATTGGTTCGTTCTCCTTGCGTTTGGATGGAAAAGAATATCAATGACTCAAGTGAAATTTGCTTGCGGGCTGAGAATGAAAAAAAAAAAAAAAAAAAAATCGTTTCAATTCCTCTTTGGATTCTCACAATTCCATACGGGATTGGAACGATAAGAAACCCTGACAGGCTCGTCGTCGTTGTTTCAATAATCATACGCAATTGTATGAAATGAAAGCAGAATCGAAATATAAAAGTTTTCTTCATTGGCAGTCCGCGAGTGAATTTTTTTTTCAGTGTACACAGTTAAAAAAGTTCGTACTTTTTATAGGAAACTCCACAAACGATTGTCCACAAACCGTTCACAATTGTTTGTTCGTTAATTTTCCGAACTGCGCCAAACCGGCTCGAGTTTTGCAAACAGAGGCGCAAACTAAAATTGTTAACGACACGGGAAACGAAAGGCCACGTTCGTTTGCTCAAACTCGAGCAAACGAGCTTGTCACTCATTTGAAATTGTAAGAATCGAAAGCAGAAGCGAAACAAAAGTTTTTTTTTTTTTTTTTTTCATTGGCAACCCGCGAGTGAATTTTTTTTCTCAGTGTACACAGTTAAAAAAAAGTTTGTACTTTTTGTAGCAAAAACTTATTGTCAACAAACCGTTAACAATTGTTTGTTCGTTAATTTTCCGAACGCGCCAATCCGGCTCGAGTTTTGCAAACAGAGGCGCAAACTAAAATTGTTAACGACACGGGAAACGAAAGGCCACGTTCGTGTGCTCAAACTCGAGCAAACGAGCTTGTCACTTATTTGACAAAATTATTTTCACGAAAATTCGTATCTCGATTTTGCGAAATAATTTTTTTTTACTGTGCAGAGAGAGAGAGTCACGTAATCATGAATGCCAGACGGACGCTAGACAAATTTATCGTTGGGACACGAGGGAGGTCCGAGTTATGCAGCCCCTGAAATATTTTAAGGTCCCTGCGCCGCCGCGAGGGTGACGGATATCCTGCGCGCCGAGGTTCCTTCGGTAAACTGCGTTACGTCCACGCGAGTGTTAAAAGTGCTGCGCAGTTTCGTCGTTGCGAGGGGGGGGGGGGGGGGGCGAGAAAGGTTCTCTCAACTTTCCACACGCATTCTTTCCTTGAATGCGTTCGGAAATAACATTTGGACGGTGGAGAGCCGCGCCGACTTCGAGACGAAGGATAAGGTAAACGTGCCAATGACTGGAAACTCGCCAGTTACCGGACAACTTGGCCGCACACTTTAGTTTGTAACGGATATAGGGAAGAGCGGGGCAAAATGGCACAGCGGGGCAAAACGGGACGGTGAGAGCAAAACTCAATCTTGCAATAATTTTTTGATGTCCCATTTTTGTCCCAACGATACATCCGGATAGATATTGCCTTAAATCTCCCGCAAAAAAAGGGTTTAAAAATATAAAAATGGGAAGTATTAAAAGTATGTCACATTGGGTCGAATAATACTCAAATTATACTCCTCTAATCTATCGCTGAAGAGTATTAAGTATGCATCTGATATATGTTGTAATATATGAGTATCAAGTATGAAGCTGGTATCCCCAAGCATATTGGAGTATGAAGTATTAAGTTAGTATACGGATTGAGATTTGAGCGTCAAGTATTAAGTTAGTATGAAGATTGAGGTTCGAGTATCAGGTATGAAGCTAGTACACCCAAGAATATTCAAGTATTAAGTATGAAACTTGTATATCTAAGAATATTCAAGTAGCAAGTATGAAGCTGCTATACCCAAGTATATTCTAGTATCAAGTATTAAGTTAGTATATGGTTTGAGGTTCGAGTATCAGGTATGAAGCTAGTACACCCAAGAATATTCCAGTAGCAAGTATGAAGCTGGTATACCCAAGCATATTCGAGTAACAAGTATTAAGTTAGTATGCCGTTCGAGTATCAGGTATGAAGCTAGTATACCCAAGAATATTCGAGTATTAAGTATGAAACTTGTATATCTAAGAATATTCAAGTAGCAAGTATGAGGCTGGTATACCCAAGCATATTCTAGTATCAAGTATTAAGTTAGTATATGGATTGAGGTTCGAGTATCAGGTATGAAGCTAGTATACCCAAGAATATTCGAGTATTAAGTATGAAACTTGTATATCTAAGAATATTCAAGTAACAAGTATGAAGCTGGTATATCCAAGCATATTCTAGTATCAAGTATTAAGTTAGTATATGGATTGAGGTTCGAGTATCAGGTATGAAGCTAGTATACCCAAGAATATTCGAGTATTAAGTATGAAACTTGTATATCTAAGAATATTCAAGTAGCAAGTATGAGGCTGGTATACCCAAGCATATTCTAGTATCAAGTATTAAGTTAGTATATGGATTGAGGTTCGAGTATCAGGTATGAAGCTAGTATACCCAAGAATATTCGAGTATTAAGTATGAAACTTGTATATCTAAGAATATTCAAGTAACAAGTATGAAGCTGGTATATCCAAGCATATTCTAGTATCAAGTATTAAGTTAGTATATGGATTGAGGTTCGAGTATCAGGTATGAAGCTGAGTATACCTAAGAATATTCGAGTATTAAGTATGAAACTTGTATACCTAAGAATATTCAAGTAGCAAGTATGAAGCTGGTATGCCCAAGCATATTCGAGTATCAAGTAATAACACAGTCACAGTCAGTATACGGATTGGGGTTTGAGGGTCAACTGTTAATTTGCGCATTGACGTTCGAGTATCAAGTATGAAGCTCGAATCTCAATTTGCATGCAAGCTTCATACTTGATACTCGAACATTACAACATATATTAGATTCATACTTAACACTCTTCAACGATAAATTAAAGGCGTAACTTGAGTATTATTCAGTCCAATCTCACATACTTTTAATACTTCCAATTTATATATTTTTTAAACACTTTTTTTTGCGCTCCATGTCCGACCATTGATACGTTTACCTTGATTGCTCGTACGAAGACGTGATAATATCGCGGTGCGTATCGGGCGTTCGAACAATTGGCGGCTAATTGACCCAGATTCTATGTCTAAATGAACGCGAGTAGACCGACTGAGGATGCCGTTTAATGTCTGCCTCGGTGTCAGCCAGCGGGTTAATTGGCGATAAGCGAATGTGTCGATGCGAAACTCCAGAGGTGTCCCGCTTTCAAAATTTCACGAAACGTGCGTAGGAATGATGAAGACGCGAATGATATCGAACGGAACAGGAGAATGGCCGAAAATGATACGCTGATAGAACGGTCGTTGAAATCTATTCCGGAATCAGTAACGTGTCTGTCGAGACTAATTACCGGCACGTTTCTAATATCCCATCTGTCGATCCTGCTCGGCTTTCTCGGTACCCCGATATACACCCACGGGGTTCGCCCACTGGGGGCTTTGAGTTACGATCCCTCGTTTGTAACGTTACTTAACGCTTCCGCGATACTCGATTGCTCGACGTGACAACTTGACTTTAATTAACCGGCATCGTTCAGTTTTCGTCCGTTCGCTCTGACGGATAGCGAAAAGAAGAGCATTTGTTCCCGGCGGTACGTTCGTTAAGAGGCACGTGCACAGTAACAAACTCGAACAGCTGTTTCTGTCATACGGGAAAATAGAAAATTTTGCAGAAGAATTGTTATGTAAAAAATTTGCTATATTTTCAACACTGGTGTATAAGATTATTTTTTAAGGTATCTTCATTGATTCGAATTAACAAAAATTCTGAAAAAAAAAGATTGATGAATAGTCATACTGAAAAAAAATGTCGAGTACGATTATCACAATCAATTTTATTTATTTATTTATTAAATTAACAAAATCGAAATGCGAGTCATTTGAAAAGTTTTTTTTTTTCAAACATTTCGATTGAGAAAAGTGTAGCAGCTTTGAAGAAGTTCACACAAAGTAAAGAGGCACGACACAGTGGACTCACCAGTCACTTGGGAAATCTGTTCGGGAAAAATTTCCAAGACCGATGCGGAGACGAAACTTTTCGAGTTGTTCGGGCGCAAACAGGAGTCCTCTCGTTGCTAGGCTCGAAGCTGCAGTTAGTCATGTTAATTGGATCATTCGGTCAAGCATGCGCAATGTCCCAGTCGACCTTGATATATTTTTCAAGATACGCATCGAAGCGACTGCAGCATTATCGTACGTCACTTCCGGTATGAACATTTCTTTTTTTCGACCGGAAGTGACGTCATACCAGAAACATTTCACTTCCGGTTTGAAAGTCTCGTTTTTTAGACCGGAAGCGACGTCATACCAGAAACATTTCACTTCCGGTTTAAAGGCCTCGTTTTTTTCAACCGGAAGTGACGTCATACCAGAAACATTTCACTTCCGGTTTGAAAGTCTCGTTTTTTTCAACCGGAAGTGACGTCATACCAGCAACATGTCACTTCCGGTTTGAAAGTCTCGTTTTTTCGACCGGAAGTGACGTCATACCAAAAACATTTCACTTCCGGTTTTAAAGTCTCGTTTTTTCAACCGGAAGTGACTTCATACCAGAAACATGTCACTTCCGGTTTGAAAGTCTCGTTTTTTCGACCGGAAGTGACGTCATACCAGAAACATTTCACTTCCGGTTTGAAAGTCTCGTTTTTTCGACCGGAAGTGACGTCATACCAGAAACATTTCACTTCCGGTTTGAAAGTCTCGTTTTTTCAACCGGAAGTGACTTCATACCAGAAACATGTCACTTCCGGTTTGAAAGTCTAGTTTTTTCGACCGGAAGTGACGTCATACCAGAAACATTTCACTTCCGGTTTGAAAGTCTAGTTTTTTCGACCGGAAGTGACGTCATACCAGAAACATTTCACTTCCGGTTTGAAAGTCTCGTTTTTTCGACAGGAAGTGACGTCATACCAGAAACATTTCAGGTCCGCTTTGAAAGTCTCGTTTTTCGACCGGAAGTGGCGTCATTTCGATAATACGTAACTTCCTATTGAGAAATCTCGTTTTTCCATCGGAAGTGACATCACACCGGACATACGTCGTTTTCGTTCTGGAAATGTAATTTTTCGGAAGTGACGCTATACCGGAAATACGTAATACGCCATACCGAAAGTGACGTATGTACAGTATGACGCCACTTCCGGTCGAAAAATGAGATTTACCGCATCCGGTATGACGTCACTTCCGGTCCGAAAGTGAGATTTTCAAACGAGAAGTGACATATTCGTAAGGACGCTCTCGTGGACACACGACGACACTCACAGAACTCAAAACACAGGTGTCCATGTGTGTCGTCGAGGATCCATGAGTGTCTAAACGACGTGTCCATGAAAGTGTCTATAAGAGTGTGTTGGGGCCGTCTTGTACTTTGTTACTAATCGGATTTGTCATAAATCGTTGCGAGATACCTGATTCGTAAAATTTTTTCCTCTTTCAGATTCGGACAGATTCTCGAAGTGACAAACGATCGTGTCTTCGTCGCGAAGATAAAAACAGCAGTGGAAGCGGCGCGCAGTTCCTCGGGGAAGGTGCCGTCGAGCCCCCGAGAGCAACATCATCGAAATGGCACGAAGACCGAGAATTCGTCTCGTGCTGATCAACACGCGAGATAATATACGAGTGTCGAGTAGTGAACGATATTACGTACAGCTAAATAAATACTACACTATACCGAAATAATTGCCCGCTAGACGATTATTAGATGCGTTAAATATAAAAAATTTATTGATTTCGGGGATAATGAAATGTTTGTGATAAAATTACATTGATATAGTGTGTGTTAATTAAAAAAAAAAAAAAAAACGCGAAGTTTCTTTGGGCGGGGGGGGGGGGGGTGAACATAGTGAATTTTTTTTTAAATAGTAATATGCTTTCGACAATGTCATCGACGGCTCTCGAGCTGAACAACTCCTACTACACCACAATCGTCGGGAGCAGCACTCTGGATGGATTTTCAGGTTAAAATATAATTTTGAAAAAATAGTTACCTCTTTCTTTTTTAACGATCGGCCAACAATTATCGTCGACGATTACATTTCGTTCCGCATTCTCAGCGGCGCCGGTTCTCTTGCGAAACTTTGGAGTGTTTGCCCGTCGTAGGACATCAATGTCTTGCCGTATAAGGCAGAGCCTCTCCGTGGCCCGAATTCCACGGTGATTCGGGCCTTGGCTCATCGATACCGATCACAAATCGATTACGAGCGTTTGGCCCCTCTGTTGGCCGGCGCGGTGCGCGATCGGGCGACGTTCTAACGATAAGGGAGAGGCGAATAATGTGTCGGTCTTTAGTTTCAGCACTCGAGCCCGAGAACACAACGTCGACACCGTACATGCTGCCGGCATACATTCGCACCACCTCGATGGTGATATGCATCGCCGTTATGATCCTCGGTATCGTTGGCAACTTAATGGTAAAGCATCGTTCGTTATCTTGTCGAGAAATCAAAGAATTTGCGAGCAAAAACGACATGGCGCACGCGATCGTAGATCGTTCAATCGTACACCGTTCGATCGTACACTCGCGCGTCGTCACGAAAATAAATCGTACACCGCAAAAAAATTTTACACAACGCTCACGACTTCGTTCAATTGTCGCAAATATCTGGCACTTGCACGATTACCGGATCGTAAATTGTACATCGCCGTTTTTCTACGCCACAAAAAAGTCTACGCAGTCGATGTTCGAGAGATTGCTAAGTTTACACAATTTAATTGTAACAGTCGACAAAATTTACTGTCACAAAAGATAATATGCGATATATTGTTATGAAATTTACAACACGTTTAATATACAATGTTATATGAAATATACAACCTCGGTATGTGTAATTGGATTTCATATACATTGGATTTGAATTTTTTTGTTTTATACGGCTATCGCAATTTAATCTCAAATGCGATACCTCGATATTAAAATTACCGATGATGGCATTGGAAATTAAGACATCCGTATATGAAAATTATGTTATTGTTTATTATGTTACTATGTTATCACAAGTATCATTCAAATAATATTGTTTTTAATATACCGATAATGCAATGTTCTTACGTACGTGTCAACGATATTTCATCCACTGTGTATGCATAAGAATTCATATAAATTTTATCAATTTTCAAAGAGAAATTTTTAACAGTCTAATAACGAACGCGTGCACGATTGAACGGTGAACGATTGTCGCCTCGAGACGACACGCCTAAGAATAATCCATTCCCTTTTTTTTTTTTTTTTTTTTTTTTTTTTTTTTTTTTTTTTTTTTTACACAGGTTCCATTGGTAGTTCTTCGCGGCAAAGACATGAGAAACAGTACAAACATCTTTCTGGTGAACCTGAGCGCGGCTGACCTATGCGTCCTCGTAATCTGCGCCCCCACCGTCCTTGTCGAGGTCAACGCGGGACCGCAAGTCTGGCCGCTGGGCGAGCACATGTGTGAGTACATGCGTGTCCGCATATGCTACACTACATGGCACTGTCTATAATATCCACGAGCCATGACGTAGCATCCGTACACATACGCACATACAGTCGCTCACAATAAAGGCGAGACTTCCCATCGACTTATTCTTCCGAGACGAATAACAGGGCCGAGTCCGCGGAGAGAGAAGAAAAAAAAAAAAAAAAAAAAAAAAAAAAAAAAAGAAAAGAAAATACTGTCGGTTGCGGGCTTTCGGAGCGATGAAAGAGGGCGAGGAGAGCTCCGCCACGTTTAACGGATGCCGATTCGGCACCGGTCTCGCGATGTCCAAACTCGTGGGTGGTCCGTTTAACATCGAATTTCCTTCTTCCTCCTCCTCCCCTTTATCCTCTTCCCTTATTCAGGCCTCCGATGAGAATGCACATTACCGTCGAATATTCTCGCGTTTTAATCAACACACCGATCAAAAAGGGATAGGCCTCTCTCGCTGAAGCCCCGTTACGTGTCACACTTTTTTTTTTTTTTTTTTCTTTCTTTTCTTGCTTTTTTTGTAGTCTTTCGCAAGATAGGTAACACCCGCGATGTCTAACGCTGTGTGTATAAAAGCGATATTCGTACGTACGAAAGCGAAGGTCTTTGTCGCTGAACCCCGTTACGTATTACACTTTTTTCTTTTCATTTCTCTCTTTTTTTTTTTTGGTACACTGAGAGAAGGATCGAGTAAAAATGAGCAATGATCTAAGAAAAATTAGCATAGCGCATAGTAGTACAGCGCCAGCGCGTCACTTATGATAGAAAGTCTGAGATTATCCAAGAATTTTTACCATATCTCATTTTTACGATATCTAATTTTTACCATAATATCTAAGAAAAATTCTTAGAAATCCGGTACTTCCTACCATTAGGTGGCGCCCTAACGCTCTACTACTATGTGATATGGTAATATCTCCCAAGTGACATAGTAATTTTTACTAGATCCTTCTCTCGGTGTAGTCTTTCGCCAGATATGTAACATCCGCAATGTCTAACGCTGTGTGTACGAAAGCGATATTCGTACGTACGAAAGCGAAGGTCTTTGTCGCTGAACCCCGTTACGTATTACACTTTTTTCTTTTCATTTCTCCCAATTTTTTTGTACACTGAGAGAAGGATCTAGTAAAAATGAGCAATCATCCAAGAAAAATTACCATAGCGCATAGTAGTACGGCGCCAGCGCGTCACCTATGGTAGAAAGTCTGAGATTATCCAAGAATTCTTACCATATCTCATTTTTACCATAATATCTAAGAAAAATTCTTAGAAATCCGGTACTTCCTACCATTAGGTGGCGCCCTAACGCTCTACTACTATGTGATATGGTAATATCTCCCAAGTGACATAGTAATTTTTACTAGATCCTTCTCTCGGTGTAGTCTTTCGCCAGATATGTAACATCCGCGATGTCTAACGCTGTGTGTATGAAAGCGATATTCGTACGTACGAAAGCGAAGGTCTTTGTCGCTAAACCCCGTTACGTATTACACTTTTTTCTTTTCATTTCGCTCTTTTTTTTTGTACACTGAGAGAAGGATCTAGTCAAAATTACCAAGGTAGAAAGTCTGAGATTATCCAAGAATTTTTACCACAATATCTAAGAAAAATGCTTACAAATCCGGTACTTCCTACCATAGGTCGCGCCCCAACGCTCTACTACTATGTGCTGTGTGTGTACTATGTGATATGGTAATATCTCCCAAGTGACATAGTAATTTTTACTAGATCCTTCTCTCAGTGTAGTCTTTCGCCAGATATGTAACATCCGCGATGTCTAACGCTGTGTGTATGAAAGCGATATTCGTACGTACGAAAGCGAAGGTCTTTGTCGCTGAACCCCGTTACGTATTACACTTTGTTCTTTTCATTTCTCTCTTTTTTTTTTTTGTACACTGAGAGAAGGATCTAGTCAAAATTACCAAGGTAGAAAGTCTGAGATTATCCAAGAATTTTTACCACAATATCTAAGAAAAATGCTTACAAATCCGGTACTTCCTACCATAGGTCGCGGCCCAACGCTCTACTACTATGTGCTGTGTGTGTACTATGTGATATGGTAATATCTCCCAAGTGACATAGTAATTTTTACTAGATCCTTCTCTCAGTGTAGTCTTTCGCCAGATAGGTTACATCCGCGATGTCTAACGCTGTGTGGATGAGAGCGATATTCTCAGCGATGTCCTAGGCCAATGTCTTCTCACCGGACGATTCACATCGCTCGGGCGTTCGCCGATCGACCGGCGCCCCGACGTACGTGACGCAGACGTGACGTGACGCGGACGCGGATGAGACACGCGGCGAGAACATTTTCACCGATCAGCAGACTTAGCTGCGACAATGTTAACAGCCACTTGTGGTCTTCGCTCGCGAGCGGCGAGAAAAGTAGCGAAGACACCTTTCGCCTCGGGGCGAAACGAGCGAAAAACAGCAGATGCGGCAAAAGCGTTCGCGCGACAAGATGACTTCAACGAAAACTCAATGGAATTCACCGCGGACTCATCGCGCGTATAAAATTGCAATGCCGCTCGATTGTCGGCGCACCCTTAAAGAGACGGCGAACCGGGAGGATTCCTCATTTAGACGGACCACCTCGGAAGCTCAGCCAAGAATTAAAAATTCGCGAGCCATGCGCCCGTGTCCGCTAGGCTCGCAATCAACGTCGAATTATCGTATGGCGTAATTTCAAACGGAGCGAGAATTCGCAAACTCTAACGCGTCACGTTGACTTCTCATACGACCCTCGATCTTCTTCGTCGCCGCGATGACGCTTGGAATCGTGCCCACTTAACGGCCTAAAGGATTATTTTAGAGTGTCTCGACGAACTCAAACGCACGCCTCGCAAAGACTCCTATAATTAATGATGTAATTAGTCGTGTTTCATGCACAAGCTGCGGTGGACTGCGGAGAACATTTTTTTTTTTTTGCCGATACGGAAAATTGTGAATTATCGTAGAAATCGCGGTTTCGCGACGGGCGATGAGAGAGTTCGTCTGGCGGTGAGAGGTGCGATAATTTTTACCTCACTCGGTGCGAAAACGGCAGTTTTACGCACGCTTCGCGAATTTAAAAATCCTATTTGCACAACTTGTCGAAGCAAAAGTTTGTACGATACTCGTGTGAAAAACAGTCTTCCAGTCTAAACGGCAATTCTTTTCGGGATTAAAAACAAAATCATAGGTACTATGAAATATTTCGACACTGGTCTTTTTTTTCACTTGTTCATTGATACAGTAAAAATCAATGAACGGCGGTAGGCAGAGCTCGGAAAATTACACTAAGTACTTGTTGGAGTATGGAGGACCGGGGTAAAATGGCACAGCGCGATAAATCGGGATAGTGCGGACAAAACTCAATCTTACAATAATTTTCGGATGCCCCATTTTGTTCAAACGATACATTCGGATTTTCGAACCCGTTTTACCCCACCTATCACCAATCGCCACCATCCAAAAGTTACAGGAGAATTGGATTTTGTCTCATTATCCTGTTTTGCCCGGCTGTGCCATTTTACCCCATTCTGCCCTACGTATTGAGTATCAAGCACTGAGTCGGAGTACTCAGAACTTCAGTAATTTAGTTCTGCCAGTACTCAGTGTGTCAGTATTTAAGAACTTCCAAGCGCTCAGTACACTTCAAGTATTTGTTACTTCAATACACTCGGTGGAAAAATGACAGTGTTGAGCACGCTAAGCGTTCGGAAAAATCTCCATTTTCACACCTTGTGAGCCAAAATTTTTGACTACACTCGTGCGAAAAATGTTTTCTTAACTTCTGTGATTGCAACACTCACCTTCGGCTCGTGCTGCAAACTTACACTCGTCAGAAAAAAATTTTTCCACTGGTATCATAATGTGCTATTTTCGCAACGCGTGCGAGAAAAAAAAAACAGCGCATGCGTACAAAACGCAATATGGTATTTTTTTCTCGCACCAGTGCGAGAAAGTGTCTTTCGGCGCACACTTCTCAAAAGCGAAAAGCGTGAATTCTCATGAATTTGTTAGGAAAAATTATGCGAATGGCATGGGCGTTTAAAGTGAAGTCCAAGAACTCCCTTTCTACGTTCTTGTCATACAAATAACTATTCGGTAATGTCCATGCGAACATCCCTCAGCATCCTCCGATTAAAAATATTACAATCAAAGTTGGGAGGAGTGAGAAGAATGATAAGATTTTACAACCGGTCGAGCAATTGGACGGCATGTTCAACCGAGTTTTTATTTGTAAACAATATTCAACAGCTCCGGACGATCGGCGTGTCGTATTGTCTTATTCTCATTTGGTATCGTTCAACCGTGCCTGCAGATTGTGCACATGCACGTTTCACCTTTCGGGGCTTCCTCCGTCTTTCCCAATAATCATTTTTTTTCCCCGCACCGCGCTAAAGTAAGCACATTCCTTGCGTGTAATACGGGCGGAAAATAGTCCGTATTATTGACCGATGATCATTGATAACATGTGCGCATGCGCACAAAAATTCCATTACTCCCTAGGGAGTAATAGGGCTCATTACTCCCTCCCGAACCTCTATTAGGGGAAAAGTTGGGAATATGAACCGGTCCATATCTCATTGATTTGCGCGTTAATCGGGGTGGTCGATATTCACCACCTTTACCCTACTCCCGGCTCAGTAATGGTCATTGGCGAGGCGAATATGACGATTTTGCGACGCAAGAAATGCGGTTATTTTAACGAAATCGGGAAAAGAATATCGTATATCACAAGGGAGAAAGTGCTTTTTCGTCTCGTGTGAATTTCTGCCATCGCTCGGGCATCGAACTTCACACTCGGTGAAAAAACGCACCGTCCACCCCTGTGGCATAATACACTATTTTAGTAATGTCCCTGCGAACATCCCGCAGCATCTGGCGATTAAAAATACCACACGCAAGAATGGAGCAGACTGGGGGGGGGGGGGGGGAAGAATGATAAGACTTTATCAGCCGGTCGATGGGAAGCCATCTTCGTTCGAGTTTTTATTGATGCAATATTATCATAGCTCCGGACGATCGGCCTGTCGTATTTTCCTTTTCCCATTTGGTGTCGTTCGACCGTGCTTGCGGATTGTATCGACCATCTCGAATGCACATTTGCCCCTCCGGGGCTTTCGCCGTCTTTCGGAATGGAAGAGACAAAAAAAAAGAGTTGTCGAAAAACGATCGGGAGCTCGCGCGGGCGAGATTATTATGCGGTGGGGTGGACAAACCCACGGCAGTACAAATTGATGGGATTTAGTCGTCTGTGCTTTTTTTTTTTTTTTTTTTTTTTTTTTTTTTATGATTCGCAAAGAGTTCGCAGGTGAATGACACGATCCTCGCCGAATCCCTTTCATTTCGGATGGCGACGTGTTGTGTACGGACAGTGGCCAGTTCTCTCTAACCGCGTTCCACGACGTTTCTCGTATAAAGCGGGCATTCCCCGCGTTCTCGTCTCACTTGTCATCCCATTGAAGGCGTCGAGCGAAACGCAAAGGCGATGAATGCAGGTTATCATTGTAATATGAGAATTCAGCTGGGCTTAAGGAGGGAGTCTCGATGAGGCTGACATCGCATAAGTTCGACAAAAATAATAGAAAAATTGCAAGTACTAAGTAAGATTAATTTTGCACAATAATAATTACAAAATGTTATTAACAAATTGATGAAAAAAAAAGAATTGCACAACAAATTTGCCCGCAATCCAACTTTTTTTTTCGTGAAAATGAATTCGTTTATTTTTCTGAATACGTATGAATTTTTTCAGATTTTTCAGTAATCGTTGATTTTTTTTTTTTTTTTTTTTTTTTTTCATGGAAAAATCAACGATTACTGAAAAATCTGTAAAAATTCATGCGTATTCAGAAAAATAAACGAATCGTTTTTACGAAAAAAAAAAAAAAGTTGGCTTGCGGGCAAATTTGTTAAGCAATGATTTTTTTTCATCAATTTGTTAATAACATTTTGTAATTATTATTGTGCAAAATTAATCTTCTCAGTACCTTTAGTGTGCATGAATTTTTTTTCAGATTTTCATACCATCAAGAAGTACTTGCAATATTTCTATTATTTTTGTCGAACTTATGCGAAGTCAGCGCGCAGCGAGACTCCCTCCTTAACGAGTTTCAGAAGCAATTACTCTTTTTCGACGAAGCATCGCGGAATGTAAAACGAGTACACATGCGACGGGATATATTTTCATATGGATCGTGGCGTGAATGAACGAATTATCGGAAAGAGGTCTGTAGCATCGCAAATTGTCAGATCTTCTCTATAAATATCTCTCGAAGGAGCGCGGAATAAAGTACTATTTATTCCTTTTTTCGAAATTCTCTTGCCTGAGGGTCTCGTTATAATACACCGGTGAACTCGTAATTGGGAGAAGTCTCGTAGCAAAGCATTGGCGACGGAGAAAATACTTTCTCGCAACGACGAGCCATGTCGTAAGTCGGAGTGATATGAGCATAATTTTTTGAACAATGAAAATTGGCGGCTTAACGTTAAAAAAAAAAAAACCATCTAAAAAGTTACATCAGCATTAGAAAAAAATCATTTCATTGTCCTAACTGAGAGTATGTTTGATCGAACAGAATCGGCAACTAACTTGCTTCTGTTGATTCGGTAGTTTTTTAACGCACACAGTAAAAAAAAAAAAAGAAGAAATTTGTACTTTTTACAAAAAAATTATTTTCCACAAAACGTCCACAATTTTTTATTTGTTAATTTTCTAGTTTTACAAACAAAAGTACAAAGTAAAATTGTCAATAGTACAGGAATAATGCATGATAGGTTCGTATATTCATATAAGTGACAAACAAGTTTGTCAATTATTTGTACGTATAACTGGACCCGCGATACGGTGATATTGTTTACGATGTCAATGGTTACTCGAGTTTTCGTTTATTGTACTGTGACAAAATCGTTACGCATAGCGTGACCAAAGAGCTGAACATCCACTTAACACAGGATCGTAAAATTTATCTCGCGGGTACGTTTAACTGATTCGCTTTTCGGGTACGGTTATCCAGTGGCGGAGCCGTCGAGACGACTTTCGGATATTTTACGAGTGGTCTGATGGCAATGTAGTATGCATACTCTCGTCATACCGAGGAAAGAAGACGAGAGCGAGCGAGATAAAGTCATTGCTCGGCCCTCGGATCGCAACCGGCTATATATAACAAACATCTTCAATTAAATCGAGCATTCAACTTGCCGTCGCTGGGCCGGCGAGTGGGCGTTCAAATGCATCCACAAAAGCAACGAAAAATGACGAGCGTCGCGCGCGCCACATTCTGGGTTCACTGACATGATCGTAAATTAATTTCGCATGCCGACGTTTCCGCGTTCGTACGACGACTGCGCTCGCAGAGAAAAAAAAATAAAAAAAATAAAAAAATAAAAAACATTCTCACCTGTCGTCTGCTACTCCGCATTCTCTTCGTGACCTTTTTAACGATTTGTCAACTTGTCGTTCATACATGCTTTCGTTATTTACGATTATCATTGTATATCATTGATCGCTGACAAATGTATTTTTTACGATGCAGTTAACGCTCCTCGTGATTAGCTCTCAGCCACAGTCTTGCGTTACGGTCAATCGCAGCAGGAATGTAGGTGAATATCGCCCAAATTGTCCTGCGCTTAAACTGGGCAAACATGGTCTAGAGACGTGTTTTGCATGACTTAGAATTAGAAAAAAAAAAAAAAAAACATTTTGCCACTTTCGTCTATCTGGCGGTCTGTCCGAAAATTCAATCATTTTTCGAGATGACTTCGAATCTGTGACTTGCGTGTCTGTGACTGTGATTCCGTTCGCACAGAACCCGGCATTCGCACGAATTTTCGGAATGGCAAATATCCGGTATCCCGAGCGTGAAATAGATCGATGTCGAGATTCGCCTCATGGCAATCGATTAACTAAATGCTGACGAGACCAACTTTTGTGTTACGTTGATTCCGTGATATTTCCAAAGTATCGAGCACCTCGACGACGTCTTCCAAACAACACCAACTATCGAATAATAACAATAATAATTTTACCCATGGATAATTATGAATGCTCGTTAAATGTTAATAATTAACCGAACAAGGAATGGGAGTGCTGGCTTCCGTGACTCGTGTTGTGTCTTCTTCGTATAAAATATAATTTCCTAAATGAGTTTCAAGCTGATTGATGCATTCTTTCTGGTAGTTTACCTTAGTTTCGTATGGGGATAAAACTTCCCTTCGAAATTTAGATTAAATTTTGATAAAAGTTCATGTTGAGTTGATTTTTAACGGCAAACATTACAACAAACTAACCGAGCTGCGAAGCTATTCCTTTTTCAGCGCGATGGGCCAGAATTTCGATATTTATAAGGAGTGTATAATGTTTCGAAGGGCTCCGAAGACCGCGGTGACAACTGACAGTCAATATTGACTTCCTCGTAGCTCGAGACTAGTCTAATACAGATAGAAACAAGTCGACTAACTTTGGGCATATGGGAGTTCCATTTAGAAATACAATCTTTAGTTTCTCAAAAATTGAGCACATCGCAAGACTTCTGGCATTTCGCACGGTAGGAATCGAACTTCGGCGCGCTGCTATATTGTTTGTGTAACCGTTTGAACAATAGAGTGACAGAGTTTGCCGCGGATTGGTCGATTAACAACGGAGATATCAACAGTTATTTCATAACGGCTCCAATTTAGGCGGTCCTCTCCTAGGTGTAAGAAAAAACGGTTCACCAGCCTACTTATTACGCTACACCGCGACGGATTAATTTGTCATTTTTTTTTTTTTTTTTTTTTTTTTTTATAGTTAAAAAGCGAACGTCTTTGTTTAGGCGGGAGCGGAGCTTTTTGAAGACACTCCGGAAATTAGCCGCAACTTTTTAACGCGAACGCCGAAGCTTTCCGGCACAATGCCGGCGCTCGGCTACTCTAGTTCTTCGTTCGGACTAACTGCTTCGCCACTTTGGTCCCCTCGAAGCACACAGAAACTCCCAGCTGTTACCCGATTTACAAACTTTTTCCATTGACAAGAACACATACAGGGTTTCCTTTTCGCTGCTGTCGTACCGTTACATCGGAAACTACCGCGTGCCGATAGTTTGGAAAAGCTCGACGATGTGGCCAAAGAAGCTATGAAAACAGCAGATGTTGCCGGTAACCGCGAAAACAACAATCAAAAGGCTAAGGATCTAAAATTGTTTACAAGTATAAAAACAGACGAGCGAATGTGTATTTATCATTAAAAAATCGATGTTAACATCCATTTCACAATATCAAAAGGAGGCCTTTTCAAGCTAAACGCTCCATGCAAAAACTCGCACAGTTGTTTCCACCGTTTATTATTTATTTTGCGATAAGACGTCTCGTACCGTTGACGTCAGTTCGGGTCACATCCCTTGGCAAAGTTTTCTATTAAGCGTTTAATGGTAATGAATAGTATCGAAAGGTAATCAATGGGATCTCAAGGTAATCAATGGGATCTTAAGGTAACCAATGGGATCTTAAGGTAATCAATGGGATCTTAAGGTAATCAAAGGGATCTCGAGGTAATCAATGGGATCTTGAGGTAATCAATGGGATCTTAAGGTAATCAATGGGATCTTGAGGTAATCAATGGGATCTTAAGGTAATCAATGGGATCTCAAGGTAATTAATGGGATCTTAAGGTAATCAATGGGATCTTAAGGTAATCAATGGGATCTTAAGGTAACCAATGGGATCTTAAGGTAATCAATGGGATCTTACGGTAATCAATGGGATCTCGAGGTAATCAATGGGATCTTAAGGTAATCAATGGGATCTTAAGGTAATCAATGGGATCTTAAGGTAATCAAAGGGATCTTAAGGTAATCAATGGGATCTTAAGGTAATCAATGGGATCTTAAGGTAATCAATGGGATCTTAAGGTAATCAATGGGATCTTAAGGTAATCAAAGGGATCTCGAGGTAATCAATGGGATCTTGAGGTAATCAATGGGATCTTAAGGTAATCAATGGGATCTTAAGGTAATCAATGGGATCTTACGGTAATCAATGGGATCTCGAGGTAATCAATGGGATCTTAAGGTAATCAATGGGATCTTAAGGTAATCAAAGGGATCTTAAGGTAATCAATGGGATCTTAAGGTAATCAATGGGATCTTAAGGTAATCAATGGGATCTTAAGGTAATCAATGGGATCTTAAGGTAATCAATGGGATCTTAAGGTAATAAATGGGATCTTAAAGTAATCAATGAGATCTTAAGGTAATCAATGGGATCTTAAGGTAATCAATGGGATCTTAAGGTAATCAATGAGATCTTAAGGTAATCAATGGGATCTTAAGGTAATCAATGGGATCTTACGGTAATCAATGGGATCTCGAGGTAATCAATGGGAACTTAAGGTAATCAATGGGATCTTAAGGTAATCAATGGGATCTCAAGGTAATTAATGGGATCTCAAGGTAATCAATGGGATCTTAAGGTAATCAATGGGATCTCAAGGTAATCAATGGGATCTTCTACCATTCATTTTTAATGGATTCCACTGACAAATCAGTGGAAAATTTTAAGTAGAGCATTTTCCCATTCGTTACTAATAGGAGGCCAATGGCAATTTCTTGGGAAAATTCAGCCGGTACTTTCTTCCATTTATCATCAATGGAAGTCAAATTCTAAGTGACTGAAAAAATTCAAGTGCTGCTTTCTCCGATTCGTTATCAATGGTAGTCCATTGGAGAATAACTAGGACAGCTGTAATTGTATTTCTTACCATTGGGAATAAATGGGAACTGAATCGAATGGTGCAGAATTAGAAAATCGCACGTCTAACTATTTATAATTCACGAGAAACGAGAATCGAGTCGACAAGCACTGAGCAATCACGTGGGTGAGTAGGGAACTTTCACTTAAATGGTATAAACGATAATGAATTGCAGATAAATGAGGCCACAACAGTAGCTGCGAACTTAAGGATCCCATTTATTTATGAATAATAGGACACATTTTTCGGTAGTATTACAGCTTTTTTATTGTATATATTTAGACAGGGTAGAAAACTGGATAATTATATTAGTTCTATTTTTACGCAAATGGAAATGCCAGCTAGATAAAAATACCATACAACGAATGGAAAACTGAATGGCATATTGAATGATATATTAA
This sequence comes from Amblyjoppa proteus, assembly GCA_963922035.1. Lineage (NCBI taxonomy): Eukaryota > Metazoa > Arthropoda > Insecta > Hymenoptera > Ichneumonidae > Amblyjoppa > Amblyjoppa proteus. Next base: position 16,551,716 of record OY998230.1, read on the forward strand.
ATGGTAGTACAAGTGGGAATGATACTATTGACAAAACCTCATTGAATTGCCTTTAATGAATAGTCAATGGACTATAATGGCATATTTAATGGTATATTAAATGATAATACAAGTGGGAATGATACTATTGACCTCATTGAATTACCTTTAACGAATAGTTCATTAACTATTCATTAAAGATAATTCATTACAATTATAGTAACCGAAACCATTGAAATATCATTGATTACCATTTTAATCAATGGTACTTTCAATGGTAATTAATGGGAGACTCATTCAAGGTCATGCTTAAAGCTTCCCGACTAACACCCCCTCCACTACTCCGTCCAAGAAGGAAACCCGGTATCGTACTGAAATCGGGTACGTTTTGAAGGTCCGGTGAGAGCATTTTGAGTAAACGAGTAAATTGGTATATTGAATCACCGTCGAAGAATGAGCTTTTGCCGATATAGCCACCGTACATCGGGCATCAACGCCATACACTTTTTTTTTCTCTCCTTTCTCTCCTTTCTCTCCAGAAGCCCACCATCGACTATAGAAGCTTTAGATCCTTGCCGACTCTCTTTTCTCTATCGCGTTCTCCATGGGGTCTCCGAGACGCGTCTCACTTGGCCAGTTTGGCCGGGCGCCAGCTTCCATTATCGCACCGCACGTTTCACCGCTACCGAGACTCCGAGTAACTCTCCGCTCTCCTTACATTCCCACCTACAAGGTATAATACCACAGCGTACCTAGGACGCGTATATACATCTACCGCTTGCTTTCTTTCCAATCCGCGTATGCACTTGCTACGCGCACCGTCGAAGCTTTTCCGTGATTTCAGATATTTTATCCCCCCCTCCCCCCCCCCCCAACCCGTCGTCGCCACCGCTTCTGTCTGCAAAGCAATCGCACTCGCGAGATTCTTTTGTCAACCCAATTTCCAATGCCAACAATTCTGTCGTGATAAGTTTTCTCTTGAAGTGTGTTGATTTTCATACGAGCCCGAAAGCGTCACATAAAACGTCTTGTTCGTTCAACTTATTGCTGCAGCTATCTGCAGAGTGGAATCGTTCGGTATTGTCAAACGCACTTTGTCCAACGCACTCTGTCATTTCTCGCATGGCAACGAATGTATGCGCGCGATTTGGGGTGGCTGCGCTGTAAGACCCTACGACAATGAGGGGCTCTCGAGACTAGACAAATATATATAATCCATTCATCATTCTTCCCGGGGCCGTAAGTGCTCGTCACAAGAAAGTATCCACTCTAGCTTTTTTTTTTTTTTTTTTTTTTTTTTTCTGTGCCGCCCTTTACTTGACTCAACACCCGCTTATCTCCCGTTCGGAATTAATGGCTGCGTTTGTTCCAGACATTTCCGGTGATACTTGGGACCAACGAAATCGGCATAGTGATTGATTTTCGATGTTCGTCCGTAAGTTTCGTCATTGCAATAATCTCAAGGGAGAGCGTCGCGCGACGACCCACTTCTGGAACTAAAAATTACAAGTGTTATAAAAGGATGAATGAGGCTTTTTTTTTTTTTCTAAACTAACATTACACAGTTATTAGGAAGGGATTTAAAAAAAATAAAATTGAACTGAGCCGTGTTTTTTTTTTCCCAAGTTATTTCCCAACGACTCTTTGATCAGTTTTTTCTACGCATTTTTATTTTTATTTTTTTTTTTATCGCATTTCGGTGATGTACAGAGGTGGTCCGATCGTCCTTACTGACCATGAAAATTCAATAAGAGAACTTGCAGCTCGATTCGCCCCTTTCGAGTAACACGTGTATTGCCCGAGTTGCCCGCGCATTGAGCGCGTTTATACGCTAAGTAAATCATGGGGAATGTCATTCACACAGACAGAGCGAACGATGATTATCGGGGCGTCAAGAATTCCAATACAGCTGGTGCGGGATAGCGGAGAATGGGTCGGCTCTGTAGAGCTGCTGCGTCTGCAGCGTACACGTAACCACGGGCAGCCACAGCACGAGATAGTGATTCAAAATGCCGAATGCTCCACCAAACCTTGCGGAACCTCTCTCTCGATATGTTCAGCAGCATAAATAACGCCGCAATAGGCACGTCGAGCGCTCAACGTACTCCCGACACGAGATTGTCTGACGCTGCACAGTGAAACGTGTACCAGAAATTTCTTGTCCACAAACGTTCAAAATTATGTTCATGTTAATTTTTGCAGGAAAATCTTGTACATTTTACAACAGTCCGTTAATGTTAGGAATATTTTTGTCCGATTTTTTTATGAAAATCTTGTCAATTTTACAACAGTCTGTTAATTTTACGAATATATTTGTCCATTTTTGTATGAAAATCTTGTCCATTGTACAATAGTCTATTAATTTTACGAATATTTTTGTCCATTTTTGTACGAAAATCTTGTCTGTTTTGCGACAGTCTGTTAATTTTACGAATTTTTTTTTTTTTTTTTGTCAATTTAACAACGAGAGAATTGTGGACGTTTGGGGACAAAAAAAAGTTTCTTAAATGTACAAATCTGTTTTACTGTGCGAGTGCTTTGTGTTGTCGTTGTTTAAATAACAAGAGGAATCTTTAATTTATGCTCTCTCGAGTAACGTATTGGCAGAAGATGTAATAAGGAACTTGTTCGTTAAGCAAAGCCCTTATAACGGTAACAATGACGATAATAATAATAACAACGTAACATACGGAGGAGCGAAACATCGCTTCCTGCATGGCAACGTTCAGTTTCAAAGACGAATCCGCCGAAGTAGCTGCAAAGAAGTGCAATAACTCAAACTGTACAGTGCTAAAAAAATTTCTGTTTGAAAATTCATAAAACGTATATGAAATTTCATTGACAAGTATGTAAGAATATTGCGTTACCGGCATATTAAAAACAATATTATTTGTATAATATTTGTGATAATAACATAATTTTCATATACAGGTATTGGATTTAAAGATTAAATTATTAAAATTCAAATACAATGTATATGAATTCTAATTTCATATAACGAAGTTGTATATTTCATAAAACTTTGTATATTAAACGTGTTGTGAATTTCATAACATTTTTTTTACAGTGTACATGAAACAAACAAACACTATTCGTTGCACGCTAAAAAGTTTAAATTACCGGATATTTTTTATACTCTTCGCGATGTCGTCAGGGAAGTGGGAGTATATATTACAGCATAGTAGACATCATTGGTCGTTTACATCATATTGTATGGTATATTAAACAGTAGTACAAGTGGGAATGATACTATTGACAAAATCTCATTGAATTACCTTTAATGAATAGTCAACGGACTGTAATGGCGTATTTAATGGTATATTAAATGGTAATACAAGTGGAAATGATACTATTGACAAAACCTCATTGAATTACCTTTAACTAGTTCATTAACTATTCATAACTATTCATTAACTATACATAACTATTCATTAACTATTCATTAAAGGCAATTCAATACCATTATAGTAACCGATACCATTGAAATACCATTAATTACCATTGTAATCAATGGGACTTTCAATGGTAATTAATGGGAGACTCAGTCAAGTATATGAATTCTAATTTCATATACCGAAGTTGTATATTTCATAAAACTCTGTATATTAAACGTGTTGTGAATTTCATAACATTTTTTTACAGTGTACATGAAACAAACAAACACTATTCGTTGCACGCTAAAAAGTTGAAATTACCGGATATTTTTTATACTCTTCGCGATGTCGTCAGGGAAGTGGAAGTATATTACAGCATAGTAGACATCATTGGTCGTTTACATCATATTGTATGGTATATTAAATAGTAGTACAAGTGGGAATGATACTATTGACAAAACCTCATTGAATTACCTTTAATGAATAGTCAACGGACTGTAATGGCATATTTAATGGTATATTAAATGGTAATACAAGTGGAAATGATACTATTGACAAAACCTCATTGAATTACCTTTAACTAGTTCATTAACTATACATAACTATTCATTAACTATTCATTAAAGGCAATTCAATACCATTATAGTAACCGATACCATTGAAATACCATTAATTACCATTGTAATCAATGGTACTTTCAATGGTAATTAATGGGAGACTCAGTCAAGTATATGAATTCTAATTTCATATACCGAAGTTGTATATTTCATAAAACTTTGTATATTAAACGTGTTGTGAATTTCATAACATTTTTTTTTTACAGTGTACATGAAACAAACAAACACTATTCGTTGCACGCTAAAAAGTTGAAATTACCGGATATTTTTTATACTCTTCGCGATGACGTCAGGGAAGTGGGAGTATATATTACAGCATAGCAGACGTCATTGGTCGTTTACACCGTACGCGTAACCTCTAATTAATGCTCTATGAAATAATATATTAACGGTAGATCGAAAAAGGTTCGTTTATCAAGCGGAGCACTCATGCCGATAATAACGATTATGATAATAATAATAATAATAATAATAATAATAATAATAATAATAATAATAAATTAATACAGAGAGGACCCAACATCGCTTCCTGTATGGCAAGGTAATTTATCACTTTCAAACACGATTCGGCCGATGTAGTTCCAAATAAGCGTAATAACTCAAACCGTACACGAAACAAACTGACCGTTTCACGGAAGAAAAAATTTATTTACCGATATTTTTTTATACTGCTCGCGATCTCGCCATGCGAAGTTGGCGCATGCTGCAGCCTGGACTTTATTGGTCGTTTACAACGCACGAGTAATTTCAAATTAATGCTCTACAGAAATATATTAACGAAATATGAAATACGGGACTTTTTTATTTATTTATTTATTTATTCATTAATCTATTTATTTATTCATTTATTTATTTATTTATTTATTCATTCATCTATTTATTGCATAATTACGGGCTGGGTTCAATTACATGACGGCAGGCAGACCTATCGTAAAATCGTACAATAGTAGATGAGTCTGTTCGAAAACACACAAAGAATTGCAGGCGATCAATCAAACTAGCAAAAACCAAAAAAGCACATGATCAATCGTTGACTTGTTCGTTGAGCAAATCACTCGTACGAGTAATAATAATAATGATAATAACAAGAACAACTGAGCATACAAAGAATCCAAGACCGCTTCGTGTGTTGCAAGGTAATTGCTCACTTTCAAATACCCTCCCACCGATGTAGTTCCAAACAAGAGCAGTAACTCAAACTATACGTGGAACAAACAAGTACTGGCCGTTGCGCGCTAACAAATTGAATTTACCAGATATTTTCTATACTCCTCGCGTTATCGTCAGGAGAGCTGGCGCATAGTGCAGCACGGATGTTATCGTCTGACGTGCGGAAGTTTCAGGAATGCGGCACGGAGGGTGCTCGTAAAACGTCCGACTTTTAACGCATCGATGCCGACGAAAATATCCGGTTAATACATAGCAGTCGGATGACAGAGATTTTCCGAACACTTGAGCCCTGATATATCGGGCAACTCGAACGTTTTCTACGAGTTTTTTTTTTTTTTTTTTTTTTTTTTTTTTTTTTATAACTGAGAAGAATGGATCCAAATATGGACGTGCAATTTCTCTGGTTATGGAGTATGCAATAGAGTCGAGAATTGCTCATGCTCTAAACAAATAACGAATGTATGTGTGTCAAGTGAATTATTGTTCCCGCTTTCAACGTAGAGTGCAGAGTTCACCAAGTAAATTCGAACGGGAGCAAACATCATGCGCGCAGTGTCAAATATTCTCGGTAGACGAGCTGTGCAGCGCGGGTTCATTACTCAAATTGCGCAATAAACGAATGTTTCGTTATTTATTGCTTCAACGCTCGACGAGTCATTGCAGCTTGCAGCCGTTTTACCTCTGCGAGAATTCCATTTATTCATTAATTCGTAAGGCGAATTGAGGCAACAGATTGATGCATCTCCCTCCCGCGATGTGTGGCCATTATTTCTGAAGAGTTTTTCAATATCCGATAACAGTATAGATGAGACTGAAAATTTAAACTTACATACGGTTTGCTCACAAAACTTGTAAATTGAAATTTTCATATAGTTTTCTCATAAAATTTGCAAATTTAAATTTTCACATGACTTTCTCATTGAAGTTGCAAATTGAAATTTTCCTATGGCTTTTCTCGTAATGTTCCTTTATTCGCGAAACTTCATTTATGAGAAAACATTTTATGTATCGTTGGCTTACTCACAGAGGAAACTCCGGGAATAGAGGAACATCATGAGAAAGCCATATGAAAATTGTCAATTTGCAACTTTTATGAGAGTCATATGAAAATTTCAATTTTCAGCTTTTTTTTTTTTTTTTTAACGTCAACGTCGTGTTTGACTTTTATGCAAAACGACCGGCAGATTCAGGTTCTGCGTGAAAAAATACACTAACGCGCTTCACTCTGTCGGATCTGTGCATCTGCTTCGTTTAACGAAAATGCAGGGTCTTAGATGAAAAATATTTTTTTTTTTAATCGTCGAATTTCACCGTTCTGTGGGCATGTCTAATGTCTTTTTACCCGCTGATTACGAATCTTGAAATTATTTCACTCCTGGAGCGATATTCGATGCACACTCTCGGCGGAAGTAAAATAAACAGTAGTGATAGTAAAAGATATTTATTGACCTCCCATACATTGGTACCATATGGTGGACCAATCGGCCATTGACCGAAGTCATTCAGCCTTAAAATAAACATTTTCCGAAAACTTCAAAAATTTAAAAATTTTATAAAATCTAAACTTTTCGATCTATTTTCGCCATATTTAATACGAAACATAGTACAGTGTTAGTCGATTTTCGTATCAAATTTCACGTCGATACGTTCATATTTATTCGAATTAGACCGTTTTTTAGACATTTTTCAAAAAACCCAAAAAAAAATCTTAAAATCCCATAAAATTTGACGACTCCGACAGATTTTTACCGAACTTCAATACCAAAGGTCTTTGATCAAAATAGTATATTTATGTGCAGTTTTAGGACGATAGCTCAAAATTTACGCAAGATATAGAGCTACCACAGAGAATTTTCAAAAAATTCAAAATCCTATAAAATCTCCAATCGGTCCTTAATATTCACGAAAATTATACTGAACAAAGTGACGTGACCACTCTACTGATGTACCAAAATTTAACTGGCTATCTCAAACCGTTTCGGAGTTACAGTAGTTTTTAATTATACAAGTCTGTCACACACGCACACGCACACGCACACGCACACGCACACGCACACGCACACGCACACGCACACGCACACGCACACGCACACGCACACGCACACGCACACGCACACGCACACGCACACGCACACGCACACGCACACGCACACGCACACGCACACGCACACGCACACGCACACGCACACGCACACGCACACGCACACGCACACGCACACGCACACGCACACGCACACGCACACGCACACGCACACGCACACGCACACGCACACGCACACGCACACGCACACGCACACGCACACGCACACGCACACGCACACGCACACGCACACGCACACGCACACGCACACGCACACGCACACGCACACGCACACGCACACGCACACGCACACGCACACGCACACGCACACGCACACGCACACGCACACGCACACGCACACGCACACGCACACGCACACGCACACGCACACGCACACGCACACGCACACGCACACGCACACGCACACGCACACGCACACGCACACGCACACGCACACGCACACGCACACGCACACGCACACGCACACGCACACGCACACGCACACGCACACGCACACGCACACGCACACGCACACGCACACGCACACGCACACGCACACGCACACGCACACGCACACGCACACGCACACGCACACGCACACGCACACGCACACGCACACGCACACGCACACGCACACGCACACGCACACGCACACGCACACGCACACGCACACGCACACGCACACGCACACGCACACGCACACGCACACGCACACGCACACGCACACGCACACGCACACGCACACGCACACGCACACGCACACGCACACGCACACGCACACGCACACGCACACGCACACGCACACATACGCGCGCGCGCGCGCGCATATACATCTGCACGTTAGCTAAAAATCACATTTCTCGATGTTTCAGACTATTTTAAGTATTCTGACATTAAAATCTCGAAAAACATTTTTTTTCCGAAAACAAAGTTTCCTCTATGATGAAGCAGAAAGGTGTACATTAAAAAAAAAAAAAAAAAAAAAAGGTACGTTTATCCATTTACCAACCGACTTCTGACCTTTTGTAACTCGCCGCGTGATATTAACAATCCCACACGCCAGCCTTAAATTTATCGTGTCGACCCTTTCGGTATATCACTTGCGCCGACGGTTCATGTCCGCGATACGTTATTTTAACCGAGTCGTTTTTTCAATGGCCAATAACCGCACAAAAAAAAAAAAACAAAAAGGTCCGCCTTCGAAAGAACTTGCGTCATTCATCCGACTTCTGGCGTTGTAACTCGCCGGCGTTGGATTGATAAATCACGCACGGTCAGCCACAAAATTTATCGGGTATCGCTCAACCCTTTCGTTATATCGCCCACGCCGACGGATTTATGTCGGTGCGCGCTGCCCCGCTGATTTTGCACAAACCAATTGCCGCTCTGTGCTACAGTGTCACTTCGTTAATAGTCGTCACGCCACTCATCTGTCAAATCGGTCCGCCCCAACGCTCCGTTTAGTGCGGTAGACGTAGGCGTTAGATTAGATTAGACTAAATTCGTACCAACGATGCGCCTCCGCTGATCTCCGGTTGTTACACGGCTCTGCGAGAGAACACTCAAATTCTATGCCAATTTCCAATAACCCGTCACATTCGGTCATGGCTCGAAGTGCGTAGGATCGCAATGCGCACAGTGCGGTATGCACTCCGATTGCAACGAACAGCGACAGTGAAATCATATCAGAATTTCTAATGATCCCCGACGTCCCTTCATCTCCTTCGTCTGGCAGCAGCTTTCAATGATCAATGTCCAATTATCGGATAAGCCGAATGAAATTCTCATTCCCCCAATTCACTTGCCCCACTCTACCTACTCCACATTCGTCTCTCGTCTCCTCTCACTGTACGACCGTTGTGTCGTACATCTTTCGCCGAGATCGTTCGGATGTTTGTTTCCGGTTGAGCCCGGTTGATGTAACTTTTTGTGAAGCTCCTGGCTCGAATGAATAGTGCAGGTGGCGGGCGGAAAGCGGCAAGGCGGAGGAAATGAGAGCGAGATATAGGTTGGCGACGACGAAGTCGTGAGTTTACGCGTTTGCGACTCAAGCGAAGCATGCCGAATGGCGTTAGCGCTAACCCAAATAGATAATAAAGGAGTCAAGCGGGCTCCGTCGAGCGTATGTGCTCACCTATGCTAATACCGAGCTTCCGCATAGATAGCGCGACGGCGATTTAACGAGGGCGCTATGCACCCTTGGGCAGTTGTACGGTTACACGGATAACGATCTAAAGTAAACCGGAGTCTATCGGTGCATGCGATTAACCTGGCGTATCTAATACTTCGCGCAAGATAATGGAATCGATTCGCAAAATACGGAGCGTTGAAAACCATCTGTAGGAATTGCTGGAAAATACTTAAAATTTGGGTTTAACGTCTATTGAAGATCAGTGAAACCGAAAGAGTGGACGGTGATGAGGTGAGTGTTTAAAACGGTAGTTTAAGTAACTCGAGCGAGTTGTGTTCGTTTCACATTAATTCGAGAAATTCGGACAAGAATTGCAAACACTTGACGATGTTATAAAAATCTGAAAAAAAATTCGTAGTTATTATAGACACTGAAAAGACTCATTTTGCATAATAATAATTTCAAAGTGTTATTAAGAAATTGTTGAAAAAAAAAAAAAAAAAATTGTTCATCGAAATATGCGGTAACTCAACTTTTTTTTGTTGTTGTTTAAAGACAATGATTCGTTCATTTTTCGGAATACGTATGAATTTTTTCTGATTTTTATCTTTATTTTGATTTTTACACATTTTTCTATGTAAAAAAAAACAAGAAAAATCAAAATAAAGATAAAAATGGGAAATCTCACCTCCTGTTTTGAAATTTAATTTTTTCGGTATAATAACGTCACTTCCGGTGGGAAAATAAATTTTCGGGTCCCGAAGTGAGGTCACAAATTAGCAAACCTCCACGCCCATAGAATCATAAATATTTTTTTCATCTCATTCTGGATTATATTCGTGCTTTAACTCACACTTCATTAAACATCTTTTCTCTATGCAAGCATTCACGCTTCCTTAGCCAGCCGCATGTGCAACGGACAGCTCGAAACTATAAGTCAATAATCGTACGATTTCGGTATTACGCTTTGCAGTATTCGGAGGAAAACAAAAATAAAAGTGAATAAGAAAAAGCGTCGTTTTCAATTGCCACAGTCCGATGGAAAAAGTTTTTTCATCGGCAACGTGTGCTCGTATTTATATTTTTGGTATTTTTGGTATTACGCCCGGATGGCTCGCGTCGATGCTAGTACTTCAGAAGCTTCGAAACACGGAATGTACGTGCTAGGTTTTCTAGCCTAGAGCGCAAGTAGCATCGCATTAGCTTATATATATTTTTTTTTTTTTTTATTATTTAAAATGATTAAAAATTATACAAAAAATAAAAATAAAATAAATAGAAGCTAATGCGATGCACACTTTCGCTCTAGGCTTGAAAATGTTCATATCTGATACAGGATTTTTGAGAATTTTTTCAGATTTTTTCATTTCAGCTAACAATATGCTCACTTAAAAAAAAAAGGCAAAGCTCAATAAATATCTAGAAGCAAACGTTTTACCATTCTGGGTTTAGGCTCAAAAATGTTCATATCGGATACAGGATTTTTGAGAATTTTCTCAGATTTTTTAATTTGGGCTAACAATATGTTTTCACTTAAAAAAAAAAAAAAAAGAAAGAAAAAGCTCAAAAATATCTAGAAGCAAATGTTTGGACATTCGGGATTTAGGCTTAAAAAATTTCATATCAAAAACAGGATTTTTCAGAATTTTTAATTCCGGCTAAAAATATGTTCACTTTGAAAAATTGTAATTAATGCAAATTAAAAAAAAAAAAAAAAAAAAAAAAATTTTTAGTGATTTTTAGAGTTAGAACAATGTTATGAAAAATTGCCAACCGAATTGAAGAGATCGAGGGTCCGCCGTAGGTCGAATCGATATGGCATGCTCCATATCTCTCTATAATATAAAAAGATTTCGCCGCCGCCGTGTTCAAGAATCGGGGGGGGGGGGGGGGGGGGGGGGGGGTTGGAGTAATAAGGACGTAAGTCCATACAGCTTAAGGGGGCTGGGAATCATAAGGGTGTAAGTCCATATAACAAGAATCGAGAGGGGGGGGGGGGGGTAGTATTTGGATGGATGACTGCTTGCCTTGAAATATTCTCTAAGTCCTTGGGAGAATCTAAGATTTGTATTTTGCGTTTCGAAAAGAAATAACAATTGTATTTTAAAGTATTTATAATAATAACAACGGTTTACGCCCCGAAACACTTGCGAGCGCGCGAGCCCAGGGCCCCCCCCCCCCCCCCCTAGTATTAACATAATCCCACGAGTATCGCTGTCGAGATATTCAAGTGGAAGAACCGCTCGGTCTCACCTTGATATCTCCCGTTGACGCTACTCAGGCTTCTGGATTACACAAGGGCTCAGGCCCTAGATATGTTAGCCCGTTCTGCGTGTATCTCTCTGACTCGGTGCTCCACTGAGGCTTAAATCTTGCTGTATTCACGAGTCACTCGAGTTTACCTCGCGAGACTACAATGTGACATTTTTAGTCGAACGAGCAAACTCCAACTCCCTACCCGTATAGCACGAAATATTTTTAAAAGATTTCAGAAATACTTTCAAACTTTCAAATGTTTCGAAATATTTCTGAGACATTTCAAAAATATGTTCAATATTTCAAACATTAAAAAAATATTTCGGAAACATTTTAAAAATATGTTCAATATTTCAAACCTTACAAAATATTTCTAAAATATATTCTAACGTATTTTATCAAAATATTCCAAAAATATTTTGCAAGCGAATATATAGCAGATGTGTGCTGAGCTGTGTTCAGAAGGCACAAAAAAAAATTTTAAATGCCATGTTTCGTGGATATATTTTAATACAGTTCGACTATTTAATGTGTGTCATAAGACTACATGTTATTGTCACTCTTGAAGCGGCTCGCAGAGTCCCATAGATTAAGTGCTGGAGGCAATAAATATGTTTCAAATAATGAACAATATCTACAGCGCAAAAATATTGATAATTTTTTAATATTCCAGATAGATATATAATAAATATTTTGCCAACATTTAACAATATTTTTATAATGTTTCAAAAACATTTTTGCGATATATTACTGAAACATTTCAATGTACGATTTATGAACGGACAAAAAAATATTTTCAAAACGTTTAAAAAATATTTCAGAAATATTTTGTAATATTGGTAAGATTACAAAATAAACAGCTTGACAATAAATACGGGAAAAAACAATTTATACACCCTGACGAACGATGCGACCATTCGACCTCAACCGAATGTACCCACATAGAACATTCTTTAAATATTTGAAAAAAAAATGTCAATATTTGAAAAAAAAATGGTCAATATTTGAAAAAAAAAATGGTCAATATTTGAAAAAAAAAATTGTCAATATTTGAAAAGAATATTTTAAATATTTGAAAAAAATATTTTCAATATTTGAAAAAAATATTTTCAATATTTGAAAAAAATATTTTCAATATTTGAAAAAAATATTTTTAATATTTGAAAAAAATATCTTCAATATTTGAAAAAAATACTTTCAATATTTGAAAAAAATACTTTCAATATTTGAAAAAAAAAATACTTTCAATATTTGAAAAAAATATTTTCAATATTTGAAAAAAAATACTTTCAATATTTGAAAAAAATATTTTCAATGTTTGAAAAAAATATTTTCAATATTTGAAAAAAATACTTTCAATATTTGAAAAAAATACTTTCAATATTTGAAAAAAATATTTTCAATATTTGAAAAGAATATTTTCAATATTTGAAAAAAATATTTTCAATATTTGAAAAAAAATACTTTCAATATTTGAAAAGAATATTTTCAATATTTGAAAAGAATATTTTCAACATTTGAAAAAAATATTTTCGAGACATTTAAAAAATATGTCTGTGCAATTTGGGTACATTGAGTTGAGGTCGAATGGTCGCATCTTTCGTCGAGATGTATAAATTGTTCTTTCCCCCGTATTTATATTGTCAAGCTTGCGTAGCGCACGAAGGAATCGATACGAGCATTTTGTCCTTCTCTCATAGATGCGCGACTTCCGGCACCGTAGAACATCGGAAATTCATTCGAAACGAACATGTGAAATTCGAGTCGCAGTGAGTCGCAACGTTTGCGGGGAATTTCGCGTGCCGAATAGCCACGGCGCGGGTCGAACGGAAGATACAGCTTCGACCTACAAACAGAATTTAATGCCAGGCCACCTATTATCGCCGAGCACCTGTACAGATAGTTACGGAAGTCGTCTGCGCTGTTCTCCCTTCGCGACGACGGAGGAAGGTACAAGGTGTATTTATCGAAATTCTCAAGAATCCGCTTCGGATGTCCAAAAGGCAGATATCGTTCGCGCACGAAAATGGATTTTCGTTTAGCGCCTCAATATTCAGAAAGAATATTAGTGCAGTACATGCGACGATCTCATTTGTCAGCGTGCGAAGAAAAGCGTCCGTAAGCACACTGAGAGAAGGATCTTGCCAAAAATTACTGTTACGTTACAATAATCTAAGAAAAATTACCACAGCACATAGTAGTAGAGCATTAAAAACGTACATGATAAAAAATAATTTCGTAAAATCGAAATGCGTAATTTCGTAAAAATTATTTTGTTAAGTAAGTGACAAACTGGATGGAGACCAATTGTACACCTGCCCACTCTACACGAAGATAGGTCTACACAAAAAGTATGCACCAATCGACTGTACACATTAGGCAGCTGTACATCCAAAAACTCTGCACTGAAAACCGTACACAGCTTAACTATAATATACGACGAAGGGTCTGTACAAAAGTATGCACCGAATTACCGTACGCGAAATCAATTCTACACCAAATAATCGTACACTGGAAACTTTACACCGACCAATTGCCAAAAATTAGACACCGAACAACTGTACACAAGGCAAAAAATACGACACGACGAAAGTTCGACACCAAAAACTCGACACTGCGAAAAGGTCAACGCCGAAAACTCGACATCGCACATCAGACTACTGTACACAACTCCATATAAATAACTATATAGTGAATTTTTCACTTTTTACAGATAAAGTATATGATTTTCGTATCAGTTACTGTTAAAAGTCTTATAGAGCAACTCAACAGATATTTTTACCATACATTTTACCATACATACATACATACACCAAACATAGACAGACCATATATTTTATCTGTAAAAAGTGAAAAATTCAATATATACTTATTTATATGAAGTTGTGCACAATAGTCTGTTGTGTCGTGTCGAGTTCTCGGTGTCGACCTTTTGCAGTGTCGAGTTTATGGTGTCGAACTTTCGTCGTGTCGTATTTTTCCCCTTACGTACAGTTGGCGAGTGTCCAGTTATTGCAGTTGATCAGTGTAAAGTTTTCAGTGCACGGACATTTGGTGTAGATTTGATTTCGTGTACAGTCATTCGGTGCATACTTTTGTACAGACCCTTCGTCGTGTATAGTTGAGCTGTGTACGGTTTTCAGTGCAGAGTTTTTGGATGTACAGCTGCCTACGTGTACAGTTGATTGGTGCATACTTTTTGTGTAGACCTGTCTGCGTGTTGACTTGGCAGGTGTACAATTGGTCTCCACCCGACAAACTCTTATGTCACCTATTTGAATATACGAACCTGTCCTTTTATTTCTCGTGTTATTGACAATTTTAGTTTGTAATTTTGTTTGTAAAACTGGAAAATTAACAAATAACAAATTTTTGACATTTGTGGACAATAATTTGTTTTAAAGCGTTAAAAAGCGATAAAAATAAATAGTAAATTTAATCTGTTGTAAATTGAAATTTGCTCACATTACTCGCATTAATTGAAAATTAATGTACTATTATTGTAAATGCAAAATACGCGACATATGAATGACAAATCTTTTGCCTGAGATTTACAAGAATGTCCATTAAAAATACAAGTGTTATTGTAAAATTGCAACGCACGTGTGTTTGCAATTTCAGAAGCAGTTTATGTAAAAAAAAAAAAAAGCGTCCAACGCCGTTCGTTAATTTTCAAACAAAAATTGTTTTGTTACAGTGTTTATGGGCTATGGTAATTTTTCTTAGACGATTGGTAATTTTCACAAGATCCTTCTCTCATTGCACTCCGGCGAACAGGATTCGCAGTAGCGGAGAGCTTTGTCATCGAACAGAACGGCTCGATATTTCGTCGCCCGGAGCGATTCGGAGCCGGCAACAATAACGAATGACCTGACGTTATGTGTCAAACGCGAGGCAACCGATTACCGAAATTCCGGCTGACGGCAGATTGGCTTTCCGGTCGTGACACTTGTCAGGCGGCATCGCGAGGGATGCGTCACGTATGTGCGAAGCCGAAATCCCGCGGGACAATCCGGCGAACGGCGAACCTTCGTTTCTCCAGTTGTCGCGCGCTTAACGACGGTGCTTTCGATAACTTCCGATTAAGAGAGGCGAAAAGCGACTCGCGGGTCGATTCGCGTCCGAACTAATGTCCTCTCGTGTCCCGTTGGCTATTGAATTGCGAGGGCATCGGTCGGAGTTACGACATCGGCGACGAGGCGGCCGAACGAAACGTCGCTTCAAGCAACATAGCGAACGAGATAATGATTCGCGACGATGTCGAGCGTAAAATCCTCAATGACACGTTCTGTCGGATGAGCCGATTTTGATTTTTCGGTTGTCTCGCCGTGGAGAGCTTAACGCGACGAGCGATTGTCATTGCGACGCCGAGATCGTCAGCGTTTGCGCGCAATTGCCAGGAGAGACGTCACTTTTGCAGTTTTCTCGCGACGCACGTAACGCTGCTAGGTTTGCGCTGACTTACTGTACGGCCTTTCGTCACCTCGATATATTGTAATGGATCAAGCTGCGAAAGAGCGCACTTCGAGGTGATCCACGTTCCCCGTGACTCTCGCGGCACAGTTTCCGCAAAAGTAAGGCAGTAAAATTCTACAGCCACTTCGTGCGCAAAAGCGGAAACCATACGAGGATCGAATACTCTCGTGGCAATACGAAGTTTGTCATATCAGCACTGAAAAAAAAAAAAAGAAAAAAAAAAAAAAATTGTAAATTTAATTTACGGTAAATTGAAATTTCCTTACATCACTTACATTAATTGAACATTAATGTACTTTTACTGTAAAATTACAATACGAGATATTAAGATTACACGTCTTTTGCCTGAAATTCACAAAAATTTCCATAAAAAATACTAATTTTACGGTAAAATTGCAACGCAAATATGTATTTGAAATTACACAAGCAGTTTATGTAAAAAAAAAAAAGCTTCCAATATTGTTCGGTAATTTTCAAACAAATTTTTTTTTTTTTTTTTTCAGTGAGTATTCTCGCGAAGCGTTTGATATCGGCACTACTCGATTGACCTCACGAATTGCACGATCTTCGGCACTGCTCTTCGGTACTGTAACTTTAGATAGTCAATTAAAATTGAAAGTTGTAAATTTAATGTACCCGTCTGAACGTTTTTTCGCAAAAACTGGTACGTTAAATTTATTGTACAATTGCGATGAAGAATTAATATACTTTTCATTGAAATTTAAGTAAATCGTTTGAATTAATGCAACATACGGTAAAATTAATGTCAATTATTAAAAATTAAGTACTTTCAATTTTTTTATTTTATTTTTTTTTTTTATTACACTGACAATTTTTTCATCGCAATCGGGCATGAAATTTAATATGCCAATTTTTGCATAAAAATTATCAGTTTTCCGATGCATTTCCGGTCTGGTACATAACATTTCATACGAATTTTGTTTACACTGATATGTACGGCATTGAACATTTGACAGATACACTGTAAAAAAAAAAAAAAAAAAATTTGCTTTCAAAATTAATTAACAGTGTGATTAAGTTTTTTTTTTTTACATAAACTGTTTCTGAAATTTTGAACACATTTGCGTTGCGATTTAACAGTAAATTTTTTTAATTGAAATTTTTTGTAAATTTCTGTCAAAAGATTTGTAATTCTATCTGTTATTCGAATTATACAAAAAAAAAAAAAAACCTTGACATCAATTAACATCAACATCCGATAATTAACATTATACATTAATGTTCAATAATGTGAGCAAATTTTCAGTTCCGGTAATTAAAAGCATTTTTTACATTTTTTTTTTTTTTTTTTTTTTTTTTTTTTTTTACAGTGTACACAAGCTCATCATAGCCCGAAACGCCAAGAAACTCATTCGGCCTACTTGCCGAGCGATAAATCGCAATAACAGTATCGCCGTCACGAGATCGAATAAATAATATTCCACAAGTCGCGTGGAATAAATTGTATTCGCCGTTCGGACGTTAACGCGGAATTGCGCGTGGAGCGATGTCGTCGGTGTAAACCCGCCGATTCGCAATTTAATTGTTAGACACGGAATTCGCGGTGGTATTTATCAATTGTTCCTCGGGTAACGTCGATATTGCGTTTGTTCAGAATTTTTCGCTCAACTCTTGGGTTTTTTTAATAAACGAACCCACGTTCGTTTATTAAAAACGTCGAAGCTCCCGTTTCTCGAATTCAGTGGAGTGGCCTAGATTCGATACAGAGGTCTCGTCGTCCGTTTACTTTTCGAAATAGCCATTGTATATGAATATGCCGCTCCGAAAAAAAAAAAAAAAAAAAAAAAAAAAAACTCCGAAAGAGAAATTAGCATAGGGGCGCATAAATTACCATGCCGAAGGTAATATCGCTGCGTAAGACAACAATTTGAACTCGGCAAAACTCGGCTTGTCCTATTGCTGTCGTAACGCACGACGCGTCACAGGTCAACGCTGTTGTATGCATATATATATATTTTTTTTATAGTGTGGTATTATATTCTAACGCACGTACGACGAGTGGCAATATAGCGCGGTCGCGGGCTGAATATTTGCATTTGAATGTGAGACATGGTCTGGAATGCATTCTGTTTACGTAAACAGGTAACGAGAAAGAAATTACAACCTCGGCCCCGTACGCATAGCCGAGTAACTTTGCAAAACACACGAGAGTCTGACTGTCATAGCGTTGGCTCTAATTCATTCCCAAAACTTGCTCGTTATTTCTTCAACTGCGAAGCTAATTACATTCGTTCCTGGCGACAGCGAGAGCCGAGAACGGTCGCGTGAGATTTATTAAGAGGCGAATATATTTATCAGCGTTTTGGCATCGTATTTTTTGTTATTATTGTTTTTTTTTGTTTCTTCTTTTTTTTAGTCATTGCTACATCGTGCCGTTTCACTTAGCGAGTGTGTGATTGACGGGACACACCGGACCGTTCCGAGCCTGCTAAGCACGAGTGAATACGTCGAGGGAGGACGACGGCAGAAACGAAACAGCAACGCCGTTAGCAGCCGTCAATGGGAACGATCTATCGAGCACACCGGCACGCCGGAGAGCACTTGAATCGTCCAACTTCGAACGCTGCGGACGAATGTTTGTTCGCTTTGACACCGGATGACGATCAACGAGGCGGTGGGATAAAATCGAAGTTAACAAAACCTGGGGGAGAGTAGCGCCGAGTCAAAGCTCACCGCGGCGATACGCTATTGCGATGTGGATCGCCCGCGAAGAGACGAAGAGCATGAAAAATCAAATGACATTGGATAAACAGGTCGATTTACTCTTTCGCTGGGAAAAGAAGTGATTGCAATAAAGAAAGTCAAAGCTGTCAATGATTTCGTTGGAGCAACGTTGTTAACTCGTGCCATTTATGCAGCACGATAAATCCGTCGAAAGGAAGTTCACGATTCTCGAGATGTTGGATTAACACTCTTGTTCGAACGTTCCGGAAACGGAAAAGCTGGCGCTGACGTTGCTGACTCGCAAGGAAAGGACCGAGAATGACGCGCGGCAGGATAAAGAGCATATAAATTTTGATTTATGCTCATCCGATGGTATTTGTAACATCGAATGAACAGTTCGATTTATACGTCCACTAGGGAAACAATGATTGGCAACGACAACAAGAAAAATAACAGCCATCAATGATTTCGTTGGAGCAACGTTGTTAACTCATGCAATTATTCAGCCCGCTAAGTGCTTCGAAAAGAATCCCACAATTCTCGAGATGTTGGAGTGTCACTCTTGTTTGACCGTTCCAAAAACGGAAAAGCTGGGAATGACGTTGCTAGCGATGATAATGTTGCCGATGAAGAGCATGCAAATCGAATAACATCGATTTGCATGCAAACAATTGGAAACAACAACAAAAAAATAACAGTCATCAATGATTTCGTTGGAGCAACGTTGTTGACTCATGCAATTATTCAGTCTGTTAAGTCCGTCGAAAAGAATTCCACAATTCTCGAGATGTTGGATTATCACTCTTGTTTGACCGTTCCAAAAAGGGAAAAGCTGGGAATAACGATGCTAGCGATGATAATGTTGCTGATGAAGAGCATGAAAATCGAATAACATCGGATGAACAGGTCGAATTATCCTTTCGCTAGGAAAACAATTGGCAACAACAACAAAATAACAGCCATCAATGATTTCGTTGGAGCAACGCTGTTACCCCATTCAGTCCGCTAAGTCCGTCGAAAAGAATTCCACAATTCTCGAGACGTTGGATTATCACTCTTGTTTGACCGTTCCAAAAACGGAAAAGCTGGGAATGACGTTGCTAGCGATGATAATGTTGCTGATGAAGAGCATGAAAATCTAATAACATCGGATGAACAGGTCGATTTATCCTTTCGCTAGGAAAACAGATTGGCAACAACAACAAAAAACTAACAGCCATCAATGATTTCGGTGGAGCAACGCTGTTACCTTATTCAGTCTGTTAAGTCCATCGAAAAGAATTCCACAATTCTCGAGACGTTGGATTATCACTCTTGTTTGACCGTTCCAAAAACGGAAAAGCTGGGAATGACGTTGCTAGCGAAGATAATGTTGCTGATGAAGAGCATGAACATCGAATAACATCGGATGAACAGGTCGATTTATCCTTTCGCTAGGAAAACAATGGGCAACAACAACAACAACAACAACAAAAGTAACAGCCATCAATGATTTCGTTGGAGCAACCTCGTTAACTCGTGCAATTATTCAGCCCGCTAAGTCCGTCGAGAAGAATTCCACGATTCTCGAGACGCTGGATTATCACTCTTCTCTGACCGTTCCAGAAACGGAAAAGCTGGCGGTGACGTTGCTGGCTCGCAAAAAAAAGGCCAGTAGAAAGAGAACCGAAAGAGCCCCGGCGAGTCGCCGCGAGGAGAACGAAGAGAGGGGAAAAAAAAAACGGCTCGTCGCGATCTCGAGGCAGCATTATTCCGCGGTAGTGGGTGGCAAGAGGCGCCGAGGGCGAAACGAGTGGGTGAGCTGCTACCCCCCGCAACGAATTACCGTTGCTCTTAGCCTATACGTGTCCGGGCATTTAATGCAGCTTCGCCGCGGTAGCGCCTTTTTGTACTAGCCGGCTTCCATCCAATTCCCACCCAACCTTCGTAGCAGGAAATACAATAAGTAGTACGCCAGTGAGAGCGAGCAAGCCGTCGTCGAATGTACGCTGGCGGCTCCGGAGCGAGCGAGCTAGAACAGCGCAGCTCTGAGATTGATGATAAAATGTTCTCCCTCAGAAACCAAACCCTGGCAGCGTTGTTCAATCGGACTGAGCCGAGGCGAAATCTGATGTTAAGTTAAAAATATAGTGTAGCTTTCAAACGGGGGGGAGAAGACAAAAAAAAAACAATCAAATTACAACTGACACGAATGCCCCGAAAATCCTGAGATAAAAAAAAAAAAAACCTTTTCCGTCGCGCGTCGCGCGGGAGGCAAAGGAAACCGGAAGCTACCCTCTTAAGCGGAATAAAAATTGAAGCATGCCGATCTGAGAAATATCGTTTCCCGTTAGGCGCGATGCCTATTGAGAGTCCCGATAAAGGCTTATAAATAGAGATAAAACTCGCGGCGGAGAAGTTGAGCGTGTTCGAAATAATTCACGAGCTATCGTAAAGGCGGCCTGCAACGGAGAGGGTGGAGAAAAAAGTCGTGGGGTCGAAGTGAAAGGCTAGGAAGCTATTCGTCAATGTGGCGATTCTCAAAAATCGTTCGCGTATCATTACGCTCGTGAGAGCGAGTCGAGCGAGCAGAGCCAACCGGTAACGACTTTCGTATGTCGTTATCATCCAGTCCGCCGACCCTCTGGACCGTCGACCGTAGATACGAAGACACACGTCACATACTAACACACACGGAAGCGAGCGCACAATTGATCCGTGCGCTTCGCCCAAAAACGAATGCGAGCGTATAACAATAACAAACCGCAAACACTGTGCGTTCTGTCGCAAGTGACCCAGAAAAATCATACGATGAGATTATATAGAAAAATCGTGGCCATTGAATATCGGGGCAAGACGGAGGGGGATCGTTTCGTCGTGTCAGTGGGATTTACTTGCGTCGCTGCGCGACTGTCGGTCAAGAACGATTCAGGAACAATGCCTCAATAATAAAAGACGTCAGAGAATGTGACCTGATTCGATTTTTGGCATTAAAAGGAAAAAACTATGGCGAATCGATCTCCGCTCGATAAAATGCGTATTGTTCCCTGATGTCGTTCAGCAACGATGCATTTGTGAGATGAAGTTTTGGAAACAAAATGTTAAGACCTACGACGATCAAAGAGGAGTTCTCGTACTAAACGCGCTGTTCACTTGTCGGCTTAGGGTATCACGTTGGATATCGGAAAGCCCTCGACAATCACGTCGCGCACCAAAGTTGTCCGCCACGAGCCATGATTTTCACCCGGGAAACCTAAGTATTCAATGTACAATTTGGTAGAGATCTCGGTCGAGGATTGATACGCCTGTGTCAGATGAACATTGAGCATAGTATGCGCACCGTATTATCCAATGCGATGTATCGCGTCATACAGCTCGCTGTGCAACCACTACAATATCTATTACGAAGGTGTGCAACCAGAGCCCCACCTCGAGGTTCGGTCCGAGTTACCGTGCCTTGCCGATATCGTGATAGACGATAACGCACGATGATCAGACCTACTGACGTCTACGAACTTGTGGCGCGAAGCTGACCGTCATGAGCCAAGATTTTCGCCCGACGAAACTCAAGTATTCAATGTAGAATTTTGTGTATCTCTAAACGACGATTGATACTTCCTGTGTCTGGCGGAAATCGAATATAGAATGTCTCCAGCTTCTGTCCGATTCTGCGCTGCTTTCACAATATCGTGATAGGTGCACGATGATCGAACCGATTGACGTCTACGAACTTGTGGCGCAAAGCTGACCGTCATGAGCCAAGATTTTCGCCCGACGAAACTCAAGTATTCAATGTAGAATTTGGTGTATCTCTTAACGACGATTGATACTTCCTGTGTCTGGCGGAAATCGAATATAGAATGTCTCCAGCTTCTGTCCGATTCTCCGCTGCTTTCGCAATATCGTGATAGGTGCACGATGATCGAACCGACTGACGTCTACGAACTTGTGGCGCAAAGCTGACCGTCATGAGCCAAGATTTTCACCCAACGAAACCCAAGTATTCAACGTAGAATTTGGTCCCTTAATATCTCTTAACGACGATTGATACTCCAGTGTCCGGCGAAAATCGCGGTGATTTCGTTGAATCGACTTTACATCATTAATATGCCACGCACATGCTGCAAATCATACAGGCCTGTAATAATTGCCATAAACGCTTCGGCGTGTACTTGAATTTTGGTTTAAAACTTCAAAGAAACGATGAAAATCGAATATTACACATTGTCGCGAAAACCAATATGGCGGCTGAAAATTTCAACAGCATCGATTTTTGCAGCATATAAAATATACTGGACTCTACATACGTAAAATTGAGAGTGCATGCCCATTCTCTGACATTCTCCGAATCGTCACAAAGTCTATTACGCAAACGAAATCCATGTAAAGTGTATTCTACTTTTATGTTTACCGTTCACTTGTGACAAGTGTTCGGAGTACGATAACAAGCGCACGAACGTAGTGTGGCACGATGTGGAGCCACCGGTGGGTCAATCGCGACACTACGTTCATGTTTTTTTTTCGCAAACATGCTAATGAAAATGTTTGTCAATGAAAATTTTTGTCAATGAAAATTTTCGTTAATGAAAATTTTTATTAATGAAAATTTTTGTCAATGAAAATTTTTGTTAATGAAAATTTTTGTCAATGAAAATTTTTGTTAATGAAAATTTTTGTTAATGAAAATTCGAATGCACGCCGAAGTGTTTATGTCAATATTATAGTCCTGCACGATTTAATGCATATGTATAGCATATTAATAATTCTAAATTGATACTAAGAAATCGCCTACTTCCATCGATAAAAAAGTAGGTGAGGAGTTAAAACGGATGCAGCAGCCCTCATGGACTTAAGTAAGTGAGGAGTTAAAACGGATGCAGCAGCCCTCATGGACTTAAGTAAGTGAGGAGTTAAAACGGAAGCAGCAGCCCTCATGGACTTGCGACATCAGGGCTTCGGAATTTAATGTAAAAATTATGCGGAGATATTGTCTGAAGAGTCGCGGATGCAAACGTTAAGGTAGTCCCTTTCGAATAATGTTCACTTCGCATAAGTTTCAGAGAAATGAGAGGGAATAGCAATGATCGTATAAGAATCTGAAAAAAATCAAGCATATTAAAGGTGCTGAAAAGATTAATTTTGCACCTTTAATATCCACAGCACCTTCGGCACCTTTAATATCCTCGATTTTTTAAGATTTGTATAAAATCCAGATTGCAATTCCTTCTCATTTCTCTGAAACTTATGATAGTGAACACTATTCGAAAGGACTACCTTAACGGCCTCGTCACCACCGTCGACCCTGCGGAACACCCGGAGCAAAAGCAATTTCATACTGGATGCTTCCGTGAATACTTTGTCACTTCACTCGATACTGTACAACGCGAGTGAGTTAAACTTATATTCGACCGGTCGTCCCCACCGCTGCAGCTAAAACTTCGCTAATTAGGAGATTCTGTCTGCACGCAAAGAATACGGCAAGTTGAAAACTGTTCGTGGACTCTGCCTTGGATCGGTCTCACCGAAGTATTGTACATCATTATTGCTATATAACTCCGCATCGCATTGACACGTTGTCGCAATCGATAAGACCGTCGGGTATGTGTATGCCCGCCCACCTCTAACTGGGGCGCATTGAAAAATGATTTCCCTCGACTCCGTCACGCCGGGAGTTTCGGCGAAGGGAGCAAAAAAATTTCCAGAAAATGGCACTTTTGAGAGGAAATGGAGAATCAAACTGATTCGAACGATACCCAACAACGCTATCACGTTACGTGGAATGTTATTGCTCGCAAAGGAAATGTCATGGAGCGCACTCCGAAGTGGAGCCGCGAAGAACACAGTCGCGCTTCCGAGTATAACGGCGTCCAGGGAACTGTGAGCGTTTATTGTAGCGGTTTCGCCGTTACACTTTATTTTTCCACGTATTCTTCCTTCCATTCCAGGGATACGCGGAATATATTCTCGAGTGATTTGTTTTATTGCGTTCCGCGTCTCGCTTCTAGTTAATTATTGCTGGTTTCAATTCGCAAGCCCTTCCATTCTTCGTGGTACAGTGGAATCTCGCTTATCCGACCTTCGATCAACCGAGCGTGCGCGTTATCCAAATCGCCCAACTCATCCGAACCCGACGCGTTAATCAAGAAGCAGGCTCGATTAATACGGAAAACTCGGATAAAACGGATAAAGCAGCTCTATGCCCACGCGCGGAGCAGTCCGTAAAGACTACTTTGTTGCATACGCATTTAAACTCGGAGGCGCCTTCAATCGTACGGAGTTCAAAATGACACGCGTTCGAGTTAACATATTAGTACTTTACACCACAATTAATGCACATGTGTATGCGCCCCTTTAAGGTTCAGCATTGTAGCAAACGTACGGCGGCGTTTTCAACGTACGTACATTCGTACATTGGCATTTCCTTACACAAGATTGTTCACGCACATTAATAGTAAGCCTATTTCCAACATAACACACAAAGAATCGTCACGTTCCCAGACCAGACCCTGTCCATATAACCACGCGTAAATATCGTATGGAGCAAATGTTTCTCGCGCTCAAAATGAGAAGAGGCCTTAAAATTGTCATAGTCTCAACCGTACATGGGTGCAAGTTAACATGTACAAACTGCACACCATCATTTATTTACATTTGCGCGCACCATTGTTTGATCCTTCACTTTAGCAAATGTACGGACGCTTTCTGAACAGACGTTCATTCTTGCGTTTTCATTTTCCTACACCTCGTTCCATCTACACGGCATCGAGTTTACATATTTCATATATTACGCACGGAATAGTGATCTCGTGCCCGAACTAACACTTGCGATTAAAGCTAAATCAAAATCGTACGGACGCTCAATGATTCGCGTGCCCTACACGACACCTCACCGTCGGTAAATGCGAGGCAATATTGGTTTGACCATTTTCAAAAGATGACAACCACGGCTAGCTTGTCGGTAAATCAGAATGCACGTTTCAATACTTAAGCTTGCAGTAAGGATGCACGCGTGTAAGCTTACACATGTGGAGTATATTGGGTGTTTAATGTGTAATGTGGAGTATATTGGATGTGTAATGTGTAATGTGGAGTATATTTGATATGTACTGTGTAATGTGGAGTATATCAGATGTGTAATGTATAATATGGAGTATATTGGATGTGTAATGTGTAATGTGTAAAATAGTGTAAACTTACTGATGTGTAACACATTGAATACGTAAACTTTTTGTGGTGTAAGGAAATGGCCGTGGACAGTTTTCGATCCGAGGATTGGACAAGTGTACGATATTTGCGGTGTACATTTGGCCGAAGTCGTGAACTTATGTAACATTTTTTGTGCTGTACAATTTATTTCCGTAAGAACGCGCGAGTGTACGCTTGAACGGTGTACGATTGAAGGCGCCTCAAGTTCGCTGCGTCTTTATATCGCGAGCTACGAATACAAGACTTCCGGTTTTAGAGTCAATGGTTTATGTCTATATAAAACTAATGTTATTAAAAATATATATATAACAGTAGTACAAATACAAGACTTACGGTTTTAGAGTCAATGGTTTATGTCTATATAAAGCTAATGTTATTAAAAATATATATATATAACAGTAGTACGAGTTCGAATTGCGTATGTTATCCGTGTTATCCGAGATTTCACTTATCTGACGTAGGCTCTCCCCACATTACCTCTGATAAACGTGCTTCTACTGTAGTAGAACCACGAATTGACAACTTTCCTTCCGCATACGTGTAAAGAAAAAAAAATCTCATCGATCCGATGATCTCCAATCTTGTTTCAGGCAAGGCAGTCCCGTTCGTCGAATTGACAGTGGCGCACGCATCGGTACTCACAATACTGGCAATAAGTTTCGAGCGATACTACGCCATCTGCGAGCCGTTAAGAGCGGGGTGAGTTTTCATCTGCTATTCAAGTACTTTAACTCTTTCGATACCGATCACCGTTCAACAACAATCCATCCATTCCATGTCGATGGATCTTCGTCCGCGTAACGTCAAGTAATGTTGATCTCACCTAACATAATTTCAATGTTTCATTCGACTGTTTCAGCTACGTCTGCACAAAGGCCAGAGCCACGTTCCTGTGCTTCCTCGCGTGGCTGGCAGCTGCGATTTGCACCAGGTAAGACACCGTCTTTGCTATAATCGCCCCAATTCATCCGCCGTTTGTCCGCGTGTGAAATTCATTTCTCAATATCCAACCATCTCCGCTTTCGTCGGGCACGCTATTGCAATGAGAACACTCGGGCCACCGCCTAATCGTCATGCGAAAGGGCACTCCGTAGAGCGAAATGGGTTCGTTTCGTCACTAACTCGACTGCCGTCGTGACGAATTTATAGTCTCTTGAAAGTTCTCTCGTACGAGCATTGTCTGTCTTTCTTATCCTCCGAACCGTTCCCGGCGTCTTGTTGGACGGCGAGCGTCAGCCACCGGCTGTCGTAACTAGTCTTCGTCGGTCTTCGACTACGACGGACCGGACGTTTCTATACGACAGGGAATATATGAGAGGCCCGTATACCCACCTCTCGAAGGTCTTTGTACAAGCAAAGTGCCGGAACACGGCGTTCCATGGCATCTTAGTCGAGTCCCGCTCGTCTACCATCCCCACCGGTTGACTGGATTCTCTCTCTTACTCCTTCGCTGACAACGGGCTCGGTATATTTACGGGTTCTGGAACGAAACGACGGTGGAGGAGGCGGCGAGAGACCAGAGATATCTCACGTGTGGGATCCTCTCACGAGAGTCGTTCACCGCTCAAAACTCATCGCTTCCATCTGGTGAAAGCATTTCGACGAAAAATTTTCACAAAATTCCTCGAAATTTCACTGAGTTTACCGAACTTTTTTGGAGAATGAAAGTAAAAATTTTCTACGCATGCGAATGTTCGTGGTAGTACCGAAAATCACTAAATTACCATGGCGAGTTCTCTTTGGGTGCACAGTAAAAGATAATTTCGTAAAATCGAAATACGATGTTTCGTAAAAATAATTTTGTTAAATAAGTAACAAACTCGTTTGTCAAAGTTTTAATATACAAAGCTGTCTCTTGATTTCATGTGCCATTGACAATTTTAGTTTGTACCTTTTTTTTTTTTTTTTTTGTAAAACTAGAAACTGCATAGTGGGATCGAAAAATTAACAAACAAATAAGTGTGGACGTTTGTGGACAATAAGTTGTTGTAAAAGGTACAAATGTTTTTTACTGTGTAAGTCGGAGTGATGTGGCCATGCACGGTAAAAAAAAGTTTGTACTTTTTGCAACAATTTATTGTTCACAAAGGTACGCAATTTTTTATTTGTTAATTTTTCGATCCGGCGCTAGTTTTGCAAACAAAAGTAACAACCAAGATTGTCAATGACACGGGAGTTAAATGAAGAGCTTTGTATATTCAAAGATGAACAAAAGAGTTTGTCAGTTAATTGACAACATTATTTTTACGAAACTTTGTATTCCGATTTTAATAAAATATTTTTTACTGTGTGGATGTGGGTGAAGAATTTATTGTAATTTATTGTGGATGAATAAAAATTTTTATTTGCTTCGTAATATAATAGAGCGTTTATTAATTTTTAATATATTTGTTCCGATCAAAAAATCCAAGAAAAAAAATTTATTCCGATCAAAGAAAATTTATTGAGGATGAGAAAAAATGTTTATTTGCTTCGTAATATAATAGAGCGTTTATTAATTTGTAATATATTTATTTGTTTGGTATTATTATTATTATTATTATTCCGTAATAATATTCGTTTGGATCTAATAAACAGATATTTAAAATGACAAATCTTCGAATAATTTTTTTTACAGTAGAACCCCGATTAACCCGGGTCGAATTAATTTTTTTTTTTCAAACTGCCTTACGTACTATTAATGAAAAAAATCTAAACCCTTACATTATGGTTCACATGATGTAACAATTAAGCAAGTTGTACCAAATGTAACTAGTCAAAATGTTGTACCAAATTGCAACTGGTCAACATGTTGTACCAAATTGTAACTAGTCAAAATGTTGTACCAAATTGCAACTAGTCAAAATGTTGTACCAAATTGTAACTAGTCAAAATGTTGTACCAAATTGCAACTAGTCAAAATGTTGTACCAAATATATAACTAGTCAAAATGTTGTACCAAATTGTAACTAGTCAAAATGTTGTACCAAATTGCAACTAGTCAAAATGTTGTACCAAATTGCAACTAGTCAAAATGTCGTACCAAATTGCAACTAGTCAAATTGTTGTACCAAATTGCAACTAGTCAAAATGTTGTACCAAATTGTAACTAGTCAAAATGTTGTACCAAATTGCAACTAATCAAAATGTTGTACCAAATTGTAACTAGTCAAAATGTTGTACCAAATTGTAACTAGTCAAAATGTTGTACCAAATTGCAACTAGTCAAAATGTTGTACCAAAGTGCAACTAGTCAAAATGTTGTACCAAATTGCAACTAGTCAAAATGTTGTACCAAAGTGCAACTAGTCAAAATGTTGTACCAAATTGTAACTAGTCAAAATGTTGTACCAAATTGCAACTAGTCAAAATATTGTACCAAATTGCAACTAGTCAAAATATTGTACCAAATTGCAACTAGTCAAAATATTGTACCAAATTGCAACTAGTCAAAATATTGTACCAAATTGCAACTAGTCAAAATGTTGCACCAAATTGTAACTAGTCAAAATGTCGTACCAAATTGCAACTAGTCAAAATGTTGTAACAAATTCCATCTAGTCAACAAAATGTTGTACCAAATTGCAACTAGTCAAAATAAAGTTGTATCATTAGCCATTATTGACTTATATACTTTCGCTGTCTAGTTCCGATTAACCGGGATTTCGATCCGTGCACTCATCGCTCCCGAGTATCCCGCTCAATCGAGTTTCTACTGTACTTACCCTAAAGAACAGACGTTATTTAATCCAAATAACGATTTTGTTGAGGCCAGTGAACATTTCTTTTATGACAATAAGTGTCATTTGAACATCGACATTTATTTCATTTTTGATAAACCTCTTTTTTTTTTTGGGGTGTGAGACACGCCCTTCCATCGAGAGAGAGAGAAGACTGCCGAGGCAGTCGATGCTCGCACCGCTTCCGTAATCTTTTCGGAGCGCAATTGCCTCGCCTCGTTTGAGTCTCATCGATCCTGAAAATTTTTCATTTTCTTCTTCTTCTTGTTTTTTTGCCAAGATTTTAATCGATGGATATATAGCGCAGAAGCGAGTCGATTGCACGTATACGGCCGAAGCAGAGACGGCGGGCCGTGGTATAACGGTACGTTCGCGACGCCCTCGCCGTTCATCTCCATTATCGAGGGCGATATATAGCCCTTGGGATAAACTCGAGAATTCACGGGTGCCCCCCTCTTCTTACTCGTTCACGTGAAGGTAGACGCTCGATGTCGGTTATTAACAGAAACGATACGTTTATAGAACGACGGTATAGCTGGGCGATATCTTTCACATACGCGTTTCGCCGTTGCAGACATTTTTCGAACAAAATATCACGCTGTTAATCGCGAAATTTATAGGACCACGGGACATACGATCATCGAAAAGCCGCGCCCCCCCCCCGCCCCCCGCCCCCCAATCATCCCGGATAGCAAACGAAAAATTCAAAGCCACGAGACCCCGATGCAATTTCACTTATTAATCGGCGAATTTTGAAATCTCGTTGATTCTCTGGCATTTTCGTGTACAAACATTTTGCTCGATGATTAACGAATGCCGAGTAATCGAGACACTCGACGATGCGGACGATGCTCGCTGATTCGCGGCTATCTATCCAGCTTCAAAGTTCGATCGATCGGCTGACTCGGCGAATGTACAAATTGGATGCCTCTGTTGCGCAGTCAAATTACTCGTCGATGAGCTAATTGTGCACTTCGATTGCAGCCGCTATGATAAATTGTCTCGCGACGATATAGCGCTGCATCGGGAGATCCTCAGTCATCAATGTCCGATGAGCCTGAGGATATGTGCATTAGGGTGTGTCAAAATTCAATTTTTTTCTTTTATTCATTTTTTTCTTTTTATTTTTATTTTTTTTTATTTTTTAATTTTCCTCCCATCTTCTTAAACTACAGATTTCAATCTCAAATTGAAACTTGCGAAAGGCGATGCCTAGAAAAGAAAATCCTAAGAGGTGCCGCATTCGACGTTTGAACACAAAAATGCGGCACCTCTCAACAAACTTAATTGTCAGTGACTGCTTTTCGCTGGATTTTTTCATCGATGAAAAAATGTAGTTCTACGGGGTGGGAGGACAACTTTTTGTCTTTTTTTTTTTTTTTTAACAAACACAAACGATTTCGGCTTTTTAATTCGTGTACAGAAAACTATAAATGTCCAGTAGGGTGAATTTGTTGAAAAAAAAATCTTCCCACCTTTCAAAACTATATATTTTCATGTAAAAAAAACACCTCCCGAAAGGTTTACAATTACGTTTAAAAGGTGCCGAATTTTTTGGGTACAAACGTCGAATGCGGCACCACTTAGGATTTTTTTTTTTTGCTAGGAACCGCTTTTCGCGAGGTTCAATTTTTAATCGAATTCTGTACTTTAAAAGGGTGGGACCAACATTAAAAAAAAAAAATGTCCTTTTTGAGAAACACCCTAATGTGCATGGATCAAATTTCGTTTTTGGCAAGTCTCTGCATAGTAAAAAAAAAATGTGTACTTTTTGCAACAAATTATTGTCCACAAACGTCCAAAATTGTCAATAATACAGGAAATTAAAGGACAGGTTCGTATATTAAAACGAGTGACAAAGAAGTTTGTCGCTTATTTAACAAAATAATTTTTGCGAAATTTCGCATTCCGATTTTACGAAATTATTTTTTACTGTGTGTCAATGCATTCCCAGACAGTCGACCGTAGCGCAGGCAAAGAAGGGCAATTGCTTGCCACCAAGCTTTGCTGTTTGGCTTGCCGGCAATATTGCAACGATGGTTTCTAGGACGAGATTGCAGTATATTGGTAGGAAAAATCCAACAACGGTTGCTTTAAGCTGGTTTGTTATTCTTAGCATCCGTGAAAGAGATCAAAATTCGTCCTGATCGGAAGCCGACGACTGATTACACATTTCCTCAATCCGTGTTATTGTTAACGATAATGAAAGCTTACTTTTTCATGCGATGAATTGTTCGATAATGGGGTGATCATGAATTACGTTACATGTTAATGAGTTATTCAAGAGTTTGTTTCCCTAAGAGTTTCTAAGATTTCACGCAAAATAACCGTGACTCGAGCAAATTAATCTTCGTAGTGAGTCGCAAAGCATCAGCAAGTCTTGCTGACAACATGCTGACAAATCGCTGACAAATCGCTGACAAACTGCTGACAAATTGCTGACAAATTGCTGACAAATTGCTGACAAATTGCTGACAAACTGCTGACAAACTGCTGACAAACTGCTGACAAACTGCTGACCAATTGCTGACCAATTGCTGACCAATTGCTGACCAATTGCTGACCAATTGCTGACAAATTGCTGACAAATTGCTGACAAATTGCTGACAAATTGCTGACAAATTGCTGACAAATTGCTGACAAATTGCTGACAAATTGCTGACAAATTGCTGACAAATTGCTGACAAATTGCTGACAAATTGCTGACAAATTGCTGACAAATTGCTGACAAATTGCTGACAAATTGCTGACAAATTGCTGACAAATTGCTGACAAATTGCTGACAAATTGCTGACAAATTGCTGACAAATTGCTGACAAATTGCTGACAAATTGCTGACAAATTGCTGACAAATTGCTGACAAATTGCTGACAAATTGCTGACAAATTGCTGACAAATTGCTGACAAATTGCTGACAAATTGCTGACAAATTGCTGACAAATTGCTGACAAATTGCTGACAAATTGCTGACAAATTGCTGACAAATTGCTGACAAATTGCTGACAAATTGCTGACAAATTGCTGACAAATTGCTGACAAATTGCTGACAAATTGCTGACAAATTGCTGACAAATTGCTGACAAATTGCTGACAAATTGCTGACAAATTGCTGACAAATTGCTGACAAATTGCTGACAAACTGCTGACAAATTGCTCCTAAGGATTTTCGTCATTGAATGTTGGCAAAACCATAGGCAAATGCGGACGAAAATGCCGCAATTTTGCTGCCATCACGTGCGGACATATGTTGCCCTTTTGCTGGCGAGTTGTTGGCAAAATGCTGTCAGGATTGAAAAAAAAGCTGTAGGAAGAAACAAAAAATGTTTCGTTTGTAGAAATTTATTCTGCAAGTGAACTTTGCGGAGGGAATTTCGTGCGATCCGGAACACAGTCGTTATGACTCGATGAAATTTAGTCTCGTGCGGATATCTTCAGGCTCGCCAATGTCAGTCGCTATCGGATCGAAAAATTAAGTGACGGTTAACACGTGGCCGCAATAAAATAAGAGAACCATTGGATATGCCCGGTGGATCTAAGAAAGCTCTCATTCGCGTAGAAACGACGGTTGTAAGATCTCTGGTGTCTGGCGAGTCTCCGAGCAGGAGGAAAATTGAGGGAGTCCCAGAGAAACTCAACCAGGCGCATAATTATAAGCGGGGGGGGGGGGGGAAGGGTGCGAACGAAGAAGCCGAGCGTGTACTGCATACCGCTATCTACGTCGGACGTGCCTAACGACGAAATTAACATTTAGCGAGAACATAGAAGTGATAGATTTAAAATTTAATTTCGTGAAGCGATTACGTTGGTCGTGTCAGGCGAATAAATAAAGGACCAAGTTCATCATCGGAGTGCACTTGTCACGCGCGGATTAACGAAATCGGCAACATCTGGTCGTGTCCCGAGTGGTAATTTTAGAGCGTTACATCGGGTCCTGATAAGGCCTGACGAGGGCCTGATAAGTCCTTCTCAGGACCCTATCAGGGCCCGATGTAACGCTCGAAAATCTTTACTCGAGGTCAGGCGAATAAAAAAAAGACCAAGTTCACCATCGGAGTGTAATTATGACGCACGGATCAACGAAATCGGTAATACCGGATCGTATCAGGCAAATAAAAAAGAGCAAGTTCATCTTCGGAGTGTACTTATCACGCACGGATCAACGAAATCGGTAACACCGGGTCGTGTCAGGGAAATAAAAAAGACCAAGTTCACCATCGGAGTGTAATTGTCACGCATGGGTTAACGAAATCGGCAACACCGGGTCGTGTCAGGCGAACAAAAAAATACCAAGTTCACCATCGGATTGTACTTACCGCGCACGGATTAACGAAATCGGTAATAATGGGTCGTATCAGGCGAATAAAAAAGACCAAGTTCACCATCGGAGTGTACTTATGACGCACGGATCAACGAAATCGGCAACACCGGCTCGTGTCAGGCGAATAAAAGAAAAATACCAAATTTTCACCATCGGAGTGTAATTATCACGCACGGATCAACGAAATCGGTAATACCGGGTCGTGTCAGGCGAATGAAAAAAACCCAAGTTCACCATCGGAGTCCACTTATCATGCACGGATCAACGAAA
The DNA here is from genome assembly GCA_963922035.1 of Amblyjoppa proteus. Taxonomy (NCBI): domain Eukaryota; kingdom Metazoa; phylum Arthropoda; class Insecta; order Hymenoptera; family Ichneumonidae; genus Amblyjoppa; species Amblyjoppa proteus. The sequence continues at coordinate 16,585,976 of OY998230.1, forward strand.
TCGGCAACACCGGGTCGTGTCAGGCGAACAAAAAAATACCAAGTTCACCATCGGATTGTACTTACCGCGCACGGATTAACGAAATCGGTAATAATGGGTCGTATCAGGCGAATAAAAAAGACCAAGTTCACCATCGGATTGTACTTACCGCGCACGGATTAACGAAATCGGTAATAATGGGTCGTATCAGGCGAATAAAAAAGACCAAGTTCACCATCGGAGTCCACTTATCATGCACGGATCAACGAAATCGGCAACACCGGGTCGTGTCAGGCGAACAAAAAAATACCAAGTTCACCATCGGATTGTACTTACCGCGCACGGATTAACGAAATCGGTAATAATCGGTCGTATCAGGCGAATAAAAAAGACCAAGTTCACCATCGGATTGTACTTACCGCGCACGGATTAACGAAATCGGTAATAATGGGTCGTATCAGGCGAATAAAAAAGACCAAGTTCACCATCGGAGTCCACTTATCATGCACGGATCAACGAAATCGGCAACACCGGGTCGTGTCAGGCGAACAAAAAAATACCAAGTTCACCATCGGATTGTACTTACCGCGCACGGATTAACGAAATCGGTAATAATGGGTCGTATCAGGCGAATAAAAAAGACCAAGTTCACCATCGGAGTCCACTTATCATGCACGGATCAACGAAATCGGCAACACCGGGTCGTGTCAGGCGAACAAAAAAATACCAAGTTCACCATCGGATTGTACTTACCGCGCACGGATTAACGAAATCGGTAATAATGGGTCGTATCAGGCGAATAAAAAAGACCAAGTTCACCATCGGATTGTACTTACCGCGCACGGATTAACGAAATCGGTAATAATGGGTCGTATCAGGCGAATAAAAAAGACCAAGTTCACCATCGGAGTCCACTTATCATGCACGGATCAACGAAATCGGCAACACCGGGTCGTGTCAGGCGAACAAAAAAATACCAAGTTCACCATCGGATTGTACTTACCGCGCACGGATTAACGAAATCGGTAATAATGGGTCGTATCAGGCGAATAAAAAAGACCAAGTTCACCATCGGATTGTACTTACCGCGCACGGATTAACGAAATCGGTAATAATGGGTCGTATCAAGCGAATAAAAAAGACCAAGTTCACCATCGGAGTGTACTTATGACGCACGGATTAATGAAATCGGCAACACCGGGTCGTGTCAGGCGAATAAAAGAAAAATACCAAGTTTTCACCATCGGAGTGTAATTATCACGCACGGATCAACGAAATCGGTAATACCGGGTCGTGTCAGGCGAATGAAAAAAAAAAACCCAAGTTCACCATCGGAGTCCACTTATCATGCACGGATCAACGAAATCGGCAACACCGGGTCGTGTCAGGCGAACAAAAAAATACCAAGTTCACCATCGGATTGTACTTACCGCGCACGGATTAACGAAATCGGTAATAATGGGTCGTATCAGGCGAACAAAAAAATACCAAGTTCACCATCGGATTGTACTTACCACGCACGGATTAACGAAACCGGTAATACCGGGTCGTGTCAGGCAAATAAAAAATACCAAGTTCACCTTCGGATTGTACTTATCACGCATGAATGAACGAAATCGGTAACACCGGGTCGTGTCAGGCGATTAAAAAAAAAAAAAAAAAAAAAAAAAAAAATACCAAGTTCACCATCGGAGTGTAATTATCACGCACAGATTAACGAAATCGGTAATACCGGGTCGTGTCAGGTCAATATAAAAAAATGTCACCATCGGTGTGTACTTATCCGTGCGTATCACGCACGGATTAACGAAATCGGCAACACCGGCAGGGAACAAGTAAAAATAGGAGGGTGTTTGTAGTCTTGAGAAGCGCAGCTATTCGATTTCGTAGCACTAATCGGTAACACCGGGTCGTCTCAGGCGAATAAAATGAAAAAAACCAAGTTCACCATCGGACTGTACCCTTATCACGCACGGATTAGCGGAATCGGTGACGTCGGGGGGGGGATCAAGAAAAAAATAGGAGGCTGTAGTCTCGAGGAGCGCGGCAATTCGAATTCGTTGGTGCGCGAACGATTAATCTCATTGAGATGAAGGGGCGATTGCCGAAGGGAAGTGTTCCGGTGCATCGTGACGCGGAGTTTCCGATACTCCCGTTGTTCCCCGGTAAATCCCCGCAAGCTGTACACGTGTTAAACCGAACGAAACGGTATAGATAGATAGGGAGGGTGGGCGCTCGATCGTACCGGGACGCAACCGAGAAGATCCTCTCCTCGAGATTCCCTCGTCCGCGCATGCCGTCCACCCGACCTTATTACAAAAACGATTGGTTTTCGCTCAAATTGCATTTTATCCATTGGCTCTCGGAGTTAAAGCGCAAAGGCGCTTTAGTCAACTCGAGGGTAAAACAACTTGGCTCAAAGAAAACTCTGTTCCTGACTTTCACGACTCTGCCGAATGTTTATAAGACGATGGTGCAGCAACCCAGCGACAATCTCGCTACCTGTTTATTGCTCCCTCGCGCGCTCCATGTCACTCCCTTTGCCCGATTTTCGAGCACCGGAAGTAACTCTCTCACTCTCTCTGCCTCCCTCTCTGACTCTTTTGACCGTAAGAAACATAAATACGAAAATAAACGTACGATTAGGGTAAAAGTGGGGAATATGGACCGGTCCATATTTCATTGATTTACGCGTTAATTGGGCTGGTTCATATTCACCACGTTTACCCTGAGGAGGTACTGGAGCTGTTTTTTTTTTTCTTCTTTTTAACCTGCTTTACCTATTTTACCGACGAAACTAAACACTTTTCCAGTTCCGACTAAGCATCGTTAATATACTAGACACGGGCTGAAGGATCCAGGTCGATGGCCCTTTGCCAAGGTGTAAAATTAGCATTGGGTACAAAAGTTAGTATAAGAAGATAACTGTAAGTATGAACTTTGGCAATAAATCTCTTTTTTGCCCGCCTACGCTAAAGAGGCCACATTCCATGCGGCCAATTGGGGCGGAAAGTTGTTGATTCTTGACCAGCGGGCCGAAAAGTATCGCAGCGAGCCGAAAAGTATCGCAGCGGGCCGAAAAGTAACGCAGCGGACGGAAAAGTAGCGACTTTTCCGCCCACGAGCCGAAAAGTACTGGAGCGAGTCACTTTCCATCCCCATTGCAGGCATAGAAATGTGGCCACTTTTTAGCATAGTCGGGCAAAAAAATAGCGTATGCCACTCGGGAGGAGCACATTTCATTGCAGGCATAGAAATGTGGCCACTTTTTAGCATAGTCGGCCAAAAAATAGCTTATGCCACTCGGGAGGAAGTGCATTTTCACCTCGTGTGAATTTCTCACACGAGATGAGAACTTCACCCTCGGTGAAAAAACGCACTTTCCTCCCTTGTGGCATAATATACTATTACTACTACTACTATGCTAGACATATGCGTCAAATCGTGCAAAGTTATGATATTGACATAAACGCTTCGGTGTGCAGTCGAATTTTCATTGAAAACTCACAAGAAATTAAGAAAACCGAATATTATAGTTTGCGAAAAGTGCATGAACGTGATGTCACGATTGACGCACAAGTGGCTCTGAATCGTGCCTTGGACTACATCCATGCCGTTGTCATCGGCTCTGATCACCAGTAGCAAGTCGTTAGACTAAGTGAACGCTTACACTGTGCGTGAGCAACTTTCCGACGCTTTTGGAATATTCGAGGAACCTCAAAGAATCGGCATGCACGCCCTTTTGACGTATGCGAGATCGAGAATTCTTGATATACCACAGAATCGAATGCTGTCGACATTTCAGCGGTCATGCTGGTTGTCGCGACAATTTGCAATGTTCGATCTTCTCTATCGGAAGATTTCGACCGAAATTCGCGTGCGCGCCGAATCGTTTATGTTATTAACAACACAAACGATTCCGGGTTTGTGTTAAAACAGTCCTCCAAGATTTGGAAGCACACGCATCGCATGGTAACGACGATAACTAAGAAACTAAGAGTGAAAACTGAGAAACCGCCTATTTTGGTAGGTAAAACAGGAAAATCCAACATTCCCTCAATCGCGCGCTAAAGTCACAAATAACCGTGCAGTTTTTTTTTTTTTTGGAGCAACCGACGCTTTCTTACCGTGGATCTTATCGCGGGAATTAATGCTCAAATCCGTCTAGCGATGGACATTTTTTGCACTGCCCTGAGGACGCGGACGAATCGATGACCGAGATTCGAGATCGTCATTCGGCAGCGATGAACGTTTGACTGCGTCCTCGAGGTCTGGACGGTTTGGGCGCAGACGATAGCGGACAAGTGTAGGGTTGACAGAGGCGAGGGTCGCTTTAGCGCCGCAATAAGACAGCAGGGGCAAAGGAGGTCGGTCTAGTAGCTGCTGCTGGAGGGTGCGTAAGGATTATGGCAATCTCGGGCCATCTGTTTCCAGGCTGTCGACAACACGAGGCCCACCGTTCTTTCTCCCTCCAGAACGTTTCGCTTTCCTTCATTTTTTTTTTTTTTTTTTTTTTTTTTTTGTCAGCCCTAGCCGTGCCCTAACGGAGCGAAACTTTCACGGAAGAATCTCTGCTCTCCGCTTTTCATTCATCTCAACTTTGACGTTTACTATCGAGCCTGAATTATCAACGAACGGAGGACATTGTGCAAGGTCCCGAAGTTTATTTTAGTCGCGTCTGAGGGGAACGAACACTTCACTATTCGAATCGCGGAATTTTCGTCCCTCGGCGACATTGAAATTTATTGTCAGTCTGCGCTTAATGGAAATTTAATTGCAGTCCATATCAAATAGGAGTCTCGGGGGAATTAAGGAGAGTGGGAGGAAAAAAAAAAAAAAAAAAAAAAAAAAAACGTAGAGAAACGGAATTTCGTCGGGTTTTCACACGTGAGAATCGCCGGTCCACCCTCACCAATGTCCGCGGGTCCTCGAATTCTCTATATCGTCATACGTGTACCAAGAACACACTGAGGAAGGACGGAGAGCGAGGAACGAGTAGCGACTATATGTATATACACACACACACACACACACACACATATATAAACATATATATATATACAAATATATATATATAGAGAAGAAAAAGCGAGAATCAGTCTATATTCTCCACAGTCAATCCATTTAATCAAGGAACACTCGGCTGCTTTTTTCCACCCCAACGATCAGCGCACCCTGTCCATATCGCAGATCGCCTGCGGGACGTACCAAGGGTTCTTCCGCACCTAGTCACTAAAGGAATTTACCTTGTTCCGTATATATATGTGTGTGTGTGTATATATATATATATATATATATATATATATATATATATATATATAATACACACACACTCGGAGACAGTTACGCCCAGGATAAAATATAAGTCAGTCGGTCAAATGCCCGATGCACCGAAAGTGGACAAAAATGAGAAATTACGAGTCAATGATAAGACGCCCCGGAAGTTACCACTCCAATCTCTTCTGATCTCATTTTTGGCGCGGCTTTTCGTCGTCACTATTATTACTATTATTATTTCTTGTGCCTTTCCACGGAAGGCCAAACGGCGGCGATGGTATTAAGTGAACGAGAAATCGCGATATCGGCCAGTTTCTTTTTTCGCCTTTTTTTTTTTCTCCAAAGTTAACAACAACTCTATCGTCGAGCAAGCGCGGGTAGTTTGCTCTCGAGAGGAGAACAAGCGCATCGGATGTCGGCCGTTCGCGATAGCATCTCCGCAACGCCTCTGCAACAGCTACTATGGTAACGCTATTGTCCTCGTCAACGAAAACGGCGTTCCGCACGCAATCTTCTATCCTGCGGATTCTACGCGCTAATCCGCGTCCACGCGATTATCTTTGAGCGACTGACGACCACACACGTACTTGTACGCCTACGTATTTATGAAAACCCCATTCAACCGTGATTCTCCGACATTTTTTTTCTGCTCCACTTACGCGCTGAAAAAAAAAAAAAAAAAAAACACGTCAATGACTCGAGTACAATTCGCTTCCGAGCTGCGAAAAAAACAAAAATTGCTATCTCAATTCTACTTTCAGGAGGTGTTTCGAGGCCTGGTTTTGGGCCTCTTGCTCAGCGGCGAACTGTTGCGGTTATTGGTCATCGTCATTATTTATTGATTTATTGATTTATTGATTTATTGATTTATTGATTTATTGATTTATTGATTTATTGATTTATTGATTTATTGATTTATTGATTTATTGATTTATTGATTTATTGATTTATTGATTTATTGATTTATTGATTTATTGATTTATTGATTTATTGATTTATTGACTTATTGATTTATTGATTTATTGATTTATTGATTTATTGATTTATTGATTTATTGATTTATTGATTTATTGATTTATTGATTTATTGATTTATTGATTTATTGATTTATTGATTTATTGATTTATTGATTTATTGATTTATTGATTTATTGATTTATTGATTTATTGATTTATTGATTTATTGATTTATTGATTTATTGATTTATTGATTTATTGATTTATTGATTTATTGATTTATTGATTTATTGATTTATTGATTTATTGATTTATTGATTTATTGATTTATTGATTTATTGATTTATTGATTTATTGATTTATTGATTTATTTTGACGGGAATAACCCTTTTACTAAGAACAAAATATAATATAGTCTACTCAATGCTTTCAGTTTATCACAATTATTTCACTCGTCTTTTATCACAGATTTATGTTGTCCATGGGTGCCACACGATTACCGGTAGTTGAGCACTCTTTGGCTAGTTCTCCTGAACTCCTGATCATTGTTATATTCTTTTTGTTTTTTCGGGGCATTTTGTCTTGTTTATATTCTATATATCCTATATATTCTATATATTCTTATGTTTTGTATATTTTGTGCCTAGATGACCCCTGATCCTCTACATCCAGAAAAATAATTTATTTGACGTCCACCGTTTATTATGACGAAGCAAAATATTTATTTGATTTAAATAAATATTTATTTAAATCAAATAAATTTTTTTTTTTCATCACACGGTGCGAAAATTGCCGCTTTTCCGCCCGCTTCGCGTGCGTAAAATCGCAATTTTCGCACGTCGCGATGAAAAATTTCGTACATCATTTCGTGCGAAACACTCTTTCTAACTCGCGCGATTGCAACGCTCGCCTTCGGCTCCTGCTGCAAACTCACACTCGTTATAATAACGCTTTTCGCCCTCGTGGAGTGATGTACTATATACTTGATCCAAATAAACGGTGGCCGTCAAATAAATTATTTTTCTCAGTGTAGAGCACGAATGAATCACTGCATCTCGACTTTAGGTGTCATGCACTACGAGTTCAGGCGTCAATATTCCATATTCCCGCTCACCGCACAGCAATCTATCGAAACTCGTTTCGTCTCATGGCAATTTACCTATGGCAGTCGCTCCCTGATATAATTAAATCTGCTCCATCACTCATATTATATTTCGCATCTTGAAAATATGCGAAAAGACGCATATTTTCAAGATGCGTCTTTTCGCTTGCCTACTCGAGCAAGAACAAACAATCAATGAAAGATAAGCACAAACCATAGAGACTGGTCTAATGACTATAACGCAAATGGCTCGAAATTACATCACACACTTTCACGCATCTTCTAACCCATCTCCCACCAACTTCAACTATAAACACCACGAATATATCCGCATGATTATCTATGAGACTGGTATAAGATATTATAAACTGCAAACCTTGACAATACCATAAGTTTAACTAATAAGTGTTACCGTTCACAAAACCGTTATTCTATTTCTTACGCATATATTCTACCTGACGTTATTATTTGATTCTTTATAACCATAATATTAGGGTGTGTCAAAAAAAAAATGCATTTTTTTTTATTTTTTATTATTTCCTCCCATCTTCTTAAACTACAGATTTCAATCTCAAATTGAACCTTGCGAAAGGCGGTGTCTAGAAAAAAAAAAAAAAATCCTAAGAGGTGCCGCATTCGACGTTTGTACCCAAAAGTGCGGCATCTCTCAAACTTAATTGTCAGTGACTGCCTTTCGCTGGATTTTTTCATCGATGAAAAAATGTAGTTCTACGGGGTGGGAGGTTAACTTTTTGCCTTTTTTTTTTTTTAATAAACACAAAAGATTTCGATTTTTTAATTCGTATACAGAAAACTATAAATATCCAGTAGGGTGAATTTGTTGAAAAAAATTCGTCCCACCCTCCAAAAGTATATATTTTCATCTAAAAAAAAAAAAAAAACACCTCCCGAAAGGTGGTCGTTGACAATTACGTTTAAAAGGTGCCGCATTTTTTTTGGGTACAAACGTCGAATGCGCCACCACTTAGGAATTTTTTGCTGGGAACCGCTTTTAGCGAGTTTCAATTTTTAATCGAATTCTATATTTTAAAAGGGTGGGACGAACATTAAAAAAAAAAAAAAATGTCCTTTTTGAGAAACACCCTACATAATATACTCACTGTATTTACATTTTGTCCCATAGTATAACTAGGGGCATAATAAATTCACCAATGCCAATACCAATACGTCTCATCTGAACTCCTAAGATCCCATACGGGATCGAAAGTTTAACATTGACACATTATCGTTGTCGTTGTCGTCGTCTCAATACCGCATGGAATTGTAAGAGTCGAAAGTAGAATTGAAATATTAAAAAAAAAAAAAAAAAAAAAAAAAAAAAAATGGTTGGCAGCCCGCAAGCGAATTATTTTTTCAGCGCAGGGACATCGTAAATCGTGCAACCGAACCGTTTCTTTTCGGTGTCGCAAAGTTAATCCGATTATATCGCGTTCGTTATATTGAAAATTCGCTCAGGTTACCGGCTGCGAAAAGTTGCGATGAAAAATTCGCCGATCATTTGTCATGTAAGCGCGGCTTACCGTCGTAAAGTTATCCGTGAAGCCGGGCGTTCGCGGTGTTCACAGTTTTGAACTTTGCGCGGATAGCCGCGCGAAGAACAGAACCGCGAAGCGCAGAGACCGACGGATTGCTGGAGTTGTGAAGGTACTTGGAGAACTATCAACACACTCGAGGGATTCCACAGAAACCACCGTGAGATCAGCGCTAGTTTTATTTTCGAGATAGTCCGATGAATCTTCCGGAATCGATTTTCAGCGATCGCCTATACACAAGAGGATGAACCTTCCTGTTCTATCGGGTGAAACGGGCGACTTCTTAGTTTTCGCTATTCGTCGTTACTGTGCGACGGATATGCATCGAAACCTGCAGGACTGTATTGTAACTTTCCGCGAAAAATCGAAGAAATTGCCGGGAGCGAAGTTGCTCGTTATAAAGAATACGCTGTTGGACGAAAAAAAAAAAAAAAAAAAAAAAAAAAAACCTAAAGAGTTGAGGAAAATTGGTTCGAAGACCGAAATTAAAAGAAACTGGGATGTGTTAATATCGCGACAATACGTCATCGATAGAGTCGCACGGAGAAATCGATGTGCCGAAAGAAATTTCGGATAACGATTTGCGAGACGGCATAACCAACCTCACTACTCATGGATTCAATTTGCGAAAGCTAATTCGGTTAAGCATTCGGTTAATGACGACGTTCGACGCGAATAAGAAAAAAAAAAAAAAAAAAGGAATAAAAATCGATGAGACTGCATGCATCAAATCGGGGATGGGCAATCATTGAATACATTTTTTTTTCATTGAATTCTTTTCCGTTCGATGAAGAATTCAAGGGGCTGCTGGACCTTACGGTTTTACCGGTCGTAATAGATGATCTCTTGGTTTTCGCTGTTCGTCGTTACTGTGCGACGGGTGTGCTTCAAATTTCGGAGGACTGTATTAATAACATAAATGATTCGCAGTGCACTCGAATTTCGATCGAAGTCTTCCGAGAAATAAAGAAAATCGAACATTAAAAAATGGTCGCGACAGGCAACGTGGCCGCTGAAAACGTCAACAGCATCCGATTCTGTGGGATATCAAAAAATTCTAGATCTCGCATACGTCAGAAGAGCGTGCATGCCGATTCTTTGCAGTTTTCGAAATATTCGAGAATCGTCGGAAAGTTGCTCGCACAAAAGATAATCACACATGGTGTAAACTGCATTGACTTAGTCTATCGACATGCGACGAATGATCGGAGCCGATGACAACGGCGTGAATGCAGTGTAATTAAGGAGGGAGTCTCGCCTGAGGCTGACTTCGCATAAGTTCGACAAAGACAATAGAAAAATTGCAAGTACTTCTTGATGGTATGAAAATCTGAAAAAAAAATTCATGCACACCAAAGGTACTGAGAAGATTAATTTTGCACAATAATAATTACAAAATGTTATTGACAAATTGGTGAAAAAAATAATTGCTTAACAAATTTGCCCGCAACCCAACTTTTTTTTTTTTTTTTCGTGACAATGATTCGTTTATTTTTTCTGAATACGTATGAATTTTTTCAGATTTTTCAGTAATCGTTGATTTTTTTTTTTTTTTTTTTTTTTTTTTTTTTTTTTTTTTTTTTTTCATGGATAAATCAACGATTACTGAAAAATCTGAAAAAATTCATGCGTATTCAGAAAAATAAACGAAAGTTTTTCACGAAAAAAAGAAAAGTTGGTTTGCGGCTAAATTTGTTAAGCAATTATTTTTTTTTCATCAATTTGTTAATAACATTTTGTAATTATTATTGTGCAAAATTAATCTTTTCAGTACCTTTAGTATGCATGATTTGTTTCAGATTTTTTATACCATCAAGAAGTACTTGCAATTTTTCTATTATTTTTGTCGAAATTATGCGAAGTCAGCATCAGCGAGACTCCCTCATTAAGGCACGATGCAGGACATGCGGGGCCTACCCGTGCGTCAAACGTGACACCAAGTTCATGTGCCCTTTCACAAACTATAATATTCGGTTTTCTTAATTCCTTGTAGATTTTCAATGAATATTCGTCTGCACCAGCGAAGCGTTTATTTCAATATCATAATCCTGCATGATTTGACGCATATGTGTAGCATATTAAGAGTCCTAAGTCGAAACTGAAAAATTCTCTAGTTCCGTCGGCAAAACGGTTAAAACCAGGTTAAAAAAAAAAAAAAAAAAAAAAAAAAAAAAAAAAAAAACTCGGAGAAAAATAGTTCTGTCTCTTTAACAAAATGTAGTTCGTTAATAATTTCTTGTTTTGACAGCAAAAATATTCGGTTGCCACAGCAAAATATTTGCTGCCGCAGCAAAATATTTTGTTGTCCATGCGTTAACCAAGTAAATCAATTGTGGTAACATAATTCTTATTGTTCCAACAATTTTTGTTTTTTTTTTGTTTTTTCTCCGTGAAACACCTCCAGCATTCCCTTAACAACACTGTAAAAAAAAAAAAAAAATTTGCTTGAAATTTAATGAACCGGTAATGGAAGTTTTTATGCACAAACCGTTTTGTAATTTTCAAGCACCTATACGTCGCAATTTTCAAGTGACCGGTTTATGAAAAAGGAAGCCGGTGTCGGAAATATTACGATACCCGTCGTTCTTGAAATTTCAAGTAAGTTCTGGACGTTTTTGTGCACTGAAAAAAAAGGTTTGACCCAACTCAATCTGAAGTTAGGTCGCGGTATTGTTATTTACGTTATTTGTTACTAATTAATTTCATAAATGATTTATATCATGTTTTATGTGTTCAATTGTTATCACTACATCGCCACTTATGGGTATAACACAATTTTTATCAATTAAAATTTTATATACCCTAGCGGAGCTCGAATCAAGAAACTAACGCATTCTGACCAAGTACACTGTAAATAAAATTTGTTTGAAAATTACTGAACAGCATAGGAAGCTTTTTTACATAAACTCCTTCTGCACATTTTACATGAACTTCTTCTCCTTCTCCTGTTGCAATATTACAGTAAAATCAGTATTTTCGATGGAAATTTTTGTAAATTTCCGGCGAAAAATTTTTGATCCTAATATCTCGTACTGTAATTTTACAGTAAAAGTACATCAATGTTCAATTAATGTAAATAATGTAAGGAAATTTCAATGAGCCGTAAATTAAATTTACAATTTTTTTTTTTTTTTTTTTACAGTGTACATTACCGCTACGCTGCAACCGCTTAATGATACGCAAGATCTTGAATCGGACATATAAGTTATTCTTCGTCATTGACTTGGACTCAACTTCCATGATTGGACATTGAAATATCGAAACAACTTGAAAGTTTTTTTTATCATGGACATGATATTTGTGAATGACTAAATTGACGTCTTGCCGAATTGATAAGATCATTTTCGAGATGACAAATGTACATATAATATACGAACACATCGAATCATATTTTTTTTTTTTTCAAATTGACCAAATATACGTTCAAGTCGAAATAATATACCTTCTGTATGGTGACATTATATACGATTGAATCGAAAAAAAAAAAAAAAATGTTGATGTAATGCAGTTTTTGTTCACTTTGAACCAAAGTTTGTAATCGCAAAAACTGCTAGAAGTGCTTGAAGTTCAATCCACAATGAGTACATAAATTCAATGAACTTTTATTTAAATTTCAATAATGGTACAGCAATTTTCAAAAAAAAAATTCTTTAAATTTCAAAAAAAAAAAGTTCTTTAAACATAGTTCTAAGATACAAGTTCTGTAATTTTAATGAAAACATAATTAATTTTAATGTACGGGACATGAATTTTACTGAAGATCTGCAAATTTGCAGTTCGGGTACATTAATATTCGTTTAATGTACCGAATTTGTGAATTTCAAATTCTTCGGTACATTAAATTTAAATTCTTGTTTTACAGTGTTAAGATAACGTTAAAACATATAATCAACGTTCGCTCGTATAACACAAGATGCATCCGAGAAACGAAGAAAAAAGGTTTATCGATGGCAGTCTTGTTGCGGAAGCTTTAACGAGAACAGATGGAAATCTCACTGACGATTCTTCTTCGCGCAAACTTCTATTTTTTTCCTCTCTCTCTCTCTCTCTCTCTCTCTCTCTCTCTCTTGTCATTGTCGAGATAATAGGAAAGCTCGACCCGATTCTCAATCCCAACCGGGCGTGGTGTGCGCGCGGGTCGCGAGAGCCCGGAACAAAATAAGTATCCGAAGCCCGACAAGACGGCGCCCTGGCATTCCGATGCTTCGTTTGTCAAAGTTACATCTCCCAGAAGCAATCGGGCTTTATCGGCCCACGTGGATGAACAATAAAGAAATTGCGACTCGGTGAAATCCATCGCGAAATAGCGTCACGCCGTGAGTGTTTGTACCGAGGAAAAGCGCTCTTCACCTCCGCCGCCTCGAATCGTTGGAAATTATAAACCGTCTCTCGTCGTCCTGACCCATATAAGATATTACGATTATCCATCCGCCACTCGTCCAAGGCCCCCGGCCCGTGACTCAGGCTCGAGGAATCTCCGTGTTGTGTCGGAGGTGCGAGAACGTAGGAAAGCCCGTAAAGTTCACTGAAAAAAAAAAAAACGCAGTCGATTCGATTAAAAATTCGGGCGGGGACATTCAAATAAATATTTAGTTGCTCGGAGAAATTATCTTTATGCCACAATATTATTTCGGTGAACTCATTTTTTTTTTTATATATTGATAGTATATATTAATAATAACATTAATATATATTAATATATAGTAATATATTAATACATATATTAATATATTAATACATATATTAATATATTAATACATATATTAATATATATATTAATATATATTAATAGTCATATTGAGGGAGGTTTCTACCTTGTCGGGCCAAAAAACGTTCGATTTATGACAAATTTTTCATGCGAAAAGTATTAAATGTAGAATGTCGATATTTGGTATGTTGACTGAGCGGTCTTTTTTTGTAATGTGAAAATATTTTTTAAAGCTTAACAAAATATGGTAGTGGCAGTGGGAGGAGCCACGTATATCGGTGCGTAGGGGATGACATTCTTCGCTTGCGGAAGTTCCAAGTCCTGGACAGGTGAACTGAAGCAAAAAAAAAAAAAACTACTTTTACTTTGCAACAATATTGTGTATAAGTTGAACTAGAACCGTAAAGAAAAATTGGAAAATAAAAAAATAATGAGCGATCGAAGAGAAGTTTCTTTTTTAACCAAAGAATGTTTGCAGTTTTTTTTGTTCATTGAATAAAGACGTTTGAATATTTTTTGGACAATTCTAGTTCGACCAATGGAGACCTTTGTCGTACACGTGCTTGCCAAATTTCATGAAGATTGCTCATCTACGGCGTGTACGAGCACTTCCGCAAACTTGAAAAAAAAAAAAAAAAATGTAGTTTCGAGAAAAACCCATTGAAAGTTAAACCGAAGTTTGTGTTCGAATAAAAGAAAAAGTTTCATACTCGCACAATTTGCTGAACGCATTCTTAAGGAGGGAGTCTCGCTGAGGGTGACTTCGCATAAGTTCGACAAAAATAATAGAAAAATTCCAAGTACTTCTTGATGGTATGAAAATCTGAAAAAAATTCATGCATACTAAAGGCACTGAGAAGATTAATTTTGCACAATAATAATTACAAAATGTTATTAACAAATTGATGAAAAAAATAATTGCTCAACAAATTTGCCCGCAACCCAATGTTTTTTTTTTTTCGTGAAAATGATTCGTTTATCTTTCTGAATACGTATGAATTTTTTCAGATTTTTCAGTAATCGTTGATTTTTTTTTTTTTTTTTTTTCATGGAAAAATCAACGATTACTGAAAAATCTGAAAAAATTCATGCGTATTCAGAAAAATAAACGAATCTTTTTCGGGAAAAAAAAAAAAAGTTGGGTTGCGGGTAAATTTGTTAAGCAATTATTTTTTTCATCAATTTGTTAATAACATTTTGTAATTATTATTATGCAAAATTAATCTTTTCAGTACCTTTAGTATGCATGCATTTTTTTCAGATTTTTATACCATCAAGAAGTACTTGCAATTTTCTCTTATTTCTGTCGAACTTATGTCGAAGTCAGCGCGCAGCGAGACTCCCTCCTTAAACACTGGCTCTTTCCGATGCATGTAAAAAAAATAAATAAAAATAAAAATCTTTTCACCCAACAAGGCAGAAATCTCCCCTTAAAGTAACCGATCTTTTAGCTCCACCAACAGAATACCTCATTTGAACGTCCCCGTCCGAATTTTTAGTCGATTCAAGCGTATTTTTTTTTATCGCTGTAAGGTCCCGGCTTTCAATAAATCAGCGTCACCTTAAAAAAAATAAGAAGTCTCGCACACGGTGATATACAATATTTGATCCCCTCGGTTCGGAAGCGCTCGACGACGATATCGAAGCGAATGCATCGAGAGATCTTCGAGTGCTCGAATATGTCAACGGCGCATCTTCGAGCAGGGGTTGCTCGATTCTTGCTCGATAAAATCCACGGTTTCTCCGTGATCGACGCTCGGCGTTGAGGCTGCACACGCTCCCCCTCCGCCCTTCCACGTGTCCCAATTCGGCCGAAGATAAATTCGGCTATATCTTCGGCTGAGCGATCCATGCAACCCCATAAAAACGAATCTACCAGAAAGTTCTACTTCCAAGAAAAAAAAAAAAAAAAAAAAAAAAAAAAAAAAACCACTGCTCTTAGAGCGGTCCTTGCGAGTAGTGTTCATTTCGCATAAGTTGCAGAGAAATGAGAGGGAAATTGCAATGTTTTCTGGTTCATATAAAAATATGAAAAAAAAAAAATCAAGCATATTAAAGGTGCTGAATAGATTTATTTTGCATAATGATACTTCCAATAATTCCAAGAAACCTACCGGGAACCTAACTTTTTTTTCGAATGAAAATGATTCGTTCACTTTTCTGAGTATATGTGAATTTTTTCGGATTTTTAAATTCACTTTGAATTTTTTTTTTTTTTTTTTTTTTTTTTTTTATTTGGGGGAAATGTGTAGAAAGTTTCAAAATTCAAAGTGAATTTAAAAATCTGAAAGAAAAATTCATACGGATTCGGAAAAATGAACGAATAATTTTCATTGAAAGAAAATGTTATGTTTCCGGGAGATTTGTCGAACAATTTTATATTTCATGAATTTGTTTTATAACATTTCGAAATTATTATTATGCAAAAATAATCTTTTTAGCACCTTTAACATGCATGATTTTTTTTTCCGATTTTTACACTGTCGAGACGCGCTCGAAATTCCCTCACATTTCTCTGAAAGTTATGCGAAGTGAACACTATCCGCGAGGACTACCTTAAGGTAGTCCTTACGAATAATGTTCACTTCGCATAAGTGTCAGAGAAATGAGAGGGAATTTCGAACGCTTCTCGACGGTATAAAAATCTGAAAAAAAATCAAGTGTATTAAAGATGCCGAAAAGATGGATTTTGCATTGTAATAATTCCAAAATGTTATTAACATATTGATAAAAAAATAATATTTGTCCAACAAATCTCCCGGAAACATAACTTTTTTTTTTTATGAAAATTATCCGTTCATTTTTCTGAACACGTATGAATTTTTTTCCAGATTTTTAAATTCACTTTGAATTTTTTGACTTCCTACGCGTTTTTCCCATATAAAAAAAAAAAAAAAAAAAAAAAAAAAAAATCGAAGTGAATTTAAAAATCCGAAAAAATTCATACATGTTCAGAAAAATGAACGAATCATTTTCATTAGAAAAAAAAAGTTCGGCTTCCGGGAGATTTGTTGAACAATTTTATTTTTCATCAATTTGTCAATAACACTTTGAAATTATTATTGTGCAAAATTAATCTCTTCAGCACCTTCAGTACGCTTGATTTTTGTTCAGATTTTTATACCATCCATAAGTGTTTGCAATTGCCACTCATTTCTCGGAAACTCATGCGAAGTGAACACCATTTTGAAATTATTATTGTGCAAAATTAATCTCTTCAGCATCTTCAGTACGCTTGATTTTTGTTCAGATTTTTATACCATCCGTAAGTGTTTGCAATTGCCACTCATTTCTCAGAAACTTATGCGAAATAAACATCATTCGCAAGGACTACCTTAAAGCTCTCTCTCTCTCTCGCGAGAGAGAGAGAGAGAGCCGGACGCGCGCTTAGCGTTAAATCCAATGGTTATAAACACTTTTTATGGCGCACAAAAGCCGACGCTACATCCAGTGATGTTGGATTGACGATTTAATTATTTGTACAACATGCAGAGCGTACATAAACATCTCGTTGGTGGACGATAAATCGTTGACGTCTGTATATTCTATTCTCGCTGACTAACTCCTCTCGGACTCTGGAATTCCGAGCGTCTCTCCCGTCAAAGTTGTCGGAAGCCAAGCTGAGCGAACGCCGAAATCCCACGACCCGTCGCTTCTCGCGTCCCGACGGGCTTTTCGGTAAAGTGCGAGAGCGCAAAAAAAAAAAAAAAAAAAAAAGAAAACCAAAAAAAAAACTGCAATATTTCATTTCACCGCGTGGGAATTAACCGCTGAAGGTCCCATGGCGCGACCGCCAGCACTTCCGCGGCAGCTCTCGCTGTTTGTTTCGCTCGTCCGGTCGCGAATTCGAGAAGCGAAACCCTTTCTCCGATTTCCTTTTCTCCCACGAAGACTCTCTCGCGAAACAATTTACTCACTTCGTTGTCGTTGTCGTCTTTCGAGACGCGCACTGCACGATTCGCGGAGCTTCTTTTACCCTCCATCGCCTTGCGAATTGCGAGACTGGCGATAGTTTTATCACACTCCATATAACTTTAAGAGGCATGAAAGTTAAAAAAAAAAAAAAAAAATCCGCCGCTTCCTATCTTTCCGCCTTTAAAGAGAGTGGAGAGTTTTGGTACGGAAGAAAGGGCTATGAAAGATCAAAGTGTGTTGAAAATCGGGTCGAGCGGACGAAATTTGCACCGGTCTTCGCGCCGCAACGCAAATATCGCGAATTCTTCCATATGCAAGCCAGACACGAGTCGTAAATCGAAAATAAACCACTCGGGCGCAGCTGCGGGAAGATAGTTAAAAAAAAAAAAAGAGCGATTGCAGTTGCACACAGTCGGTCGGAAGATGATCGTCCCTCACGACTTTCGCCTATCCGTGTTCACTGTCCGTCCCATTAGAATACCTCGGTTGACTCATTCGGCAACCTCGTATGGGCAGTGGGTCGTTTCTACAGATTCCAACTCCACACATGTCCGACTCTACACCGCCAACTCAAGACAACGCCAATTGTACACATGATTAGACTCTGCACAACCGCGACTCTACACATGGCCGGAACTCTACACAACCGCGACTGTACACATGCCTAAACTCTACACACGTTCGAACTCTACACACAATACCATGTATGAGTTAAATTAATAAAAGCAAAAATCTACACAAGTCAAACTCTACACAGCAAAACTCTACACAAGTTAAAGTCTACACGACAAAACTCTACACAAGTCAAATTCTACACGGCATAACTCTACGCAGATAAAACTCTACACGGCAAAATTAAACACATCGAATGTTCTCCTCAGTAATATTCTGCACACGCTCAATTCGACACGACGAAACTCTACACATGCTCGACTCTACGCGACAAAACTCTATACACCCCAGACGCTTTTGTCACCGACTCTACGCATAGCGCGATTCGCCACAGTTCCAACTGGACACAAGTTCGATTCAACACAGTCACCGACTCACACCGGATTGACATACGTCGTTCCTACTTTACCTATGTATGTCAACCCGGTGTGAGTTGGTGACTGTGTTGAAACGAACTTGTGTCCAGTTGGAACTGTCGTGAATCAGCCTATGTGCAGAGTCGGTGACAAAAGCGTCTAGGGTGTATAGAGTTTTGTCGTGTAGAGTCGAGCATGTGTACAGTTTCGTCGTGTCGAATTGAGCGTGTGCAGAATATTACTGAGGAGAATATTCAATGTGTTTAATTGTGCCGTGTAGAGCTTTATCTGTGTAGAGTTTTGCCGTGTAGAATTTGACTTGTGTAGAGTTTAACTTGTGTACTCTACACAAGTTAAACATACATCGGTAAAGTAGGAACGACGTATGTCAACCCGGTATGAGTTGGTGACTGTGTTGAATCGAACTTGTGTCGAGTTGGAACTGTCGTGAATCGGCCTATGTGCAGAGTCGGTGACAAAAGCGTCTAGGGTGTATAGAGTTTTGTCGTGTAGAGTCGAGCAGGTGTACAGTTTCGTCGTGTCGAATTGAACGTGTGTAGAATATTAGTGAGGAAAATATTCAATGTGTTTAATTATGCCGTGTAGAGTTTTATCTGTGTAGAGTTTTGCCGTGTAGAATTTGACTTGTGTAGAGTTTAACTTGTATACTCTACACAAGTTAAACATACATCGGTAAAGAGTAGGAACGACGTATGTCAACCCGGTATGAGTTGGTGACTGTGTTGAAACGAACTTGTGTCGAGTTGGAATTGTCGTGAATCGGCCTATGTACAGAGTCAGTGACAAAAGCGTCTAGGGTGTATAGAGTTTTGTCGCGTAGAGTCGAGCATGTGTACAGTTTCGTCGTGTCGAATTGAGCGTGTGTAGAATATTAGTGAGGAGAATATTCAATGTGTTTAATTGTGCCGTGTAGAGTTTTATCTGTTTAGAGTTTTGCCGTGTAGAATTTGACTTGTGTAGAGTTTAACTTGTGTACTCTACACAAGTTAAACATACATCGGTAAAGAGTAGGAACGACGTATGTCAACCCGGTATGAGTTGGTGACTGTGTTTAATCGAACTTATGTCCAGTTGGAACTGTGGTGAATCGGGCTATGTGTAGAGTCGGTGACAAAAGCGTCTAGGGTGTATAGAGTTTTGTCGCGTAGAGTCGAGCATGTGTACAGTTTCGTCGTGTCGAATTGAGCGTGTGTAGAATATTAGTGAGGAGAATATTCAATGTGTTTAATTGTGCCGTGTAGAGTTTTATCTGTTTAGAGTTTTGCCGTGTAGAATTTGACTTGTGTAGAGTTTAACTTGTGTAGAGTTTTGCTGTGTAGAGTTTGACTTTTGTAGAGTTTTGCTTTTATTAATTTAACTCTTATATGGTATTGTGTGTAGAGTTCGAACGTGTGTAGAGTTTAGGCATGTGTACAGTCGCGGTTGTGTAGAGTTCCGGCCATGTGTAGAGTCGCGCTTGTGCAGAGTCTAATCATGTGTAGAATTGCCGTTGTGCTGAGTTGGTGGTGTAGAGTCGGACATGTGTAGAGTTGGGATCTGTAGAAACGACCACTGCCCTCGTATGTACTGCAATTTACGATGAAGCTTCTCCGTCGTCATTTGCCTCGTATTGCCTGCAGCTCTAATAGCTGGCTCTATTTTATTTAACGCTTTCAACGAGACAATCGTATCACTTGCTACCGTATTCGATAACCAATGACCGGTTCGTTGCAGTTTGATAGTGTAATTCACCGAATATCTACCGAATAGCTCGTTTCGCTTCTCCGATCGACGACTATCGTTCTTTATGCGCGATAGAAATAAGCCAGAGCGCATACGAAAGTGAACGAGCGAGAGTGACGACTCATCGTTCTATGAATCATGGATTCTTTATTTATTTTCGCTACTTTGCCCACATAGCACGAAAATATTTCTGAAACGTTTCGAAAATATATATATATATATATTTTTTTTTTTTAAATATCGAAAATATTTTACCAATATTACAAAATATTTCTGACATATCTTCTTGTCCGTCTCGTTAATCTTACAATTTAAATGTTTCAGAAATATTTCAGATGTATGAGAAAGATTAAGTATATTTCTGAAATATTTTGTAAGATTTGAAATATTGAAGATATTTCTGAAATGTTTTCATAATATTTCGTGTGATATGGGTATTTAAAAAAAAAAAAACATCAGGTCAATGAGCACTAAATCCGAATGTCATCAAGTGCACTCATAAGGGCAGTGGTTGGTGCGAACTATGAGAATCTACTGAAATTATTGAACTGCAACCTGCCAATGCCGTTAGTTGGCTGTAAAAGAGAGAATTAAAATAAATCTTTGATTCTTGATTGATTGCGGTCCAATGATCTGGGCACGAAACATTTCTGAAACGTCCCAGAAATGTTTCGTTGCAATATTTCGGAAGAATATTTCAAACTATTATGTCCACATATTTCAGTAGAATTTCGAAATATTTGAATAATTAAAAATATTTGAGAAAATTAAGAATATTTGAGAAAATTAAAAATATTTGAGAAAATTAAAAATATTTGAGAAAATTAAAAATACTTCGTGCTATATGGTTATTTAAAAAAAGCATCAGGCCAACGAGCACTAGATCAGAATGTTATCGAGTGCGCTCATAAGAGCAGTGCCTGACGCACAGCTCAAGCACCGCTTGATCAGTGCGTCAGAACTGAACTGCTTGATCGGAAACCACTCAAATTATTGAACTGCAACCTGCCAATGTCATTAGTTGGCTGTAGAAGAGAGGCCTAAAATAAATGTTTGATTCTTGGTTGATTGCAGTCCAATGATCTGGGTACCGCAGTATAGCGTAGTCAGAGTGACGACGGAGAGCGAGACCGGCGATGGAAGTCTCGAATCACGGAGCATTCCGGTGTGCTTGATGTTGGCGAACACCTCGGCGACGACCGCGTTCTTCCTGCTGCTGGTCCTGGTGTTCTTCCTCGTTCCGCTGCTGCTGCTGCTTGTGCTGTACTCGATGATCGTCAGAAACCTCGTGCGGAACGACCACTCGACCACATGCGAGAGCTATCACGCGAGAGCTCGGAAGCAAGTTGTCCTCATGCTGCTGACGGTCGTCTTCAGCTTCTTCGTCTGTCTGGCGCCGTTCAAGACTCTGACGTTCTACATTGTTCTCGCACCGGCGGAGAACGTCGAGGCTATCGACAACGACACGTTGCTCAACATAATATACTTCAGTAGAATAATGTTTTACCTTAACAGCGCGATCAATCCGATACTGTACAATCTAATGAGCAGCAAATTCAGACTCGGTTTCCTGAAGCTGTGCGGTTTGCGCAAACGAAGAAACTCCGAGAGAAGCACCACCACCCGAAGTACGCTGAACGCGACGAGACTCTCGAGGAGGATCGTCAACGAACAGCGAGAAGTATTTTTATGACGAAGAGCGAATCGTTGACAATTTTTCTTCTCTTCTTCTTTTTCGCACGCATTCGCGCCCGTGAGATTTGTAAAACGATTGCGGCGCTGCGGCGCTGCTGCGCTGTATTTCCAATATCTTGGAAGCTACTGCGGTCTCCTCGCTCCGTTTTGATTATCTCATCGCTGGATCTTCTCTCGATCCAAATTGTTACAGATAATTGTCGACTTTCCCGGAGTGTCGCCGAGGGTTTCAATAGCTTTCCATCGCCACGGCAACTTTCTCACTCGAGCCGCCCCGAAGAGCCTCTAGTCCGTACTTTATTGATTCCGTCTTCGAGACAGTGCAGCCGAACTGCCGACTAATCGGGCCCGAAATCCGTCCAATGAAACAACGGCGTGACGAGCCACGGGTTATTTACGGAAAAAAAAAAAAAAAAAACACACATCGCTTTCTCACCTCTATGGATTCCGCGTGAGGATCTCATTGCGAGGATGCAGACGAGATGCGTAACTGTCTCGCAGTGTTATGCACTCGTATCGACGCCGTTTACTGCATTCGATATGTTGGACATGAATTTACAATTAAACGCCTTGTTTATACTTACAATATGTTTCGTTTACATCGTAGCAATAAAAATACTTCGGACTCTGAAAAAAAAAAAAAAAAAAAAAATGAAATAAAATCGGCGTTTCCAACATGATTTCCTCCTTTCGAATTGACCGAAATACAAAAATATTTGTTAGTAGCGGTAAAAGATATTTATCGACCTCCGGTACAATGCGATCTTTTTTTTTTTTTTTTACACACAATACCATGCACAGTAAAAAAAAAAAAAAAAAAATGTGTACTTTCTACAACAAATTATTGTCCACAAACGTTCACAATTTTTTATTTCTTAACTTTCTAGTTTTACAAACAAAAGTACAAACTAAAATTGTCATTAATACAGATAATAAAAGAGCAGTGTCGTATTTTAAAATGATTAACAAAACAAGTTTTTCACTTATTTAACAAAATAATTTTTACGAAATTTTTCCATTACGATTTTACGAAATTATTTTTCACTGTTTACCGTGTACCAATGACCGAAATCCTTCAGCCTCGTTGCTCGCGATGCATTGCGCAGTGCTTTGCAATTTGACAAACACTCAAGACTTCTTAATATTAGTTGAAAACAACAAGATAAATAAATAATATTGCCGGTGTTTGTGCACTCTTAAGTAATCACGTAATATCGCTGGGTTCCTCTTTCAATTGGTTTAAAGAGTTTAAAGTTTGGCTCAGAGATGACATCGGAAGGTTGTGTTTTCTGCGGATTGCCGGAATGATCGTGTTGCAAACAAAAAAAAAAAAAAAAATGAAGGTCTGTTGCCTGGAAATGTTCCTTAGCAAATTTTGTGCCGATGGTTATTGCTCTTTCGATGATGGACTGCATTCCTGTTTTTGCGTATGAGCAAGGTATTTGAGGGGGTTGTACACTAAGAAAAAAAAAAAAAAAATTGATCGACTTAACAAAATGAGCGCCTACGGGTGGCGAAACAACAGTTAATAAACATTCGATTAAGCAGCCTGTTAGTTTAATCAACGGTGTATTCTTTTCGATCAACCAAACATTTATTTTGCCACCCGTAAGCGCACATTTTGTTGACTCAATTGATTTGTTTTTTTTTTTTTTTTTTTTCTCTGTGCAATGAGTTATCGGGGTGCCTTAAATTTGGTGAGTCGGCGAAGGGCTGTGGTTTCGGCGGTTTTTACATTTTTTGTCGCAGGGTTTTTACAATTTAGCAAAATGGAGTGACCGTATTCGAACAGAGGTCGACGATATGCATTCGACATATGAATTCGACATATGCATTCGACATATGCATTCGACATATGCATTCGACATATGCATTCGACATGTGCATTCGACATGTGCATTCGACATATGCATTCGACATGTGCATTCGACATGTGCATTCGACATGTGCATTCGACATGTGCATTCGACATGTGCATTCGACATGTGCATTCGACATGTGCATTCGACATGTGCATTCGACATGTGCATTCGACATGTGCATTCGACATGTGCATTCGACATGTGCATTCGACATGTGCATTCGACATGTGCATTCGACATGTGCATTCGACATGTGCATTCGACATATGCATTCGACATATGAATTCGTCATATGCATTCGACATATGCATTCGTCATATGCATTCGACATATGCATTCGACATATGCAGTCGATATATGCATTCGACATATGCAGTCGATATATGCATTCGACATATGCAGTCGATATATGCATTCGACATATGCATTCGACATATGCAGTCGATATATGCATTCGACATATGCAGTCGATATATGCATTCGACATATGCAGTCGATATATGCATTCGACATATGCAGTCGATATATGCACTCGACATATGCATTCGACATATGCATTTGCAGATTGCGGTAGCCTCTTTTGTGGCGATCAGTTTCTATCTAAAAGTCAGTGTTCGGAAGTGTGAAGCCCTGGCAATGGTTTTGGCCTCGATCGTTTCAGTGTCTGAGTTTAAAGTTTCTGCTTGCTGCCGATATTCATTCCTAGACATTAAGCGGGACGGACTCGGATCGATTGCGCGATCAAACACTTGTTATTCATAGTGCGAGCAATGCTTTTTTGACAAATGTTTTTGGTTTTTTTTTTTTTTTTTATGATTGCAGCCCGATACTCTCGATGGTGGACTACCTCATAGAGCGCGATGACGACGGTTACGAGTTTCCGATCTGCCAGACGCAGGCTAATACACCCTGGATGGTCGGCTTCATCCTGACGACCATAGTAGCCTTCTTCATAATACCGCTTTTGATCCTCGTCGTTCTCTACACGGTGATAGCGAGACACCTTATGGCGAATCCGGCGATAAGTCGAGGACCGGCGAACAATTTGCTGAAGTACAGGAAGCAAGTTGTACTGATGCTTGGAACGGTGGTACTGTGTTTCTTCATCTGCCTCCTGCCGTTCAGAGCGTTCACCCTGTGGGTTTTGGTGACGCCGTCCACGACGATCGTGAAACTTGGCGTCGAGGGATACTTCAGCCTTCTGTACATATGCCGAGTGATGCTCTATCTGAACTCGGCGATAAATCCAATCCTCTATAATCTAATGTCGACGAAGTTCAGGGAGGGCTTTCTGCGGCTCTGCGGCCTCGGCGCTAACAAACGGAGGGATCAGCAGACCAACAGCCGAACTAGAACTAACACAACCGGCTCGACGAATTGCAGCAGCAATCACTCGGACTTCTGGAGAAGGCACAGCAGCAACAAGAGCTGCGGCGTCAAAGTCCCCAGCGCACCGACGGAAAAGGCACTGAGATTGCCCCTCTTCTCCGCCGTTACCGGAAGTATTATTAAGAATAGCCAGCAGAAACAGGAGAGTTACGTTTAGGGAAGGAAACAAAAAAAAAAAAAAAAAAAAATTGCCGAATGGAAAGGCGAGTTTTCTTCGTTCCGGTCGTGTTCCAATTGGTCATTTTTTTTTTTTTTTTTTTTTTTTTTTTTCCCTCTCACAACGGGCGAAACAGGGTTCCGGACGGAAGATTGATGAAACCGATCGACGCTACGCCTCAAACGTCATACACAATTGCCACTTTAGTCTAATTAGAGTTTTGTTAATCGGACGATGACGAACTTCTCGTCAAAATCACGTCGCCACTTACTTGTCGTTAGCGCGAACTTGACGGTGAGCCGAACGAACGCACAGATCGTCTTCCTCGCGGATAAAACGTACCACCCTCTACTGTAGCCGGCAGCGCGGACTCCCTCGGGCCGAGGCCAAAGATTTATAGCGTCCTCGAGGGTCCCCGTGCGAGATTTACGCCACGATTGTACTCCACTGCTCGCCCGAGGATAGATATATTCATTTTATTCGTACCTGTGGGTTTAACGACCAGAAAAATACCCTCTCGGCCCATCCAAAGTTCAACGCATTGCACCGAGCCCCGACAAGAATTGGAGCACCTCTGTGCGGCGCCGTCGAGTCTCCGCGTGCATTGAGATACCAAAAAAAAAAAAAAAAAAATGGAACACGACCATCGGAGATAGGCTTTTGAGTGGGCAAAACAATATTCTTAGGATCATTTCAGGTGGTCCTTGCGAATAAGTGTTCACTTCACATGAGTTTCGGAGAAAGGACAGGGAATTGTAGACACTTGTCGATGATGTGAACATCTGAAAAAAAAAAAAAAAAAAAAAATCAAGGGTACTAAAGATACCGAAAGTATTAATCTTGCACAACAATAATTCCAAGATATTATCAACAAATTGATGAAAAATTTAATTTTGTCGACAAATCTTCCGGAAACATAACTTTTGTTTTTTTTCTTTTTTTTTTTTTTTTTTTTTTTTTTTTTTCAATGAAAATTATTCGTTTATTTTTCTGAATACGTATGAATTTTTTTCAGATTTTTTAATTCACTCTGAATTTTCTGACTTTCTTCACCGTTTTTCCTATATAAAAAAAAAAAAAAAAAAAAAAAAACAAATCAAAGTGAATTTAAAAATCTGAAAAAATTCATACGTATTCAAAAAAAAATGAACGAATAATTTTGATTAAAAAAAAAAAAAAAAAGAAAGCTAGGTTTCCGGGATATTTGTTGAACAATTTTATTTTTCATCAATTTATTAATAACATTTTGAGATGATTGTCATGGAAAATTAATCCTTTCGGAATCCTTTAATAGGCTTGATTTTCTACAGATTTTTTTTATACCATCGACAAGTGTCCACAATTTACGCTAATTTCTATGAAACTCATGTGAAGTGAACACCATTCGCAAGGACTACCTTAACAGTGAGTCCAGTGTTTCGTTGAAGTTTCCGTTAATTGATAAAATCGTCGTTTAACTCGACGAATAATTATCTTTGCGAATAGCGCATCTCTTTTTTTCTTTTGCACCTAAAAGAGCAAGTATCTTTGGTTGTTGCGTTTTAGGGGTGAGAAATTCGTTTTGACGAGCAGATAATTCGAGGCCGAAGGCGAATAACTCGCGAGACCGAAATGAGGATAAGAGCGATTGAGATAGAGAAAGGGAGGGGGATGATTCGTTGGAATCCCACTGGCTCATCCGATGTCTGAATGCAGTCGGCGACAAGGGGAATGCAAATTGCCGGAAGCACCAAATGCATTCGACGGCGTGAGATGAAAATTTTATCTGGAGGAGAACAAAATTGGCTGTACTGTATACGTTGGTCGCAACGACTAGAAAAGGGAGACGTCTCGCTGGCGTTCTGATGAGATAAAAATCGCGACATTGTCACAATGGAAAACAGAAGAAAAGCGAGAGAGTGGTTCAATCGCCGAAAAGCCATCACTGTGCGACGCAGTTGATGCGACGGTCATAGCAAGGAACTCGAAAGTGATGCAAAAAATTAATGATACTGAAAACAATTGTTAAACCAAAAAAATAGTCCGCGTATTGCACATTGTAATATATATATATATATATAGTTATATTGCGGAGAGCAAAGGTGCTGCGAAATGTCGTTCCTTATGGAATACTGTTATGTATATGTTAATCTAGTCAAGAGAGTGATAAGCGTCACCGCATTTCCTTGTGAGTTCTTATCGATTGTCATTGTTATTTGTGTAAAATATTTATTTATTTAATTTTATTATTATTTATTTCTCCCGGTTAGTGTTTCAAGTATTAAAAAAATGAATATGGAAACAACGATTATCGGCGAGAATGAAAAAATAAATGAGACTAATCTCGTCCAAGGGGAGCAATAATGATTCGATATGCGGTTGGACGTTTTCTTTTTTTTTTTTTTTTTTTTTTTTTTATAACTGTTCAAATCATTCCAGTAAAAGCCCCCACCTAGGACCATTCGTTTTTATGTCCGTCCGCGGAGAGGCTGATCGAGCTACGATTGAAGCAAAATATATAAAGACATCATTTGTTTATGCGTCTCGTGCACAATACTCGCGTCGTGTATCACGCGCATCATTTAGTTCCTAATCAGTGTCATGGTGTAGCGGAGTTGCATAAACTAACGACGATAGAACGGGGAGACAAATCCAAAGATATACCACATCGAATGAACGCGATGGTAACAGATACTCGTCATTATAAATGTGAACAAAGAAAATACTTTATTTTATGAAAACAAAAAAAAAAAAACACACACACGATATAGCCGTTGATGGGCAAGTACGTTCCTGTTGTACATATTTTCTAAAAATGAATATAATACAATGTTTCTAATCATCGGATATATATGTTTCTCGTTAATTCGCACGAGATTCGTACACCTTTTTCACTTGCACCTTTCCTCTTGGAATCACGTTATTCCCCCCTACCGTCCCGGCGCTCTGAGACCTTTTTCTTCTTCTTCTTCTTCTTCTTAATTTGACTGAACCCACAGAGAGGTAGTACACAGTTTGGCCACCGGGAATAAACCATATCGGCCAAGGTTTATAGTGTTTTTATATTTCTGTATAGATGTAGCTGAGATAAGTTTTGGCCGGTCGTACAACCGCACTTGCACATTTAATTAAATTAAATGTGGCTTGCAATTATTGCGGGATTAATTGTGATTAATTAAAATCCGACTTTTGGCAGTGGGTCGTTTCTACAGATCCCAACTGTACACATCTGGGTAGCTGACTGTTCTGACCGCAAAACAATTACTTTGCAATTCGATTGGCCGAGAACCTTGCAGTAGTAGTTCAGCTCGAGACGGTGGCGCTGCATTCGGTAGAATTTGCCATTTTTTCGCGGTGAATTTCAGGCACAATCGGACCGGTTGTATTTATAGTCGAAATCCTGTCGACAGATTGGTCAGAAAGCGCCACAGAAAATGCATGCGCCACAGAAAATGCCAAATCGAAAGTCTCTCCGCTGTACAAAACTTTTTCAATGTTGTACATTATTGCAATGGTGGACAATTTTAACGGGTTTTTTTCTTTTTTTCATTCTCTAATCGCGAACTTGGCAATCCAGTGTTGAGCCTTCCACAGCTTTATTTTTATTTTTTTCCATTGCGGACGTGAATGTGAGTTATAAACGGTACGTGCCCGCATATATCAAGTAACATCGGTGAACTCTGCGGCGAAACCTTGGCTGAACCGTTGAACCTATAAATCAGAGACCAATTACCACCCGTTCACAAAATGGGCGGGCAACGCATGCGGCTTCGACGTCTCAAGTAAATAATCTGCCCACACTGGCTTTACGCTTCTTCATAAATCTCTACTTCGGCTAAGGGGAAAGGGAATCCACATCGCATACGCTATTTATCGCTCGGTTCTGTCGAAATTAATTAATACGCAGTGTCGCAATTGAATTACGTCACAGTAAATACAGTAATGTAGCATCAGTGTAACTGAAAATGCCAGATAATATCACCAGAGTGTTACAACTAAATTACACGCAAGTCGCACATTTTCTACTCCGGCAATATAACACTGTTATATTACCGTGTTTTATATCGTTGGTATACAACAATGCAACGTATAGTTTAACATTTTTTTAACATCCCAGGCAGCACAAAAAAATTAGTTGTCCATAAGTGATCTAAATGGGTTACATATGTCCGTCTGGACGGTATCCGAAAGTTACCATCCATCCAAAAAGTTAACTTTTGGACGTAGGATAGCTTATAGTTACCATCCGGACGGACATATGTAACCCATTTAGATTACTTTCTGATAACTAATTTTTTTGTGCTACCTGGGATATTGCCACTTCCATCCTCAGATCAGCATCTTTAGTAGTGACAAACGAAATTACTCTATCCATAGGAACAAATAGATCTCAGAAAAGGCAATATTATTTTGTGTACCATCGGCGGGACACAAACCTAGGACCGTCGGACTTGTAGAAAGCGACCACATCTATTCGGCTATTTCTTACTCAAGACATTTTTTTTTTTTTTTTTTGGAAAATTGTATATACGGATCAGACGGATTACCTACGGATCATAATGGTTGCATGAACTTTAATTTTTTGCATTAAATATTGGTCGGTAAGCTCTTTAACGGTAATACGGAAACCAGTAGTTATTTGTTTGCTGTAACATTGTCACAAGCATGTTATGAACCTGTTACGAAATGTCGTTTTGTAACCGTAACGCTATCACGCTTTGTAACATTAACATTGCCTGCAGGCTAGTAATGGTCATAAACATTATTATAAACATGATATGCAAACGTTCCAGACTCCAGTTCAATTATTGTAACGAAATTACGTTGTACGCGATTAAAAACTACCTGATTATTACGAAAGTTGCACTAATATTAATGCAAGTATGTTATGTATTTCCATGTTATATTGTCGTAATGAAACATGTTCACTGGGTTACTATCCGGAGTACCAAAACTGCGCGTTCCACCGGAAATGTCGAAAGTAATAAATTATGCCGATCTGTTTGACACGTCCGATTCTTTATTGATCAGACAATTGGGATTCATTCAACATACCAAAAGATTCTCTGCCACACCCAAATGTATTAGAAAGTTCTCAACAGCCGGAGGTAAATCGCGTTCTCGGATCTTCTTAATAGTCAGCATCCTTATCCCTTCCGGTGACTCTAGCGTCGCTAGATTCTTCAATTGATTAAGAAGGTCCTGAGTTTTCTCGGCTATCTCAGTTATTATCGAAGCTTTGCCGTCGTCGTCGTTCTCGCACAGTTGCACCATGAACAGGGCTATTTCCTTGTGAGTTTTCGTCATTGTCAGGCTCTCTAGAAGATAACGAAACACAATTGTATAATTTCCCAAATAGGCCGAGAACATAGGTCCCTCTTTGTACCTTTAGCATGCGGTGCAACGGTGATTTCTCTAGCGGGAATGTTAACCAATAAATCGAACAATTCTGGCTTCGAAGCGATGGTACTGTCCCGACAGCCGGCAACGTAGTGTCCGTACGTCTGTAAATATATATTTTCTTCACTTGAAAAACAATATCATAATACCGTGCATTGAGGGCATGTGACACAGACTCAGTCGGTAACAAATGGCCTCCCCTATTTTCGCCAAAACGATTGATACGACGAGCAAAAGCAAATTAGGTTTTCATACTTGCATCTATCGACTACAAAAACCTAATTCGATTTTGGTCGAATCATCAACCATCACGGAGTAAATAGGAAAAGCGATTTGTTACCATGGGAGCATCGTTACGTGTTTATCACATGCCCTTAAGGCGAGGTGAAACAGACTCAGTCGGTAACAAAAACTGTAATGAATGGTATTCGAAGACGGTAGACATTTCGCGAAAAAAAAAACAAAGTATCAGCGGATGTAAAATTCAATACCACGTCCGATGATACTTCGCTTTTACCCGAAATATCAATCATTTTTACATGGCATTGATTTGAAAACTGCAACTCTCTCTCTTGCATTCATACGTCACACGGTACATGTTTCACCTCGCCTTTGTCGTATTCTCGCATGGTATTTACTTTAATCTCGGCAAGCTCGTCCGGAATCAAATCGATCCACGGAAAGAGATTGTCGGTAACTTTGCGATGCTTCATTAGGGTCGGAAGAGTCTCTATCCATCCGAACAGTTCCTCCAGACTGTGATGATAAACGACGATTCTCTTCTTCAGCAGAAGCGCCGTGTATATCAAAATTGTTTTCAGTTCGAAGGTTCTTATCAGTCGCTTGGCATGAAGATCGTTCATTCGCCATTCACCGTCGAACTGTTGAATCGTCGCGCCTTTAGAGTCCCTCGTATTGCACGCTCCTTCCGAAAAGGCGAACAAATAATGCTTCAGAACCTCCGTAGGATCTCCCGACTCGCAGTAGGCATTGCTGAGAATCCGACAAAGCTCCTGGTAGTCATGAGGATTGAAATCCTTGGCGAAAAGTACCAGCGCGCAACGTTTTACCTGGAAAATAATTTAAGTTAGAGTTCCAAGCAATTGTAAAATGTACTTATGTACTTATGAGAGTAACGAGTGTCCTTACTCCAGGGAGTTTGCCGGTGGCGAATGCCTCGCTACTGTGTATGTAAATCCATACGTCCGCGTGTCTTGCGCCAACAAAGGACTGAACGGCGTTCTGCTTTGCGCACGAGTTCCACTTTCTCTCGACGTAGAATTTCTGAGCTTCCGTTACAGTCGGATAGGACCAAGTCCAGAGAACATCTCCGTTGCAATCCTTCTCTGCGATGAATATCGGTAAATGTCGTTATATTAATGTCTACGGGGAAAAACTTCTCGGACAGATTAGTGACATTACCTATTATGCTGCACGATATCAAGTTTACTAGCTGAGGCATGTTTTTCTTTTCGCTTACATTGTTAATTACAGAATTCTTGAGCACACACTTTGCGACGATAAGGAGGAGACGAAAATCAATCTTTACAATGAGTGTATCGGTTATTGATGGGTAACGACAATGCGAAAGAAATTTAGCAAACTTGACAGTCGGCGCTGTCGGAGTGCAACGCCGCCCGACTAAAGTGTAAGCGACCGAGAATAATAGCGAGAATAGCTAGCGTAAGCGTCCGAGAATCTTACCGGGCACATAATTGTGTATGCCAATTGGCTTCCCATGAAGGGCGTTTACTCGCATGCCTAACGTTATCGCGACAAGCGATAATCGTCGGGATTGAGAGTGACGGTCCGCGAATGAGTGATTTTGACGATTAGTAGAGATAATTAGTAGGATTAGCAAAATGGTTTGCTTATAGTACGACGTTCGGTGATAGCCGAGATAATTGTAAATCTAGCAGCGACTAAATCAAGTGGCCAGCGAACTGGATATAAGTTTATAGCTAAAATTATTCATGAGAAACATCAAGAACAGTGTTTACTGTGGTCTTATACGAATTCCTCCCTCTTATCCTATCGCGTCCGAGATGGTTCCAAATTCTCATCCTGATCGGAGAACAAAAGTTTATGACCACTGGAGTGAGTACGCGCGTTTAGAGGGCGAACGGCGCTGCCAGTCTTCTTGTACGGAATATTTATTATGTTTACATATCAAATCACTAGACATAGTGGAAATTTGGACTTATATACGATTCGATTGACTCCGAACGGAATATGCTCTTACGACCGAGTACACGTATTTGTTGCTGGGGCGGATACTATAAATTACAATGACTTCTATATATCTCAATGTCGTTCTGTCACACATCAGCTTGGTTAAACGACAAAAATGCAAAACTCGCACGATACATTTTCATCGTATTTTGGGACTTTCGGGATTTCAATAAAATATCTCGTTACTCAGCAACTTTTTAGGGGAGGAGAGAATCTTACAGAAGTAAATCTGCGCAAGAGTAAAGAGTCAAAGCGAAGGATTAAAACATATGTGTTCTCGGCTTAGTGCTCTATTCACTCGACAGATTGCAGTATCCTTAGTGTCTGCCGCCTCAGGTATCGCATCATATTAGTCCAGTGACAAAGGTAGCTTTGCGTGGCGCATTTATATTTTATGAGAGGACTTTCGCATGCGTTGGCGTTGGAGCCGCAGTAGACATACGATTATATACACCTAATGCGTGTCCGTGTATAACTCCCACGGGAGTTTATAGCTCCAAGCGGGACGTATAACTCCCGCTTGGAAAAATGGTTACGTTCGACCTTTGCAGGGTAACATAGGTGGCCGAAAGCGATTCCTCTATTATGACCAACCTTACCCAACGCAAAGTCTCTAACACACTACGGCTTTTGCATAAGACGACGTTTCCGTGCGAAAATAGAAGATTTACACGTGCGCAACCTGTCCTTAGCATTTTTTTTCTTTTTTCCCTCTTAGATTCGACTCGACAATGAAACGTTATATCGTTAAACCGCCAGAAGACGATCAAATTTGACGTGTTTGGCGTCTTCATGAAGCCCGTTTATATATATATATATATCAATTATCGCTAATTATACCGATTGCGGTTTTTCTATTATCCAATTTTCATTCGTACAAATTTTATCATCGATTTATCTTCCCATCTTCCGAAGCCGAATCGATCTTGCCTCTGTAGACAGCCCTTCGAACCCTTCCGTGTCTGATTATATTATTCTGTTACTATCTGTGGAACTCGATGAGTTGTGCACAATAATGCGGTGCACAACGGCACTACACGACTATCATCGTGCGCGAAAACACTCATTCTTCAACCAGAAATAACGTAGTTTCCGGGTAAATCTTCGAAAATCTAAATTACCGGTTTCTAAGTTCCGTTTTCTATAGCGAATGGCGCGAGGCGCCCGAGCCTAGTACCTGCTATAGAAATAGTTTCCTACGTACAGTCCACGTTAATGAAAAAAATAAAATAACGGAAATGTTAACCCAAGAATATCGAAGGGAACTTAAGCGGCGGGTTAAACTCTCAACTACAATTCT
Source organism: Amblyjoppa proteus (assembly GCA_963922035.1). Classification (NCBI taxonomy): domain Eukaryota; kingdom Metazoa; phylum Arthropoda; class Insecta; order Hymenoptera; family Ichneumonidae; genus Amblyjoppa; species Amblyjoppa proteus. The sequence goes on from OY998230.1 coordinate 16,620,251, forward strand.
CCGATCAACGTCAACGATGGACTCTCAACGCTGCTCTTTCTGTACGTGAAACATCATCAAATGTAGTTTCTTCATGTTTCCGACAATAATGACAACGATATAATGACAACGATGTAATGACAACGATATAATGACAACGATATAATGACAGCGATATAATGACAGCGATATAATGACAGCGATATAATGACAGCGATATAATGACAGCGATATAATGACAGCGATATAATGACAGCGATATAATGACAGCGATATAATGACAGCGATATAATGACAGCGATATAATGACAGCGATATAATGACAGCGATATAATGACAGCGATATAATGACAGCGATATAATGACAGCGATATAATGACAGCGATATAATGACAGCGATATAATGACAGCGATATAATGACAGCGATATAATGACAGCGATATAATGACAGCGATATAATGACAACGATATAATGACAACGATATAATGACAACGATATAATGGCGACGATATGATGACAACGACATAGTGACGACGATATAGTGACAACGATGATGATAGGCGGCCACGGGTCGATTGATAATGCGAAGGTGGGGGAAATTTTTTGCCTACGGCTTGCCAGCCGGCGAGACGAGATCCCGTCGAAAATTTCTAATTACCTAATTTTTCACGATGCCTAAAGCAGATCAAACTAGAAAAATAAAACGATCTTCGTCCAATAATTACGCAAACCTGGTTCGCTTTCGTCCAACTTTTTTTTCAAGACCAATTACATATTTTTTCGATGCTACGTTGACCTTGATTCGACCTTTATAACAACAGTAGACAGCGACGATCTTACGAACCGAGTCGTTTAATAAAAAAGGTTGCTTTTTACTTGGTACAATAAAGTTGAAAAAAACGGGTTCTTTGTCGAAGTATAACGCAACGATAAATACGTCCGGTAGTTCGATCGGGCGTCGAGATAAGGGGCAAAAATACTTCCACGGTTCCAGCATTAACGAGCCATTAGAATGACAATGGGTGCGTGTAATTGTCTTTAAATTATGTCACTCACTTATCAGCGTCGTAAACCTCGACATTCGTTACCGTTACTTCCGGCATCGAAACCTCGCAACATAACGAATGTTCTTCGATGCTCGGTCCTCCTGTGATCCACGTGAGCACGAGTTTGTGCCATTTCTTCAGCATGCCTGACATCGATCGATAACACAAACTTGTAGCACGTCAGTTTCTTTTTGTTTTTAACTATAAAAAGTGCACAAAAATATTATACACGATCTTGAAACGAAAGAACAAATATTTAGCGAGTAACGAACGCGGAACAGTGTCGAAAAAAATAAGTTCGATGAACGTCGAAGCCGGTATCGATATCCTTTGAGATTTCGACGAGTATTGTATTTCAACCGTAAGTTCTCTTTGTTACCTTTCTGCGAGCTACTCTGCGGAGACGAGCAAGTGGGAAGGGAATCCGTATAATAGGGCGAAATTCCCTGGGATCCGCAAAATTCCGAGAATCTTTCGATTGGCAAGCCTTCGATCCGTTGAAAAAATTCTAACCGTATCGGTTTGTTTACAAATATTACGAGATAAAATTAGCGTGTAAGGCTGTAAAATCTCTATTCACACTCGTTCGATAATTTTTCCCCGATAAACGTTCAATTAACGGGCGATCACGCGACTCCCTCGAATGTCATGGTGCGTGATGAATCGGAGACTTTTTCTCCTGGAATATTCGACGTTGTTGCCGACTTTGCGTCCGAGTGCTGTGTACAGGTTAGAAAATTTTTATTTAAAAAAAAAAAAAAACACTCTTGAAAAGTTGCTAATTTTAATTCTTCGATAACAATGTCCGTTAAGTGAATACAGTTACGCTGATTTGTTCCTTCTTTTCAGTTTTTCCATGTCAACGTGCCGCTGCCATAAAATTAATAGACGATATATGAGATTGCGATATATGAGTTGCGATATATGAGATTAGATAAGAAATTTTGCAGACCTCAGCGGGGACGTACAGATCTGAGGCACTGTGGCGTTGCGTCTAAACCAATTTGCATCGGAGTAGTGCATAAGGTAAAAACTTCATTTTAACCCTTTTCAAAGAATATTCTCGTGACATTTTTTTGTTTTTTTTTTTAAGAAAAAATTTTTATTTCTAAATAGAGGAAGCTTTGTACGCATAAGAACTCTTTATTGCGATTTCACTAAAATCATGTTCAGCCAAAGAAAACTGCTGTTATTTAAATCTACCGAGTGACTGGCCTGAATCTCGTCTGAACTATTATTGTCCAACAAACAATACGAATTCAAGAAACAATACCCACTCATGACTATAATTGTTAACTGTTAATTGGCCTAGCAGCTTCAGCGACTGTAAAAATAACAAAAAAATCATGGTAATTTCACGTTTTTATCCTGTTAAAGTAATTGCAGAAATATATATATCAAAATTTATGCGCATGCCAGGCCTCATGTTGCCTGTGCTTGTGAACGGTAGTTTTTTCGTTTGAATAACTGTCAAGGTGCGAGATGAATCTATAAAAAATAACCACAGAACCGTGCCTATGCAGAAGTTAAAAACCACCTGTTTTTCGGTTATTTCTACAGAGTACCGAGTGGTCTGGAACTATCGTAACTTTAACCATTAACCACTAATCACTAATCGCTAATCGCTAATGACTAATCACTAATCACTAATCACTAAGTATTGAACATTGACCATTGACCATTGACCATTGACCATTGACCATTGATTTAACTATTAACTATTTTAGATGCCACTGCTCCTCCCACCGAAAAAATGGACCCATCAGCCGGCATCGCCGAGATCTACAGGTCTCTCAGAAAAAAGTATCTCTTCGTATACCTGCTCGCGACGTTCGCCGACTGGCTTCAGGGTCCGTACCTCTACCGTGTCTACGCGACCTACGGTTACGAGAGAAACGAGATATCGCTTCTCTACGTGGCCGGCTTCGCCAGCGGGACGATATCCGGAATGTTGATCGGCCACTACGCCGACATCTTCGGCCGCAAGAGGCTCTGCATTATCTACAGCCTCACGACAACGATAACCTGCCTCTCGACGTCGATCACCGACTCGTACTTCCCGCTGCTCCTCGCTCGACTGTTCGGCGGCGCCTCGACCTCCATACTCTTCTCGTCCTTCGAGTCGTGGTACGTCGGACAACATCTGACCCGCTACAAGCTCAACGGCGAGCTCATCGGCGAAATCCTCACGCGCGCCACCCTCTGCAACGGTATGCTCGCCATACTCGCCGGAATCTCGTCGTGGTTCCTCGCCGACAGCCTCGAACTTGGTCCGCTCGCTCCGCTTCTTCTCGCCGTTCCGGTCGCCCTGCTCTCCGGCTACTCGTGCGCCATCCTCTGGCACGAGAATCTCCCGGCGAACAGGGAAGACACGAGCCTCGCGAGCAATCTCTCTCAGAGCCTCGACATTCTCCTCTTCTCGAAGAACCGCACTCGTCTTCTGCTCCTCGGCCTCAGCCAGTCGCTCTTCGAGACCGTCATGTACATATTCGTTTTTCTCTGGACACCGGTCCTCGAGCCCGTCCGAATCAGCCAGGGTCTCGTATTCGGCGCCTTCATGCTTTGCGTCATGACCGGCTCGGGGATTAATTCGCTGCTCGCTGGACGATACCGCGTGGCGCGCGAACTCCTTTTCTGCCTTAGCGTCTTTCTTGCGGCCTCGAGCATCGGAGGCGCGACGATCGGTGTTTACCTGCAGGAAATCGAGACGGCTCAGATCGAGGGAAGCTACGTTTGTTTGGCTTCCTTCCTTCTCTTCGAGGTCTCGGTGGGAATTTACTATCCGGTGGTCGGTTATCTTCGAGGTGTCGTTCTGCCGGAGTCCCATCGGGCCAGCATCGCCAATTGGTTCAGACTACCGTCGAATTTACTCATATGCGCGGGCCTGCTCTACATCGGCATCGAGGTACCCAGTAACTTTTTTATCTTCGGCGCTTGCAGCTTCGCGCTCGTCGCCGCATCAATCGGGACCGTGAAATTCGCGAGAGCCTTTCGGACCGATTCGATGTACCGTCCTGTAGCCAAAACTTCCGAGGGTATTGATCTGTGATCGGGGATGGATTTTTTTTTTTTTTGTAATCGTGCCTGAATCTCCGAGTCTTAACGTGTCCTTAGTACGGTTGCCTGAAAGTATTTTTAAGATTAAACGAATAATAATGATGTGATATTACTAAATCCAATAGTCGATCGAACGAAAACATGTTAAAGGAATGCTGGAACCTTTATCGACTCCTTAATTATCCTTTTTGTCGACGGAATTAGCCGATTTCCTGGTTTCAATTTAGAACTATTAATATGCTACGCGTATGCTTCAAATCGTGCAGGACTATAATATTGACAACGCTTCGGCGGGTAGTCGAATTTTCATTAACGACGTACAAGGAATTAAGAAAATCGAATATTAGGGTTTGCGAAACGACTTTGGAATATTCGGGGAACTTCAGAGAATCGGCGTGCTCTCTAGTTTTACGTATGTGAGTTCCAAACTATTTTATATCGTACAAAATAGATGTTGAAATTTTGAGCGGCCATGTTGCTTCTCGCGACGATCTGTAATATTCGATTTTCTTCATTTCTTGGACGTTTTCAACGAGAATTCAAGTGCACGTCGAAGCGTTTGTAACTAGTATTATGCTTAAGCCCTGTGAAATTTTAAGCATATGCGTAGCATATTAACGACGTAAAGTTGATTCTACGAAGTCGCCTTGTTCCGTCGGTAAAACAGGCAGATCCAGCAGCGTCTTAAGGTGGGGCTAAAGATCAATATAAACTAAAAATATTTTGAAAATATTTTGAAACCATTTTTTTCCGAAACGATTTTATAAAATAAACAACGAATTGCGGGGCGCACTGCATATTTGATTAAAGCGGTGCGTCCCGCTATTAGTTTTTCATTTTATAGAATCGTTTCGGAGAAAAATGGATTCAAAATTTTAACTCTGGTTCTCTCGCACTCATACGTGTGCGAGCTTCTCCTTAAGGGCTATTAGGAGCGCAGGAGACCTCGCGGGAAGGATGGTATGTCGATAGGTGAATTTGAGGGCTATGTGCAAGCTTGGGGCTTGAAAAACTGAGTGATTTCAATTTAATTTTTTTTTCGTAGATATTTTTTTAGGTATTGGGACAAGGTCAAAATTTTACGAACAGTTTAAACATGGTTTTTACAATCATCAGTTTTTTTTTAATTAAAAAATGTATACACGTGACGGAGTGATCGTTAAGATTGCAAAGCGTCCGGTTGCGACGACCGCGGTGAACAGAAATAAAAGACCAAAACATTTAATTTCAGTACAGTAATAAAACTACCAAATGACCGGATATTTGTTTGAAATGTTGAAAAATGCGCAAATGGCAGGCTGTGGAAACCGCAGGTTTGATTTTCGACTTGAAAAAAGGAAACATGAACAGGCTATCTTTTTTGCAATTTTCAAAATATCATTAAAGTGAAATGGTTTTATTATCATCATAAAAGTGCATATTTTGTTTTTTAATTTCGCGGTTAATCGCGATTGCCGGAACCGTGCACACTGCCTGGAATTAACAATTACTCCTTTGCGTTTAAAACATTTTCCTATTTCAAAAAACTGTAACTCGCAAAAACCACATGTAAGCTCTGAGTAAAATGATAAAATAAGCTAAAATTCCGTCCTTGTCGTCCCAATAGTCGCGTAAAAAAACGAAAATGAAAAAGCCTTAGAACAAATTCGAATGACGATTCCCGTCCATGCAGAACCACGAAAGCGTCTAAAAAATCGAGTCGTCACTGCCCGACTTGGGTTCGCAACGCCTGCATACCTAATTGTTACAAAAACAAAAAAGTGTTCTTATAGATAAATCGAAAAAAATCGAAAAAAAATGGTGTGTATAATAGTTTCATAGAATAATATTCTATGAAACTTGACGAGTGAGCGCTATAAACAAGACTGTATTCGGCAGGGCGATCAACCACCCGTGACGAATAAAGAATATTCAGAATAACAAATTTGTTCAGTAATAACCCTCAAAAAAAAAAACACAATGAAACAAAAATGAAAAATGTTTAAAACAATTTTTTTAATTGAAGCTTGAAAGCCGGCCTGGAAAGAGTAGCTCAGTTGTTTCATGGCCGACACAATTTATCTAATAGCTAATTAGTCGTCAAAGATGAATGGAAAAAATAGTTTGATCATTTTTTCCGAGTAATATAAATATATTTAAAAAAATCGGGAGTCGCCAACGAAAAAACGATTAACGACGAGGCTGCAGAGAAATTGATGGAGAAGAATCCAGGACAGAGTTACGCGAATTTCTGCTGTCCAAGCGACACATCTTGCTGCAACGAGCGCTGTCCATCGTCGGCAAGTAAATTACCCGGTGAATTAACGGAGGAATGCCCGCTGAAGAAGGACCAAAGTTCGGAATGCAAGCTCGGGGGAACCAGAGGATTGGGGGCTCTGTTGATCTGCCTAATTGTGCTGCTCCTAGCAATCGTCGGAGTTCTCCTACTGAATTTTCTCTCGCGGGCTGGCCCCGTAGCTGTGCCTACAAATACCGATGTAATCAATTTTTTTATACTTTAAGTAAATCGTGTATCGAATGAGAAACGAAAAAATCCTCCATATCAGAATTACATTTATCTTAAAACACAAAATTGTTAAATATGATAATATAGCATACCTGATAAATATATAAATATAATATTCAGAAAATTGTGGGAGTTTAATTTGTTTTTGAGTCAGAAATATAACAAAAAAAATATTTAAAAAATGGAACTCCTAGACATTTTTATATTGAATAAATAATTATATTTATTAAAAGAAATAATATTTTCAATTTGATTTACTATTGCCGCAAGAGGATTGATAAATGAATTAACGATTAATTAATCATTGTATATATTTTTTTGTATCTATTATAGAGAGATGATAGTAATTGTTTTTTCTCCACACAGATAACACACGTTGCGGTACCAAAGACGGTAATTATTCTTTCTTGCATGGTCGATTATCAACTAAATATTAATTTGCAAAAATATTGATTCGGATAATTTTTCAATCCTAATTTCACCGCAGGTCGCAGCAAAGACGCACGGCGCAGTGGCAACCGATTACGTCGACTGTTCTCACATCGGAGCTGCACTGCTTCAACAGGGTGGGAACGCGGTTGACGCCGCGGTCGCCGCCGCTGTTTGCATAAGCGTCGTTGCACCTCACAAAACTGGCTTAGGAGGGTGAGTATTGGCTATCGTTTTTCCTCCAGAATTTATTTATGTGAAAACTTTTTTCTTTTTGTTGTTTACAATTTTTACTTAAAATTTTTTTTTAACTCTTACAGTTTTTTTTATTTAATTGTTAACAATTATTTAATTTCGAATTTTTTTATAATCATCAAGAAATAAAATATTTTTAAGGGTTTATTTTATTTTTTAATAATTTTTTAAACCTCTTAATGAGTTTCAAATACTCGCAGTTTAAAAAAAATTTGAAAATTTGTTAGTATTTAACCATTTTTTTCTGTTTAGTAAAATTTTGTTGCGATTGATATGACTAAAAATCAATATTTTTTTTCGTTAGCGGCGGCCGAATGATGATTTACAGTCACAGAGACGGAACGAATCCGCTGCTCGTCGATTTTGCAAACAACACGAACGAAGGTTCGATTTATCCATCGATCGAAAAAATGAAAGTATTCGTTAAAATTAAAATCGACTCTATTATTTATTTCATTTAGTTTTGTTGCACTCTGCTCAGGTGTCTTTGCAACTGCGAAGGTGCGCGTGCCGGGTCTTCTTCGTGGATTGGAATTTGCCCAATCGTTGCGAGGCAATTTGCCTTGGCGAAGGATCGTTGAACCTTCCGTGAAAATCGCTAGAGACGGTTTTCTCGTCAGCGAGGGTCTGGCCGAAGAAATTGGGAGAAGCGTCGAGCATGGAATGATCTGGGGACACTTGAGATCCGGAGATAGTCTGCGGTTGCCGATTCTCGCCGATACACTCGAGGCAGTTGCTCGTTTTGGCTCTGACGGTTAATAAATTCATCCAAACATGTTTCAAGAATTATTTATCTATTTAAGGTAGTGTTCTGTCGCTTGACTTCATTTCGCATAAGTTAGAGAAAAGTGAGATAAAATTGCAAATATTTCTCTATGGTATAAAAATCTGAAAAAATGCATGCATATTAAAGGTACGGAAAATATTGATTGTTATTGAAAAATTAATTGTTTAACAAATTACCGGGCAAACTATTTTTTGTTTATTACGAAAATGATTCGTTCATTTTTCCGAATACGTATGAATTTTTTCAGATTTCTAAGTTTGCTTTGAATTTTGTGTTTTTCTTTCATATAAAAAAAAATTCAAAGCAAATTTAAAAATCGGAGAAAATTCATACGTACTTAGAAAAATGAACGAATCATTTTCATTAAAAATAAAATGAGTTTCCTGAAAATTCGTTAACCAATTTTTGTTTTCATAAATTTGTTAATAACATTTTGGAGTTATTATTATGCAAATTTAATCTTTTCAGTAACTTGACTATGCATCAATTTATTTAGATTTTTATACCATCGAGAAGTATTTGCTATTTTATCTCATTTTTTTCGAACTTGTGCGAAATGAATACCAAGTAGACAGAACTACCTTAAGAACTTTTTGCAGAAAATGTAATCGTTGACTTTTTTATCTGCAATGGCAATGGCAATGGCAATGGCAATGGCAAGTTTCAAACGTAAACAATGTGACTGTTCACATTAAAATTAATTATCTTCTCCCGTCTCGATTCAAAATGAACGTAATTGGAATGATTGTATATACTTCTTTTTTTTAGTATTGTACAATGGAAGTCTTTCAGAAAAAGTCCTACGCGACGCCGTGGTTCGTGACGAATTGTTGCACCAGCTCTCGAACTACGAGCCTCGTGTGAGCGTTGCGGAGAAGACCATTTTTCACGATCACGCGATTTATCTTCCACCTGGCGCAGCGATTTTTCGATCGAGCATCGAAGAGCTCGAAAAATTGACAATTTCAACAACAAACTCGTCGTCCCTCGAGACGCAGATTGTCACCGCTCTGTCGATCGTACGATCCGTCGCGGGAAACGTCGAGCTTCTGAAAAATCGTAACTTTCCTCCCCTCTTTGCTTTTATTTTTTGTAAATTTGTTATCCTCCTGTTTTCTGTAATGGACATTTAGGAAATTAATATTATTTACAGTGGAACGAGAAAGATACAGCAATATCGTCGCTATGGATCCTCACGACATTTACGTTTCGATCGTCACGTATGAAAAAATAAATACATTTGATAATTTTAATGTGACTAATTTTACCTATTAACAGCGGGCAATGAAATTATGTATTAACAAAAATAAAAATAAATTATCGGTAAATAATGCAATGGCAAAAAAATCAACATACAAATTTCATCGATCGTGATTGGTAAATGGAATTTGATCTGTAAATTGCTTTTTTTATTTTCTTTTTTGCACACATTTTTTCTCCAAGCTTGTCAGAAATTTAATTTATAATTTTTTTCAGGGGTTTGAGCAGTTCTCTGGGCCTGGCGCACATGACCGGAGCAGGATTTCTTCTCGACGGTGTAGACACGGGCAACAGCCTCGATAGCTTGACGCCGATAATTTTTCACGACGATAAAAGCATCTGCGGATTGCGCGGTGTCTTCGGTACAGACGATCCTACCCTCGCCGCTCAGATAATCTACAATCTTATTCTGCGGACTTTGAATGTTTCCACGGCTATAGAATATCCACGGTGAAACATTTTTTTTTTTGTCAATTGTCAAATTTTTCAATGACAAAGTTCAATAGCAAAGATTTGTCAGATATAAAAGTGTTAACTAAAGTTGTAAGCTAACATACAACAGTCAAATTTGGTAAAGTATCAAATTTTAATAACAAAAGACAATACTCAAATTTAGTAAATTCTTAAACTTTCAATACAAAAAATCTACTATAGGACAATTTTGACAATTGTCAAATTTTCAACAATAAAGTATAACAGTCCATTAAAGAAAAAAAATGACGAAAGAAATAAAATTTAGATTTCATGTTTTCTCGGACGGAATCGCGACGGAAAGCGACGATCGCCATTCGATGGACCCGAGGCTTCGGGCTCAACTGAACTCCTTGATTCCAGCGTCGCGAGTCGACGTGAAAAAAATGTCGAGGAGCGTCAATGCGATCACGAAACACGAGGAAACGCTGGCCAGTCACTCGGACAGCCGAGGCGACGGTCGCGCGTCAAGATTCTAAATAAACTTGCGATTAATTCTTCGATACAATAAAATATACTCGACATCCGTTACTTTGTACAGCTCTGTACCGTTATTCTTTTTACTGTTGTTACAAACAAACGCTCCACAACACATTCACTAAGCAATTCTAATGTAAATACTCGGTATATATGCTCTAGTACAAAATGTCTTTGGAAGAATTATTATACAAGTCTAACTAGTACATTCAATTACTCGGCAGGCGGAAAAAAACCTCGGAACGACAATAGTCAGATAGGTGAAAAAAAACATCAAGTCGATGGAAGGCCGACTTTACTCACTCACACACTCATCCACTAGTCAATTTATGAATGGAATTTTTTTCGAGAGTTCATTCCGGTTTTTCAATCAGTCGCTCGATCGTTCGCAGATCGATTAGAATTTACATACGGGAGGCGGTTCATTTGACGGGTATTTTTGGGGTATTCTTATCTCGAAAACACCGTGAAACAAACTCGGTCGATAACAAAAACGACGATAAGTTTTTTCAAAGAATCCCGAAATTTTTTAGTAAACTCGGATTATCCGCGTCTTCGAAATTTCATTTTTTCATTCACCAAAAAAGGAGCAAAGAAACGTGACGATTATTTTCGCGTTGTTGCCAATCGCACCGATCCTCCAAGAGAAAATCGCTCTCGCGGCGATTATTTTTGCGATTCCTTAAATTTTTGCGCTTACTGAGCTTTGAAATAAAAAAATAAATAAAAATTCTAGGACTTTCTTCGAAAAAAAAATCACATCTTGCCCTCCAGGAGCCCTCGGTCTTTTCTGTGCGCTCGGTCCATGTCGATCTGCTTGATCCTCGCGTAAGCGGCCGATCCACCGAGCACGATGAAATTGCTTACCCACCAGAGCAACTGTTTCGACTCGCTGAACCAGTACGATGCGAGAACCGTTTGAGCGCACGCTTTCGCGGTCCCGCTTATGTTGTGCGTCAGTGGCGACGTTACTTGGATCTGCAGGGCGGTCACGTAGCCGATGGCGAAGCCGCAGACACCGCCCATCAGCATGCCGAACCAGAAAAAGGAATCCCCGAGCTTCTCGTAGTCCTGGACCACACTGAACTCGCCGTTTATCAGCATAAGCGGAATAAAGAGAAAAATACTGTAGGCATTGTTGTAGTACGACAGGAGCCAGATCTCCTGATTCACGAGAGGCAAGACGCGCTTCGTGTGAATTGAGTACAGTGAGAGGGCGAGCGATCCGAGGACTCCGTAAAAAGTTCCCAGCACCGAGAGCGATCCCGCCACGTGTTCCTGGTCAACCCCCAACCAGAAACCACCGACGATTACTGCGCAACAAACTATGCATCCTAGCGAAGTTTTTTGGCCTGTTTTCGAGAAAAATACTTCATTAATAATTATAAAAACAATAATAGGAATAATGATGATAATAATAATAAAGTGTTGAGAACATCGATTAAGCATAAAGATAATGCCGAAAAGTTTTTAACCAATGAATTGGTAAAAAAAAATGATCGTTCGACAAACAATAAGCACGAAACCATTTTTTTCATGTGAAATTAATTCGTTGATCTTTTTGAGTACACACGAATTTTTTTCAAGATTTTCTTGTTACTGAAATTTTTGTTTTCGAATAATCTTTTATTCGATGCCGCATTTACGGATCTCTGGACTCTAGCTAAGAAAACATATCCAAAAAGTGTGATTTTACATTGATTTCTCGGTTAAAAAAAAAACAAATTTACTCGAATATAAAAAAAATTGTGGAAAAATTCATACATTTTCAAAAAATCAAATAATTAATTTCTCGGGAAAAACAATCGTTTGCCGATTATTTGTCGAACGACTATTATTTTTTGAACGATTTGTTAATAATTTTTATTTTGTATCCCGTAAACGGCATTATTATTTGCAAAATCAAGGCTATTGTCAAGATGACAAAGTCTGAAAAAAATCAACCATTCGCAAGACACAAATGGTTAATTTTTTTCACACTGTCGTTGGTCCAGAAAGTACAAAACTTCTAACCAAATAGAATTTTTTGTTCAATTGTAAGTGGAACACTACATGTAAACGTCGTTTGTTTCAGGCAACGCATTTACGTTATGTTCCAAATTATTTACCCAGGACAATGTATGTGAAAATGACATTGAAGACTGTAGTGAGCGACCTTCCGATATAGTAAAACGCAACCCCAACGTACTTCAGGCAAAGATTGTTACTCGCTATCATCAGAGTAAACAAGATCGACAGAGGCAGGACCTGAAATGGAGAAAATTAACATTTATTGGAAAAAAATTTTAAAGTAAGTTTAAAAAAATATATATATTGTAAATACATCATTTTTTTTTATATAAACCTTTTTGACATTTTCCATGGTGTACGGATTTCCATCGGGGAAGGACACGCTTCCGGGAAACCATTTGGAGAGTCTGCTGAGGCTGGCGCATATAGTGACGCTGACTACGCATTGAAACCAAGTGACGAACAGCGGTGCATCAAAGTCACTCGACAGCAGAGCCTTGTTGACGAATACTGTTAGAATCGAAACTACCCTAAAAAAAAAAAATTCGATTTTTTTTTTCGTAAATTTCAATTATTGCAGCACCGATGAATTTTTAATTTTTTGTTTTTTTAATTTTCAATATATTTACCAGTAAGCCGATACGACGAGAACAATCCTGATGTACTTCGATAAAAGTCCCTCTCCGTCGTGTTGCATTTTGACAATTTGTTACGTCAATTTCCATATAAGTCGATGTCGAACCGGCAAAATATTTTTCACTAGTTCGATCGACTACGAAATATTATTTTTTCGTTTGTCGAGGTTAACTTACGTCGCGCGCTGAAGCGAGGTTATCCTTATCGTGAACGATCAGTGGAAATTATCGCTAGCCTTCATGTGATCGTGTTACTAGACTCTATTTGATTTAGATAAGTGATAAACTACGAGTGGAAATGGGAAAAAGGTCTTCGCTAAGACCGTTAAAAGTAGGAGACTGCGGCTAGCAGAGACTATTGTGTTTGAATATATTAGAAAAAAAAAACGAATGGATGAAATTTATAAGAGCTGTGAGATGTAAAAATCAATAATCGGTTCGTTCGATCATTTGGCGAAGAAGAGATTACTACTACGAACATTCAAACATTAATTATTGTACATTGATGTAATTATTGCACGTATTTTTTGTTTTGTTTTGAATTCCGCGCGTTTCGTTCTGTTTTACCCGTCCGCGTGAAATCTACGTCGAGGGCATGTGGAATATCGCGGTCGGTAACAAAAATCGCCTTTTCTATTTTCGAGGCAGTACAGTAGAACATCATTTGTCCGAGGTAATGTGGGGAGAGCGTACGATGGATAAGTGAAATCTCGAATAACACGGATAACATACTCGATTCAAACCTGTACTACTATTATATATTTTTGTATATAACAATTTCATATAAACATTAACTTTGTTAGTTAATTTAGTTTTTTTTTAAATATTATTATAATTTCGTTATGGGGATGCTGGAGCGTTTTTTTTCCTTTTTTAACCTGCTTTACCTGTTTTACCGACGGACCTAGCCAATTTTTCAGTTCCGACTTAGCATTGTTAATATACTACACATATGCGTCAAATCATGCAGGATTATGATATCGACATAAACGCTTCGGAGTGCTAAAATTCAAAATTTCGAACTTTTAGCATACAGAGTGGTTTTCGAAAAAAAAAATTTCAAGATATCGAATTAAAACCTTCGCCATTGTTTTCATGTGGCATATTTCCCAACAGATTTCATTAACGAAAAAATTCTAAACATTTTTATTGAAAAAACCATTTTCGTCAAAAAATGGTAAGGTACCATTTTTTTAGTAACAAATTTTTTTTGCGATTTTTTGTTTAATTTTTTGTTTTGTTAAATTATTTAAAATGATTTAAAATTATATAAAAAATAAAATAAATAGAAGCTAATGCGATGCCACTTTCGCTCTAGGCTTGAAAATGTTCATATCTGATACAGGACTTTTCAGAATTTTTTCAGAATTTTTAATTCCGTCTAAAAATATGTTCACTTTGAAAAATAGTAATTAATGCAAATTAAAAATTTATTTTTTAATTTTGAGTGATTTTTAGAGTTAGAACAATATTATAAAAATTGCCAACCGAATTGAAGAGGTCGAGGGTCCGATGTAGGTCGAATCGGTATGGAATGCCCCATACTCATCACTTGTGCCTTGGTAGCCCATATCGATTAGCTCATATCGAGTTTCACAGTGATATTGTAATTATAATAATCACAAAACGTTAATATAGTTTCTAATTTTTTATTTTCATTGTGATTTTCTTCTTTGAGACGGTAACACCTTCCTCCCCGCCCAACCAGGGCCCGGGCGACAACGAAAACAAATTCATTTTTTTCACGGTGCTAACCATTTTCGATGCAAAGTACATTCCTACCTGAGTCGGATATCAAATAAGCTTCATGTAAGAATTTGCTCTTGAGGATACATATTTGGAACCATAAAAAAAAAAAAAAATGAAAATAAAAAAGTTTTGTTATCGACCGAGTCTAAATTGAGTATCCGATCGCAGTGATCGCCCCGAGTTAAAAATAATTCAATTATCTTGTTCTCACTTGTTTACATTTTTGCACATTTATACCGTACTGCGCAGCGTGACTGCGCAGTCATAAAAAACTTACAATAGGTGATAATTACTTATGCTATTGATATATTACAAATTAGAAAAAAAAAAAAAACATCACGTGCCGCAGAACAAATTTCCAAAAAGATCGCTCTCACCATCTTGTTCTTCGTTATCGATAACTTTTCTTCGCTCTTTTCCACTCCAGGAGTCATACTCGCAGACCACTGGTTCCAGGAATACCGGCGTCGCGTCGGAGGGTCTCATGCCGTAATAATCGTCGATAAAGGCGACCACAGCCTCCCTGCTCTGAAGATTATTGAAGACGAGTCTCTCGCACTTAGGAAGTACCTTTTCGAGCATGAAAATGAGATGATGATGCATACAGAGGAAATTCGTTGGTATTCTGTCGGTAATGTCGAGCCAGTCTTGGACGCAGCTCAACGGCGTTACCGGCTCACCGGTAAAGAGGGCGGGATTCGCGAGAATTCCATTGGCCGACATTACGCCGTCGCATTTCGATTTTTCGTACAATTCCTCGGCGTCCTGAAGACTCTTCACGTCTCCGTTGGCGATCAGAGGAATCTGCACGGAATCTCTCACGATTTTCAAGCCTTCGAGATCTATCGGTTCTTTTCTCATCTGCGGCGTTCTCGCGTGTACCGTGACAAACGAGAGACCGGCGTTCTCCAGATTTCGGCATAATTCCACCGTTTTACGGATGTCCTTCAGCAAACGTATTTTCACGGAAACGCTGAAGGGTTTGGGTATTCGATTTCTCACTGCGACGACTAAATCTCTTACGAGCTGCGGTTTCGTCAGCAAATCCGAGCCGTAGCCGTCCTTCATTGCCCAACGTTGCGGACAGCCGCAATTTAGATCTGCGCCGTTGCAGTACCTGTTTTGTTGAAAATTTTTTTTATATTTGGCTTGTAATTATACTATTTACTATGTCGACATGGGGACTCTATATGAGGTATTCCATGCCAAATCGAACGGTCAAAAACCCGACCCTCCCCAAAAAACGTTGTAATTTCACCGCAATTCATGATTTTTTACAAGGGGTTTTTGTCATTTTTTTTTTTCAGAATTTTGGGATCGTATTTTTTTGAGATATCGAAAAAATGAACTTTTTTAAAAACCCTCTATATATTAAAAACTACTGGTCATACGAAAAAAAGTTTAAAACGTTTAAATGAAAGTTGCTATTTTCAATTAACCTTTGAAAATAAAATTTTGAAGAGTTTTTTGCAATGCAATAAACGTCCAATTCTATGAAAAATAGACTAAAATATTTTATTTCGGCGAATACGTCATGTTTGATTTTTCTTTAAAAAAAATCCAGAATATACTCTCATGTATGTAGATTGATCTCATATTTTTGTTTGAATGGGCGAGACGTCCGTTTGGTAGCTGTGCTCCGTTTAAGATCGATTTTTCATTTTAAAAATACCTTTTTTTATGAAAAATCCCCAATCCCTTTTTTATCTGATCTTTTAACTTCCATTATTGTCGACAGTGTCACAATTTTTATAAAATTCAATGGGACGTAATAGATACCTCTCTTTTTTTATGGAAAATTGATCTGCTCGTGATAAGTGATACGCTCGTCAACATCACCCCAACTTTTTGGCTTCAAGTGGGGTATGGGAAGTACGCTTCTATGCTATCCATATTCTTTGACTCAACTCTAGTTGTTCCACATATGACGTACGGACCCGGAATTTATAAACGAACACGCGTTCGGGCTCATTTCGACTCCAGTTTAGATAAACCTTGGTGCATTTGAGTCCTCTATCAGAACCCGAGGCACTAGGGTAAAATACGCAAAATCACTCATTTTTGCAATATTCATTATGAAAAATCCGGAAAAACTTTCTTCTTTAATTATCACTCAGGGACTATATACAACCTATTTTTCCCACTGATCACGAATCTGCAACTTATCCACCCTTAATTCAGTATTTGATACGCAAACTCGCGTCAGAAAGAAAATATTAATTTTTCATAAAATCCAAAAAATTCAAAATCTCATGAAATTTTAACGATTCGATCGATTCTCGCCAAATTAAATAGGGATCATCGGTCGATAATAATTCCTTTGTGTACAACTTTTTGGGCCGATAGCGCCAAAATTATAAGGGCTAGCATGCACACAGCAACTATTTTAAGCAAATTTTTAAATTTTAAGCAAAAATTTTAAGCAAACTCAAAAATCGCGTAAAATTTTAATGAGCGAAAGCGTTTTGCTAAAAATGAAATCGAACAATGGGGATTCGCCCCTCTATTCACCTTAGAAATTTTAGCTTGATAACTCAAGCCGTTCTTAAGTTATAAGAGTTTCAATTTCTCGGGTCTAAGCACACACGCGCACACACACATGCACAAATACATCCAGACATTTTTTCTAACTATAATTTTCTAATGTTTTGGAACATTCTGAACAGTTCTTCATAAAAATCTTGAAAACTTTTTTTTTCTTTTTCAAAACAAAGCTTCCTCTATGAGGAAGCAAAGAAATTCGAAAGATCATTTTTCAATTGCACTATTTGTTAGTTCCTCGATGGCTTTCATAAAAATGTGTGACCATTTATTTAAATTCGTCTTATCGATATTATCGGTGTAAACTTACGGTGAAATCATTTCTGCAGCGTCGGCAAAGTCGTCGGCATCTTTAGCGGCAAATTGTGCGATCAGAGGACGATCCGCCGCGTTCGTAGCGAACTCGCTTTCCCGAGCTTTAGCGGACTGGACGAACGAATCGGCGAGGATCATCGGCGTAAAACAGAGATCACAGTTGTAACGTCTCACCATTGTTCGGAACGATAATCTGTTTATTGGATCGAGAGATATTTATTTGATCAAGACAAAAATTAACAAAAAAATGTTTTGTTCGATTTCGACTTTTTGCATTAAAAATACGAGAAATTTGTAAAAAAAAAAAGGAAAAAAAATAGAAAAGAAATTCCATTCGTCGGTAAGTAAGGATGCTTATCGACACATTACTTTTTCACAAATGAAAAATTATTATGCAACATTCCTCAAAAAGTACAATAGCATTCTCAAATAATCTTCGAAATTCTCAAAAATATCCTTAAAACATCACGTTACCATATTTTAACGACACGACTAATTGAAGGTCTTCGATATCATAAATTTTACTTACTTGCTGTATCGAACCATCGGGGCGCAGATTCTCGTCATTCGCGGTTCCTTCAGCATGTCCACGATATCGATGGACATCGTTCAAACTTAAACCATCGGAACGTTATCTAAAAATTTTTAAGGAAAAATCGTTTAATCGTAAGACACAGTTTCATCGCGAATTATGCTCCACAGATCGAGTCTTTGTGTTTTTGAGGTTAGATAAAAAATGCTCACAGTTGCGACCCAAAGTCGGGCGATCTCCCAACAATTGCCCTCTCGATTCAACGAGCGATGTCTCGATGTTAGGACGCGATATTTGTCATCTTAAAAATTTTCCGTAAACATAAAATATCACGTAAACCATCTCGATTTGAGGTTAAAAACAGTGCGCAGAGTGTGCCGCCATGTTGTCGAACGCTTCGCGGGAAATTCGAAAGATGTCCCAGCGCCATCTCGCGGAAAACTCACCGAATAGCACGAAGCTTAGAGATGGGCTTTATCTATTCTATTGACTGTCACGAGATCGTCAATTGACGGGTCCGGAAATGACCGCACTGCGACAACAGCAATATTGACTCTAAAAACCTCCACGGTTCTAACTTAAAAATTAATAAAGTACCGATCTCATTAAACAGAAAAAAAAAATTTTGCACTCATTTTATAATATTGTTTAATTGATGAATTATTTGATAAAAACCGAAAACACGAATGATTACGAAGTCAAGGAGGAAGAGAAATTCGTTTGAAACCAACCTACAGTGCTACAAAGTTGACCAAATTTGTGACGAAAAAAAAAAATTAAGGCCAAGTCCCAACTAGATAGATTTTTTTTTCTGACTTTACCATATTTGTGACCCCGAACAAAAATCGCGTTCATGGCACAAAAAACATTTTTCTAGAACCAAAAAAAAAATACGGTAATTTCTTAGTCAATTTAGTCACAGCACATCTCTACCTTAAAAACATAAAAACACTGTGCAGAGTGTTCCGCCATGTTGTCGAGTTCTTCGCGGGAAATTCGAAAGATGTCCGAGCGCCATCGCGCGGAAAACTCGCGAAACAGCGCGGAGCTCCGTCGGCTAACGAGAACAAGAATTCCTCCTCGACTTTTCTCTCGTCTCCGGTCGAGACAATCGCGGGCCGAGGTCGACGCTTCGAGAACGACAATTTCATGCCGAAAGGGAGAGGAAAACGGCCCCTTCTCGCGCGACACACGACTAACACAACGTTATCCGTCGGGTGAACAATCCGTTAAAGGTTAAAAAGCTCGATACACATTGGGAAATATTAATAGCGCGACGAGTGTCGAACTCTCGCCGGAGAGTTGCTCGAGGTCTCGGTCCCGGTTGTCGAAGTACGTCGACCGGGTGTCACGTCGCCGAACAAAAAAAAAAAAGCCCATCCGATTTCACCGTGAGACACCCGACCGACCACCGAGATATATCACGCGAGAGGCGGGGAGAGGAGAAAAAGTGGGGAAAAAAAAAAGGAAAAAAAACGAAACAACATTAATCTGACAGCGAATGTGGAAGTGGCGGCGGGTGGAGGGGGGGGACGAGCCGAACCGCCATATTGGCAACTTGTGACTTTTTTTTTTGGGGGAGGAATTAATCCAGCTAGCGAGTGTTGGCGAGACGAGAGAGCCGCGAGGGCGGAAGAGAGAGAGAAATAGAGCGAGAGAGTGAGAGAGAGGAGTTCGGAGTGAAAAAAAAAAAAATCAAAAAAAGAAGGAGAAAAAAACTGGAATCCTCGAAAGTAACCAAACTTCGAACTGGCCGAGTTTTTATCAGCGAAGAAAACGCGATGCCTTGGTTCGATCTGGTGACGTTTTGTTAATCGTCAAAAAGAAAAAAAAAAACCACGAAAATAAGTTTAAAAAGAAAACGCCGTCCCGACGTGTGACGTCCAAATCGCGTCGACTGCCGACAAGCATTTTTTTTTTACCAAAATAAAAAAAAAAAAAACTTAAAAAATGGTAAGTGTCAAAATGGTAGTTTTTTAATAAAATTTGCGTTTTTTTTTTTTTTTTGAATCGTCGATTTGCCGGAGAACCAGTTGGGTGTCGGGTGCGATGAAAGGATTTTTGGGATTTAATTTTGGATCTTTCAGAGTTTCTTTGGATTCGGCCAGTCCGCCGGACTGGAGATCGTCCTCGACGGGTCAGGAACGAGAAAGACGGCGGACATCAAGTCAGAGGACGGAAAGAAAGAACCTCATCCTCTCTATTACGACGGAGAGACCGTCTCCGGAAAGGTAAAAAAAATAGTATATTATGCCGCAAGAGAGGAAAGCGCGTTTTTTCACCGAGATTTAAGTTTGATGCCCGAGCGAAGTGAGGGCAGAAATTCACACGAGGCGAAAAAGCACTTCCTCCCTTGTGGTATACGATATTTTTTTTCCGACTTCATTAAAATAACCACATTTCATGCGTTGCAAAATCGTCATATTCGCCAATGGCCATTACAGACTCAAAAGTAATGGAGCTTCGAGACGGAGTAACGAGCCCTATTACTCCCTGGGGAGTAGTGGAATTATACTGTGTATGCGCACATGTTAATAATGATCATCGGCCAATAATAGGCTATTTTCCTTGCCTGTATTACACGCAAGGAATGTGGTTATTTCAGCGCAGTCGGGGGGAAAAACACTGTTCACCAGCGACCATTGAAAATTTTCAGTTTTAACAAAACTGAAATGTTTTGATGAAACATTTTAGTTACATCAAATTGAGAACAATGATTTCATCATTGTTTCTCAATGAAAACTGAGTATCGTGATTGATATAGTTGGAATTCGATATTGCGAGCCGATTTCTGGGTGCTTTTTGATTTCGTAGAGGAAAATTTTCCTCCGTCTTACTCTGGGCTCAAATTGCTCTGAATATATTATTCCAGAACAAAAAGTTGCTAATTACAAAATTGCAAAAAGTTTAATAGAATTTATGTAATGATTTTTTTTTTTTTTTTCATTTGCTTCAATTTCCATTTTGAGATCAGAATTAAAAACATTCTTTTTCAAAATAATTTGAATAAATATTTTGAATACTAAGAAGCGACAAAGTTGAATTTTTGTTTTACATTAAATTGCTTCGATATCAAATTTCGCGTTTAGTTAATTTGTTTAATTACCAATTGCTACGAATTTTTTCGACTGTTTAATCACTTGAAAAAATTATTTAATGGAAAGAAATCAATATTTCGAGTATAAAAATATAAATATATAAATATAAACATAAAAATTACCGAGTAGAAAAAGTGATTCAAGTAAGTTGTCGAATTACTTGAAAACAATGATTTAAAAGAAAAAACAACAAAATATCAGTAACTCGTGTATAAGAATGTAATTTAGTTAAATTCGTTTTATGAAATCCCGTCTCTTGCCCAATAAGGGCATATGCAAAGTACAGAGATAGGAAACGCAAAGAATCCGACGGATAACGGTACTAACTGTGATAGTGTAGTATTACACACGTGAAACCAGAGAGGCGTATTTTCTACGCTCGTATTTAATTTCGTAATCCCAATATTTAAAATACCAACGCTTAAGATACCAAAAAAAATACGAGACAGCGATTAAAAAAATATATCGCGACGATGATAGACGAAACGAAAAATATATGCGACGCAAGTGAAATAAATTGTTATCATAAGTTTTTCGTAATTTTATCATAAGTTTATCTTTTTTTGACGGCGGGACTTCGATATATTTTTTTTTTCTACGGAATCAATGTTAATCTGCCACTAGTACCTCAAAATGAATTTGCAACTTACTCCCAGGAAATGTGGATAATTAGTCACCATTTTTTAGAAATTGTGGCCTTTAAAACAAAAATTCTCTGAGATTAATAATCTTTTATTTTATTTTTTTACTCCAAAACGCAAATGTTCCCAATTATTTTTTAAAATCACCGATCTACTGAAAAGCATTGATTTCCTAATTTGGAAATGGCAAATTCGTCGAATCAAATTAAACGGGGAAATCGATAATGAGAGTGAAATAAAATAACAGTGTAAAACTACAGACTAAATTGGAAAAACGATTTATTAAATATTATATTAATAAATGTTAATAGTGATTTATTGATATTATATTACGTTTAATAAAAAAAAAATCCTTCAATTTTATTTTACTGTCGAAAAAAATTTGCAACAAGTTAGATATGGGTGAAAAAAATGTGCTTTTTATATTTGTGTCTCACAGATCAACATAAGTCTGAAGAAAGCGGGCAAACTGGAGCATCAGGGTGTCAAGGTGGAGTTTATAGGTCAAATCGAGCTTTACTATGATCGTGGAAATCACCACGAGTTCACGAGTCTGGTCAAGGAGCTGGCGAGACCAGGCGAGCTGACACACAACACGGTGTATCCATTCGAATTCGCGAACGTTGAAAAACCGTTCGAGAGTTACACGGGCTCGAACGTCAGACTGAGATACTTTTTGCGTGTGACGATCGTTCGCCGTATCAGCGATCTCGTCAAGGAGCTCGAGCTGGTAGTTCACACACTCAGCTCCTATCCTGATATGAATAATCCGATTAAAATGGAAGTTGGTATCGAGGACTGTCTGCATATCGAATTTGAATACAACAAGAGCAAGTGAGTTATCATTTTTAGAAAAATAAAATAACATTTTATTCACCATTAAACATAGACATTTATTACTTCATTGATTCACTAATTTATTAATTCATTACTTCGTTGATTCTTTGAGATTCTTTGAGATTCTTTGAGATTCTTTGAGATTCTTTGAGATTCTTTGAGATTCTTCGTTGATTAATTGATAATACCTGTATGAATGTTGTTTGTTGTAAAGCTTGTTAAACAAATTTGAATTTTGAACGCTGATCTATTTTGATATTCATCTCAATAAACCTTTTCTTTTTCATGTAATCGTTTCTCTCTCTTCAGATATCACCTTAAAGATGTTATCGTTGGAAAGATTTATTTTCTACTGGTCAGAATAAAGATCAAGCACATGGAGATCGCGATTATAAAGCGTGAGACCACGGGTTCCGGTAAGTCTGCAAACATTTCAATTTCTCGCCAAGTAGATATCGGTTGAAGGAATGGCATAATTGATGCGGTAGTTTGGATAGCGTTGAATGGCTCGCAAATTAATGACGAACCATGCTTTGTCGATAATCTGCGCAGTAGATTGAGGCAATTATTTGCACAAAGGCAAAATCCTTGTGCAGCATCATTTGTTTTTTTTTTTTGCGATTTCTTTATTATTTGCGAATTACGAAATAATACATTGGGGAATAAAATTTGTTTTCGTTCGATCTCCGAAGTCCCGCTTGGAAGGACGATGGCGACGTGAAATACAATTAGATTACATATTCGCAGGTCCGCATACATTCACGGAGAACGAGACGATCGCGAAGTATGAGATAATGGACGGCGCGCCGGTGAGAGGCGAGTCCATACCGATCAGAGTTTTTCTCGCAGGTTACGACCTCGCTCCCACGATGCGCGACATAAACAAGAAATTCAGCGTTAGGTACTATCTCAATCTCGTGCTCATGGACGAGGAGGATCGTCGATATTTCAAACAACAGGTACTTACGATAATTGCACGCGCGTATTACAAGTCCTACTCGTACAGCCTGGCCTCGGTCCGTCGTACTGTCTACGATGAGTGAACATGCGTCAATTTAAAATCCAAACGAGATGGAACTCTGGCCAGCGGTAGATATCGGCATACATTGAGACACAATTAATTGACGTTACGGAATTACAATTGTATTTGGATTTGTAGTTGGTTTTGTTACCGAGTATTAAATTACTAATTACATCGGACAAATTACAAATTAGATTTTACACGTTTTACAAATTGCGAATTATATTTTGCACGTTAGAAATTACATCTTGCAACTTCAGTGTTATAAATCGTTATTGTGAACTTAGATAGCCCAATTTACAACCTTACAAATAACGTTTTGAAAATTCCGTCTTGTGAATTACTTGTTACAAATTATATTTTACAAGTTGCATTCAATGATGCTTTGCGTATGGATTTCCGATAATTGAACGACGATAAACTGAAAAAACATTCATCCATATTCATTATGTTGAGAATACTGATTCTGCATAATAACAATATCGCGATGTCCAGATCACACCTGAGAAGTTCGCGTGTCATCGAACAAACAAATTCATAAATATAGCCTTGATAAAAAAAAAATGAAGAACACAACTTTCACAATGATATGAAAATTCTGAAAAAAGTCGTATGTATTCAGAAAAATCAGCGAATTCAATTCCCAAGAACCTAAAAAAGGTTTCCCGATTATCCGTTGAGCAATCATCATTGCTCAACTATTACGATTATTACTCGTTGAGCATTATCTTTGACGTTTACTTCGTTGATAACTTTTCGCCATTATAATAATAATTATTATGCAAAGTGTTAATATTCTTGACATTGATGGTGCGATTGATGTTGTTTTCGTATCTCCCTCGTGACAGGAACTACAGAAATTTTGATCGAATCTCATATTTCATTGGCAATATATTCGCAATTTGGCAATTAAAAATGTTCAACTTACGTTTACCATAAAAAATTTTCAACGAACAACATTTTTTTGAAGTTCGTGAATTTGTAATTAAGCTAATCGATAAAAATTTCCCGTGCTCAGGAGATAACGCTGTGGAGAAAAGGCGAGAAGAGCAGAAAATCCCAGTCGGCCTCGCCTCACTTGCCGTCGCACTTGGTGTCGGCGGAGACCGGATTTCCTCAGGGCGCGGCGCAGAACGGTCCGCCATCGGGTCCAGGGGACGCGGAGGACGCGGCCAGTGGTGGTCTGGTGCCGAGCTCGGACGAGGCGCCAGCGCCGATCGAGGGTATGACGCGGGAGGAGGGAGACGGCGAGGGCGAGAAGGAAACGAATCCCGAGAGCAACTGAGTGACCGCCGTCGAGAGGCTCGGACCTTCGCGCGGATCGAGCAATCGGGAAGATCCGGGCGTTCCTCGAAGCCCTCGATGCCGCGATCGTCCGGCTCCGGCCGGCGGGCTCGAACGTCCGCGAGAGGCGAGGAAAAATCGATCCGCCCTCCGACGATTAGCCTCGGGCTGTCGGACACTTTTCTCGCCAACTCTGACGTCACTGTGCGTGAAAACTGATAGCAGCTACGGTGTATGAGCGAGAATTTAAATCATGGGAGAAAAAAAAATGACCGAAGGCAAAAAAGAAATCGCGGTACTGCGGGAGACGGGCAAACCGCAGAGTTGTAAATATTTTCGTTACGCATGATGATGAGATCCGAAGGCCGGAGGAATATTAACAATACCGGTGGTGCGCGCGGCTGGGGCAGCCTAAAGTAAAATGCACGTAGATCGTTCGAGAAAGCTTCTATTAAATGCCATTGGCGCACGGGCTTGAAACTTAGACCGATATACAAATATATATATGTATATGTATTTAAATATATATATCTATATATACTTGGATATGTATGTATAAATAGCAAAAAAAAAAAAAAAAAATTGAATGCAACTGCAAGACGTTTCCGGCGGTTCCGGGAAGGAAACCGGTTCAATCCCGTTGATTATCGTTGGCTAGGCTTCAAAACGGGAAAAAATAAACAAGAAAATAACGAAACGAACGAACGAGTGGACCAAAAAAAACCAACAAACCGGACCTATTTTTCACACCAAGCGTAAGAATTTTTGTACTCCGAGCAATAATTAATACATAAAAAAAAATAGCGTACGGCCTCGGTTGCGTGTGGTCCGAGAAAAAAAAAAGTAGCCTATCCTCTTTCTCGTTGCGTTATACTATTACATCGCAACCGGGGGCGCATCCGCCGGCATCGACAGACATCGGTTTATTTGTAATAGTATAAAGCTGTTCGCAGGAATGGAGCGTCGTTCGATAACGTTTGATAAGGGATCTTGTAAAAAAAAGGACATTCGAATTGTTGGAATTAATTAGTAAAGAAAAAAGATTTTATAGCATTGTTTGAATGATGGATCGTTGCGCGCACAATTGAGTCTCGAGGTAGATCATGTTGGGGTTATCCGGAGAATAAAAAAGTAGCATTATTACGAAAATGATCACATTGGAGAATAAATATTCGAGAGCTCTGTCGCGTTTCGTTTAAATGGAGACTGTCCCACCCCGAGCGCCACCGCCGCCGCAACCCCCTTAAAAAAAGAAACTCTCAAGACAAATGAAGAACAAAAAAAAAAGAAAAAAAAATAACACCGGGAAATAAGAAGAAACATATTGAGGGAACATTGAAATCGTTCTTCGCAAATTTCGTGCTCCGGATCAACGTATATGGAAAATGCAGAAATGAAAAAAAAAAAAAAAAATAGAGAGAGAAATTATTAAAGTGCGCGGAAAATTTATTTTACATGTCAAATATTGTATATACATATACATATGTCTTGTGCGATATGCAATTTGTTGTATATTTTAGTGTCTTAATTATTATATTAAAAAGATATATACATAATATACGAAAAAGAAAAAAAAAAGATCTGTACTGAAGTCATTGAAACGGACGATTTTATTTGTGCGAATTTGTTCGAAGGCAAAATGTGGCAACGAAGCGGCGGCGATTCGAGCGATTGAGCCGATGAAAAATTGCTGCGGAGATTCTAGTTGGAGACAAGTAGATAATTCGATTCGGGATCGTTGAAGAGCGATGCGTATTATTCTGAGAATTGTTTGCGAGGCCGATGCGTCGGTCATGCTGGAGAACGAAATACACCGCCCTCTAAGGGCGATAGTGGAATTTAGAATAGATACAATTAGTGAGATTTCACCTTGAGTGAGAGCGGACTGAAATGGATCTAAGCTACTGACGAAACTCGAGTAAACTCGAGAACAGAGTTCTATTCGTGTACGCGATTGGATGACAACTAGAGAGTTCGGAGTTTACGCAAAAATCAGTCACTAGTTTAGATCCGCTTCGGTCCGTTTTCGGTACCGGCGGAAATTTGTTAACGGACACACTGTGAAAAATGATCGAATCATTTTCGTGATAAAAATAAGGTTGCCGGGTAATGTTTTAAACAATCAATTTTTTGATTGATTTGTTAATAACACTTTGCACTTATTATTATGCGAAATCAATCTATTCATTACCTGTAATATGCATGAATTTTTTCAGATTTTTATACCATCGAGAAGTATTTGCAATTTTATCTCATTTTTGTCGAACTTTTGCGAAATGAACACCGAGCGACAGAACTACCTTAACGGGAAGTGAAACAGCTGTGTGTGCGAGAGAGATAGTTGCAATTTTCAAATTAACTATAAAGTTAAATAATTAATGGGCTAATTTTTTTTGAGGCAGAAATAAATTCGGGCTGTATGCGAAAAATTACCATGCGCATGCAGTTCGAATTTGCTTTTTCATAAAAAAAAAAAAACCACTAAAAACAATTTTTAGCACCCTTGCGAAATAGTACATTACTCCACGAGGGCGAAAAACGTTTTTATTTCACAGGGTGTGAAAATGGGAGTTTTACACACGCTTCGCGTGCGAAAACTCTCATTTTTACACCTTTTAAAATAAAACTTTGTATGAAACTCGTGCGAAAAACATTTTCTGAATTCATGTGATTGCAACACTCGCCTTCGGCTCGTGCTGCAAACTAACACCCGTCAGAAATAGTTTTTTTCGCACTCGTATCGTAATATACTAAAAGTATTTCGCACGAGGGATGTACAAAATTTTTCATCATAAGGTGCGAAAATAGCGGTTTTTCATCACAAGGTGCGAAAAGTGGTCACTTCCGCACCGTGTGATGAAAAATTCATTACAGTTTTTAATACCGACTGCGACATTTCACTTCCCCTTAAGATGATGTGCAAAACCCTTCCGCCCACCTAACCCGCGCCCAGTTGGTAACAAAAACTGTACTGCATGCCGTTTTGAGGCCGCAGACCACCGAGGAAAAAGAAAATTGTCTTTCCATGCGTCTGCTGATTCCCTAGGGAAAAACAATTTTCTTTTTCCTCGACAGAATGTTGTCTCAAAACGGCATTCAGTACAGTTTTTCTTACCGACGGCGGTATTTTACATCGCCTGAA
Organism: Amblyjoppa proteus; assembly: GCA_963922035.1. Lineage (NCBI taxonomy): Eukaryota > Metazoa > Arthropoda > Insecta > Hymenoptera > Ichneumonidae > Amblyjoppa > Amblyjoppa proteus. Next base: position 16,648,325 of record OY998230.1, read on the forward strand.
AAGGTGATGTGAAAAACCGCCGGCGAATTTAAGACCTGTGTGCAAGACCGCTCTTGCAGCTAATATTGAAACTGACCTTATGCAACTTGTCGCGCACGAGCGCGTATCAGCCAGTCAGCTGCAGTTCGCTGAAGTGCTAAACCGAACTGAAGTCGTCGAAGATGGCCACGGTAAACAACGGTCGACGAATTGTTATTTTAAAGCATGAAGGATCTACGCGCGTGTCATGAAGCATAATTATCACTCGTTGAAATAATAGTAAAATATGACGATAAAATTTGCATTACCAAAAGAAAAAATTTCAGCCCCTCGAGACTTAAGAAAATGATTACCCATACAGCGTTTAAGGTTAGATTAACAAAAAAAAAGTAACAATTGTCGACCCAGCACTACTTTGGGTTTTTCCGATAATCGAAATAGTATTACACGTTCCGCAGGCGTTTTATTTTCTTTCCACAATGTTCGGTGACGACGAAAAAAAAAAATCAAACACCGTTAAATAAAAATCTAGATTTAATGTTTTGTCAAGTCTGAACATGACCGCACCTGCGAATCGATCTGTAAAAACAGCTCGTCGAAGAGCATTGCAGCGCATAAGACAATATTCTATATTTTATATTTTAATATTATATATTTTATTAATATTTTTCAGCCACCACCCGGACCGTCTGTACAGGAATTCAGCATTCGAGTACCCAAGTGAGAATATATCTCGTACTAAGATTCTTTATTGGAAAATGTTATATTTATATATTTATAATATTTGTTTATTATCAGGATGCTATTTATAAACAAAAAAAATTTATAGTATAGTGTTTGTATTTATTATAAATTTATTATTGAAAATTATAATCTTTGTAACTTGTATCGATCTTTCTGGTATTCATTACCAACATTTTTGGCAAAATGTATTCGTAGTTTTGCTATTTCCAGGAATTCGGTAACTATAGAGAAATAAATGAATATATCACTGTCTTCTCTTCCCTCGGAGGTGTAAAATGTACTGGAAAGATTTGTTCGATTAAAGAGATCTCTGTAGTTTATTAAATTTATACTCGTTACATTTATTTATTTTATTCATATTACAAGTTGTATTTGTTTCAAATAGTTGAAACGACCGATCGTTGAATGACTAAGCTAATGTCGAATTTTTTTTTATCTTTATAATTCGTTTTTCAGAAACACCAACAAGAAACACAACGTTATGCGTTTCAACGCGACGCTGAAGGTGGACTTTGCCGAGTGGCGCCAGGTGAAGATGGAGCGTGAAAATAACATGAGAGAGTACAAGGGTCACGATGATGACATGCCAAAGTTTGGAGCGGGCTCCGAGTTCGGCAGGGACGCGAGGGAGGAAGCAAGACGAAAGAAATTCGGCATCACGAGCAGAAAGTACAAGCCCGACGATCAACCGTGGATTCTCAAGTCGGGCGGAAGAACCGGGAAGAAGTTCAAGGGCATACGGGAGGGCGGCATCAGCGAGAATGCCGCTTACTACGTCTTCACTCACGCGCCGGACGGCGCGATCGAAGCTTTTCCGCTTCACGAGTGGTAATTTTATATTCCATCGATTAATTATTTATTATTTGGCAATATATTACATGCGTAATATTTATTTATTTCATTGACTTTCTTACGAAAAGTTATATGAAGAGAATCGAATTATCCATCGGAAAAATGTGATCCTGATATCAGTTTTGCGTTTGAACTTGCCGTGAGCTCGCGATGAGAGAAACGGACGATATATTAGCATATGAAGCGAAAGACAGCAGTGCTGAGTTTGAAAAAAACAAAAATTCTTCCATTAACAAGACTCGTCGAGGTCATTGAAAAATGTATGATATTTCGTCGCCAATGGTAGCGTGCGATCATAGTTTATATAGTTTTTACAGTCGATTGTTTCAACGGTCTAATGCCAAAAGGGCGGACGGACGATGTTTATACCGATATGGACTTATGGAATTAGGCCATTGATATAGTTCATATAGTTGATCCAATCGATAGTTGATAGTCCAGTTGATAATTGATAGTTCATACAGTTGATCCAATTATACTTAATACAGTCGATTGTATCGACGATCTAATTTCAAAAGGGCGGACAGACTATGCTTATACCGATATGCACTTATGGAATTAGGCCATTGATGTAGATCATATAGTTGATCAACGTGTACTTCATATAATTCATTAATTTATAGTATACATGGTTGATTAACTTACAGTTTACACACTTCATCAAATTATTATTCATGTAGTTCGTTAACTTATAGTTCATATAGTTGATCAACTTGTAGTTTACTAGCAGACAGTTGTGGCTCGGGCTCTTCGCTACCTCGTTATGGACTATGGAATTTAGAAGCTGGGAATTTTGATTTCCTGAGATTGACCGGAAATACGTTACTTCCGGTTTAAAGATCTTATTTTTTCGACCGGAAGTGACGTCATACTGGCAATAAGTCACTTCCGGTCCGTAAGTGACGTATTTCCGATATGTGATGTCCGTTCTGGTCGAAAAATGTATTTTTTTTTCACACGACGATAGTACACAGCGCTGTTTTGCACGGCATTATTGTGCACAATTCATCGAGACCCACAGTACCAGAACAGTATAGGCTAAACAATTATTTTTTTGAGAAGTTGACGTTGAGACGCTGCTGCATCTCTTCATAATAGGAGAATATAACAGCGCCATAGTTATCGGAGCCTGGAAGGGAAACCCTACGGGTTTCCCCTAGGGAAGAGGGATTTAGAATAAACATCGGCTGGGATGCGCCTACATTTCGAGTCCTCAAAACTGGGGCATACAAACAAATAAGTAAACAAACAAGCAAACAAATAACTTTGAAAAATATATATACAGAAACAGTTGATCAACTTGTATTTCATACAGTTCATTCACTTATCATCTTTTGTAGTTCATACAGTTCATTCACTTATCAGCTTTTGTAGTTCATGTAGTTCATATAGTTCATTGATATGTAGTTCAGATAGTTCGATAATGTACACTTCATGTTGACGAAGTTTCAGTTGAAAATTTGAAACCTAAATTTGGAAAATTTGGAGCTTAAAGTTTGAAAATTTGAAATTAAAATTTGAAATGGCCTCCCGATCAAAAAATGAAGTGGCGACGACTGTACATCGAAAAGTTATATTTCTCCATTGATTTATTGGGCTAATAAATTGTATTTCGTTCGTCAGGTACAACTTCCAGCCGATACAGCGTTACAAAGCCCTGAGTGCCGAGGAAGCGGAGCTGGAATTCAGTCGCAGGAACCAAGTGATAAATTACTTTTCACTGATGTTGCGAAAAAGATTGAGAAACGACGAGGACGGTGGTGATGACGACGGCGAGCTTGCCGAGGGCGGCAGGAAGGGAGGCAAGAAACCCGCGAAGAAGGAGAAAGAACTGAAGATATCGGAAATGGATGAGTGGATGGAGAGCGACGACGACGATGATTCCGAGAGCGATGCTGACAAAGAGAAGAAGGGTTCCGACGAGGACGACGACTCGAAGAAGAAAAAAAAGGGCAAAAGTAAGTCTGCGCTGTGACTCGAAACGGACATAAAAATTTTGCACAATTTTATCGAGCTACGAAAAGAAAATGAATAATTAATAATAATATTAATCATATTATTAATGGTAATTACGAAAAATTAATCAATCAATAAATAAAAATTTATTTCTTCATGAACTTTTTGGGGCACAGCCATAGAGGAAAGCGGGGAAAATGTATCATCCTCCATTTGAGATGAGGTTTTATTTTTATGCACTGCTAAAAATTTGCTCAGCGGTCCGTTTTCAGCAGACCCCACTCTCATTAAATTTATTTTCAAATTTAAAAGTAGGGAGTTTAATGATTTTTTTTGTTTCGCAAAGACACCGTAGTGAAGAAGAAGAAAAAGAAGAACGCTTCAGACGATGAGGCGTTTGAGGAGAGCGATGACGGCGACGACGAGGGCAAGGAGTGCGATTACATATCAGATTCGACCGACGCAGAGTCGGAAGGCGAACAGCACGGTAAGATCAAATCTGTGGCCGAGGAGGACGCCCTGAGAAAATTGTTGGCCTCGGACCAAGAGGACGAGGACGAGGAACAACCCGACAAGAAAGACGTTGAATCGAGCGACGAGGAGGCCGAAGCCAAAGACAAGAACGACAAGGTTCGGACATCGCGAACCAATTTTATGGATTTATTGATTTATTGCTGTATTGATTTAACACTTCATCGATTTCATGATCAATTTATCAATTTATCAATTTATCAATTTATCAATTTATCAATTTATCAATTTATCAATTTATCAATTTATCAATTTATCAATTTATCAATTTATCAATTTATCAATTTATCAATTTATCAATTTATCAATTTATCAATTTATCAATTTATCAATTTATCAATTTATCAATTTATCAATTTATCAATTTGTTGTTTTCAATTTGGTTTAACTCTTGTTTTCTTTCATTTTAGGATAAAGAAAAATCGGGTAAAGACCAGGATAAGAAGAAGGACAAGAAGAAAAAGAAGAAAGCGTCGAAGAAGAAGGATTCAAAGAAGGCGAGTCCCACGAAGGATTCGTCGAGTGATTTTTCGAGCGACTCGGCGAGCGATTCTGACATCGCGCCAAAGGAAAAGGACAATCGAAAGTCGAACAGCGCTCATAGCTCGAGATCGGCGACGCCGACCTCGGCAGTTGCATCCTCCGATCCCCTCAAGAGGAAGCAGTCCAGCTCTCCTGATCTTTCGCAGTCCAAAAAACTCAAGCTCGATAACTTCAATCTCGTTCCGTCTACTTCGTACATACCTGGAACCAGGTAAGTCTTCAATTTATAAATGTAAAAAAAAATCGAGGGTGTCGAAGCACTGCTAAAAAAAAGTACCGCAAAGGCTGGATGAATTAATTAAATGAAAATACAAAGCCAAAACTACATTTTATATACAGAAGTTACACAGAAAATTTTGCTGCTATGCGGAGTCTCTTTGAAAAGTTATCGCGCTTTTGGACGGGAACGATTTACAGACGGACAGATGGATAGAAATGGGAAAAAGTGATTTTATATTCTGGGACCAATTTATTTTATTTTTTTTTACAATACTTTTTTCCTCATATCCTTCCTACGTAGTAAGAAAGTAAAATAACGTCGTAAGGCAAAAATATACACAAATCAGACGGTGATAAATGAGGTATTAATTCTACCTTTTGAACCACTCGCGTACGGGAGAGTTCTTGTCTTGAAATTCGGACCGAATCAAACAATTTTGTTAGCAAAGTGTTAGCAACGTTTAAAAAAATTGTATTTTTATTTTAGCGAATCTGGAATAACGGAAGATGCAGTTCGTCGTTACCTGATAAGAAAGCCAATGACAACGACGGAACTGCTTCAGAAGTTTAAATCAAAGAAGACCGGTCTCTCTTCCGAGCAGCTCGTGAATGTGATGACACAAATACTGAAGAAGATAAATCCAACGAGGCAGACAATAAAGACCAAGATGTATTTGTCGATAAAGGCTCAGGCTCTATGACGATAGTTACGCGAACACATTCGGCTCGTCGTAAAGAAAACTCGAAATTTGCAGCATCCTTTCATCGGATCCTCGTAGAATAATATAACAAAACAATTTGTGATTAAAAATTATGGTAACATAATAACGGTAATAATAAAAATAAAAAAAATTTCAAAAAATATTAAACAACGCCTAAACATTTTTCGGTAGAGGCTACAGTAATTTTTTTGTCTTTTTCGGTTGAGCAAAAACAATGTGGGAAAATAAAAAATTGGTAGCGTTCCAGTTATTTTCCATAGTTGCTATTTTAATAACGAAAACGTCCGAAAGTCTCCGATAAACCAACAAAATTACCGATGAAAGCTTAACCATACATTCTCGTCGATGCGTGTGGGTACGCTTTTTTGGCAATTAATGTTTTTATTTCACGTTCCGTAAATAGGACAAGCTTGTACGGACGAGGCAAGATAAGGGTCGCTAGGATAAGATAAAAGAAGAAGAAGAGGACAGCAGAGACGTGAAGAGATAAGGGCTTTGCAAGTTTCCACGGGCTGGAGATTACGATAATGGAAAGGTCAGATACATCTCTCGGTTCTCGCTCAGGAAACGGTACATAAAAATTCAAAACGACACTAAAATACTTATTATTCTTGTTGCAGAGTTTATCAGCGATTTTGTCGTATTCCATGACCCGTGAACGAGGGAGAGATAAAACTGTTTGAATGAGATAAAGATTGCGGGAAGCGCCGGCGGATGTTTCTTCCTCGACGAAGACGACGCATCGCTAGTTGCGTCGTGGCAAGAGAGCGAGTCGCAACGTCAGTAAACGAAAGGAGAATCGCAATCGTTAACACTCTGTTAAAATAATAGTCGTGTTTATCTTCTGTTATCGTACCTTCAAAGGTACAATTGCATCTGTGAACATTCGATTTTTTTTTAATCGTTACTTTATTTTTTATAAAAAATTGGTACCATAAACTGGTGGTTCGGAAAATTTTTCGCCAAATTAATTTCTCGCGGTGCCAACGAACTCGCGAGAATCCTCGAGGACAGACGTGTCATGCGGATCCTGGGATTCGTCGCCGCGAGACGCGATGCTGCGCTCTTCGTTCCTGCGCGCCTGTCCTGTGCAATTCGTAACGGCAGTGTAAGTTTTACTTCATGCAATAAAAAAATTTAATTTGGAACTAAGATGGAATCATATGACACGCCTACAACAACAGTGTAACAATTGTTATGGCAATTCCATAATAGATTTTACACTGTTGTTTTAGGGATGCGATATGTTAATCGCAATTGCAATACAAAATTTAATTTGTACCTTAGATGGGATTGTTTGATAATTGAAATTGCAATGAAAAATTTAATTAGCACATGAGATGCGATCGTTTTCTAACTGAAATTGCAGTCCAAAATTTAATTTGAAACTAAGATGGGTTTATTTGTATTTATATGGGCAATTGCAATAAAAGATGTAATTTTCAACTGAGACGGGTTCATTTGTTAATTGCAACTGCATTAAAAAATGTAATTTGCAACTGAAATGGGGTCATCTGCCAATTGCAATTGTACATTGTCATTACAAAGTCTAATTTTGTAATTAAATAATTATTATTACTGAATTTTTAGATAATTTTTTGCTTTCTCATAGAGGAAGCTTTGTTATGGCGAATAAAAAGTTTTCCAGACTTTAATGAAAATGTGTTCAGAATGTTCCAAAACATCGAAAAATCATATTTAGAAAAAATGTCCGGATGTGTGTGTGTGTGTGTGTGTGTGTGTGTGTGTGTGTGTGTGTGTGTGTGTGTGTGTGTGTGTGTGTGTGTGTGTGTGTGTGTGTGTGTGTGTGTGTGTGTGTGTGTGTGAATGGGCGGTGAAAAATTCAAACCGCTATAACTCGAGAACTCCTTGACCGATCAAGCTAAAATTTGGCACACATCACGTGTGATCAATAGTCAACATTTGGTCTAAATTTCGTCCAAAAAATGTTCAATTGTTTTTTTGTACGCCATTTTTAATTTCTTCGAAAACGTCTGTACGCACTGTAGTGTTCGCAATTTTTTTAGCTATTGGGCTAAAAACGCACATCCAGATGGAATATGATCACCCGATGATCCCATTAAAATTCCACGAAAATCGGTCGAACCGCTTTAATTTTATGCCATGTCGAATTTTTTGATTTTTTTTACATATTTTTTCTGTTTCAAATCTTCATCTACCAATAAAATAAATGTCAGATTCGTGATCAGCGTGAACAAAAACATCGAATTACACTCCTGGAGCGAGAACTAACGAAAAAGTTTACCGGGTATTTTTATAGCCAAAGTTGCAAAAATGAGTGCTTTTGGGTATTTTTAAACAGCGATTTTTTTGCTTTCCGATGCCATCGCGGAAAAACCCAGGTGCCTATCGTAATCTACAGCATGACATGAACAAGACGATGGATATGACGGGATTGAAAAAGCTAGATAAAGAGGTATCACTTGGAGTTCTTGAGTAAAAAATCGAAAGGGCAAAATTGCATTGCGAAATTTTCATATCGCTTTCTCATAATGTTCCTTTATTCGTGAAGCTTCCTCTATGAGGAAGCCAAAAATACAGACAATGCTTCCTCAGAGAAGGCTTCGCGAATAAAGGAATATTATAAGAAAGCGATATGAAAATTTCAATTTCCAACTTTTATGAAAAAGCGATATAATTTCAATTTTCAACTTTTATGAGGAAGCGATATGAAAATTTCAGTTTTTTTAGAATCATTTGCAAAAAATGTTATCGAAGCTAATCTTTTATTATTTGTCTTTCAGAGCCTGAAGGGAAAAACAATCGCCATACGAAGAGAAGATCAATCAGTATGGGAGCGTCGGGCACCTCTGGCACCCTCGAACGTGCGTCGTTTGGTTCGAGCCGGTGTAAAAGTCATAGTTCAACCGAGCAATCGTCGTGCTTACCCGGCTCAATCGTACCTCGCCGCGGGCGCTCTTCTTCAGGAAGACATAAGCGATGCCTCGGTGATCTTCGGTGTCAAGCAGGTGCCGGTCGATCAATTGATACCTAATAAGACTTACTGCTTCTTCTCGCACACAATAAAAGCCCAGGAGGGGAACATGCCGCTGCTAGACGCCGTTCTGGAGAAGAACATACGATTGTTGGATTACGAGAAATTGACCGACAGCAATGGTCAACGAGTTGTCGCCTTTGGCAAGTACGCCGGAGTCGCCGGTATGGTCAATATTCTTCACGGATTGGGATTGAGGCTCCTTGCGCTCGGACATCACACTCCGTTTATGGTGAATCCAATAAAAATCTAAATAAAAAAAAACCATTTCGATGCGTTTTGCAAAATTGTTTCGTAATTTTTTCTTTTTTGGAATAACTTTCCCCAAACTCCGATGCGATCGATGTATCGCTGATAAGAAGCGTAGATTTGCCTTGTAAAAAAATGCATCTTTTTTTTATAAATTTCAAATTTTATTTTTAAATAAAATATCAATATTTTCAATATTCTATATCAATCAATATTTTATGAAATTTTTATCATCAAATAATGCACTATTAAAGAAAATAATCAAACTTTGTGGATCGATGAATTTATCTTTAATAACGGCTTTTTATTTAATTTTATTTAATTTAACGATTTTTTTTCTGTTTTTCTTTTTTACTGACTATCGAAAAAAAAAAATCAGCACATTGGGCCAGCGCACAATTACAGAGACTCGGCGATGGCGAGGCAAGCGATTCGCGACGCTGGATACGAGATAGCCTTGGGTGCAATGCCGAAATCCATCGGACCGCTCACGTTCGTTTTCACCGGTAGCGGTAACGTCAGTCAGGGAGGTCAGGAGGTCTTTCAGGAACTTCCTCACGAGTACGTGACACCGGAGAGCTTGAGAAAAGTCGCCGAACACGGTGGTGAGGCGTTTTGGTATTTTTCTTTCAATTCTTTGAATTTTTTCGATAACTAATTAATTATTGTCATTAACATTGTCAATTGAATTCATATATTTTAATTATTTTTTTCATCGTCGGAGTGGAAATATTTGCTCGACTCATATGTATAAATTTTTGTTCCCTTATCGGAGCCACGGGCCAATATTTTCGTAGTTAATCTTCATTGCTTCTTCCAGCGAGCGCCTTTAATTTGCTTCGACGAGATAACCACGAGGAATCGAGACCGAGTTTCTTCTTCGTACCGCGGCTGTGATTTGTGATTTTTTAAAACTTTTAGATCGAAAAAACTAGATCTAAAATTTTGTTTAGATCTTTTGGTTCCTTTGGCTGAGAGAACAATCTCTGAGACGTATCTCAACAATTGTTGGCCAATCAAATGATGCCTTGATTTGATACCTTCGGGAATGATTGACGCTACAGTGATAGCCCGTGCGATGACCTCGGGAACCGTATTATCTTAGTCGTGGGACAACGCGCGTTATTTAATTACCAGCCACGCTATTGTGCAAACGCCGATGATCAAAGAAGAGTTAATTCTTCTGGAGAAGGTCACGACAATACGGATGATCGAAAGATCGATATCGCACACGCGCCGTCAACATATTTTTCCTCGGCTACGAAATTGCGCCATGAATTTTTTTTTTCCCCGATATTGATCGAACAAATTTCCAAGGATTTTTGTACACGTTAAACCGGGGCGAGGCAAAAATTGAATGTAATTTTTTTTCTCGAAACGTTACCGTTATTTTATGGAAAGGATAATTAAGTTAATGGCTTTATTCAATTTTCTTTCGTTTTTCATTTTTTTTTTCTTTTTCCTAAACGTTACAATTTTAGTAAACGTTTAAGCAAGTTAATGATATTATTTAATTAAAAAGAGGTTCAACTTTTATTAGTTTCTTCTCAAATTTTGACTGAGATGTTTTTCGAGTGCCTCCTCTTACGCGTGTTGGCTCAGACGATAAGAGATTTAGTTTATTTTCCGAGATGCTACAATATATCATACAATAAATCATCGCATCACGTGTGTTTGCTTTCTCATCATCTGTTTGTCATATTTGGCGCGACGATAGAAATAATATAAACAGAGTCAAACGAACGGAGTGTGCAACGACAAAAATGAGAATCTCGTGAAACCTTGTTTTCATCGGTTTAACAACTTTTCTATGCTGACGCGATATCCGCTACGGCATAAACATTTCTAATCGTCTCGCATTTCCACGGAACTTCTGATATCGCTACTATTGCCTATTTACTACGCTGCATAAGGATTTTTTACTCGTTAAACAAATATATTACTGAATGACCAAATTGATAGATTAATCAGTTAATAAATTCGATAAATTCGATAAATTTGATATATTTAATAAATTAAATATATCGAATTTATCTTAATATATAATTATAAATTTGATAAATTTGATAAATTCAATAAATTCGATCAATTTGACAGACTCGCTACATTAAGAAATTGAGCCGTCGAAATCTTCAGAAATTTAGAAATTCGGAAATGTTAACGATCTCGTTAAATGTAATTGCAGACACGAACAAGATCTACAGCTGCGAGGTACGACGTCGTAATCACCTTGAGAGGAAGGAGGGCGGCGGGTTCGATCCCGAGGAATACGACAAACACCCGGAGCGTTACATATCGACGTTCAGCAAGAAGATCGCCCCATACGCGTCGGTAATAATCAACGGCATTTACTGGGCCGTCGATTCACCGAAACTCCTGACCATTCCGGACGCTAAATATCTGCTGAGGCCCGCACATACACCGTGGCTGCCCATCAGTGTCGGAGCTCCGGCTCTGCCCCATAGGATGCTAGCTATTTGCGATATTTCCGCCGATCCTGGCGGCAGCATCGAGTAAGACATCTCTTATTTTTAGCAAAAAAAAAAAAGAAATAACAATCAATAATCGTACTGGATTATTGTAAAAAAAATAATTAAGCACAGCTATTCTCTCGGAAAAAATTTAAAAGACGCAAATTCATACTCTTACATAGATCGTCACGAAATTCTCTATAAACAAGAAATACTTGAATTTAATATCATATGTATTGTGATTTGGTGATAAAATTTCATCGGAAATGACGTATGAAATTTCGACCCTCAGCTTCTTTCATTTTCGAGGTTTCGGAGATCTTGAGAAGAAAGGTACTTATATTATTTTCTTCTCTTTTTTTTTGTGCCAATTAGATTTATGAACGAGTGCACGACGATCGACACTCCTTTCTGCCTGTACGACGCGGACCGCAACAAAGACACGAAATCGTTTAAAGGACCGGGAGTTTTGGTCTGTTCGATCGACAACATGCCGACCCAATTGCCCAAAGAGTCGACGGATTTCTTCGGTGACTTGCTCTTCCCTTATGCACTGGACATTATTCATTCCGACGCGAAGAAGCCGCTCGAGGAACACAACTTCACGCCCGCCGTTACCGACGCGATAATCGCCTCGAACGGCGAATTGACACCGAATTTCGAGTACATCCGCGAGCTCAGAACTCTCAATTTCCGAAGCAGGCACAAGGCTGAGAATGGCGAAGCCCAGACAAAAAAGGTAAAGAGGCCTTTTCATTTTTACCTGGCACTCAAGGAAACTTCGCGCATAAATTATCAACCTCCAATTTCATACGGTCGGAATTTCGGGGTTTCTGGAAACGACTGATGTGAAAAAATTAACTATGTTAGAGACATTAAGAGCATTGATTTTGCGTAACAATATTTTCATATTTTCATATTTTCATATTTTCATATTTTCATATTTTCATATTTTCATATTTTCATATTTTCATATTTTCATATTTTCATATTTTCATATTTTCATATTTTCATATTTTCATATTTTCATATTTTCATATTTTCATATTTTCATATTTTCATATTTTCATATTTTCATATTTTCATATTTTCATATTTTCATATTTTCATATTTTCATATTTTCATATTTTCATATTTTCATATTTTCATATTTTCATATTTTTTCACGCTTGCTTTAGTTGCGAGATCGGTAAGATCTCCAGAAGATAAGCAAGGATTAATCTACTAGATCGGATGCACTTCTCATTTCCTTTTAATATTAGGTAATCTTGTATTTTTTTAAACCGGCAGGTGGTCGTATTGGGCGCTGGCTATGTATCAGCTCCTCTCGTCGAATATCTTCATCGGGACAAGAACGTCGCGATTGTAGTCTGCTCCCACTTGAAGGATGAGGCGGATGCACTGGCCAACAGGTACCCCGGTGTCGAGCCCGTGTTTCTCAATGTTATCGAGCGTCCCGATACGTTGAAGGATGTAGTCAGTTCCGCCGATGTAGTCGTGTCTCTTTTGCCTTACGCACTTCATCACGTTATTGCGAAAACTTGCATCGAGACGAAGACTCATCTGGTTACCGCGAGCTACATGAACGACGACATAAAGGCCCTTCACGCTGAGTATGATCATTAAAACAGTCCGAAGTTTATTATCAAAAAAAATGTATAAAATAAAAAAAATAACGGAAAAGAATCGTAAACTCATGTTAATATTAACATTGTTTAAAAAAAAAAATTATCTGCATCGAATTAATGAAACAAGTACTCCAGAGATTCGTTAGATATTTCATTCAATGAATGAGTCCTCTCAACTTGTGATATACCGTATTTTTTATATGAACAGCACAGAATGTCACGAATGAAATTTGAATCTATGATTAATAGAACCAAAAAAACGACAATTAAATTATATTAATTATATTAACAGTAATAAAAATATATAATTAATATAATTGGAATTATATTAATTATTATATCAAAAAAAATTGTAGTCATTCGAGAGAAATTGATTTTGTGAAGACAGTTTAAGTTTGTCGATAGACTGTCTCAACATTAATTTGGATATGTTTAAATTTGACAGTTTATGTTTTACTACCTTATTTTTATGGTTTTACGGTAATAGTTTCTTAGTTTCTAAATTTCTAAATTATAATCCATTGGGATTTTTTAATGTAACGATTTTCAATTTTTTTCGAATGCAGAGCCGAAGCCGCAGGAGTTACGATTTTGAATGAAGTGGGTCTCGATCCAGGCATCGATCATCTTCTCGCTCTCGAATGTTTCGACGACGTTCGCCAGGCCGGCGGAAAAATTGAGTCGTTCGTCTCCTGGTGCGGGGGACTTCCGGCGCCCGAGTGCTCTTACAATCCTCTCAGATACAAATTCAGTTGGTCGCCTCGGGGTGCGTTGCTCAACACTCTGGCGCCCGCCAAATATTACCATAATGGACAGGTAGGCCGCTTTAAAAAATTATAATCTGTGATCTTTATGAAATTTTCGTTTCATTGAGTTTTAATTTTGCAATTGTTTAGTTATGATTATTTTTTGCTTGTTTATTGATTATTCTTTTTCTTTTGTTTATGCATTATTATATAATAATTTACTTTTATTATAAAAATTATAGTTATTTGTAAAGACATTATTATGTTGTTTAATACGTTTATTGGCGATCATTAGTTTAAAAAAATGTTGATCATGTAGGAAGTGGAGATTTCCGGGGGCGGTGATTTAATGTCAACCGTCCGAACTCTCGACTTTCTTCCTGGTTTCGCCCTCGAGGGATTTCCGAACCGCGACAGCACGGTCTACAGAGATCTCTACGGTATACCGAATGCCACGACCGTTTTACGAGGTACTCTGAGGTTCAAGGGATTCGCCGATACCGTGCAGGCACTTCAGTATCTGGGACTGATCGATCCGAATCCTCATCCGATTCTCCATCCCAATGGGCCGGAAATTACTTGGGTAAACTGTTTTATATTTATCATCTTTGGAATAACGCGTCATTTAATATTTAATATTTAATATTTAATATTTAATATTTAATATTTGATATTTGATATTTGATATTTGATATTTGATATTTGATATTTGATATTTGATATTTGATATTTGATATTTGATATTTGATATTTGATATTTGATATTTGATATTTGATATTTGATATTTGATATTTGATATTTGATATTTGATATTTGATATTTGATATTTGATATTTGATATTTGATATTTGATATTTGATATTTGATATTTGATATTTGATATTTGATATTTGATATTTGATATTTGATATTTGATATTTGATATTTGATATTTGATATTTGATATTTGATATTTGATATTTGATATTTGATATTTGATATTTGATATTACAGCGCACATTGATCTGCAATCTCTTGGGGCTAATAAGTGACGACATATTCTACGAGAACCTCAAACGCAAGCTCGTCGAGCGGGTAAATTCCGAGGAACGAGTCCAATCGATCGAGGATCTCGGTCTTCTCAACGAAGATCCTGTTCTAAAGCTGAACACCCCTCTCGACACTCTCACCCACTATCTGTCCAACAAACTCACTTATGAGAAACACGAGCGCGATTTGATCGTTCTCAGACACGACATTGAAATTGTCTGGCCTGACAACAGAAGAGAGGAAAGAGGAATAAACTTTGTCCTCTACGGGGACACCAAAGGCCATTCGGCCATGTCCAGGACCGTCGGCTATCCAGCCGCTGTGGGAACCAAAATGATTCTAGACGGTAAGGCCAGTTTTGGTTTTTTCTATTTTTTTTTTTTTTAAATTTTTATTACTTTACTTATTTAACTTTTGAACCATTTTACCTATTGATGTTTTTTTTTGCTGTTTAAGTTTTTTCTTTCTGACTTGAAAATTTGTCATTAAAACGACAATTTCATTTATGCGTCCGCGGACCGAGTTGTAAATCAGTTTCGGGTCGTTTCCGGTGCATTGACGTAGATTTCGATTTTCGAAAAACTGTAAAATACTGGACGGTCGTTGTAGCTCGGGTCCTTCGAGTGCTCGATATGGATAATGGAGTTTTCAAACCGGAAATTTATATATAACCGATATACGTCACTTTAGGTTTGAAAATTTCATTTTTCGACCGAAGTATTTTAACTTCTTTTACCACACAAAATGAATGTGATTGGTCCATTTTGGCCCAGTCCCATACTTTTCCTTACGTTTTAGCTAAGCAGTGTTTGGGACAGATCACCATCACAAACAACGCAAAAAATTCACGTTTTCAAAATTTCGTTATATTTC
Organism: Amblyjoppa proteus; assembly: GCA_963922035.1. Lineage (NCBI taxonomy): Eukaryota > Metazoa > Arthropoda > Insecta > Hymenoptera > Ichneumonidae > Amblyjoppa > Amblyjoppa proteus. The sequence goes on from OY998230.1 coordinate 16,663,885, forward strand.
GAAAACGGCTCATTTCGCCCGTATTCACTTTACCCCACTCTCCCCTATTTGTTTAATTGCCGATTTATATTTTCATTTATTTTTCGTTCTGTTTTTGCATTCAGGCGAGATTCAACAACGCGGTATGGTGCTGCCGTTCACTCCGGACATCTACCGTCCGATGTTGAACCGACTGCGAGCCGAAGGTCTCGAGGCCTTCGAGACTTCCAAGTGGAACTGACGATGATCGAACAACGTCCTTGCGCACGACACACTCTCCACCTCCGTCATTTTGTAAATAAAATTCACTGCTCGATAAATCAAAATAAGCCAAGGTACGGTACCTCGGCTTCAAGGAGAGCCAATTTTTCGAGCGCCGCTTTTCCCGTGTAAACGCTTAAAAAAATATTGTTACGTTAATAAATATTTACAATCTTATATTTTATCTTTCTTGCTAAATTTTTCAAATTTCTATATCAGACAAGTCGCGTTTGATATTTTGAGCGGGATGCGTCGTCATCGGGCCGGTCGTCGGCGCTTTTGTTTTAGGAATTTTTCCGGGACGCAAGTATGGATTGTCTATCGTGTCTTGCTGCGTCGAGGCTTCTTCGCTCTGTTCATTCGCCTCCGCGGCAGCTTTCGCCTTCGCGACTTCCTCCGTCTCGTCGCCCGTTTTCTTCGACTCCTTCTTCTTCTTCACGGGGCTCGGCTCGAAGTGGAATTCCTGATCGGGCTCAAAGATCTGATCTTGCGGAAGGAGGGCCGATAGGTAGGCCGGGAATTGAGGCTTGCAGGCGACCACTGCGAATATCGTAAAATTCTATTAGTTTCGAACTAATAAAAATAAATAAAGATATTTATATTACGACGGTAAATAATAGGCTAATTAAAATTGTTGGAATAATTTTATTTCCATTAATAAATCTGAATTAAAAAAATTGAAATAGACATTGCGACGCTAAGTGGTTGGCTGATTTCAGGTATTATCGAGAAATAGGCTTTAAAATTATCTCGAATGAAGAAACCGAGATGAACTTACGTGGAAACATGCTGTTGTCGTCTGTGAGAAAGAGACTGTGCGTGTCGCCGGTTTTTGCGATAAACCTCGTTAACGCTCGCTCCATGTCCCTCTTCTGCGTTGCGGCTTTTTCTCTGATCGCCTCGTATTCCGTTACCGGTTGTTTGTGTGTCTGAAACGATTTTTAACATTGATTGCACAATTTTCTGAAAATAATCATGCGGACTGAAGTACCTCAAATGCATCAACGACGGGATGATGTAAAATATTGCCAATAATTACATTTACTTAAAACCGAAGATGTATGAAAAAATGATATCTTATCAATTCTGCTCACAACATATTCATTATCAATCCCATCCAAACGTGCATCGTCTATCGTACGCAAAAAATCGTGCATAATGAATGTTACACAAAAATCATACAGAATCAATCCTTTGCGAAAAACTGCAAAACCAATCCTACGTGACAAAATGCGGAATTGATCAATCCTACATAGAAAATTGCGTTTGACCAATTCTACACCGAAAATTACATTTGATCACTGATGCATAGAACATCACACATGATCAATCCTACACAACGCCACACGTGGTCAATCCCACATGCCATCACATTTTGTTCAATCCTACACAAGATTGCACTCAATCAATCCTGCACCAAAATGTATTCAATCAATCCTGCACCACAAATTGTATATGATCGATCGCACACAGAAAATTGTATTTGGCAACTCCTAAATAAAAAAAAAACTGTATTTGATAAATTTTACACAAAAACATGCTCACCGGAGTTCTGATATAAGCATGCGGATCCGGAAACTGCGGAAGGTAATTAGGTATATGAGAAGGATGTCCTTGCTTGACTCCGGCTTGCAAAATATTCAATTGCTTCGACTGAGTCTGTTGCTGCAGTTGCGGAAGAACCGTTCTGTTTTCTCGTTTCCCATAGGTGTCCAGTCCGTCGAGCTTGACTCCCATGTTTATCAGTGACAGAACAATATCGGCTATGAGAGGTTCCGTTCTCCCCGATAATTCGCAAAAGTTCCTCGCCGACTCTCCGAGTTCAACGATAACTGAAAGGTTAAACAAATTATCACCTATAAATTCATAAACAACCACAGAAAGAACATCAAATTTACGCAACTCGAACTTAAATTTAATAAAAATATACAAGTATTTTCAGGTTAGACAGGAGGTTTTAACGTTTTCAAGATAAAACAAATTTGCTCACACGACTGCATCATCTCCGTGAGCGTTTCCAAAACTTGTTTATCACAATTTTCATAACCGCACTCCATCAAAATGCTGCAAACAGCGTGATTCAATACTTTTCTACGAGTGTTGACAGTCTGGATCTCCATTTTTTTTTTCCCCGTAAACAATGGGTAAACAGGTGCAACTTATAGATATAGGAGCGGTAAGAGTGACCGGTAATTTTACCGTACTTTTACTGTAAAAAATAAGTAGGTAATCTCTGAAAAAAAAAAAAGAAAAAAAATGGTTAATCTATTTGGTCTCAACCACCACATGGGGAAGATGAGGAAAATAAGCGTCGAGAGCCGAGTTGTCTCCAAACTGGAGTAGCCAAAAGGACTCTAGTCTCTACGTTCTAAGGGACAATCTCTGTCAGTTAGAGTTCGCAGTTTGTACGACCTGTGAAATAAGGAGACCTTTTTTTTATAAAGCTCTGTTGTATTCGATCGTCTCGGTTGTATAGTCGAAACAGTGTACCGTCGCAAAGGTAATCACATTGTGTATGTGTGTTAATAAACAAATAGTACTTTTTGTGACGAATGCATGAAAGGTGCCAGGTTATGTTGATGGCTAGGCGCGCCAATAAAGGAAAAACAGACGGCGTGCGCATGCGCACGTAAACACTGTGCGCATGCGCACAGTATTTTCGATACGCTTTTGCGTTGTATAAATACTCGAAGCGTGTCGTAAATACTCATTACGACACGCTTCGAGTATTTATGCAATGCTTCCAGTATTTATGCAACGCCTTCTTGAAAAACACCACTTTATGTCGCGCCCGACCCCCACATAAAGCAGCACTTTTCATACATGAGTTACAAAAAAATATTTCGGTGAAACAGGAAATAAAAATATTTCGGTGAAACATGAAATAAAAATATTCCCAAATGTTTTATCACTTGTTTCCAAATGTTCGATATGTTTTTCACTATGTTTCTGAAATATTTCAGATTTGTTGAAAGATTAAGTATGTTTCTAAAATATTAAGGAAAACGTTTCGTTGAATGGATACAATTCGGGTACATGATGTTTCCCTAACCTAGTTACTTTTTCGCGGAAATGAGTTTTGACTGAAATAAATTCGACATATATAAATGACACTGCACCCAAATATATTTATGGTAATTTAACCAGAAGTTACGACACCGTTATTTTTACATCCAGTATTCAGCGAGAGCCTGAAACCCTTTCCTCCGATTGGCCGAAGCCTCGGAGCGATGGGAACCGCCGAAATTCTCGATAAAAATGGCGCGACATTTTGAATAATTTTTTCGTATCACACGAATGGCAGCCTTGCCCGTTATTTCCGCGTGCTCGTTCATCCAAGAGCTTCGCGATCGTGCAGTCGTCGTGCCTCGAGAAAGCGACGGGTGAGCTGAGTCGCGATGAGGTTAAAACGAGAGTCGAGCAGTGACGCGTTATGCAACCGGGATTCTCGGTCACGAGAGGACGAAACGTCGGATCTGTTGTTCCGAGTTTAGTTGTTTACTCGCTGAGCGCCAATTAGTACATCGCCCTCGAACGCCCTTGGCTCGTGGCTGCGGGTCGAAATATCATTGTCGAGTGGAACTCAGTGCAACTGTAATTCGTGTGGTCGCTCTCGTGACGTCACTCAGCATCGACTACAGCTCGTCAAAGATGGCGTCGCGCATCGCAGCTGCCGCCACTGTTCGAGCTGTCAAAGGCAAACGTACGCTACCAACTCGAGCCGCCCTAGTTCTCGTGAGTTAAAAATTACTTTTCAATCGTGAAAAAACAATCTCGCGACGATTTTTACAATTTTTATCCATCCAGAATCGTCGATATTTTTCCAAATTCGAACATAACCTCGAAACCCAAGAAAATCACTTCTGCTCCGTGGACGTGATTTTTAAATTTTTTATTTTGTTTTCATCGTTTTTTTTTTTTTTTTTCATCTTTTCAGACGCAAAGCGCCATCAAGAAGATCAAAGAAATACTGCACGATAAAAATGAATACGTGAGTAACGAATAATTCTCTTCTTCTTTTTTTTCAGTTACAAACATTTATTTTGCAACGTCTATTGCAGGATATTGCGCTAACATTGCGAAAGACTGTTTTTTTTTTTCATTTTGTTTAAAAAAAAAAATGTTGCTCAATTAATTATTATATATATCATATTAATTAATGATATGTATATTCATTAAAAAAAAAATGTTGGTGAACAACATTTTTTTTGGAGTAACCATTTCTTATTCTCCCAAAAGAAGCGAATGGTCAGCCGAAACTACGTTTTCCATTGTTACTCGTAACCTGATCTTATCCTACTGTGATATTTTATAATTTCACTAATGTGGATATTCACTACGCGAAACGAAACATAATTATGTTTCAAGAAAAAAAGAATAACAATTATTATTCTTTTGCTTCCTCGTAGAGGAAGCTTTTTTCTTTATTGTAGCTCCAGCGAGTGGTGTTCATTTTTCACCTACATTCGAGAAATTCGGGCAAGAGTTGCAAACAGTTCCCGATGTTATAAAAATCTGAAAAAATTCATACTTCTAGGCACTGAAAAGACTAATTTTGCATAATAATAATTTCAAAATGTTATTAACAAATTGTTCAAAAAAAAATTGTTCATCTAAATATGCGGTAACTCAACTTTTTTTTTTTAATGAAAATGATTCGTTCATTTTTCGGAATACGTATGAATTTTTTCAGATTTTTATCTTTATTTTGATTTTTTGCACATTCTTCCATGTAAAAAACAAGAAAAATCAAAATAAGGATAAAAATCTGAAAAATTCATACGTATTCCGAAAAATGAACGAATAATTTTCATTAAAAAAAAAAGTTGAGTTACCGCATATTTCGATGAACAATTTTTTTTCAACAATTTGTTAATAACATTTTGAGATTATTATTATGCAAAATTAGACTTTTCAGTGCCTAGAATAAGTATGAGTTTTTTCAGATTTTTATAACATCGGGAAGTGTTTGCAATTCTTGCCCGAATTTCTCGAATTTAGGCGAAATGAACACTCGCTGGAGCTACCTTAAATTTGTATCATTTTCATTGTAAAAGGGCGTGTTCCGTAAATAAATAAATAAATAATTTGTATCTTGATAATGTCTTTTTTCTTTGCAGATCGGCCTGAAAGTCGGCGTGCGTCAGAGAGGCTGCAACGGACTGAGCTACACGCTGGACTACGCGACGGAGAAGAGCAAGCTAGACGAGGAAGTCGTTCAGGACGGCGTGAGGGTGATAATAGATCGCAAGGCGCAGCTATCGTTGCTCGGCACCGAGATGGATTACGTTGAGGGAAAATTGAGTTGCGAGTTTGTATTCAATAATCCGAATATCAAGGGTACGTGCGGATGCGGTGAAAGCTTCTCAGTTTAGCGTAAAATCAGCTTTATTTATTACCGATGAAGCATCGTCGCCGTCGCGACGATCGCAAGGAACGGTACGAGCCACGCGTCGTGACGAAAATAGACGATTTCGATCTTTTTTTTTTATTTGCGATTCAAAAAGATCGAAACTGACGAAACGCTTTTCGCACGGAGAACGGAACAGCGATGGAAAAGAGTGAGGGCGAAAAATGTAATAGAAATAATCTCGAGAGATGCGCGGAATCGCTGGGCGAGCGATTACGAAAGCCACTACGTGAATCTCCGTTTGTGCGAAGGGAGGAAAATGTGCGGTCGCGCGGAAATATATAAACGGACGACTGGTAAATACTTATACGAAATGAAATAACTGGAAACGAAAGAATCGTCGGCATGGTAGTTTCGATAACTCAGTTATTGTACAAAGTAGATAATGATAATGTAAAATTTTACGAGTTGTAAGATTTACGATTAATGTGTATGATACATAGTTTATAAATCGATTCGATGAATAGTGAAACGAGTAATTGTTGTTTATTATCATCTTTAGAGCATCGGTCGGTAATAAAGACTGTAATTAACTATAGTATAGGCAAAAATCAAATTTTTAGCGAGAATTTGCTTTTGACCGCAGAATCAATTAATTACAGCTTTCATTATCGACTACGCGCCGATTGGGTGCGGCGGACTTTCGCGTGACCTTAAATTGGTAGAGGGGAAACGGAGGGCCAAATAATCCAGAACATTTATTTAGAACGTGTTTTGCTGAGGAATTCGTTTTTTATTTTGAAGCGATGTGAAACGGTTTCAGTCTGTAACGAAAACTGTAATTCCTTTTTTTTTTTAATGTCTTCAACATGCTGGCCCAAACAATCTTCATCTAACAATTGAAGGGACGATAATAATTTATTTTTTCTCGGAAATGTTTATCGCCCTTGAAAATAGTGAATTACAGTTTTCGTTATGAACTGAGCTTGAGTCGGGCGGCGGGAGGTTTTTCATTGGCTTAAAATTACCGAAAAAAATCGTCTTGCATCGAAGTTTTAAGGGAAAATCTACGAATTTTTTACTACGTCATGATTTTTGTCGCCGTCAGAAACTTTTAAAAATTATTCAACTTTCCGACCGTTCGACCCTCCAAGCTAAGTTTTTCTGATCCAACTCACAAAAGCTCCCAAAAAATCAATTTACATAATTAAAAAATGGTTTTTCATTCATTGTTTTCTTCTTCACAGACGAATCTCTGTCTTTCTGGGATAAAGAGTCGCGACAATTCCTTATAGTATTATATTGTGAGGGTTTCGAAAAATCAATATCTTCATTCATTTTTTTTTTGCTTCATATTACTCCGGAAAGAACAAGGCTTGGGAATCTTTTTAAAATTTGTTTATTTACGATTTAAAAATTATTTTTCCATGGACACCGCTCTCAACTACACGAAATATACCCTGGGCGGATTTCCAGCGCTCCTGTTGACATTTAATGCGAAGCTACAATCGCGCAAATAACGACGATATCTCCCGAGAGATCCCATCCGGTCAACGATCCATCGCCGCAAGAACTTTCAACGAATTTTCTCAAAATCCGAAGCAACGAATAATTGATTGCGAAAACAAAAACAGCCATTATTTTTTTAGCAGCGGTAAAATAATTAAATCACAACACTCGCGTTAGAATATTTACAACGAACTCTCGAGCGGGCTTTCCGCGATTGTTTTCGCAATTCTTCGAAAATTGTCTCGAGATTTCGTCCCCAATGAACTTACAACGACTATTAGTATTCCTCGTTATTTAGCACACTACGTTTCTTCTTACAATTTTTCATATTCTCATACACTTCTTTTCGTCGTTTGCTTCTCCGACATACGAGCAGTTGATGAATTATTATAATTTTGTTTAAATAGTACAATCGGCAGTCATCGCTGGTGTCTGTGACACCGCTTCCTAACGACGGTTTCCGGACGATCCGTTCAGCTATTCTTGCGACTTCCGGAAATTTTTCTTTTTTCTTTTTCCCCCTGATAAAATACACTTTCCAGATTTCGCAAAAATTTGCAGAGCGACGTTTCGAACCGCGCCGAAGCGAGTGTCGGCTCAGGTCCCCCAAGTAATGAATAATCTCCCCCCACTTTACCCTTACATTATTTACAAGAAGTTTCTCTTCTCCATTCTTCCCGTTCCGTTTTCTGTTCTCTATTAAAACTTTTTTTCACGTCTCACTGTACAACACTCTCCTCGAACAATCTTATTTTAATTCTCAATTTCGCCAATCTCAAATATACCGGGCACTCATTCACCTCGTTCGCTTTCGTTCCATCTGTACAATTTTTTTTTATTTATTTTTTAAAAATATTTTAGTTTCGTTTTTTCTTTTCGTATATATTTTTTTTATGGATATTTTGACTACGATCTGATTACATTAATTGATTAATTTTTCATTAAACTGTGATCTTTGGTTTACTCTCGCTGAGACGATGCGAGACCTCTTCGGTCGATGCGTTTATTTTTTTTTTCGGCGCATGAAAAAATGGATTACAGTTTTTGTTACCGACCGAGTCTCTCCCGCGTCATCTCAACCACACTCTTTACACGACTACCTGGGACTTACATGCTATGTTTATAAATCGTTAATGTTAACACTGTCGCTATTTCAACATCGGATTACAGGGATTTTTCGACTCGAATATAAATCGTAATTTGAGAAAATTCGTTGCGCTGTCACTCGATGGACATCTTTGTCCGGATTGCGATACACGAGATTGTCGACGGTCGCGATACGTGGATAATCCTCCAAAACCTTTCTGATCTATTCTAGAAATACTAATGATATTTTCCACTGGTTTACCGACTGCCGGCGACGAATCAAATTCTTCGATGAACGAGAGGTCATATAAGAGTCAAACTCACTGTAGGGTGTTCTCCAATTCTATCCAAAAAACCTCGATAAAGAAAATCGAAATAACATCAAAACGATTTCTCGATATCTTTAAAGCCGTTTGTCGATTATTCTCGAAACTGCTCGAAAAATACGTAAGAAAAATGCCGTATATAAAAAAAAAATAACGACGCGTTGGAAGACTTTCAGAAATCATTATGACGTCTTACGATTTTTTTTAAGAACCGATAAAACACAAGTAATCGGTGTAACCAGCGGAAAATGCTGTAAATTATTCGTGACACGCTAAATTGCTAAGAGCTTGATAAGTTATTAAATATTAATCCATACAAAATCTAGATCCAGGCTGCCAGATGAACTTTTCTTACGCTCGCGTCTCAATAAGAAGACGAAAGCGGTTGCTTGTGCGTTTTGCAAAAAGTTTTGGACGTTCGAAATCTGACACGAAAAAAGAATTAAAAAGAAAGTTAAATAAAGTCGCTGACGACGAATATCGATGATTTACGTGATAACGGTGGGCGCGTCGCGTCCAGTATGTTTCTTTAACGAGGAAAGTTCCAGGGCGATATCGACGAGCGGCTTCAGAGCGACCTGAGTGTCTTTGCCGAAATTTGCGGGATCGGTTTCGTTGCGCTCGACGTAGAGGCGAATCGTGGCGCCCGAACTTCCGGTACCCGACAGTCGGTAAATCACTCGAGAGCCTCCCTTGAAAAGTACTCGCAGGCCCTGCGAATCATACGGATAAATTATTAAATTATTAAATTATTAAATTATTAAATTATTAAATTATTAAATTATTAAATTATTAAATTATTAAATTATTAAATTATTAAATTATTAAATTATTAAATTATTAAATTATTAAATTATTAAATTATTAAATTATTAAATTATTAAATTATTAAATTATTAAATTATTAAATTATTAAATTATTAAATTATTAAATTATTATTTAACACCGGATATAACATCAACATTCTTTTACCTGTTTCGTAGCGACGCTTCCGTCGATCGGATCTTTGTATGAATAATTATCGGCTTTGTCGACCTCGTACTCGCCGAATTTTTTCCCGACGAACGAAGCGTCTAATATCGCGTCCTCGAGTTCCTTCATCATTTTATTCGAACAATCGGCGTCGCAGTTCTCGTAATCGTAGCGCGTGAAGAAAGTTCGGCCGAATTTGTTCCAATGATCCTTGAGAATGTCCTCGATAGATTTGCCAACTTTGGCGACGACGTTGAGCCAAGCTAGACAAGCCCAAATACCGTCCTTTTCGCGTATGTGATCGGAACCCGTGCCGAAACTTTCCTCACCGCAAAGCGACAGACGTCCCGCGTCCATCAAATTACCTACGAATTTGTCAAACAAAAATAGAATCTCAAAAATTTAATTCCAGGAATAGACTCTAAAAAATAGTATTTCAAAACCAGATTCTCAAAAAATGCATTCAGAAAATTGAATCTTAAAAACGGAATGTAATAAATAGCTTGTGAAACAAAAAATGTCGAAAATCGAGTCCCAATAATCGAGCCTCGAGAATCGCGTCTCACGAATCGCGTCTCAAGAATCGCGTTTCAAGTATCGCGTCTCAAGAATCGATTCTCAAAAATTTAATCCCATCGATGCATATATGTCGAAGATCATTTTACCGTACCAAAGTATTTCCAGCCAGTCGGAACTTCAAAGCATTCGATACCCGTTTTAGCGGCAACTTTATCAACGGCGCCGCCCGTTGGCATCGATCTCGCGAGGCCCTTGATTCCGGTCTTCTGGAAGTAGGGAATCACGTTGAGATGTTCGGCGAGAACAGCCAGCGAGTCGGAGGGCGTTACGAAAAAGGCCCTTTTGCCGATAATCTGTAACATTAAACGAAAACTTTGTAATTCTATTATTATTTTTAATTAACAACTTACACTTATAATTTGTATTTTTTTATTCATCAATTGTGGTTCTTAAAAATGGACTAATTATAATCGTTACTGTAATTAAAACATCATTATAATAGCCTTCGTGAGTGTAGTTTAAATTTGCCTAATTACAATTATAACTGTCATTAAATATTGATTGTAATTACACTCATGAGGGTAGCTTAAAATGTAATAATTACTATCGCAGCTGTAATTAAAAATTAATTGTAATTACACTAGTGAGGGCAGCTTTAAAACGCCTTAACGGTTAATTACTACTCAATCTCTGCTCACCATGTTTCTGTCGCCATCGCCGTCAAAGGCAGCGCCCAGGTCGTAAGTACCATTCTTAACAGTATTGACAAGATCGGCCGCGTAAGTCAGATTCGGGTCTGGATGAAGTCCGCCGAAATCCTCCAAAGGAGTGGAATGCACGAGGCTCGATTGATCCACACCGAGCTCCACACCGAAAATCCGCTTTACGTATGGGCCGGTTACTAATAAAAAAAAAAAATTAATAAAAATTTGAATCGTCATGATTAACTCCACTTACAGTTGATAAAAACAATTTTTATCGGAGTACTTAAGGGGAAGTGAAATATCGCGGTCGGTAATAAAAACTGTAATGAACTTTTTGAATAATAAAATCTGCAATGAACTTTTTGAATAATAAAATCTGCAATGAACTTTTTGAATAATAAAAACTGTAATGAACTGTAATGAAATTAGCACTCAAGGGCGCTAATTTTTTTTTTTTAAGGAAAAGCAAATTCGAGCCGGATGTACACAGTAATTTTACATCCGGCCCGAATTCATTTTTATTGCAAAAAAATTAACACCATCGAATAAAGTTAATTTGAAAATTGCAACTATCTCTATGACACTCATGGTCGCGTTACGTGACTTTCGCTTCACTTTAAATTTCCATTATTGTCGCAAAAAACTAAAAAATGTATCGTGATTATTGAATTGAAAAAAATAAAATAAAATAACAATAAGTAAAAGTTTCCTTCGCCCTGACCTCCGTTCATAGCGTCGATGAGAACTTCGAATTTCGGTCTTTCGGGAGTCCCCTGAAGAAGTTTTTTCACGCTATCGAAGTCGAAAATTTCCTTCATCAGAGCGACGTAGTCGTCGACTGAATCGATGACGTCGACGACGAAGGGATTTCCATCGACGGTCAGGGCGCATTTCTGTATCTTGTCGATGTCGACGCTGATCTCGGGCGCGATCTTGTAAGCCTTCAGGCTTGTCGTGATTTCGTAGATCTTGTTCGTTACGCCGTCCGGAGCCGGACCGCCGTTGTCGCAATTGAATTTTATTCCAAAATCGGCATCGGGACCGCCGGGATTGTGAGACGCGGTCAGCACGATACCACCGAGCGTTTTGTACTTCCGAATTATCGTCGATACTGCCGGGGTCGACAGGATTCCATTCTGGCCCACTATCAGCTTACCCACCTGCGACAAGAACATTTTTTGTAAAATAATTTTTTAAATAAAAAGTATTTCATTACTTACAAAAAAAAACAGAAAAAAAATGTTCTCGATAGTTTGTCATGTCGGAGCGTGTTAAAAATGTTATTTATGAAAAATTTTGTTATTATATTCTTTTTTTCAGAAGTTACAATTACATGTAAAAATTGTAATTTCTGAAAAATTTTGTTTTTACATTTTATCATCAAAAATGGAAAGAAAATTTAATCAAATTTTGATCGAATGATAGTAAATTAACATTAATTAAAATTGGATAAAAAATATTTTCTTAAACGGCTGTTTCAACGAATACGCTTGCAGCTTCAAGGATTAAACGGGAAATGGGAAACCGTCGAGAAAAGAAAAACAATATTTGACGATAATAAATTAACATCCGTGTCAAAAGCAACGGAAATACAGAACATGGGAGTGAGATTCGAAAATCATAAATCACTCCGTTATGCTACATTCTCGAGATTGCGTGAAAATCTGTGATGTTAAGTCATTGAAAATTCTCTCATTTTAAACAATTGGCGATCTCGCGTATTGCGAGACTCGGGAGTGAATATCCAAACTTAAATTTCAAAGGCGTTTAATTGAAAATGTTTAAAGAACAGGCAAATACAGCCGTTCTAAGCTACGAATGATAGAGTATGGAAAAGAGTGGAATCATTGTGCATTACTATTAGATTTTCAATGCTTTTAAACGGGAGATTTTCAACGACCTTGAAGATATTTGCGTGAGACAAAATTTAAACATTGTTAAATTTAAACATTGTGAATTACTATTTATATCTCAAATGTACTTTTCAAATTTCTTACTTTAATCTTAAATTGCAACTATTTATTTTCACTTTTAAAAGAGTTCAAAATCTGATAAATGTTAAAAGGTATTCCGATTTTTATAACTTTAAGTCTCGATTATTTAGTTAATATAATAAACGTCATGAATGTGAGCTTACGACTTCGGTCGCCACTGTGGTCGGTAAGGTGGCAACGTTACATGTTATGCAAAAGGAGAAATCCGTGAAATAAATTAAAAAAAAATAAATAAATTGGAAATCTCTCATTTTCAATCATTGCCTCGAAAAAAATGCACACCTAGAGAATTTCATAACGAAGAAAATGAGCCCAGAGAAAAGTCTATACGATGAAAAAAATGACGGAGTTGTGGCGTGCTAAAGATTAAATTTTGTCTCATGCAAATATCTTCAAGGTCGTTGAAAATCTCTCATTTTAAATCATTGAAAATCTTTCGTTTTAAATAATTGAAAATCTTTCATTTTAAATAATTGAAAATCTTTCATTTTAAATAATTGAAAATCTTTCATTTTAAATAATTGAAAATCTTTCGTTTTAAATAATTGAAAATCTTTCGTTTTAAATAATTGAAAATCTTTCGTTTTAAATAATTGAAAATCTTTCGTTTTAAATCATTGAAAATCTTTCGGTTTAAATCATTGAAAATCTTTCACTTTAAATCATTGAAAATCTTTCGTTTTAAATAATTGAAAATCTTTCGTTTTAAATAATTGAAAATCATTCGTTTTAAATAATTGAAAATCTTTCATTTTAAATAATCGAAAATCTTTCGTTTTAAATAATTGAAAATCTTTCGTTTTAAATAATTGAAAATCTTTCGTTTTAAATAATTGAAAATCTTTCGTTTTAAATAATTGAAAATCTTTCGGTTTAAATCATTGAAAATCTTTCACTTTAAATCATTGAAAATCTTTCGTTTTAAATAATTGAAAATCTTTCGTTTTAAATAATTGAAAATCATTCGTTTTAAATAATTGAAAATCTTTCATTTTAAATAATTGAAAATCTTTCATTTTAAATAATTGAAAATCTTTTGTTTTAAATAATTGAAAATCTTTCGTTTTAAATAATTGAAAATCTTTCGTTTTAAATCGTTGAAAATCTTTCGTTTTAAATCATTGAAAATCTTTCATTTTAAATCATAGCTATGTCGCTCTGCGCTCATTTCGCACAAGTTCGAGAAAAATAAGTGAAAATTCTATGTACTTCTCGATGGTATGAAATTCTGAAAAAATTCATGCATACCAAAGGTACTGAAAAGATTAATTGTGCATAATAATAATAATTCCAAAATGTTATTAACAAATGAATAAAAAAATTAATTGTTTAACAAATTATCCGGCAACATAACTTTTTTTTTAATGAAAATGATTCATTCATTTTTCTGAATACCTATGAATTTTTTCAGATTTTTCAGTCAACTTTGATTTTTTTTCTTATATATGGAAAAAATGTGTGAAAAAACAAAAAAAATCAAAGTTCACTGAAAAATCTTTAAAAAAAAACATACTCATTTAGAAAAATGACCGAATGATTTTCATTAAAGAAAAAAAAGTTGGTTTACCCGATAATTTGTTAAACAATTAATTTTTTGATTAATTTCTCAATAACATTTCGAAATTATTATTATGCGAAATTAATCTTTTCAGTATCTTTAATGTGCATGAATTTTTTCAGATTTTTATACCGTCGAGAAGTGCTTGCAAATTTTCTCTAATTTTTCTCGAACTTGTGCGAAATGAGCGCGAAGCGGCATAGCTACATTAATCTATCATGAAAAATTAGATTTGAAAAAAATCTAATTTCTTTTTCGATTTTTTTTTTTTTTTTTCGTACGAACGCGATCGCTCTCCATCAAATCATTTTTCGACGGTGGGTGGAGGGGGGGGGGGGAGAAGGCGCCCCCTCGGAACATTCGCCGGGTCAGGCTCGTCGGCGCGCATGCGTGTGGGTTTGTTCCGCTGGTGCTCCGCTTTCCGAATCGGGTACACACACATAAGATTTATTGCCGAGACGATAGTGCGCTGCCTCGTCTCTGTCGGGAGGCTGCGTGAGCGCAGGCGCAGGCGCAGTCTCGCCGCCCCTCCCTCCCCTCCGCCGCCCCTCCCGACGGGTATCATTCACCTTTGACCCGTCGCAAGGTTATTTCGTCGAGACCTCGTCTGCAATCTCGCGCTTACGCCCTTTCCGAGGCAACACAAGATTTATCAAAAAAAAAAAAAATCTTATGGTTTTAATCCATTAATTAAGCAAAAAAAAAAAAGTCTCATATTTTCCACAAATTCAGCTTAAAAAAAAACAAGAAAAATGAAATTATACTGAAAAAAAAAAAAAAAAAATTAAATAAATTACAAGACTTTATCTGAATATAAGAATTTCCGAAAATTCATGAAAGTCCAGAAAATTTTTTTTTTTTAAATGAAGAATATATAGCATGTAATTTTAAATGAAGAATATATAGCATGTAATTTTAAATGAAGAATATATAGCATGTTTTTTTTAAATGAAGAATATATAGCATGTAAAGGATACCCCATTGGCTGCGGCCATCCTGATAATCTTCTGGACAACATCTTTGCCGTAGTAGCGTCCGTCGCCCCCGACTACGAGGGTACAGCCAGCCAACTGTTCGCCGAGAGCGTCGAGAATAGATTGTACGAAATTTTCCGTGTAATGCTCCTGCTGAAAGACCTTGACGGCTTTTCTAAGTCCCGATGTGCCGGGTTTCTGACCATCGTAAATTTTCGTCTCTATCACTTTTGTGGTCGCGGACATCTCAGCGATTTTATTGTAGTCTCTTCTTTTTTTTTTTTCAAGAGAATGAAAAAAAAAAAAAAAAAATGAAAAAACGTCGAACGAAAAGAACGAAAAATTAAAAAAAAAAAAAACGTTTGGCAAAATAGTCTGGCGAAGACCCGGTCGTCGTGTCGTTCGGCAGCGGCTCGCTGTCTCGTACTGATATACCCGTGAAGCACCGATTGCTATTCGATAATATTAATATATGTCTAATAGGCGAACCTCGCGTTACCGCCGACAGCGAAAGCTGATAGCAGACTGAGAGCTCTATAGCGCCAATGACATTCAAGGACACGGGGCATGGACCTCTCTCGCGCGTGTGTGTGTGTGTGAATGCAGCTCTACTATTGCGCTACACTATTTGAGCTTAGATGTAGTGGTGCCCAGGCAGCACATACATAATTTTCACCGGCGAGCCGGCGAGAGGCTCGCGACGCATGCGTCTGTAGTTCGGAAGCGGTTGGCAGAGCCATCAGTCAGCGGATATGGTGAGTTTCTTGGTCGCTAGTGTGATTGTTTTATCATAGGTATGCTCGATGGATAAGGAAGGGATCTATCCAATAACACTGAATTGCAGTAGCAATAGGCGTTTTTTCAGTCTCTTCTTAATTGTCTTAACTATGTTAACTGTCTTAACAGTCTTAACAGTCTTAACAGTCTTAACAGCCTTAACTCTCTTAGCTCTCTTAGCTCTTCTTAACTCTCTTAGCTCTCTTAGCTGTCTCAGCTCTCTTAGCTCTCTTAGCTCTCTTAGCTCTCTCAGCTCTCTCAGCTCTCTCAGCTCTCTCAGCTCTCTCAGCTCTCTCAGCTCTCTCAGCTCTCTCAGCTCTCTCAGCTCTCTCAGCTCTCTCAGCTCTCTCAGCTCTCTCAGCTCTCTCAGCTCTCTCAGCTCTCTCAGCTCTCTCAGCTCTCTCAGCTCTCTCAGCTCTCTCAGCTCTCTCAGCTCTCTCAGCTCTCTCAGCTCTCTCAGCTCTCTCAGCTCTCTCAGCTCTCTCAGCTCTCTCAGCTCTCTCAGCTCTCTCAGCTCTCTCAGCTCTCTCAGCTCTCTCAGCTCTCTTAGCTCTCTTAGCTCTCTTAGCTCTCTTAGCTCTCTTAGCTCTCTTAGCTCTCTTAGCTCTCTTAGCTCTCTTAGCTCTCTTAGCTCTCTTAGCTCTCTTAGCTCTCTTAACTCTCTTAACTCTCTTAATTCACTTAACTCTCTTAGTTCTCTTAGTTCTCTTAGTTCTCTTAGTTCTCTTAGTTCTCTTAGTTCTCTTAGTTCTCTTAGTTCTCTTAGTTCTCTTAGTTCTCTTAGTTCTCTTAGTTCTCTTAGTTCTCTTAGTTCTCTTAGTTCTCTTAGTTCTCTTAGTTCTCTTAGTTCTCTTAGTTCTCTTAGTTCTCTTAGTTCTCTTAGTTCTCTTAGTTCTCTTAGTTCTCTTAGTTCTCTTAGTTCTCTTAGTTCTCTTAGTTCTCTTAGTTCTCTTAGTTCTCTTAGTTCTCTTAGTTCTCTTAGTTCTCTTAGTTCTCTTAGTTCTCTTAGTTTTCTCTTAGTTCCCTTAGTTTTCTCTTGGTTCCCTTAGTTTTCTCTTAGTTCCCTTAGTTTTCTCTTAGTTCTCTTAGTTTTCTCTTAGTTCCCTTAATTTTCTCTTAGTCCCCTTAGTTTTATCTTAGTTCCCTTAATTGTCTTTTAGTTCTCTTAGTTCTCTTAATTCTCTTCATCCACATCAGCCTTTCGTATGCTGCTTCGATGATCGGAATATTTCTTCCTTTTTCGACAGTTCATATTCTTCCCACGAGTTTCATAAAAAAAAAAAAAAAAAAAAAAAAAAAAAAAAAAAAAAGTACAATTTCTTCCCATTTAGCGTTTTTTTTCTTTCATGACATTAATCGAAAAGCGTCGGTTTTCGAGGGTTTAATTGCTCCGCTGAAAAGTCATATAAATTAGCAATAGTAATGAAAATTTAACGACAACGACAGAAGCAAGGGTTTAAGAATAAAAGCGTATACACTACAACGAGACCGCGACAGTCAGCGCTCCCTCGTTATGTCACTGCAATAGGCCATAAATCGACGATATAAATCTCTCGTCGTCTCAGCATCGTTCTGCAGTTCCTCAGCTGGTATCAGTTCGGCAGCGGACTTCGGTCGATTTCGGTCAAGTCGCTACGAGAGTTTTTGTCACAATCACGCCACACTGAAATCAAAAAGAAAATTTGAATATTAAAAAAAAAATTGATGACAAACATTTAAAAATGTGGACTCACGCGAAAGCTATAACGTTGAGTGAAAGAAATGTTGTCAGTCGCACGACGACTGTCACGATGAGCAAGTGAATAATAAATTTACGATCAAACTCCCGAGGAATATCGCAGTTATATTTTCGAGTGGAAAATAAAATTGTGCGGTCACTCAAGTGTTGATTTTCACATCGGTTGAGGTATTTAAGAGCGGCAGTTCGAAACCTCAAAGATCACGTAAAATCAATTGGATTGAACAAGAAGAACAAAACTTTATTATTATTTATGACAGAGGAAAAAAAAACAAAAAAATTCATATTTTAATATCAAAATATTTTATTTTTATATTTCAAAAAAAAAAAAATTAAAACAATTATAACATTATATTTGTTAACGAAAAAAAAAGTAAGTATGAAAAATAATAAGGTAGAGTGACCTATTTCGAAAATCGCGAGATTCCCTTTGAGAAATTCTTCTTCGCTTCTGTCGGCTGGAACTGATAGCGTCACCAATTCTAACTGTCGATCGTCTAAATTTAGAAATTTCTATCGTCTACGCATTTTTTTTAACGTTCGACCGATAGCTGTCTCGTTTTAATCGGGACATAAAGTTGTGGTGGATGAAAAAATTTGTTCGCAGTAACCGAATCGTGTACCGGCCGGAGTTAGATCTGGCCATGGCCAGATCAAACTGTGGCCGGCAAAATTTTATAAAAAAAAAAAAAGGTCGCAATCTGTTCACATGTGAACAGGTTGCCACACTTTGTTATCAAATTTTCCCGGAGAATCGTAGAAGAAAAAGAAGAAGAAATAAAAATTAAAAAAAAAAAAAGCATCGATGCCGTTTATCGATTGCCCAATAATGAAGCGATCAAAAATATTTCTGATGGACATTTTAATTCCATTTAACTCTTTGTCAGTCTCTGCTAAAAGGATTCTTTCAAACGCAACATACGGACGGACCAAGATTTATTTATTGGCATTTTTTTTTTTTTTTTGGGAAAAGTTGCCTCGTTACACAAACACTTTACTGAAAAGTGGGCAACTTTTTACCAGCGCTGTACAGTTGAGCCGTCTTGGCCGGCTAAGAAATCTCATCTGGCTAATAGACATTATAATTTAGCGGGCTAAGCCGTCTTAGCCGGCTAAGATGGCTTGGCCGACTAAAAATTAGCCGCAGTTTAGCCGGCTATTATTATTTTTTTTTTTTATTGTGAATTGCAAGGAAACTAATAAAATAACTATGAAATTTATCTTTGGCACATTACCTGTTGTATTTATTCATTTCTGTGCTATTATTTGCTCACATTCGACTACCTTTAAGATCTTAAAAATTTTATTCCAACGAAATAATGTTTATAACCAATATTACAAGAGTCAAACTCGGCATCGACGTTGAAGAAAGTTGAAAATTGAAATTTTCATGTCGCTTCCTCATGGAAACTGAAGACACATTTTTATCTTGTTTTCTCATAACGTTCCTTCGTTCTTTCCTAATAAAGCAACATTATAAGAAAACAATATAAAAATACCAGTCTTCAGCTTTTATGAGCACACAATATAAAAATTTCAATATTAAACTTTTATGAGAAAGCGATATGAAAATTTCAATTTTCATACTTTCTCAACATCAACGTCGCTCTTGACTTTTATAATATTGGCCATAAAAATTAGTTTGTGGAAATGAAATTTTGAAGATCTTAGAGACAGTCGAATCCAAGCAAATAATAGTACAGAAATTAATAAATACAACAGGCAAATGTGCTAAAGATAAATGTCATTCACTTTATCAGTTTCCTTGTAATTCACAATAAAAAATAATAGCCGGCTAAATTGCGGCTAATTTTTAGCCGGCCAAACGATCATAGCCCGCTAAGCCGCGGCTAATAGTTAGCCGACTAAACCATCTTAGCCGGCTAAGACGCCTTAGCCGGCCAAACTATAATGTCCATTAGCCGGATAAGATTTTTTAGTCGGCTAAGACGGCTCAACTGTACAGCCCTACTTTTTACTCCATTTCGACAATTTTTATTCTTTTGACAATAACATCAAGACTTGTCAATTATATTCCCGAATTAAATTATTATTTTTTTTCAACAATTATTAACTAACGTTATTAAATAATTATTAAATTTTTAAAGTGTATTGTTTAAAATTATTAATTACTTAATTAATGGAATTATAATAAATATGATAATAAGAGCTGAAGGACTTCGGTCGACAGTCGATTGGCAATATACATGGGCGCACTGTACGAGCTACTTTATGTTATGAATGTAAACCAGTTCCTCGTGACTTAGTATCAATTAATTCTCTACAACCACTGTGGCTACTAAAATAATAGCTAAGCTCGAGTAACGGATCAATTTACAGATCAGACCACGGAAAGTCTGCGCATAAACTGTTGGCTAGCTTATCGATATCAATTCATTAATATTTGTTTGCATCAAACGGAGGACCGGCGATTACAGATAAAGCGCTTTTTTTAAAATTTAAAAATTTTTTAAATTAAAAAAATTTAAATTTAAAAATTTTTTTTTTAATTTTTAAATTTAAAAAATTAAAAAAAATTAAAACTTTTGTGAAACATGCAGTGTAATCGAGTATTTGTACAAATGTTCTAAATGATACAAAAAAGTACCACGTCTGTATGTAACAGGTGGTAGAAGTTGAATTGTAAAAAAAAAAAAAAAAATAATTCTTTTAATATTTTTGATTTTTCATAAATGCACTGATGAGAAAATACGGTTGAATCAACTGAAGATTCGAGCAGGGACGTTTAAATAAGTATTTCGATGGTCGAACAAAATATTTTAATTGCTCATAGATATTTTTGTGAAATCATCCAAAAAAATTATTGAACTTAACAATTTTTTAGCTTTACCAACAAAATAATTATTTGAACGCCCCTTCCCGAATCTCTGGTTGATTCAACCGTATTTTTTTATCAGTGTGGAAATTCTTCTATAATTTTTCTCTCTATAACAATCGGTCGCGTAGAATTTTTCATACAATTTATCTGCTCACAAAAAATAATAATATATGTGCCAGAAATCGATCCACATAATAGGAATTTTTTTAAATCCGTTTCTACTGAAATTTAATTTAATTTTTATTTTCAATGCCAAACTTATTATAGCAATAGTTTATTTATTATCAATATACGCTTCGCTTGAAAAAATTGTCGAAGACCACCGACAATGAAATGTGGCAGCATATCTCATTTTAAGGTCGTAACTGACATTACTATTAGCATGAGATAATCTAATCACGACTTGTCCTCGTCATAGTCGAGGCTGTCGAGAAATTAGGGTAAAAGTGATTGCGGAACTACGCGTGTTTGGAGACGCGACCGTCTACCGTTATTAATAAAAATCGTGTTTTCTTATTTATTTATTTTTTTTATTGCAATTTAAAATCTCCCAGACTTTGATAGGGAATAGTTTATTTTTTGCTTTTATATCATCATCGGCCTCTACTTACAGGTGATTAGTCACTCCGATAACCGATGGCTTCATCACGATCGAGTCGGTCAGGATCCGCGGATTCGAGGCCGCGAGCGGCTTCGGACACGGGCCAATTGACCAGAACGGACGGTACTCTCAAATTGGAACAATCTCCTGCTGTGCGAAAGAGTCACGCTCAGCCTCGGGCTCGCGTGTTCAACGTCGGTCGCGATAGACTTTTTGGGTCAGGTACCAAGTACTCTTCGCCCAACGATACCGACAGTCCTACCGAAAATCACGGTGAATATCAAATAAATACAAAATATTATCAATGTGATAAATCAAATTCGTTGAATCGTTGAATCACTGAATCGTTGATTCGTTGAATCGTTGAATCGCTGAATCGCTGAATCACTGATTCGTTGATTCGTTGATTCGTTGATTCGTTGATTCGTTGATTCGTTGATTCGTTGATTCGTTGAATCGTTGAATCGCTGATTCGTTGATTCGTTGATTCGTTGATTCGTTGATTCGTTGATTCGCTGAATCGGTGATTCGTTGATTCGTTGATTCGCTGATTCGCTGATTCGCTGAATCGCCGAATCGCCGAATCGCCGAATCGCCGAATCGCCGAATCGCCGAATCGCCGAATCGCCGAATCGCCGAATCGCCGAATCGCCGAATCGCCGAATCGCCGAATCGCCGAATCGCCGAATCGCCGAATCGCCGAATCGCCGAATCGCCGAATCGCCGAATCGCCGAATCGCCGAATCGCCGAATCGCCGAATCGCCGAATCGCCGAATCGCCGAATCGCCGAATCGCCGAATCGCCGAATCGCCGAATCGCCGAATCGCCGAATCGCCGAATCGCCGAATCGCCGATTCGCTGATTCGCTGATTCGCTGATTCGCTGATTCGCTGAATCGCTGAATCGCTGAATCGCTGAATCGCTGAATCGCTGAATCGCTGATTCGTTGATTCGTTGATTCGTTGATTTGGTTGCAAAGAGTTCTCCAAATCCTGTGGAAAAAAAATTCATTTCAGTAAGTGATCAGTCAATAGGCAATGATGATAAATTGTGAATAGAATTTGTTTTCGTTTTGTCTCGTTCGTTGAAAAAAGACGATGCGAGAAATCGCACGTACAAGAGGAAGCACAGACGGTGCTGGGACACGAGCAGAACGGCTCTTCAACAGGACAGCGGATCCGAGAGTGCTCCTCTACTGTCCTCGGCATCTCACGCCAGTGCCGGTCCTGTTATGTTTCCATATTCCGAGACTAGCGATCTCGACGACAGTCCAGTCGGTAGCGTATCCAGGTGAGGGACAATTATGTTATTTTTATCGGACATTTTGAACTGCATTTCTTTTTCCAACTTAACGCGTTTTTTTTTTTTTCGGAGACCGTTTGGTTGTTGTGCTCGACTTTCGTAAAAATTAATTTTCGACGCTTTAAATAAAAATTCATTTAATTCCAAAATTATCGAAAATTGAAGAGCAAAAATTTTAAGTACCTTCGATCTTTGTTTTAAAACAATTCAGTCTAGCATAAGAAATTTAAATGAAAGTTAATTCAATACAAAAACGAAAATTACTTTAGTAAAATCAAAATTTTAATTTAGATCCAGCTTATTTGAAAATGTGTTCGTCTGTGTTTATTTATTTATTTATTTATTTATTTATTTATTTATTTATTTATTTATTTATTTATTTATCTATTCGAGTATACGGGCAAAGCCCATTTTACAGAAAATTCTACAGTAGTGAGTGAGAATGTGATATTACAATTGTAATTGCGGTGGCATAGACTTGAACGCGGTATCCACTTTTATTAAGGTATCTATGTCGCTTCGCGCTCATTTCGCATAAGTTCGAGATAAATAAGTGAAAATTCCATGTACTTCTCGATTGTATAAAATTCTAAAAAAAATCCATGCATACTAAAGGTACTGAAAAGATTAATAGTGCATAATAATAATTTCAAAATGTTATTAACAAATGAATCAAAAAATTAATTGTTCAACAAATTATCCGGCAACATAACTTTTCTTTTTTTTATGAAAATGATTCGTTCATTTTTCTGAATACGTATGAAATTTTTTCAGATTTTTCAGTCAACTTTTATTTTTGTTTTTTTTTTTTTTTTTTTTTTTTTTTTTTTTTTTTTTTTTATGGAAAAAATGTGTGAAAAAAGAAAAAAAAATCAAAGTTGACTGAAAAATCTGAAAAAAAATTCATCACGTATTCAGAAAAATGAACGAATGATTTTCACTAAAGAAAAAAAAAGTTGGTTTGCCCGATAATTTGTTAAACAATTAATTTTTTTTTGTATTAATTTGTCAATAACATTTTGAAATTATTATTATGCGTAATTAATCTTTTCAGTATCTTTAATGTGCATGAATTTTTTTTTCAGATTTTCATACCGTCGTGAAGTACTTGCAATTTTCTCGAATTTTTCTCGAACTTGTGCGAAATGAGCGCGAAGCGACATAGCTACCTTAAGACGCTTTTGGTCACACTAATCACGCTTATAGTCGTGGGCCAAGTAAAACAGCACGAACAGTTAAAGGGATTCTGAGTATCTTCTCAATATTTCGAAGCTATTAGTTCCGAGCGATGACGGAGATTGCGAGTCGAAGATCATTTAGTTTAGTTCTCAAGCTCCGAAAATTTTGAGCAGCAGAAATATTGAAAAATAAAATAAAATAAATTCGTACATAGTTTTCCCATTACTTGACATCATTCACAATCTTTTCTCTGTGAGGAAGCTAAAATTTGTCATTCGACAAATCTCTCTTTAACTTTTAGCAATAAAATTATTTTTATCACAACATTTTTTAATACATTGTTAATTATTTTATGAAAAAAAAAAAAAAAATTTTAATGTCAATATTTTTTTTTTAAATGTTTTTGTGCATGCGAAAAGCGCAATTTTCACAACCTCTTGACATAAAATATTGTTCGACAATCGTGCTAAAAAGATTTTCTGAACACGTGTGATTGCAACACTCGCCTTCGGCTCGTGCTCCAAACTCACACTCGTCAGAAAAACGTTTTTTTCGCACTAGTATCGAAATGTCCTCTTATGGTATCAATAACTTCATTATTGTTTTTAGGTACGGTAGCGTTGGTGCGGCAAGTTTCAATTCAATGGCAACAGTTTTACCGAAACGACTGCCACCGCTTTTGCACGATGGTCCGCTAGTAATTTCTGATCCGGGCAAGCCCACACCGGGTATACATTTTCCTCAGCATAAATGCTACGAGATACGAAACATGGAACTGGTAAGATTTTGCTTCATTATTTATGATTATTCAAATATATATTATTATTTATGTACACACATACATGCAATAATTATTTATTTATTTATTTATTTATTCATTTATCTATCTATCTATCTATCTATATATCTATCTATCTATCTATCTATCTATCTATCTATCTATCTATCTATCTATCTATCTATCTATCTATCTATCTATCTATCTATCTATCTATCTATCTATCTATCTATCTATCTATATATCTATCTATCTATCTATATATCTATCTATCTATCTATCTATATATCTATCTATCTATCTATCTATCTATCTATCTATCTATCTATCTATCTATCTATCTATCTATCTATCTATCTATCTATCTATCTATCTATCTAGCTATTTATTTATTTATTTATTTATTTATTTATTTATCTATTTATTTATTTATTCACGCGACACGTGCTTTAACAAAAAAGAGAATTTTCAATGCATTCTGTGCAGTGTATCTCATACGAGGGAAATTGGCAGAGGATTTTCATAATAGATTTAACTATAGATATTGAGGGAGTTTTTTTTTTTTTGTAATAATTGGGCTTTGATTTGTCGGTTACAGCTTTTGTCGAGCGATAGGTACGAGGGCTGCGAGCGGCCGCAATCGATGAAGGAGCTCGGTAGAGGATACGACAGGAT
This sequence comes from Amblyjoppa proteus, assembly GCA_963922035.1. Taxonomy (NCBI): domain Eukaryota; kingdom Metazoa; phylum Arthropoda; class Insecta; order Hymenoptera; family Ichneumonidae; genus Amblyjoppa; species Amblyjoppa proteus. Next base: position 16,689,008 of record OY998230.1, read on the forward strand.
TAACTTGACGAGTTCTCTTGAACTCGGAGCAGATTTGCGGCTCGACTCAAAACCGAAACAGAGCTCGCTCGTCACTATGTAAGTAACTCTTTCATATTAATAACGCAATAGTGATGAGTCATTTTTCAAATAATTTTCCAAATAATCTTTTCGTTTATTACATTTTTGTAAAAAAAAAAAAAAATCTGCAGTAATGATTTGCATTTAGGACAAGAAAAATGACACATTGCTGTTATTGATAATTTATTACGAAAACAATTACAAATTGTGTTTGTAGTCTTAATTGCTCCCGTCAATTCACACGAGGTAAAATGTTTAAATTGACATATTAAAGGGGGCGATAATCTAAAAGTAATTAATTAACGCTGACAAGTGAAGTGTAATTGGACTGAGACAAGCTGCAATTTATTATCACAATACGTTGCTGGAGAAGTCAAGAAAAATAAATTGCAAATAAATAAATACTAAAGTTCAAAAAAAAAAAAAAAAAATGTTCAATCCATGCTCTGGATTGTCCGTAACGGTGTTCCGATCACGTAAAGAATCCTCCGGAGTAATTTTGAAGAATCCGGGCGCACTTCCATTTTTGAACAATTGAAGAAATACAAAAAAAAAAAAAACAAGATATCGAAGAAAATATCACTCCTGCATTGTGTTATATTCTGGTGATTTTTTTAACACAATTGGAACACCACTATGGACAAGTCATTCGAGTGGATTTTTTACAAGATTTTTTGTTCTACCGATAGAAAAAAATAAACAAGGCTATTTCGATTAAAATTGTCAGGCTGCGCAATATCTGAAGCTATCCGTTTGCATAGCTTCCGCAAGCGCGAGCACGCAAGAATCGACGCGCCGCTGTGCATACAGCTCTTTCGCAACTATACTTTATCACCGTCGATGGAAAAAAGAAGAGCACTTTGATTTCTGCAACGAACGAGTGGGACATGACGATTGCAACGAGGGACCTTTGGCACGACATTGAGACATTTAAGAAACGCACCGAACTGCCGTATTCGTCCAGCAGCCCGATTGTTCGCCAGTGCCGATCGCCGAAGAGCCGGCGTACTCGATAAGAGCATACATATTCTCGCTGACGTTGTTATCTTCAGAAGAAACATGACAGTGAGGACGATCAAGACCCGGACACATTTAATTATATTTTATAAAGAGAGCACGAGCATTTCTTCGTTTTTCTTGTTCTCGAGGCGTTAAAATATTCGGCAGAGACTCGACGGCGAGGGAGATTGCGCCCCGGAAACGATTAAAATCTTTCTTTTCGACCTGGAAATTATGTCATACCGGAAACACGTCACCTTCGGTCCGGAAATTTCGTGGTTGCAACCGGAGGTGTACCGGTCGTATTTCCGGCAGCAAAAAATTAGATCTTTCAAACCGAAAGTGACGTATCAATGGACACCGAGAAAAAGAAATTGTTGGATTAAACAAATGCGCGGTGACATAGGTTCGAAGGTCTATTTTGTTTGTACAAAAAAAAAATATGTTTCTTTCGATCGACAAGTTTTGAATAAATTCAAGCAAATAATCGTTCAACAGGACAATGCTTTATTTGCACCAAACGAATAGCAGCTTTGAAAGTGTGTCAACGCGACTTTTGGTTAATCCAACCAATTTTTTTTTTTTTTTTTTTTTTTTTTTTTTTTTCCTCAGTGGACGAAATACGTCATACATCCTCCTCGAAAATCTAAGTTTCCGGTTTCGAAATTTCATAGTCCATGGCGAGTGCGCGAAACGCCCGAGCCGCAACAACCTGCCAGTAATTTTATACACTCAACACGAACGGAACAGAAAAAGAAGACACTTTTTCTTCTTCCACATGTTCAATTGTCTCTTATGATTGTACTTGTGCGCGGGGTCGAAACTATTCAGCAAACATCTTTCTTTTGCTCTGAATCGGCGGGCATAATTTTTTTTTTTTTTTTTTTTTAAATCCCATTTGATTTCTTTATTTTCTTCTTTTTGAATACTTTTGATTGATTCTTCTTTTTGAATCATCTTTTTTTGATTCTTCTTTTTGAATACTTTTAATTAATGAAGAAACTTGACAGTGAAGCGGATTTTTGTACAAACAAAAGACGATCAGGACTTCTTTGTCTTCGTCTTCAAACGCATAACAACTAGCCTGGTGAAAATATTTCACTGAAAATTTATCTGAAAAACTCTGAATCGACCGTTTCAGTGATTTTCATTGATTTTCCGAGATTTTTTCCTCTGGATTTTTTCCGATTTTCTTTGCTATATGTTAAATATCTCTGCCATTCTCTCCGCACAACCTCCAGCAGACACAATACATCAGAGAAATTCGGAGTATTTTCCGATAAAATTCTGGATATCTCTGATTTTTTTTCTAACAAAGTGCATTTTGAAAGAAAATACTAGTTGTGTCTAAGATTTACCTCTTTCTGTTACTCGGACGTACAGTAGATTTATTCACAGAAAATGCAATTTATTTTCCGAAAAACTCCGTTTTTGTCGGATAATGTGTGTTTAAGAATTTCGGAGAACTTACGCGTTGTCACTAAGATTAATCTAAGAAGATACGATTTATTTTCTGAAAAACTCTGCTTTTCCTCAGATAATCAGAGATCGTCAGAACAATTTGAGATATTTGGATTCAGAAAAAATATTTCACTTTCACTGTAAGGTGCGAAAAGTGAGAGAAATTCAGAGGACTTTTCAGAGAAATCTTCCAAGACATTCAGATATATTTTCAGAGATATTCATAGAAATATTTTCAGCAGAGTAGGATTCTATTTGCATTTGGGCACGAAACGATGCACCCAAAACATTCCTTATGGTGTGAAATGCCAGCCATAATTGAAACAACAAAAAAAATCATATTTCATTTAATTATTTCTGTTCTTCAATTTCTTCTTCAAGAAGTTTCTTCTTCAAGAAGTTTCTTCTTCAAGAATTTCTTCTTCAAGAAGTGTCTTCGTCTCTGAACTGCCGGTCGTAGTACTTTGTTTATTGTTCAATAGTATTTCGGTTCTTAATTTTGTCCCCGAGGGGCGACGATCGAATTAAAGATCGAATTAATGAGGAAACAAATTACGAAGACTCTTTGTCCGGTCTTATCATTCTTGGAATGTAATTCAATCGAAGTAAACACGTCAGCTTTGCGGCTGACGACAGAGTAAACAGAAGTTTCAGCACGAGAAATTAAGTTTCAAATGAATATCCTCTCGCGACCTACTTAATTATAATTATCTGCTGATTGTCTCGGTCTAATTTGTTTTTTTTTTTTTTTTTTAATTTCCCGATAACACGAACTTGAGAGCTTTATCGATTCGCTTCAAGTTTCCTCGGCGATGCGAGTAGAATCGAAGAGCTTTGTTTCAAATTAGCGGGGAAAAAAAAAAAAAAAAAAAAAAAAAAAAAAAAAAAAAAAACACGATCGTATTCACATTATCGTATCTTAAGACAGGCTGACAACAGAATCGTTGGAAATTTCGTAAGAAACTTCACATCCAGAATCGCGATCGTTTTAAGTCAATCGATTTCACACAACAGCTTCATTTTTTTCTTCCTTTAAAGAAAAAAAAAATTGAAATTAAAAGTTAAGAATTAAAATAATAGTTAAAAATTTACATTATCATAACGCTTCCTCATCGAAGTTGAAAGTTGAAAGTTGAAAGTTGAAAGTTGAAAGTTGAAAGTTGAAAATTGAAAATTGAAAATTGAAAGTCGAAAGTCGAAAGTCGAAAATCGAAAATCGAAAGTTGAAAGTTGAAAGTTGAAATTTTTATAACACTTTCTCATAATGTCCCTTTATTCGCAGAGCTTCTTCTATGAGAAAGTATTTACTATATTTTTGGCTTCCTCCTAGAGGAAGCTTTGTGATTAAAGGGGCATTATGAAAAGGTGTTACAAAAATGTCAATTTTCAACTTTCAACATTGATGGAAAAGTGTTACAAAAATGTCAATTTTTTTTTTACAAACCAAAGCTTCCTCTGTGAGGAAGCAAAAACTATTAAATATAGGGGGTCCCAAAAAAAAACATATATATATATATACGATTATTTTAGCCGAATTATCATCTTCCAAATCTAATATAAATGTGGGACACGACGATAATGTTCCATAGGTTTATTTTTATTTCTTAGTGTTTCCGCCGACATGCGTACTCTCAATTTAGCGACGAACTATATAGGAAGTTGAGGCGCGTGTCTTGGGCATTACACATTCAATAAAAACAACGAGAGGATTCCTCAGCGGAGATTGGTTCTTATCGCAGTAAGCGCGTACTTTCACGCGTCTCTCCGGGTCGCCGGGACCAGACATTAATTACGAGTATGTCCGGAATTTCTCAATAGAGCTCCCCCGTATAATATCTGTCACAAAAAAAAAAAAATGTAAGTTAATTGGCGTCGAGGCGCTACCGCGAGATTTGATATAAAAACGGTGTTCCTAATGAAAATTAACTGAATCAGGTCCATGTCTTTTGTTGCGCAATTGCGACTTTTCCGTATCTTCAACGATGAAATTTTGGGATCGGTCGGAATGTCGAATTTCAAAATTAATAGACATTCAAATGTACAAAAGTCAATTTCGAAAGAGTTTTGAAAGTTTTAAATAAAAATTGCGAACACAAAGATGCCACAATAAATTTATGTCAAAAATAAATATCAGTTTGGCCAAAATTTTGGTAAGAGTGAAGTGTAAAATTGACAAAAAGTCGAACACTACAAATTCGACTCGTCGAATTTTAAAAAGTGATAGAAATGGGCAAGAAGACATCGTCGTATGAAAAAGTAATCTAAATGAGTTACATACACTGCAAAAAAATTCATATGAAATTTAATCCACCGTTACCGGAAATTTTCATGCCTAAACTAATATATTAAATTCAATGTACAATTGTGATGAAAAATTGACGTACAGTATATTTGAAATTTTACAAATACTTTACTTTTAATAAATTATTTTTATTTTACTGTAAAAGTACTTCAATTCCAATACTATGCTTTCACTCTAAACGTCCATTAATTTTTCATGAAAATTGTACATTAAATTTACAATTTTTTTTTAACAGTGTATGTTCGTCCGAATGGTAACTATAAGCTATTTTCCATTTTGGACGGGTGACAACTTTCGGATTCCGTCCAGGCGGACATATGGAACCCATCGAGAACACTTTTTGATAATTATTTTTTTTTATGCTAAGGTAACAGTACCAACGACCGCGCACCTAAGGGAGCAGTCCCAGTCACCGGAAATCCATGAAAAATCGGATTTCCTTCTCTCCTGCATGCACGCTTTGTTCGGCCACTGCACAGTCAAAAGTAATTTCGTAAAAACGGAATTAGGAATTTTCGTAAAAATAATTCTGTTGAATCAGTGACAAAATCGTTTGTTTAAGTTTGAATGTACGAACCTATCCTTTCATCTCAATTTTGGTTTGTACTTTTGTTTGTAAAACTAGAGCCAGATTGTGCGAAAAATTGTGGACGTATGTGGACAATAAATTGTAAAAAAAAAGTACAAAGTACCCGGGAGAGGAAAAGGGCGTTTCAGCACCCTTGAATATGGGCGCGGCTCCTGCCGCGGCGAGGATAGTTGAAGGTTCGGACCATCGAGGCTCGAATAATCGAAGTTCTACTGTAAAGCTCGTTTGGTGAAACATTATCCGACGTAGCCAACTGGCGAACATAAAAAATTCGAATAACTCATATTTCGTTTGATAACATTCGCAATAACAACCATTTTGCAATAGCGACAGTTTTACATTTGATTAGTCGAAATTTTGACCCCTACCCTCGATGGACTGGTTTCTCTTCCTTTAAGGCCTTGCGCCACAGTAAATGGGGAAAAACGCAAGCATATTTCGCGATTCTTTTTCTCGCTAAACATACGCTTTATCGACATAATTTTTTTAGAGTGGAAGGAGAATATATTGAAGAACATTTAGGCATTTTTTCATTCAATTTTATTGTTATTATGTATGTTTCTTATCGGTCGAGGTAAACCATTTTTTTCGAAAGTTCGTTTGGGGTATCCCGGATTTTGACTTGTGATTTCATCTGAAATAAAGTTGCTTAATTGTTTCTTAACATTTTATATAAAATGCCTTCCTTGACGAGGGGGAAAAATTGGCAAAATGGCAGGCATTAAAAAAAATCGATTTTGACCCATTTTTTTTAACTTTCAACTTTGAATCATTTATGTAAATATGAAAACGTCAAGGACTAAAGAATCTGTTGAGTATATCGGTAAAAATGTTCATAGAAACCCATCAAGCCGTTTTTGGAATATCAGGGACACTGATTTTGAAAATCACATTTCGAGAAAAACGCGTTCAAAGTTCAGCGTCGCCGCTGCTCAAACGCTTCGCGCAGATTCTCGGGCCCTCTGCCACTTTCCACATAACGATCTCTAGCTTTCGCAATTTGTTGAATTTCAACACAAAAGTTTAACAGAATACTCTTCACACCATAAAGTATTAGAAAAGAAAAAACTTCGAAATTTTACGGTGGCATAAGGACTTAAATGAAGTTTCTTCTTTTGTGATTGTTCGCTCAGATTCTCGATATGGAACACGATGCTGGGATCCTCGATGTTGACGATGCCCTGGGGAATTCTCATGGCCGGACTGGTGCCGGGACTCGGCATGATCCTTGCGATGAGCGGTCTCTGCCTCTACACTGCCTACAGACTTCTCAAGGTCCACAAATATCACGGTGAGACTGCAAGCAAATAACAAAAACAGTAAATAAATTTGACTAAATTAAAGAGTAAACATGTCCTCGAAGTATTTTGAAACTGGCCGTTTAAATCATATTGATGAGTATTTATAACTATTTATTTTTTTCGCCTTCGTCGAAGTGTTAACGAAAACGCGACCTTAACGATAACCGGTCGTCGGTCAAGATATCAACGGCGCCGTCGATTAATTCAATTTTCTCACAATCATTTTTTTTTTTCGCTTCTCTTGTATAATCTTGTATATTTCTTCAGTTTCGGCACAAATATTGTTAACCCCCGGTTGATTGCAGGCGGCGACGAGAGTATCGAAGTTCCCGAACTCTGTCGAATATTTCTCGGTCCTTTCGCCGATCACGTGGCCCGAGTGTTCAGCATAACAGTCCTTCTCGGTGCGAACATTGCCTACTGGATCCTCATGTCGAACTTTCTGTACAATTCGGTGAATTTCTTTTACGGTGAGATTTCATCGTAAATTAATTTAAAAATAAGAAAAAAATATACCATCACGAATCTCATCCACGGTCCAATTTATTACACTGTTATCTTCTTTGCAGACCATATCGCTGGTATCGCCGAACATCCCGTCGCCGACAATGTGACTCGGCTTTCCGAAGGTGAGAGCGTAACTCCCCATGTAGCACGAAACATTTCTGAAACATTTCGGAAATATTTTCGATATTTTAAATCTTACAAAATATTTCTGAAATATATGAAAATCATATTTTAAAGTACTTTATCAAAATATTTCAACGAAACATTTCTAAAATATTTCCGAAATATACTTAATCTTTCATACATCCGAAATATTTCTGACACGGTGAAAAAATATTTTGAAAGTGAATATTAGCAGATGTGTAGTGAACTACACATCAGATGCGCAGACGTGAACTATGTTCAGAAGGAACGAAAAAATAAAAAATTCCATGGTTCGTGGATATAGTTTAATACGATATAGTTCGACTATTTAATGTGTCATTAAACTACATGTTATTGGCACTGTTGAAGGGGCTCACAAAAATGACATAGATGAAGTGCTGGAGGCAATACACATGTTTAAAATAATGAACAATATCTACAGCACTGAAATATTGTTATTTTCATGAATATTTCAGAAACATATATAATAAATATTTTACCAACATTCAAAAATATTTGTGAAATGTTTTAAAAATATTTCAGAAATATTTTGTAATACAAAAGTAATTGCAATCGAGCTTCTACTGTATTAGTAAAATATTTTCAATATTTCAAAAAAATATTTTCGAACCATTTCAGAATTATGTTCGTGCTATGTGGGTTATCTTCAATTTCTTGAGTTTCTTCTGTGTCTCAAGAGGATTTGAAATACCACCGTCGGTAACAAAAACTGTAATGAATATCGTTTTGAGTCCGCAAACATTTCAGGAAGAATAATATTATTGTTTGTCATGGAATTGGCCAAGGCAGCGAACGACGACGTTCTTTATTTTCGGATCTCTGCGGCCCCAAAGCGGCATGCATTACAGTTTTTGTTGCCGACCGAGCGCTGGATGAGTGACCGGAAGGGTGTACTGCGTTACCTTGAATTTTTCCTATCTTCGATCTTTCATTTTTTTCTTTTGAATTTCAATGACATGTTTTTTTCTTCGCAGTACTTTGCCCGAAGAATGAAATATTCAACAATTCCGGCGAAGCGAAGCCGAGCGATCGTTCCTACGACAATCTTGGTGCCGTCTGGGATCTTCACAAAACCGTTCCACTTTTCCTCGCGGTCGTTATATTTCCGCTTCTGAACTTCAACACCACCACTTTCTTCACGAAGTTCAATTCGCTCGGTAAGCTTCGAAACGCATTCGAACAAATTAAAATTAAAGACGAATTATTATTATTATTATTATTATTATTATTATTATTATTATTATTATTATTATTATTATTATTATTATTTTAGGCACTGCGGCGGTCGTTTATCTGATAGGTTTCGTAATTATAAAATCGGGCAGCTGGGGCATCAACATGTCAAGCATTGAGTGGGAAAATAGCTGGAGAATTCACTCGACTTTTCCGGCCCTCACCGGAACTCTCGCAATGTCCTTCTTCATTCACAATATCATCATCACGATAATGGAGCATAATCGCGATCAGAGTAAAAACGTAAGCGACTCATGTGATGAAAAGTGTAGCTCTGATATCCGGTCGGTAACACAAACTTCATTAATTTTTGTTATTATTATTATTATTTTTTTTTTTGTAAATAATTTGGAATTATCTGATTTTGAAGTGCTCGTACGAGTCACGTGCCTCGGATAACTCGGAATTTAGATTAATCGAAGACTGAATAAACGAGGTTCTGCAGGCGAAAAAAAATCCAATACACAAAATAAATGTAAAAAACACAAATAGACATTTTGGAGAAAAAAAAAACCATCAAATCCGAAACCTCTACGGATTGTTGCTACACTCAATGCAATGCAATGCATCGATACTTTCGCTCGTGTACAAAAGTTTCTGACCGATTCCTTGAAAATTTCGCAAATTGCGGCAAACACAAACGGATATGGCAAAAATTTAAAAAGAAAAAATAAATGGTATTTTTGATTTTTTAAATTCGATCCAAACAACCTTTTCAACCCACGCTCTGGCATCATTTAAAATAATATATGTTTTTTAAAAATATTTTTTCGAAAAACCCAAACAAAAAAAAAACTAAAATCGTTTCGTATCGGTAATTCCTTAAGTTCGAACGTGTTACAGGGTCGAGACTTGACGATATCTTATGCTCTTGTGACCTTCACCTATTTAATCGTTGGTGTGGCATTCTACGTCAGCTTTCCCCTCTCCAAACTCTGCATCGAGGATGTAAGTAAAAGAACCCGATTATTGTAAAAAAAAAAAAAAAAAAAAAAAAAACTGTAATCTACCGAAGCTATAATTTGTGATACTTTTTCGTTACAGAATTTCCTGAACAATTTTCAAAAATCGGACGGTCTTACAGTGGGTGTTCGGGTCGTTCTTCTGTTTCAATTGCTGACCGTTTTTCCATTGATAAATTACATGCTGAGAATTCGTTTGCTTTCGATCGTCTCGCCGTTCGGGAGTCGATCGATAATCAGCGTTATCGTCGTTAATCTTTGCGTTGTCGGAATTTGCATATCGTTCGCGAGATTTATGCCCTACATCGGCACCGTTACCAGATACACCGGGGCATTGAGCGGTCTCGTCTACGTTTTTACCTTGCCGAGCCTCCTGCAGCTGGCCGTTCTGTGCAAGAAGAACGAAGCCACCCCGACTTCCGTCGTGCTTCATCTTTGCATACCCGCCATCGGCGCCGCTAATCTCGTCGGTCAACTGTTCATTCCCTCCGGCTAAGATCGCACCAGCGCTGATGGATCGAGCGTGGTGAACGTTTCCTGAAACAATTTAATGGAGAAGAAAAAAATCAATTTCACGAAAATGATTACTCGTCTAGTCCAATCTTTCGAGAAATCCGTTTTCCTTTTTTCTTCAATCCATTAATCGATAAATGGTCGGTGGAAAAATTGTTTCCGAATGAATTATAAGATTTAAACATTCTTTGGAAAAAAACAAATCAGTTTTGACCTTCCTCTGCGTATTTAATTATTTACAAAAAGTTTTTTTTAAGCATGGAAATAAAGAGTAAAACAAAAATTGGTAACATTTTGCAAAGAGAAAAATGTATTAACGAAGATGAATTCAGAAAAAATTGTTTTCGTAATACAAAAAAAAAAAAAGAATCCAACAATACAAGTTAAATTGATCAATTTAACTCGAGTGTTGGATTTTTTTCATATAAAAAAAACCATAGTTTAGATGGTCTATCCGTAGAAAAGTTTACCTCACTTCATTTATTGATTTTTATGTTTCAACAAATGGCTCCAGTTTGTGAACAATAAATAATTACGAAAAAAAAATAATAATAAAGCACCTTTTGAAATACAAAACAAGCTTTGTTTCATTACGATCGGATCGATGTTACCGATCATTAAAAAAACGACTGTAATATTAATTGGATATTATTCAATGCCGGTTCATCTGGATTAAAAACACTTTCCCTTTGGAAGAAATTGTGCGAAACACTTTTTCAAACTTTATTACTCTTTCGACCCGACGACTCTTAGAAGTCTTCTTGACTATATAAATTTGTGATCGCGAAAGCTGCGCAAATTGCAAGCAAAGAAATTACGCCCGATATGTCGGTGGCGTCGGAGCAAAGGATCGTTGTTACGAATAATTTACTATACTGCATTGTGTCGACAGGACTTAACTGCTGTTTTTTTTTCTCTAATTTATAATGAAAAATATAATTTGTTATGCGGAGAAAAAAAAATTACAGGCTTTTTAAATTATCAAGTACGGAGTACGAAGGAAGACCGTAGTAGCGTATGAATATGTATATTATATACATTTTTTACATGACTCCTTTTTCCGGAGATGCGAAGAGGAGACGAGGGCGTTAAGGTGATTGTGAATTCCGCGACGATATCGCGTACACCCAAACTGTATCGACGCCCTCGCCGATAGTCTTCAGGGGCTTCAAATTCGGCAGTGGAAATCTACAGGCGACGATCCTGCAGTCTTGTCTCAGCTCGCTCGTGAACTTCTCCTCGAGCTCCTCCATCTAGACACATCGTGATTAAATTAGTTACGGGCATGTTCGCATTTAAGGCGATTCGTCATTTTTTGTTGACTTTGCCGCATTTTGTAAAAAAAAAACCTTGCGCGATAGTACTCAGTACTAGTAATTATCCTTATAGAAATATCGCACATTATTAAAAAAAAAATGGAATTTCCAAAATTTTGTTTTCTTAAAATCTCAAAAGTTGATAACATCGTCAAATGTTATTGTTTCAGATGTTAAATTTTTTTGCTACATTCATATTTTAATTAATATAATAAACTATATTAATATATTATAATGATCTATATTACTATTAGTATAATTACTAATACTAATTCTGATAAAAAAAAAAAATTAATGTGTAAAGAAAAACATTTTCGGAGCATCAGAGCCATTAAAAGTCTTATGCGGGGAAGTACATTGTACCATTTGTTCGACTCCAAAAATGATAACATTGTCGTACTGCTCGAGATTGAAATTCCAAAGATCTTGTCTGTAGAACATTGTTCTCGACGAGAGACCCTGGGCGAAGGCCGAAATTCTGGAGTACAGTACGAGCCACGCGTTGAGCTCGACACCACTGGCCTTGAAACCATTCTTCGCAGCAGCAAAGACCTCGGAAAAATAAAATTTACGCATCAAATACCGAATATAAAAAAAAAAAAAATGTTTTCTTTAGCATCCGCACTCACCAGTCGTCCGTCGCCGCTGCCCAAATCGATCAGAGTACCAGAGCGATTTTGCAGCGCGCGCAGAACGTTGTCCACTTGCTGCGTAGTCGCAGGAACGTAAGGTAAACAAATTCGTCTCAGCGCGGGACTAACAAAGGGTACGCAAATTACGCTCAGAGCTACGCCGACACCTCCTGAAGAATATTATTACTATTATTATTATTTATAGAAAATAAGTGTTCATTTTTTAGATCTACGTCTATGTATATTGGTCTTCGCATAAAAATACATCAATCAATTTTTTTTTTTTAATATTCGTTGTCTGCCTCAATATTTGATTTTTTTTTTTTTTCAAATGTTCAATGTGCGCTAACGGAGAGGTAAATGTTATCGAGTAGATGGCAAATAATCGATACACGGTGTTGTGCAATGTCGTCGACATTTTTTCGTATTTTCAGCGAGAAGCTGACACAAAGTGACAAACCTGTCAATCCGACGAGAAAAAGACCGATTTTCGACGACTTCTGCGATACTTTAACGCCGCTTTCGTCGTTCGCCCACGATAAATCGTTCATAATTGTGAAATCCCTCAGGATTTTGAGGTTGGGAAATTGTTTCGCGAGGACGTGAGATCGGAAGTCTCAACCTGGCGCCATCTGCGGAATATTCGAGCGACTAAAGGAGAGCCGATGGTAAAACAGATTTCGGCAGCTGAGGCAAAGAATATTAAGTGGTCACGCATTAATTACCCGATAATTAGTGAGTTCGGATGAACATTTATAATTTTGGACGTATTAACAGATTTAGAAGAGAATTCAGAAGTAAAGGCGAATTGATGAAGCCGTGCTCTGTCGAGGTGATGAAAAATATCTTAAACCGGGCTGATTCGCAGGGGCTTGAAAATTGTTCGTATTCTCGGCACAAGTTACGATACACGAACAGTCAAGCCGACGATAAAAATACCGACTTTCGACGAATTATGCACGACTTTAACGCTGCTTTCGTCGCTCGTTAGCGACAAATCGGTCACAATCGTGAAATTGTTGAAATTTGAAGGTTGGGAAATTTTTGTCACCAGAACGCGAGGTCGGAACGTTCAGCCTGGCGCCATCTGCAAAATATTCGAAGGACAAAAAACGAGCCGATGGCAGATTTGGACAATATATGGAGACAATAATATCCGCAAAGGGCGGACGAGAATTACACGAAAATTAAGTGGTCTCTCACAATTTTATTTCCAGCGTGAAAAATGTATGAATTAAAAAAAATCGATCGTTAAATTTCATCACCTTTTAATGCAGTCTCCTCACACCCGCGAATTTTCATGGCGCCCAGCAGTCCTTGAAATCCTTGAAGTACTGAATTTCACTTGTCCTTGAAAGCCCCTTCAAATTACTAAATTATTTTTTTTGTAGATTCTTAAAATTTTCGGCTTTCTTTCATCGTAACGAAATCGCTTATATGACTTTTTTTTTATGATTGCAACAAAGATTATTGCAGCGATTACTGCGCCCTTGAAAATCCTGAGGATGTCCTTGAAAGCTCCTTGAAACGTCCTTTGTATTTTATTACCAAGTATCAAAATAGAGAAGAGAAAATTCGTTTTTTTTTTTCGCTGCTGCTATGCAGAATTTCTCAAGTTCACCAAATTTAATAGATTTCAAAGGCTCCCTCGAGTTTCGAGGAGTGTTCAATACGGTCTGTTCTTTACGAGAGTACAGCTGGAGCAGAGCGCTCAATTTTACGTGTAAGGTGTATCTATATGTTCAATAAATATAGATATACATCCCACGTATAATAGAGCGCTCTGCTCCAGCTTACTCTGTAAACGAACAGACCCAATGAGGACGAAGGGAGGAGAGGATTATTCAATAAAATATTGCGAGACTATAGTACAAAAAGGATATAAGTTATATGCATCCTTATGCATATCATATGCGTCCTTATGCATATCATAATCTGCGCGCATACATGCGTGTGTGTACATTAGGTAAGAACAATATAACGAGGTCGAGATCACGATATATTTAAACGCTTATGTTTCTTCGCTTTTTTTCCGTATTCTATAATAGTACATTACGATACTAGTGCGAAAAAACTTTTTCTGACGAGTGTGAGTTTTGAGCACGAGCCGATGGCGAGTGTTTTGCAATCACACGAGTTCATAAAACGTTTTTTCGCACGAGTGTCGAACAAAATTTTATTTCACGAGGTGTGAAAAATGCGATTTTCGCACGCGAAGCAAAAACCGCAATTTTTCCACCGAGTGGCATAAAGAATATTATCTTACGATATTACTTCGTATTCGTGCCGCCGCGTGTCCACGGCAAGTCTTTCGATCTTTTCGACGGAATCCCAACGCAAAGCAGACTAGTATACTTATTTCCGGCCGCGACTTTCAATACTTGCGGTGGATTTAAAAAATGTATTAAAAAAAAAAATTCTGCTCTTTAAATAAATTTTTTTTCAAATCTTCGAAACTTCGATATTGTTATTAGAAGCAGTTCACTCGGAGTAAAAAGTTCATTGTACCCAAAGGATTGGAGAATTACACGAAAATTAACAATAATGTATAATCGCAACGACAAATCGAAATCAAGGCGAAGATTTGGTAGAAAACAAAGTCTGCCTAAACGCGATAACAAATTTTCATCGATATCGATGAAAATTAATTTCTAATGTAATGTAACTAAATAATAATAATAATAATAATAATAATAATAATGATGATGATGATGATGATAATGATAATAATAATAATAATAATAATAATAATAATAATAATAATAATAATAATAACAATAATCACAATAATATATAATATTTCCTTACCATTAATTTTTTTAAGCGAGTTCCCATAGAGACGCGAAAATACGAATATTATATCTACACAGGTCACTGCCGTGTTAGAAATCGGTGAAAAAAAATGACGTTTCAACAGTCTCGAATAGATATTTTTCGTCCGAATCGCGTGGGTATCTCAAAATTTCACTGTTCGGACCGCGGGTAAAATATATAGATCTCTGTTATCTTGTTAACCTTATCAGTTGGAACGTAATAATATTAACATACACCGTTGTCAAGACTCAATCGGAATCGCTCGTTTCATCAGACATATCGGAATCTCGTTCCTCGCTCGGTGGATTAAATTCAAAAGGATCGTCGGACCCAACGGGATATTGCCTCTCTATGATGAGACTCTTGCGAGTGAGTCCCCAGAATCGTCGGGGCTTTAGATCCTCGCTCACCGCGGTGAAAAGCCAGCCAACGTGAAAACCGCAACACTTGCAGTTCGCTATTGTCCAAGCGTACCTTCAAAAATAAATAGTAAATAAATAAATAAATTGAGTGCGCACATTTTTTTTTTTCACTTTTTCCGCGAGAATGTGTATTAGGCAATTTTGACTCCCGTCGTAGAACATTTATTTGCATTTTTTTTGCTCCGAGACAGGTTTTACAATGGACGGAAACTTTTGGAAATAGACGAAAAATGTTGGCTTCCGTCATAGAAAATTTATTTGCACTTTTTTTTTTGCCTCGAGACGGGTTTTACAAAAGACGGAATCGCCTGTTATCTACGAGTCTTCATAGATAATACATAAGTCTGATTTTAGCCACGCTATATTTTTTTTTCGAAAAAATCAAAAACAATTCCAAAGATTTTAGTGATTAGCGAAATTCGAATAATTTCTCAAAAAATTCAATACGAATATAGTACAGACGTACAGTGGACGAGTTCGAAAAGCTTTCGTACGATTTCGGAGGGCATTTCTTATAATCTCCGTAAAGTCTCCAAAAACCGTATATTTTAATGAAAAATCAATTCGAAGTAGTCACTGCTCCGGATTCATTCGTTTCCGAGTTCCAAATACCCGTCTCACAGCGTTTTTACGAACTTGCAAGCATTCCGATGCTAAATATAGATATATATTTTTCTTGGTGAAAAAAAAAAATCTCGAAGCAAATTAAAGACTCTCAGTAAACACGATAAAGAAAAAATGCACTGCGACAAGGTTTAATTGTTACCCAGGAAACCAGCTGCAAACGATGGACGGTGGTTCTTGGTTGGGAACAAGATTTTTCGCGTGATAGAGCGTAACAGTTTCGTGAATTGCTCCTGCCGGATTGCAATAAGCTGGCTGCAAGCCCTCCTTGTTCATCGGAACCATGTCCGTGTGTTTGCCAATCAAAGAGTGACAAATGCTGCAAACGAAAGCTTTCCCGGCGAGCTGCAAAAAAAAAAAATTCATTGGTTGAGTAAGAAAAAAAAGCATAATTTTGAATACTCTTTTTTTATTGTCGATTAATTTTATTTTTTTAATGATCAACTTTTTATGTTTTAATCGTGAAAAGCGTTGTCTTACCATCGACAGAACCTTCGCCTCGTACTGGAGCCTCGATATCGCACAGTTGTACTGCAGCAAAGATATCTTAGCTTTGTCGTTCATGATGAGATTGTGGGCGACCCAGAACGAGAGCTCCACCGGATCTTCAGGTATATTGCTCCCTCCTATGTTATTAAAAGTATTTTATCAAATTTTTTTTCACACTTTAGCGAATTATTCAATGAATTTCTGCTTTTTTTTTATTCGAGTTTTATTATTTTTTAGGCGAAATGGGAAACTTGCTTGATTCGACGAATTGGAGACAGTTGTGGATTTTTATGGCGAGCCTCCTCGAGTCGTATTGGCGATACACCCAGGATGGCCAGGGCGTCACAGCGGAGTCGCGCCTTGATACCCTGTTCTCAGTATGGACCAGAAAAAAAATCATCTATTAATCATATAATTTTTTAATGCAACTGTTTGTCAAATTATATAAATAATATAATTTGATATTATAATTAGAATAATAACAATAATAATAATATTTCATTGAACGAAGATCGATAAAAAATCAATCGCTATTCTAATAAATTCAATTCGAAATGGTAATCGATTTATTTCGATTTAAACAAAAGATCGTAATTTTTTGTAAAGTCCATACCTGTACTCCAGTGCTTTGGCCTCTTCCTCAGTCTTTGGAATCGTCCGAAGACGATCGAGGGAAGCTAGACGTTCCTCGAAGAACGGTGAACCCAATACTATCTCCGGCAGTATCTTCACGTCCGCCAGTTTTCCGCCAAGTGACTAAAATCGTTAATCTTCATCGTTAGTGAGGAATATTTAACTAATGCGATTTCTGCTGATGTTAGAAATTTGAATTTGTTTGCTTGAACCGAACAATATTGACACGGCTGTATTTAATTCACGGATAAAAATTAACGACAATAAATTTATGAAAATCCGTCATGCCCATTGCGTGCAAAGTATATTTTTGCTTACCAAGCTATTAAAAAAAAATTATTTTACAAAATATGCGGTTTCTAGAGAAACCTTTCCAAATCGTAAATATTCCGATAACATTATTTCAATTATCACGGTCATAAAAAATGTATTCTTTAATTGACTTGGTTAAACTTTCATGAAAATCATTGGCTTGGTGTTTTGCGAGATTTCGAAAACTGAACAAATTTTATTTATCTTTCTAAGCCGAAATCACGCGATATTCTAGCAAAATATGAAGAAAAAAAAATTTACAAACTACATCCAAACTCTGTACATTCATTTTTTGCCAACAAAGTAAACCCAATAACTAACGTATATACATATTAATTAATTATACAGTTTAATTATGATTAATAAAAAGAATTAATCAGATACTTAATTATCGATTAATTATTTGTATCGATAAATTATGTATATACATATTAATTAATTATACACATATTTCATAAACGTAAAAATCATCGCGACGTTGATCGCAGTGGGACGATTACTCACGTTTCTAACTCTAAGTATCTTGAATCTCTGTCTGCCCTTGGCTTTGATGCGAAAACCGTCGGGATCGCTGTCGGAATACTCGTAAATCTCGGCGGTTGTGCCGACAAGTGTGTCGTTCGTCAAACCCCAGCAAACAACACCGAAAGTTCGGTCCTTGTTGATGCAGCCGCGCAGCATGTCGATTATCTGAGCGCTGTACTCCACCATCGGCAGTGTCTGCTCGGGAAACAGTATAACCGACTTTTCGGAGAGCAACGGCAAATTAACGTAAATCCCATTGTCCAGCAGTGTTCTGCCCCGCAGAACTTCAAAATCGGCGCCCAAGTACTGAAACGAGAGTAATTTATTTTCAAAATAATTCTTAAGAACAAATTAATTTTCGCTATCGCTGAATTAATATTTTGGCGACCAATTAATTTAAGTTTTTTTTAGTTCGTCATAGAGGAAAATGTTTTCGTAAAAAAAAAAAATCAGGATTTTAGTGTCAAAGTACTTAAAATAGTCTGCAACGTAGAGAAATGTGATTTTTAGCTGGTGACTCGATGTATGTGTATGCGTGACAGAATTGCATCGTTTCAAACGACTGTAATTCGGAAACGGTTTGAAACAGTCAGTTGAAATTTGGTACACTAGTAGAGTGGACTCGTCTCTTCATTCAGTGGAATTTTTATGCAGATCGGGGCCGAATTGGAGATTTTATGCGATTTTGAATTTTTTAAAAAATGGCTGTGGTATCTCTAAGTTGTGTACATTTTTGCTATCGACCTAAAACTGCACACGAATTTAATATTTTGATCGAAGACCTTTGTATTGAATTTGGTCGAAATATATCGAAGCGGTCAGATTTTATGGCATTTTTTTATTACTAAAAACGGTCTAAACATGGAGGTATCGAGCTTAAATTTGATACGGGAATGGACTAACGCTGTAACAGTGTTTCGTATTCAATTTAGCAAAAATTTATGCAACCGTATAAATTTTATAGTATTTTGAAAATGTTGACAATTTTGAACAATGTTTTTTATCCATGACACGAATTTCTGAATCAAATATCACGCTCAAAATGAACTGAGTTACAGTTTTGTAATCAGCATTGTGATGAATAGCTAAAAAAATTGTCTTAAATCGACGCAATCCGCAAATTTCGGTTTGCGATTTTCTACAATAAATTTTTGTGTAAACTTTAACGGTTTTAATTATGTGAAATGTGGACATTTTTTTATTTTACAAAAAAAGGTGCCAAGTAATTTGCACATGGTTTTTTCACTCTTAACTCAAAAATATAAATGAAAAAAGTTGAAAATTGTAATTTTCATATCACTGTCTCATAATTTATTATTCAACTATAATATTTTTTTTTGTAACACCGTGAGACAAGATCGATGATTTAATTGAAACTCACTGAATGCGTAGCGGCCAGTGCTAGATCGAATGTCTGTCTGTCCTCCGGGCCTCCTGCAAAACAATATAAATTTTAATTACGAAAAAAATAACACTTAACAAAATGGGATAATGAAAATATCAATCAAAAATATTTAATATCTACTCTATGACTATTTTCGTTATTCCATTATTTCCTCATTCCATTCTCGCGAACGATATTTTTCAATGTTTTCCTTTTATTGTTTTAATTATCTCTCGATTCTATTTGGACTATATTGAGAGAACACAAATATTTATGCCATCATTTTTATTTTCTTCTCCAAATTTCTACTAATACATATTCTACGTAAAACAAAAATGTTACATCAGATTGTATCAATACATTGTTTTATTGTTTACATCTAATTTTAATTCTTTAATTATTCTAATTAATTGAATAATTTTCTATTCTACTTTGCATTTGTAATTATTTTTATTCATTGAATTTATTAATTACTCAAATTCTTTTTTTATTTGGCAACATCCGTGTTGCTTCTGCGCTATCGAAATAGAGATTTTTTTTTACGTCCATGGATGAATTTTCTTTCCTGCAAAGTTCTGATCGTCCATAATGCTGTCTTTTTTTTGTAAAAAAAAAGTCAACAAAGTACAAATGTCATAACATTAAATTTACAATCTTCAGCAAGTTTATCGTCATCGACAAAAAAAAAAATACAAATAAAAAACAATCACAAGTTTCCCATTAACTCCGATATCTCGAACAAAAAAATTCACATAAAATGTGCTTCGCTCTCAGGTTCGTTACAAAGTCATAAACAGTCAATAAATTTTTTCCTGCGACTTCCATGGACCAATGAAATGTGACGAATTTCATGGTTCGTGAAAGTTAAAACGATTTATTTAAAGAATTTTCTTTTCGCTTACTCGACTCAAAGCATCTTAAAATATTGGTAAATAAAAAAACTAGAAAATAAAATTTTAATGTCTTTTATATTTCCGAGAAAAAACAAAAAAAAATTTAGAATCTACCATTAAAGTAATTTGCATCCGAGAAATGTTAGTGAGATTTCTTTTTTACCAGAAGTCACGTGATCACGAAAAAGTGCTAAAAAGAAAAAAAGCCAAAATTTCTCATTTACCCTCTTAATATTTTTATATGCAAAAAAAAAAAGAATTTTTTTTTTTTTCAATCATCGTCACGCGAGTATCGAAATTACGAGTTTTCCATAGGAAAAACCATCGTCCGACCGTGGATTCGACAATTGCTCCGATTCAAGCCCCGACGATTAGGCGACACGATCGATCCAACGATGTGTTTTGAAACCATTTTGCCCCACCGGCGAACAGAGTGCATAACCCTCGCGTCGCGGACGCACGACTTTTCTACAAACATCAAAAATAAAAAAAATAAAAAAACAAAACTTTAAACTTTCGCTCAAAATTAATTACCATTGTCCGCTTCGATCGATTCGTTCGACGACTCGACATCGGTGTCCATCGTTGATCGTCGGGTTGCGTAAAATGCGCGATGGAACTCTCCTAAACATCGGCCATTTTGAGCCAGCAGCGGTCACGTGACACCGAAAACCTCCTCAAAGGCAGCTGCAAGAGCATCGTTACTTTACCCCGAAATTCCTCAACGATAATCGCCGCGTCGTCTCTCAGTCTCGCATTTTTCCACCCCGATAATCCGTCGTCTTCGTTATTTTCATCGTTTAATCGTATTGCGAGGGGGAAAAAAAAAAAACGAAAACTCATCGGTTCATCGTACAATTTTATTGTCGCCTATTCAAATCAAAGATGGGCGACAACTAAACGGCATCGATGGAATGAAACCAATCGCGCGCTCTCGCTCATCAGCGCGAGAAGTCTTCGAAAAAAAACTCAGACACGGCGAAACCGTCATCGAGGACTCGCTTCCGGCCAATTAACGCGACCAGCCTCGTTTCCGAACTCCACCGGAAGTCCGTCGCTCATGAATACCATCTGGCTTCGGCACTTATCGTCGTACATCCGAAATCGCAACTTCCGGTCGCAGCTCCGACTATCACCTCTCGCCGCCTCGAAGCCCCTGAAAAACCTGCAAAAAGATAATCGATTCTTCCGCAAAAAACAAAAAACCCTTCCGAAACGCTTCAGATTACATTAAAAAAAAAAGCATCGTTCTCGTCCATGGAAATTGCGAGAGTCACGTAGAGGTTGCGAGCACAAAACGAGACGGTGCGAGAGGAAACGAGACGAAAAGTCCAACCGGCGTGTGTCTATCGCATCGGCTGTGTGTCTCCTCCGTCGTCGGAATTCTTCGACAGCTCCGTCACTCGTAGCCGGATAGAGAGAGATGTGCGCCGGATTTGCGATCGGTCATCACTTGGTAAATCGACCGTCACGTGACGGAAGGAAAGATGACCACTTTTTGCGATTGCAGCGCCATCGCTCGCCGATTCCAAAACCTCTCAGCGCCGCGCGCTTCAAAATCGCGTAAGTATAAATTAAAAAATGCGAGATTCTGAAAAGATTAGGAAGAAACTAAGAGAAGCGTCTTCGATATACCGTTTTATTAATGTTTCTAAATCTATAAGGTTTAAAGTTAGATAACAATATCAAAAGGAACCTTACTTTGTTACTTTCACAAAGAACTTTAATACAATCATCGTACATTCGCCCAACTTTATCGACAACAATAATGAGAGACAAAACTACAACTGTACTTAAGAATGAAAAACAATATATCCAAAATCGTTTCTGAACGTCGCCAAAAGGAAAATTACCGAGTTTCGTGACCAAAAAGGACGGTAACTTTTTGGTCAATTGACGCTTAGAAAAAAAAAAAAAAAAAATGACCGTGACGGCTCTGCTCGTGGCCCGTCGTGTCTAGCGCGACGTACGAGAAAGAGAGGGAGCTCCAACGTTAACGCGACGTGGAGCGGCGCGCTTACTGTTCGGTCCTCCGCTACGTATTCCACGGGTTTCCACATAGCGGTGCTTCAACGGCAGAGCGGCGAGCTCGGCGGAGTTCGCGAGTCTCCGTGAGGAGCCTCGGGCGCCGATTGGCCGACGAGCGACCGCCGGCGGCGGGGTGGGGGGCGAAAGCTGCGCGCAGACGGAAGGGCGAGCGCGGCGGTGGGGGTAGAGAGCCGCGGCTGTCGTCCAACCGGGTTGTTCGGTAGTAGCGCGCGTCCGTCTGTATGTGGCGCGGCGTGGGGCCAGAGGGACACGAGATGGACGGGCAAGCGCGGCCGGAGAGTGCGACTAGGAGGCCGCGCACTACTCGGGAGGCAGGGAGGGCACGCGAGAGACCACGGAGGAGGCGCGCACACACAGTTTTCAGTAGTCGTCGCCATTGCCAGGCTGGCCCGCCGCCGCGCTCTCGCATTCGTGACACTCACCTCGGTGTGCGCGGATACGATTAAAACAACCAAAAAGAAACAAGAAAAAGAACGAAAAAAAGCAAAAAATACACACGACAAAAAAAAAACAAAAACGATTTAACAAATTTATATTATATATATACATAACATTAAAGTAAAACGAAACGAGAAAAAAAAACCACAATATACAGTCGATTTGAGAATTAAATAAATAAACGAACGAAACAAAAAAAAACAAAAAATTGCAAGGATACTTGTTGTAAACATTAAAAAATAATTTTAAAAAAGGAATATATATATATATATACATATATATATATGTATATATATATATATATATACACACACACACTGTAACGTCGCTTGGAGAGACGATCGGGCTACGGGTTTTAGATTCGTCGGTTTAACAGAGGACACGCACAGGAGAATATCGGTATCGAAGCGTTATTAATATACTGGCCACTAGAAGACAAGACGGGTGAGAGGGAGAGCGTGCGAGCGGTGCGAGAGGGAGATAAAGAGAGAGAGAGAGAGAGAGAGGCGCATAACGGGAGGGAGATATATAGAAACGAATCAACCAGAGGCACGCACGAAGGATTGACGCGATTTTAAGAGAGAAAAACGGAAAAAAAAACGCGACGATTCGCCAGAGGGAAAGTAGAGAAACACGAAAAACGAAAAGAACGAAAGAGAAAGAAAGAGAAAGAAAGAAAAAAGAAAACCATAAAAGAGACCGAGAGACACACCGAAAGCCCGTGTGGTGGGCTTGAGAGTTAGGAGGGTCCCACCGATGCAGAGATATTGCACCGAGCTCACCGAAAGATTGTTGAAATCCCTTGACAAGGAGTACAATGTAAGTAACAAACGGCGGCTCTCGAGAGGATTTTGATAAAAGTTGAAAAAAAAAAAAAAAAAAAATTAAAATAAAAAATAACGCACACCGAAACTGGGTACGAAGCAGCGGAAACGGGAGAACCGAACTCCTCGTCGCCGTCGTGGCCACTGCTCGTTTCTTGGCTCTCTTTGCCAACCCTCCCCCCAACCCCCCCTCCCCCACCCGCCCCTCACGAGTCTCTCGCGTCTCCGCACCGTATTTTCTCGAGTACATTTAACCTCGAACAATGGCATTTCCGATGTAACATAATACACGATTTTTTTTTTTTTTGTCTGTCAATAAATCTGTCGTTTTCTTTCTAGCGTCGCCGGACGATTGTTCTGTTCCTGTTTTTTCTTGTTGTTCGGTTTTTCGGTCGTAATCTTTCGCTTTTTTTTTGTTCTGGTACGTAAAACGCGGCCTTACGGGTTTGTGTGTGTGTTGCGCGCGTGCCCGCCCGCCTCTCCCCTTTTCCAACCGCGCGGTACGTGCACCGACGACGATGATGCTCCACCAGCAGCGCCGCGCGCGCTCGGACTCCGAGCTCCGAACCCGCAAACGGCTATCGGGCCACTCTCGAAACTCTGTGCGCGCTCACTCCCGTGCCTTTCTGGAAACCCACCAATACCAACCGCGCCCCTTTACGATCGTTCATATACGTATATGTGTATATCGCATCCGCGCATTATATATGTATATATATATATATATACGGATAAACCCGTGACTCGCACACTTCGTCTCTCTTCGTTCCACTTCGCGTGTTTCGTCAGCGAACGAAAAGGCGAGGGAGCGAGAGAGAGAGGTCGAGAAATACGTTCGAGGACACAAAATTCATTTTTTTCGATGATGATTTTTCAGTTTTTTTTTTCTTTTTTTTCGATTCGAATCCTTTCAGATAGAATCGTTTGGATGGACTTTTTTTTATTCGGCCTTTTCGGGGACTCAAGGGTGAATTTGGATTTTTTTTTTTTTTTTTTTTTTTTTAAGTTTCGGGCATCGCGGCTTTAGATTCCTTAAATTAAATTATATATGTACAAAGAACGATCGGTTTATGGCTCGGTGTGCGGCGAGGGCTCGCCTCGTCATCGTAACATACGCGTTCAATTGCGGCTCACGCCCTCGCCACCGTGCGTAACCTCGAAATATACGAGGGTTATAACACACGACGTCCACGTTTATTCGGACTATTGCAAAACGTCGATATCGCGAGAACAAACTCGGACTATGCTGTTTTGGGGGGTTTTTTTTCTTATGCCCTGCAGAAAATTTCTTTCGTTTTCGTTCCTTTCATACGAGAGCTTCTTTTTCATCGATCTCTCGATGCTTTTCAGATCGGGAGAATTTCGCCCGAGAATGCCGAGTTATTGCGACGTAATTTCGCGAATTATTTTGCGTACTCGCGCGAGGCGGATTTTCATTTTTTTTTTTTTTTTTTTTTTTTTTTTTCTTGGGTTTACCGAAAAGGTTGTCGAACACGCATTTTCGCGAAGAGTCGCCGAGATCTTTGCTATTTTCTTTGCATTTATCTTCGAGGCCTCGATGAATGATACATTTTTGGATCGCGGAAAAATTTCCGAGACTCGATCGTTTTCGCCCAAGACCACCGAGCGTTCCCTCTTCGGACGCATTTCGAGAGACTCCGCTAAACTCGCCATTGCTCGAAATATTTTCGATGCAAAAAGAGTTTTCTTTAGACTTTTTTTTCTTCTTCCCTTTATGAGGTCGAAATTCGCCGAATCTCGGCCAACGCTGACAATTCTCGTTCGTGCCACCCGGAATAATCCTCTCGCTACGCCGTTTCTCCGATAATTCGCTGTTTTACACGAAGTAACATCTGGAACACCTTGACCATTCGTGAAAATTCAGCGTTCGAAATATTCTCTTTATTTTTTTTCACTCGATACCAAAAATTACGAATGAAATGGCAATTGCGACATTGCGAATAGTATCGCAATTTCGTGATTATTTTTTAATTTTTTTTTTTATTTTTTATTGATCCGCGAAAATTAGACTGTTTCGTGGAAATTTTGGATTTTACGGAAAAGCGATTTATTTTCGTATAAAGAAATCTGATGATGATTCCTGTGGTTCGATCTGCAGATTTTTTTTTCTTTTTTATTCGTCATTTGGTCGGCGTTGATTTTTGTTAAAAGAACAAAGGATTATTTTTTTTTTTGAGAAAAGAAAAATATCGTTTTTAATTTTATATATATATATATATATATATATATATATATATATATATATATATATGTTTACAAGAGTGACTTCAATTTTCAGGTCGTCGACATGGGAGCTGTTGTGGATGTCATCACGGCCCTGGAGAAGACGACGATCACCAAAGAGGTGCTTGAGGTAATAGACCGGAGCGAAAAATCCATATCTGCATGAATGTTAAAAAAAAATTACAGCGCAAGCAAATCGTGATAACTAATTTAGTTAACGAGATCCGTATTTCACCCGATGCACATTTTTTACGAGCATCAGTTTGTTTTTTACTCATTTGAGTGACTTTGTACGATAACGGAGGCACCACAGTAATGTAGCACTAATTTTTTGCTGACTACCTGCTCGCAAGCCTAAGCGGGCGGAACAAACTTTTATCAGAATTTTAATACAATTTTTTTTCTTTTGTTTTGCAATAGAAACCAATTTCTGAACTTTTTTGTAATTCTTTCTTCTGCTCTCACGTAAAGTACCAGAAAGGATGGACGAGTTAATTTGAAATTCAATATAAAAATTACATTTTGTATGTGGATGATACATAGCAAGTTTCGCTGCGATTCAAAGTTTCCTCAAAGAGTTGTTGTGTTTTCGGATGGGACAGATAGATAGACAGAAATGGGAAAACGTTTTTTTTGCATTCTGGGACATGTAAAAAATGTTTCTGAACTATAATTTTTTTTTTTTTATTACGATGCTTTTTTCACCCGATAAAGATTTGTTTTGTAATTTGTATTTGTCTTCACATTTAAGGTAAAGTACCAGAAAGGATGGACGAATTAAGTCGAAATTCAATACCGAAACGATATTTTAGATGTGGAAAACTCATTAGCAAGTTTTGCTGCAATCCGAAGTTTCTTCGAAAAGTGATTGCATTTTCAGACGAAACAAACAGTCAGAAACGGGAAAATCATTTTTTTGCATTCTAGAATATGAAAAAAAAAGTTTCTGAACTATAATTTTTTTTTGTAAACGATCCTTTCTCTCCGTACACACTTTATATGCGATGAAAAAGTAAAAAGTATTTGCTCGAGGTTCGAGCACCGAGATTCAAGTATGAACAAATGATTATTGTCAAATTAATTTAGTTTCGTAAATATCCATGATTTTTGTACTGAAACTTTACTGAACTTCGCCAATCATTTAAAATCGAGAATATCAATTTGAAGAGTTATATAAGCATCGGATGGAGTTTGGACAGGCAGCAAAAAATTTTGAATTATGTGCATTACAATATTGGAGTGTATTAATTTATCTATAGAATACCAAGCTGTAACGAAATTGCATACATTGTTTTTGTATAAACCCTTCAAGCCCGAAGTATTTTACCTGTGGGAGAAAAAAATTATTGTTCTCAACCCCTCGCCACCTTTTTTAATTCAAAATATTGAAAAAGAGAAGAAAAGTAATTTTTAATTAGTTGCACGTAAAATAAGAAATAAAAATCTTTACGATGAATGTATCAAGTTTTTCCAAAGTCTTTCGATAAAAATCGTACAGTACAATCGTTTTAAAAATAACAGTTGTTTAGCCAACCTGACGATTATGGAACATTTTGAGTTAAAAATTATCCGATGTTCGACTTTATGTCAGACATCAGGAAAAGAAAAAAAATGCTCGAAACAATTTTTCAAACATTTATACTTGTAATTGAAAAAAGTATCAGTTCGTTGAAAAAAAATTCTTTTTTCAGGGGAAAAATGTTTTGGACTTGAAGGTTTAGAGACATGCATGACAAATAGTGCGTCGTAGTCACCAGGACTTATTTTTAGTTAGTGAGTTCATATATTAAAATTAATGTAGAAATCAATACAGGAAATAATATAGAAGTTTATACAGAAATTAATATAGAAATTAATACAGGAATTTATATAGAAATTTATACAGAAATTAATATAGGAAAACGTTAAAATAAAACAAAAAATATTAATTGCACGATTTATTAAACAGATCACAAGGCTTGGCAAATACATCAACGAGCTCCGTCGGAAGACGAACAACGATGCATTGGCGAAACGAGCGAAGGATCTGGTGCGCCGCTGGAGGGATATGGTTCTGCCGTCGGCAAACACGACTCCGCAGCCAACCCCGGCGGACCCGGCGCCGCAGGCCCTCAACGGGACGAAGCCCCAGAGCCCGGCGTTGCGGGGGCTCAAGCCCCACAGTCCCGCTATACGAAGCCTCAAGCCTCACAGTCCGGCCCTCAAAGCCTTCAAGCCTCACAGCCCGCTTTTGCGGGACGCAACTCCCACCAAAGTAAGCTCGAGGATCATTTGAAGGATTTTGTTTTTTTCGCCACGATACTTAAAAAGCAATTGGTCAAGAGATCTCGTAAAAAGAACTTATGAGTCTTGAGCACGCTGATCTCAGCTTCCGTTGTTTAAACAGATTTTTTGTTTTAGCGAAAATTTAACTCGTGACAAAGTTTTGGAAACAATCGGATTTTCCGTTTTCATTTTGTTACTTTAAAACTTGTGTACTGCATCCGGATTGCACGGCGAGTTTTCCCTCGTCGAGGCCTTTTATTGCGGTTTTCTGGGTATCTGTTTTGTACCTGACGCGAGGCACGTAGTTAATTTTACCGGACAATGCTCGGCTTTGAATTGTACGGGCTTACCTGGAAGATTGCAAAACCGAGGCTTTTGTTAATTGACTGGGGAATAAACATTATGGGAATATTTTTTGAGGAACTCTGATGAAGAAAAACAATTTTTTTTAAAATAATGAACCAGGTATAATGCAATTCTGTCGGCGAATTAATAATTTTGTACATGCACTCGATTTTGAATCAAATGCGCAGACATTTATTAACTGCTGAATCAAATTTTATTTGTAAATTAATTTTTACGCTCGAGAATTATTGCCAGACAAATATATTCCAGTATATTTAACTTTCAAGGACATTTAATGTCCTTGAAAGTTATGTTCCCAAATTTAACTGCCAATGATACATTTTTTTCCTCGCTGAGTAAGATTCATTTTATCAAGTGGTTTTCTTTTCCCAAAAAATACCTTGTTCTTTTACCCAAAAAAGTTTTAAAAAAGTTACAGCAAACACTTATTAATTTTTCTAACATAATGTAAAAAAGATTTCATTTTCACTTTTATGATTTAAAAGGGAAACGTCACGAATTCACATTTTTGTCGATTTTCAATTTTTTTTTAGAAAAATTTGGAAAAAGTGAACCTTTTCGTGTTGTACGCTTGAACCCAGAAAATACGCACTTCCGATTTTCTTTATATACACACGTATATATGTTCAGAAATTGATAATAAAAAAAAATAATATTAGACATTTTTTAAACTGGGGGTCAGCTCGATTACTATGACGTTCTTTTGATAAAGACATCTTCGAAGTTTTTCAAATTTCCGTACCAATTCTGAAAATCTCATAAGTACATACAAACAGTGTAATTTAAAACAATCCACGACCGATAGCAACTGCCCCTTAAATTGCCCAATTTTCGAATTACCATTTCTACAATTCTGATTGACATCGAACATTTTTAAATTTCACGAGTAAACAAATTTAAACGAGGATCAATTCGGTTACTATGATTTCATCTTGATAAAGATATCTTCGAAGTTTTTCAAACGTTCGTACCAATTCTGAAAATCAAAAGCTAGAGAGCCGCCAAAACCCTAAAAGTTCTCCGGACGATTCGAAAAGTAATTTTCTAAAAAATTGCCCAATTTTCGAATGAACGTTTCTACAATACCCACTCTGGCATTGAATTTTCTAATTTCCCGCAAGAAAAAAAATTGAACCGTTCCTCAAATTTACCCAATAAAAAGAATCAAACACTTCCCCAAATCTGACTCTAACACCGAAATGTTTTATTTATTTTTTTCCATGAAAACAAAAGCAGCAGGTGCTGAGCCCAGAGTCGTCCCTGCACAGCGATCATTCGCGTTCGCCGAATCCGACGCCGACGAAGCAGCACCACCACCACCACCAGCACCACCACCACCAGAAGCCGCCGCTGAGCCACCCAGCCCCGACGACGACGACTGCGAGCACGACGAATCACAGGCCAAACACGGATGTGTCTCCGAAGCCGGTTCTCGCCTCGACGCACAATCACACGATCGAGGCGGTGCCGCGTACCCACAGTTCTAACAAGCGCCTCCGAAAAGAGGATTCGAGTCCGGCAGGTTCGCCGCCGACGCCGCCGTCGGCGACGAGCAAATCGCAGCCGAGCGAAACGCCGGTCTCGCGTCTCGAGCCGAGCGCGAAGCGTCAGAGATTGAACGGCGAGCAGACGAGTCTGAGTCTCACAAAGCCGACGGAGCCGAGCGCGAACAGCAACGCCCTGACCGGTCGCAGTACGAGCAACAGCAGTTCGCGTCCGGCGACGTTTAATCAGCAAGTGCCTAGCCCGAGGGAGTCCGAGAGAGCGATCGAGAGATTGACGGAGGCCAGGTCGACCGTCGCCAGTCGGGACATCGCCGGTGAGACGCTCGCGGCGGCGCCCTCGGGACCGAAGAAGCGCGGTCGCAAGAAGGGCAGCAAGTCGCTGAAGAATCAGACGCTGCCCGAGGATCGGGTGAAGGAGAAGCTCGCCTCGATATCGCGCAATCCGAAGCTCAAAACGACCCAGGAACTGCTTGCCGATCTGCAGGCGCGCGGCTCGAACACCGCGTCTCTCGGCACGGGATCGACGACGACGCTTGCGGGCGCTCACGGGCTTCCGAGCCGAAGCACCGAGCCCCCGAGCACCGAGGAGATTCTTCGGAGCTCCGTCGGCAACGACGACCGTCCGCTGTCCTCGCGGTACCTCTGGGCGAGGGAGAAGACCTCCCGCCGAGCGAGCTCGGGCCGCGACGGAGGCGCGACGAACTTCGTGGATTCCCCGAAGTCCCGAGCGAAAGCGGCCAGCGCAGCCAGCAAACGCTGGGAGTCATCGAGGAAATCGGACGACGGCGAGGACTCGCAGCAGGAGCACGTGGACGTCGACGGAATATCGAGAACTCGAGAATTGACCGTCGAGGAGATCCTCGCGAAGCTTCCGCCGTTGGACCGCGAGGCGATAAGCTGGAGCGACTGCGAGGAGGAGGCCGTTGAGGAGGAGGAGCCGGCGGCCGAGGAGAACGGACGGGAGATCAGCGAGGAGGACGTCGACAGACTTCACGACCAGTGCGTCGAGGGTTTGAACGGTAATTTTCAGATGAAGATGAGAATTACGAGCGAGGAGGAGAACAACGGGACGAAGAAGCCGCTCGACGATCGAGCGAGGGACGAGAGGGTCGACGAGATCAGAGCATCGGACGAGTGGAGCATCGCTGACGTCAAGAAGAAAGGTGTCTACAGGAGATTAGGGAGTAACGAGGACGATCGAGAGTTTCGGGAGTGGCACGAGATGCTCGCGAGACCGAGCTACGACGGTCAAATCCTCCACATATTGCCTTATGTTATCATCGATTGAGAGAGAAAAAAAAAACACGCGGTTCTTTCCTCCGTTTTTTTTCCGTATTCTTTCGTTCTTACCAATAGCGGTTGGATTTTTTTTTTTGTTTTTTGTATGCAGAGTGTGCCTCGAAACCTGAGCGACGACGTGGACCGTATTCGCGGGTTAAAAAATTGACGAACTTTCTCTTTGGAGCGTTTTTTCTTAGACTTCTCCGTTACGCACCGTTTCGGCCGGTCGCGCGCGCCACCCGCGGAGGCGTCCTCAACTAGGCGCAGAGTTCTGATTGGGCGAAAGTTCAACCGCTCGTAACTAACAAACTGTACATCGAAATTTAAAACTCCAAGGGAAAAGTTTGTTCGATTTTCATCCGCGTACACGATCGTTCCACTGTGTTCCGCGATTTTTTTTTTTTTTTTTTTTTTTTTTTTTTCGGTGTCCCGTCTACACCGTGGAGAACAAGTATTTTTTTGCCCAGTTGTAAAAAGTTTGTTTTGTATACTCTCGCTGTCTCTCTCTCTCTCTCCCTCTCCCTCTCCCTCTCTCTCTCTCTCTCTCTCTCTCTCTCTCTCTCTCTCTCTCTCTCTCTCTCTCTCTCTCTCTCGCTCTTTCCACGGAATCGAGAGACCTCGGCCCTCGAAAAAGAAATATTACTAAAGAATGAAAATACTTGTATTAGCTTAATTGTTCGGCGCGACGACGTTGCTGTTTCTTTCCGGAGACTCTATCGGTTTACGATACTATCAGTGTGATCGCAGCGATCGAATGCCTGGCGCTCTTTCGAACGATTATCATTATTATTATTTTTTTCTTTTTCATACGCGAAAGCTGTGACAAATGTTTGGAAAAATCACGCTCGACGACTGTCGAAAAAAGCATGTGCAGCTTTTGAGGAACGCTGGAAAAAAATATAATTATTATTACGTTTATTATTATTATTATGATTATTTTTTGCAAAAAAAGAACGAGAGTGAAAAGGGAAAGGAAAGTGAGAAACGCAGCGCGCGCGTGTGTGTGTGTGTGTGTGTGTGTGTGTGTGTGTTGGGGTATGGCAATTACTTTGTTAGCCTGTTTATATTGGCCTGATAATTTCTGTTTCGGCATTTTCTCTTTTTTTTTTTTTTTTCATTTTCGAAATCTTTGTTTCTCTCTTCTGTTCGTTTCTTCCTTCGTATACTCTCGCCATGTAAATAATAGTTAACGCGCGGGATTATGGTAGCAACGGTAATATATATATATATATTATAATATTTTTTTTTTTTCCGAACGACAGCGACGCACGAACAAACACACCGATCGTAATAAGCATATAACCGAAACAAAAGCAAAACAAAGAAATCAGATTAAAGCGAGTCCTACACTACGATGTATACATTAATCTCGGAGATAATATTTTGGAGTTGTTTTTGCAAAACTAGAATCGGGACGGAAACGAGAGAATATTGTATGCCGCGGAGAATACTGAGCTTCGACAATACGTTGAAAAAAAAAAAAGAAGTTGAGAGCGAAGAATAAATAGACAATTAAAGTCGAGGTAATTTCGTTCGACCTTTAATATTGTGGTGCATTTTCTATTGCTTTGTGAGTTAAATTAATCGCCTAGTTTGTACACATCATCCGCTGCGATTGTAACTCTTGAGACTCGAATTTTTGACGCATTTGGTGTTGCGACCAATGTTTTTAATCTCTCTCGGTTGTCCAATCGATCAGAGGACTTTAGGTTCGATCTGATTTTCGCTGTTCGCCAAATCGCCCCATAAATGGTTGTATCGTATTCGCCCTTCGATTCCGAGCAAACTTCGTCTTTGAACATTTTTCGTAAATTGCGTAGTTCTCGAGTTACGGGCGGATCAAGTGCTCGGCCAATGAGCACTCGGTGACTCGCGCGCCATCTGTCGAGCGGCCGTCCCATTGGCTCGATCTTCGACAGCTCGTAACTCCGAAACCAAAGACCGGATGAAAAATCTTTAAAGACAAAATTTGCTCAGTTTTCGAGCCTGAACACGATGGAACAATTTTTGAGCCGATTCTTTATCTTCTTTTCGTTTAATTCATCGACTTTTGATTTTTTATCTTCAAACAAATGCTTAGTGATAATTATCGCGTTTCAAGGGTGCTGTGCACGCTCTCGATTGGCCACGTGTTCTTGGCAAAAGTGGGATTCCCCTCTTAAATTCGACAGGGAAGAGCCCACAAAGTTTGTTTTGCTTTGGTGATCGACAAATCGTTTTGTCATTGGAACAAAAAAAAAAAAAGTGTTTCCGTTGCGGAACATTAAAGCAGAGAGGACAAAGGTGGAATTACACAATTCCAAAAATCCGTTTTGTCCAGTCTGCACCGAACATTACTGTTTAATTAATATCCGCAACTCCCGCGTCATTCGGAGAGAAAATGTGACTAAAAAAAAAAAAAAAAAAATAGTAATAAAAAAAATGTCTTACAAATTAAAATTAAAATTCTTTCGTCTTACGAATTTGATACTGCACTTTTTGTTTTTTTCTCTATTATCCGAGGCTTTCCGAAACGTCGATATATTTTACCCTTTGCGTGATAAAAAGGTTTTTATATTGCAAGAAAAAAGAAAAAAAAAATCTATCCACATAAAATTTGCGACCATCCGATAAAAAAAGATTCTCGCAAATGAAGAAAAAAAAAAAAAGAAAAAAAATCCAAAAGTTTCGAACGAGGTTTTTTTGGATTTTTTTTTGTTTTGGAGAATTAAAAAATTTCGAATTTTCCCGAGATTCGAAGCCAGTAACCATCTCCGCGGTTTTTGCCAATAAGCGAAACACCGAATGAATGTATAATAGTTGCGTTTATTGAATTTACTTATTGCGTTAATGATTGTACACCAATCTTAGTTATACTGTATCGCGACTGTGTACTATCGGTTATCCGTATAACTGTATATCGTTTTAAGATAGATGAAGAGAAAAAAAAAAAACAAAACAAAAAAAACAAACAAAAAAATGAAACACGTCGCTCCGCACCGATTAAGGTTTCGGAGTTTTCAAGACTTGAAATGAAGAAAAAAAAAAAAAGAAAAACATAAGGATGAAAATGTAAGCAGCGAGGTGGAGACTGGACTCGTGCTGCTAAATGTCTCTTCGTCGAAGAGAGAAGACGAAAAAAAAAAACAAAACAAAACAAAACAAAAACATCCCTCGCGTTCGCGAAGAGGAAGAAAAAGATAAACACTAAACGAGAAGCTCGAACTCGACAAACCCGTGCCTTTTGTGCCTCTAACATTTAATTACGATTTGGCAACAAAGGAGAGATAGCGTGCGTGCGTGGAAGTGTGTATGCGTGTGTGTGTATGTGTGTGTGTGTGTGTGTGTGTGTGCGTCATACAGAAAACAAAAAAAAAGACCAAATTAGTTGAGCGAAAAAAAAATTGAACGATGGAAGAGCGTGTCAGCAAAAAAAAAAAAAAAAGTTTATGCGGGAGAGAATGAGATTATCCTGTATGACAGAAAATAAAGAGCTGATGCAACAACCATATATATATATATATATGTATATATGTATATGTATATGTATATATATATATATATATATATATATATATATATACGTTTAAATTTGTGTTTAATAAAAAAAAAATATTAAGAGACGCAATTTAAAAAAAAAAGATTATTCTGAAAAACATTTTCTTTTTACGTGAGACTTTATTGACGGATTTGTTGACGAGATAATCGTTTTGTCGCGCAAATATCTTACTATGTGAAAGTTTTTTTTTTTTATTTTTTTTATGTATTTTATTAATTTTTTTATCGGTAAAAAAAATTGTGTCAAAAAGTCCCATTCTTTTAATTTAACGTAAAAAATTATTGGCACCGAGTATAAAAAAATTGTGGAAATTCCATTTTTTTTTTTTTTTTAAGTAACAGAAAATATTTAACAATATATACACCGATATATATATATATATATCGATGGTTTAATGTCATGTAGACTGTAAAACGTCATATATATTGCGTACAAGGATAGCCTATATGCCTTTTTGGCATTAGACCATTGATGTGCATATACAATATTGAAAAAAAAAAATGGAACTCCTACTGCAATGTTTTTAATTCGGATTTGGAGATTTTTTTAATACGCTTGGAACACCGTTACGAGTAATCAATCGTGTGGGAATTTTACGCGACGTTTTTTTTTTTTTTTTTTTTTTTCAATAAATAAAACTCATTTTTGTAACACGTGCACGAAAAGTCCCGCTTTTCGTGCCTGTAAAGTGTGGCGAAACTGGCGCTTTCTAGCGGAGGACGCGCGAAAACATTTTTGCACGCTTTTTTCACATCCTAGCTACTTTTGCGCACACTTTTTTTTAACACTCTAGCTACTTTTTTGCACACTTTTTCCTCATCCTAGCTACTTCCGCACACACTTAGCGGGCAGCACTGTAGCTATTTGTTCGCACGCACTTTACAGGCACGAAAAGCGAGAATTTTCTTGCACTTGTCACAAAAAGTAGTATGCGATACTCGTACGAAAAAGCGGTCTCCCGACGGCGGTTGGGAAGTCGGCAGCACTCGCCCCCTCTCGAGCTACAAACGTCACTCGGCTTCGCCTCGTGCCGCTGTAGCTCTCGATCCGGCTCGTGCAGCCAACTTCACAACCTTCGCCGAAAGACCGCTTTTCCGTACTAGTATCCCAAAGTACTATTTTTGGCCTAAAAAACGTCGAATAACATTCAAGGAGCTTTCAAGGACTTCCTCAAGATTTTCAAGGACGTAGTAACAGTCCATGGTTAGTCACGCGAAATGCATCGACCTAACACGAAATATTCTTGAATTTATCCCGTCATACTATACTAGTAATAAAAAAAAATATTTCTTACACGTCGATTTCGCGTTACCAAATACTCGCTCTCAA
The DNA here is from genome assembly GCA_963922035.1 of Amblyjoppa proteus. Classification (NCBI taxonomy): domain Eukaryota; kingdom Metazoa; phylum Arthropoda; class Insecta; order Hymenoptera; family Ichneumonidae; genus Amblyjoppa; species Amblyjoppa proteus. Next base: position 16,724,983 of record OY998230.1, read on the forward strand.
TCGCAATCGTATAAAAAGTTACGTGAGTGCTTTCGTCGAATCGAAAGAAAAAAATCTTCATGTTCTACAAAAAAAAAAAACAAAAAATTCAATGATCTACAAGAAATTGCAAGGATCTATGAAAAAATTTCAGTCAGCGCTGTTGGGAGAAAAAAATTTGAGATTCAATGCCACATCTGTAGTGTAAAAGACACACACAGCAAGTTTCACTGAGATCCAAAGTCTCTTCGCAAAAGTTGTTGTCTTCTCGGACAGGACAGACCTACAAATAGACAGTCAGACAGAAATGGAAGAGGCTTGTTTTTTTTTCAATTTTGGGACATGCAAAACATGTCCCAATATTGTCAGACAATCGAATTTCTTTGGGATTACAATACATTGTCTCCTTGCATCCTTCGCATGGGATGAGAAAGTAAAGAAGTGGAAGGTCATTTTTCTAGGACTTTCCATGGACGAGCAAAACTCAATGACATTGTGCCAAACATCACCAATGTGCGGCATGTGCAATACCACGGTCGGTAACGAAAGCTAATACAACATTTTCTTCAACGTTGTTAACAATTTAAGGTCAAAATATTACCCGAAAATAAATCGTTATCGGGGTCTTAAAAGAATTTACTGTTGACCGGAAATGGTCAACGCTATGTTCGGTTAAAAAACAAAAAATTAACTACAGCTTTCGTTACCGACCGAGCACATCGCCGCTCAATTTTTCCAAAACATCAATTGAACTGACCTGTTGACCTTATTATAGTTAAAGAAAAAAAAAAATTGAACAAAAAAGCCAACACGTGTAAATACTTTCTTTCGCATATCGTATATTTCTTCGAACACCGTCGAATCATTTAGCTTTTATAATGTAATCGTATGTTCATTCAACTCTCGTCACGTAGTTCAAGGTGTATTTTCGTGTGTGTAAGTTTCCGTGTGTGTGTGTGTTCGATCGTGTAATTTATTTTTAATTTTTTTTTGTATGTGTATGTGTATATATATACGCATCCTGCTTCGTAATTCGCCTCGAGGCAGCAGCGTGTATATGTATAATTAATAATAATAATAATTAATTAATTAATCAATAATAATGATCCGCCGACGCACAGTTATCCCGCGAGGAAAACAACGTTTTTCATCGATTTGGACACAGCACCCCACTCTCTCTCTTTCTCTCTCTCACTCTCTTTTTCTCATTACTTCTCTTTTTTATTCTTCTCCTTTTTTTTCACTCCCAGTAGTCCGTCTCTTGTGTACCTAAGTATTTTGTTTTCGTTTTTTTCATTATTATTTATATGTTTATTCATTCTTTTTTTCGCTAATATTTTCACGCGCTCTTCATTTGTTTTATATTTCATTTCGTTTATTGAATTTTTGTTTTAATTCTTCTCGATCTCGATCTCGATGGATCAATTCTTCCCGCGAGAGGATCGAAAATATTTTCGCGACCGACACGCTTAAAATATCAAAAACTCCGGACGCCCCCGACGACTCCAAGACTCGGATCTCGTTTCTTCGTTCGCGTTTTTAATTATCGGTTTTTTTTTAAATTAATTTTTCATTCTTTATATTCATTTTCGCGGACCCACGTTCGAGAAATGGGTCGAACGCGTGTCCGCGATCCTTTTTTTTCTTTTTTTTCTCTCGAAAAACTTGCGTTTTTCCAGAATTCCGATAAATTAGCTAAGTTGAAATACGTCGAATTGCAATTTCTGTTCAACGAAATTACGATTGGCGATTTCCTCGACACAAAAAATAAATCATAATGCCTATCGTCGATCATTAATATCTTCCAGCGTCGTCGCGCCAGGCCGCAATTTCAACGCGGCACGGAGTACTCGCGACGACAAAAAGTGCGTAGAAAATTCAGTGCGAAGTCTCGCACGGGCCTCGTTCCGAGCTTGGCCACATCTCGCCTGTTTCCATGATTTTTTTTTCTCTCCTAACGATCAACAAAATTGTTTTATCTAACGCGACCGCGGTTTCTCGAAGAACTTCCCAGATGAATATGCTCAAAGGTTTTCGAACGACTTCGCTACAGCAATTCCCATCGCTCGATTGCGAGACGAATTGTGAAGAAAAAAAACGGAAAAAGAAGAAAACAATCGGAACGAAAACCTTTAATATACTCGGAAACTCGAGGACGTTAATTGGTTGGAAGATTTCCAACAAAACGAATCTCTTAGACGCAATGTTATCCGTCCGCGGATTTTTTTTTTTCGTATTAAAATCGCAAAAATTTAGCTACAAGTGTGCCTCCGCGTTGAGGAACGATGCGAATGTAGATCGTGATTGTTGATTATTTCCGTTGGTAACCATTTCATATATATATATTTTGTTTTATAATGCCTATTGTTTTCGTGGTTTTATAATTCGTGTATGCGAGGAAAACACCGTCGTCGAGTGGAAGGAGGCCGTTGTTTTTTTTCTCCAAATTAAAAAAAGCTGCTTCGAGATATTTTGTTTTGTTTTTTTTTTCTCATTCGGCTTTCGTCAATCATGCCCGTCAACAGCCCGTCGAAGTTTGCGTTGCTGCTCGATCATTCCACGCGTCGGTCTGACCTTCTGTCTAAATCCTAGAATTTCTGTTTTTTTTTTCCTTTTTTTTTTTACATATCTGTGTGCAAAAGGAAAGAAATGAGATTATTAAGATGAGAACAGGGATTTTTTTCGAAGGATTGGACAAGATTTTTTTGGTAATTTACTCTCGATTTCCGACCCCGCGGAGATGAGCTTGGAGCTGCTGTGCGGCTGTGCGGCTGTGTTACCTTGCTGGCTGTTCATCTGGGCCGCGATGCTCGGACCCCCGAATCCCGGCGGTGGCTGCATCGCCCAGTGCTGAGCCGGTGCGTTCTGTTCCTGAAAAAATAAAAACGCCATTCAGTGACTTTTTTCAGTGACAATTTTACTCGGAACATTTTATATTCCAGAAAAACGGATTTTCGTTTGGTTGAAAAAAAGAAAGAAAAAATGTTCACGACTCGTGGAAAATTGAACGCGAAATCTGAAAAATTACAGTTAACGTTAGCGTAGTCATTTATCTCCGCGAAGACAGGCGTGCAAAAAAAAAACGGAATTATACCGTTAGAAACGTTTGTACATTTGGCGAAACTGTCGGGTCCAAAACTATTCACAATTTATTTTCATGCGCATTTGAGAATTTTTTCTCTACGACCCATATCTTTGCCACAAAAAAATATCAAATTAACAAGAAAAAAATAATGTTGCGGACGAAAATTTATTGCCCAATGCGAAAATCTTTTATTACCGTGTATCGTTCTTCAAAGTAGTCTGGTACGATATTAATCGATTTTCCAGCTTATTTCTGGTAAAAAAGTTTATATGGGCGTGGAATTCTCATCGCAGTACTATCCGTGCGTGGGAAGGACTTTAAAAAAAAGCCCTAAGCACGGTTAATTCGCTGACCGATTAAACGGCCTCCGGATGATCGAGGTTTTACCGTAAACGTTAAGAGTGGTGTTTGTTCGTCAGGAAATTAAATTTCACCTGTTGCGCATTGTGTGGCACGCTGTGGGACGGATGAGCCCGTGGAAACTGCCATGTGCTCGTAGCCTGGAAAGACAGGGGCCTGGAGGAGCTGACAATCGCCGGGTCGATCGAGGTCCAGTCGGCGATCGAACCAAAATTGTTCCAGCCGCCCTTCTGGTGCAGCGATTGATGATGAAATTGTTGCTGCTGCTGCTGTCCGTTCATCTCGCACCAATCTTTAAGGCTGTACACCGCGTCGCTTGCACATTTGTTAACTCCTTAAACAACAAAACGGACGATCAATACAACTCTACGAGATCACTTTTTAATATATCTTCTTGATTTGTTGATTTTTTCTTTGATAGAAAAACGAAGCGAACGATTTTTTTCTTTAGTAGCTTAGGAAGGCGTTACTTACCCTGTGATGTGAGAAGAGGATTGCCGTTAGGAAGATACGGTCCCTGCTGTGGTGGCTGTGCTGCTGATAAATAAATATCGTTATAAAAATAAAGTTCATTTTTTGTATTTTGGCGTTTTATTAAAATATTTATGTCATTATATTTTTAAAATAGCGAAACGTGACTGCACGGTATCCGTTGTTCCCTTTTCTTTTTTTGCATTGGAGAGACCTTTAAACGACTATAAGAAGGAGTAAATGACGACGAAAAGAAGGTCGTTAAAATTAGTCATGGACGTTTACTAGATTTATCAACGGTGGTCAAGGGTGCTTGCAACTCATTGATGGAACGAAAGCGATGACTAATACGGCGATCGGTAAACAGATTTTTCGAAGAGTGTAGCTCGAGGCGGGCTACATTGGAAAACGAATGAAAATGAAAATTTCGCGGGGTGTTGTTTAAAAATTCTTGTAACTCGATGTTTCGTGACTCATAGCAAATTAACGACGTTTATAAACAATATACGTCACATACGGTTTGAAAATCTTATTTTTCGACCGGAAGTAACGTCCAACCGGAATATGTTACTTCCGGTTTGAAGATCTCATTTTTCGTCCAGAAGTCACGTATTTTAAAAAAATGACATCACGTCCGATCGAAAAATTACTATTCCGGACCGTAAATGACGTTGTTCAGCCCGATAGTGGCGTATTTCCGATCGAACAATGAGTTTTCCGGATGGGAATTACGAATTTCTGGTATGACGTCACTTTCGGTCGAGAAATGTGTTTTCTGAACCCAAAATCAGGTACTTCTGGTCGAAAAATTTGTATTTTTTTTTTTTTTGTTGCAAATGTCGATAGTGCACAGCGCTGTCGCGCACCGCGTTATTGTGTGCAGCCCACCGAGCATACAAAATAGAACCAACATAGTGCAATATGGGAATAGTTATCAGGACCTGCGAACGAGACCCCCAGGAGGAACCTCCAGGTTCTTTAAAATTGGGACAAACAAACGGAAAGAATTGAGAAGAAGAAAATCTGGTAAAGGCGATCGACAGTAGGAGATTAATACAAACCAGCAAGAGCAGCATTCGTAGGCGCGGGTCTTGGTATTCCAAGTCCGAAGGAATTCATGTGACTGGGTGTGGAGCCAGGAAATCCCGGTGGAGGAAGCCGACTGCGTTGACCAAGATTATTGGCCGGCATCGGGGTTTGTTGCCCGGCTCCGTTCTGACCTCCTGCGCTTGGCTGCTGTTGTTGTTGCTGCTGCTGTTGTTGCTGTTGTTGCTGCTGCTGTTGCTGTTGCTGCTGCTGCATCAAATTCTGTGGAAGACGAGAGAGCAGACTGTGCGACTGATGAAGCACGTGAAAGTTCTGCAAATGGGTCACCCGTTGCTGAAAGTGCGCGAGGTGAGCGACCTGCTGAAAAACGGGTAAAACACAATTACAATGAAATCTCAAAATTGCATAATAATTATATATTAATATGAAAATGATATACTATAGATGTCTCTAGCGTGCATCTCCTATCTAGTGTCCAGACACTCAAATATTGATTGCCAAATTAGAAAGAGTTCAGAATACATTTTTTTCCTCGACTGCGCTAAAATAACCACATTCCTTGCGTGCAATACGGGCGGAAAATAGCCTATTATTGACCGATGATCATTGTTAACCTGTGCGCATGCGCAGTACAGTTTCATTACTCCCTAGGGAGTAATAGGGCACATTACTACCTCTCGAAGCTTTATTACTCCCGAGTCAGTAATGGTCATTGGCGTATATGACGATTTTGCGACCCAAGAATTGTGGTTATTTCAACGAAGTTGGAAAAAAATATCGTTACCACAAGGGAGGAAGTGCCTTTTCGCCGCATGTGAATTTCAGCCCTCGCTTCACACTCGGTGAAAAGACGCACTTTCCTCCCTTGTGGCATAATATACTATTTGCGTTCGAGCTATAAACTTTAGAGATCATGATTATGGCCCGATTCGATTGGCAGACGTAATGTTCATTTATAAGGTTTCGAATGGGTATGTATGTATGGATTCGGGTGTACTGAGGGAATTTGTTTACTGTGTCCCTGGTCGTCACACGAGGAACCGTGAACTGTTCCGAACTCAAACAATATAGTACAAATCACGGTTTCTATAGTTTAATCCCTCGCCTCATTCGCTTAGCCGATGAATTTTATTGTATTGGAGAATTGTTTGAAAACCCCACGTTTTGCATTTGGAAACACGCTATTAGTAGCTATTAGTACTTTCACCAGTTTGTTACTTATATAAATCAGATTCTAGTTGTAAGAGACAGCTGTTATAAACGCGAGCATGTAATTTTTTATATTATGTAAAAAAGGGGCTTGACCCATTCAAACACAAATAGATGAATAAATAATAAACCGGACGAACGAAATCGGTCTTAGCGTATCAGTATTAATTTATTTATTGTAATGAATATATTTGACGATCGAGAATCGAAAAAAAATTCGTCGATATTTAAACGTTACTTGTCGCAGTGTTATCTAGAAGGCGAACAATGGTTATCATGACGTATTAGCATCGTCGATGTGTACGAAAAATAAATGAAGAAAAACAATTTCCATGTGCGATCTGTCGTTGGATTCTTTTTAAAGTGAATGCAAATATCTTAAAGTTTTTTAATTGGACGCTGAGTTATTTCGAGATGCTAATTATTCCATGTGGGAAATTTGCCTCTAGGACCCGTCCGCGCATTTTAGGAAATATCTTAGGAAATATTTAGGAAATATTTTAGCAAATAATGTAGGAAATATTTCAGGAAATCGTGATTACAGCGAGTATCACCTGTGTGAAGTGCTGAGGCCCCAGTGCCGCGAGGCCTTGTTGCTGAACCCTGTTCTGTTCCTCCCGATCCCTCTGCTGCTGTTGCTGATGGTGCTGCTGCGCTTGGACTTGCTGCTGCTGTTGCTGCTGGAAGAGCCTCTGCTGCTGCAGTTGCATTTCGTTTTCCATTAGCTCAGCCAGCGCTTTCTGTGTCTCGTGGAACGGATCGAAACCCAAATCGTCGTCGGGTTTAATTTCCGTGCTGACGTTATTCGTCGTTCCGCCGGTGGGAACCTCGGGTCCTCCGTGACCGTTCTGCTTTATGTATTCGCAGTTTTCTTGATTCTGTTGATTCTGGCGAAAATTAAAACGCTTTTTTTACGTAAACTTTTTTCATCTTTCAAATAAATTTTCCAAGGGCAAAATAAAATTCTCAACGCTGAAACGAATTTTTTCAAGTTCAAAATAAAAGGAGGTTCAGATGTTATTTTATTTTATTTTTTTTTATTTCATACCTGCAAAGCGAGCCTCTGCTGCAGCGAATTTTGTTGAAAGTCAGCCATGAATTTTGAGGCCGGCGAATTAACGAGAACGCTAGGATCGAAGGCTCGCGAGGCTTTCGCGGGAGTTGAGGCGTACTGAGAATTCAAATAGTCCTCCTCGTCGATGAAGTCCTCGGGGTTGAAGGGCACGTTCGGTGATCCCGGCGGGCTTGGCTTTTTCGATACGTGATTCGACGTCATTCTGTATTTCTCGGGTTGGAAACCAAAGGCCGCTTGCCAGTCCTCGCTCGAGTGCACGGAGGGCAGAGAATCCGGAATCGGGGCCAGGCACGTACTCGCCCAGTCCAAGCTCGAATTCGCTGTTTTTTTTTGTCGTTTTCAAAATTCAAAGTTTACAGCTTAAACCTCGAAGTTTACTGTTCATAGTTCGAACTTTGAAGTTGAAAGTTCAATGACTAAAGTTTGAAGTTCCACCTTCGGTGCACAAACTTAAAGTTCAAAGTGTAAAGTCCGAAGCTCAAACTTTCAAGTTTAAGGTTTGAGCTGGAGTTTTTATGTTTCAAACTTTGAAGTTTGCGATTCCAATTAAATCGAAATAAAAAAATAAAAGCATCGCTTAGGAACTTGCCCGTCTGGGTGTGAGGTGGCATTGTAACGAGAGTCGAGACCTTCTGGAAGCTATTCGAGCTGAAGAAGCTGTTGTTGTCCGTTTGGAAGATGGAACGATGATTGAGCTGCATTTGTTGGGTGACGGTGCCGTTGACGACGCTCGTCGGGCATCCGTGAAGTCCCGGAGGTGGACTCTGACGAGTACCGAGAACACCGCCGTTCGTACTCGTTGTCTGTGACGAACCTGACCGAATGATACAAGCACCGTATAAACTCTGGACCAACGGAAGGAATAAAAAGAAAAATAAAAAAAATCACAACCAGCATTCGCCACGCTATTCTCCAATGGGTCTTTCTCTTCTGGATAACGAGAGGCACAAACGGCACGATGAAATAACGAACAAAAATACTGCAAGATTGTTCACTGAAACGAACTCTTTTTATTTCGACATCGATCGTCGGCAATGGTCGCTATTCAACAATAATAATCCAAGGAAAGTCGCTTTTCCACAACAAAAAAATTAATATAATATATGTATATATATGAAAACAATAAAAATAAAATATTGAATTCTCATAATTACAAGAAAAAAAATCAAACGCGTAGCGTAGTAAAAGAAATAAACGAAAAATTTAACACAATTTTTTTCTTGCAAGTGCGTTAATATATATATATATATATATATATATATATATATATATATATATACACACACACACACATATACACAAAAAATAATAAAAATAAAATATCGAATTTTCAAAAATAGAACCATACGCGTAGCGTTAAAAAAATAACCGAAAAATCTGACACAATCAATTTTTTTTTGTTTTCAACTTTTTTTCTCCTAAATATATCCGTACGGCTGACAATCTCAGAGGCGCTCGACGAGCGATTATAGTGTATAACAAATGTTAATATTCAAAAATCGTAATCTCCGTTGATTAAAAAGAAATCGAGGATGAGCGCAACGATAGCGACGACGATAAACTCACCTAATATATCGGTCGGACTGTCGTCGAGATGTTCGCGCTGCCGATGGTGATGATGATCTTCTATGCTCCCCCCTAATCTGTCGGTCTGCAGATTGCCGCTGGCGCTCGATGACTCCTCGGTGCTGGACACCGTGCTCGCCGGCGTGCTGCCCTCGCGCTGATTATCGCTCTCGCACTCCGACTGGCTCCTCTCCCCGTTTCGCTGGATCTGCTGCTGTTGGACTTCCGAAATCGTTGCCGAGCCAGCGACACCGTTCACCTTAGTTTCCCTTCCGGCCTCGACGGTCTTCTCCTCGACCTCGAGTTCCGATTGTCCCTTCGCCGCGGCCTGCTGAACTTGCTGCTGCTGCTGCTGACCGCCCTGATGATTGCTCGAATTTTCCTGGCCGTTAGAAAAATTATCCTGGACCTTGCAACGGCCGTTTTGCCTCGCCGTCGTCGTCGTCGTATTCGTCGTCGTAGCGTTAGTTCCCCTGTTCGCCGCGCGCCGCGTGTCGCCGCTCGTCGTCTCGCTATCCGAGCTCGCGAACCCTCGAATTTCCTTCTGCGGTCCGTTCGCGACCGCGGAACTCTGGGACGACGATGTGCTCGAGGATTCCGACCTCGATGTCGTCCGATTTACCGAAGCAGCGCTACCGCCAACTTCACCGTCGCCGCCGGTCGTGCTCGCGCCGTGCTTCTCCTTGTTCTGAGTGTTTTTGTGCTTGTTCCTCGCAGCCTGAGCCTTGCTCTCGCTGTTGCTCTTCCCTCGGCAGGTCGACGACGCACCGCTTTCCCCCTTGTTGTTGTTGTTCTGCTGCGACGACTGCTGCGACTGGGAGACGACGGGGGGAGAGCCGTTACTCGACAGGGCGCTCGGTCCCGTCACGCTGCCGTTCGATATCACGATCGGAGGCTGCTGACCGCTCGGCTGCGTCGGGGGCGATGAGTCTTTGCTGTTCGTCTGTGGGTCTGCGAAGAATAATTATTTTATTTTTCAATTTCTTTCTTTTTTTTTACGAAATTACACGGTATTTATTGTTATATTTAGCAGCATTTTCGTGATATTTAGTTGAGGTAAACTAATGAATCGATGGATGTATGGAGAAAAAAAAATTGAGTTCTGGAATGATTTTTACTTTTTGATCGCTTGTGAAGTATGTAAGGATAGAAATTACTGCAATTAAAAATTAGACTGTCATTAATCTACTTCTGACTGTCTGTAGGCCTGTTTTGTCCGAAAACACAATAACTTTTCAAAGAAACTTTAGATCACAGTCAACCTTGCTTTTACATACATTATTAAATTATTAAATGATTATATTATTAAATTATTATATTATTAAATTATTATATTATTAAATTATTATATTATTAAATTATTATATTATTAAATTATTATATTATTAAATTATTAGATTAATAAATTATTAGATTATTAAATTACTAGATTATTATTAACTTACTGTTTGTCTGACCAGGCTGTAACGAGGGCCACGCTTCTTTGATCTGAGACGTTGCCGTGCCGTTTTCCCGAACCGTTGTCCCCGTCACCGGGGGTGAAGGCGTCGGTTTCCTGTACAAATTACATATAATTTTTTTTATTTTTTTTATTTGATCTTCGATATTTCGCACCGGCGGAGTAAATGTACCAGTGAATGGACGGTCTTGACGCCGAAGGACTTTTCCAATTCGTTGAATTCACATTGGTGTTTAAAACATTTTGAATACCTTAGAACAGGTAAGTTTCGTACAATTCAATTTTTCAACCACTAATCGCTCCGACTGAATTCTATTTCCGGAAATGAACGTGACACGAGTCAGGAAAGTAAAGTAAAAAAATAAAATAAAAGATTACGTTGAAGCTTAATTATCTTGTTCTTCAAAAAATGTGTAGCCAGTGTAACAATTTCAATAACATTTTTTAAAAATGTTTGTTGATATAACTATTTTTTAATTCGATAATTAATTTTGAAATTCCCTGAAGTTCCACGGACTCTCCGAGAAATTTTTTTTCCCCCGCAGCATTTCCGAGTACTAAATATAAGGGGATAAATTTAAGAAATATAAATATAAGTTTATATTTCATAAATTATATATATAAATGAATTATAAATTTGTTTATTTTTAAATAATTTATAAAATAAAACTAACAGTAATAAATTTCCGGAAATCTTCTTCGTACGAGCTGGTCGATACGCGAGTCGATTCACCGGCAGATTTACCGCGAATGCTTAGAATCGCAATATTTGTCAAACAAAAAAATTTACCACGAAACTTCGAGGTAAACGAAAATTATGCTTTTGCCGAAAAGATGCTGAGCGTGGCGGCCGACGTCGAAATAACTACTGGTTTGACAATTTACCGTTGTGTCGAGGACGCGTGGGCGTGCAACGATTGCACAAGCTTTCGCTCGTAATCCTGGTGCTTGCCCTGATGCATCTCCTCTTTCGTGAAGGACGCCTCCTGGTCCCCGAGATCGTGCAAGTACATGCAATCTGGCTTCGGACATGACTGATTCCTCATAAAGTGTGAACAGTACTTGGTCGTGCCTAACGACGTTTTTATCGTCCTACCGTCCACCACGATGTTGTTCACCGCCTCGATCGCGCGTAACGCGTCCTCCTGGCGCTTAGAAAGAATAAAAAAGACATTATTATTTTTAAAATTGTATAGATCTTTTTTTATAAATTAATTAATTTAAACAAAATAAAAAATACATCTTTCTGCAATTTTATTATGACAAAAATTAATGGATGGATTGTTTTATCGAAGTCTGCATACCTGGTAGGTAACGTAAGCCGATGCGCTCGGACCCTGCGAGCCCGCGTACGACGTACTCTGATTGATCACGACCTTGTGTATCTTTCCGAATTTGCCGAAATACTCGTGCCTCTTCAGTACCTGGAATACTTGTCGTCAGTAGGATTATGATTTTCGGGTGTGCGCTATGTTCCACATTCTTTGTGGTGGTAAAAAAAGCGAAAGAAAAAATGCATTGGAGTCAAAAGCCGAATAGGAAATACCGAAAAACGATAAAGAATTGAGGAGAAATTAAACAAAACATTTCGATAAACGGTGATAATTTTGTAGTGCAAGGAATTCACTATGATTTGTGAGCAATCATTTATCATATCGTCCGACTTAAGTGGCCGGATTACGTGACAATTGAAAAACTAGACACCTTTCTTTAGTTTACGTCTATTGATAAAGTAATTTTATTCATTTATTTACCTATTTATGAAAATCTGTCGACCATTGTCAATAACAGATTTTTCTAAATACTGCAATTTTTTGCCATTACGTGATCTTCGCACTTGCTGTGCAAAACTGTTCGGCTGATGGGCTTTTCTTATCTCCGTGTAATTGAGCTTTGCCCGTTTTTTATGAAATAAATAACGCAATAAAATAAAAATGATGGGCATAATTCGGCATGGAATCAGTACTTGGCACTGCTCATTTTTCCCGCATTTGAATGGATTAACAGTTTTTATATTTCTGCATACTGTGCAATACAGCTGGATGGTTCTTCAAGTACATGACACTTGTTTGGTACTTGAAGTACGGTATTTCAAGTATAGATGTACTTGGAATGTGAAAAGCACTTGAAGTACTTGAAGTATCGTACTTGAAACACCTTTCGTTTGCAAATACAAATACTGCCGCGATATTCAATATCAAACATTGCTTGGTTCAGTCACGTACCAAATTTTACTTCAATCGGTTCCGGTTTATTCGAGTAAAACTGTTTATTGTAATTAGTGATGAATCAAAACGAGCCAAGACGAGACTTCCGTATTGTCTTGTAAAACATTTCGATACAAGATTACCCAGGACCATGGAGTGATACTGTAATCCGATACAAAACAAGATGTCGGTCCCGCCTCGAAATGTCGTGTCTTGTCTCGAACTGCTCAAGACTCTTGATCAGTTTTCCCAAAATTTTCAATAAACGTATGATTAAAACTCGTCAAACCGTTGAATAAACCAATAAACGAATTGATAAACCGATACACCATTGGATAAATAAATAAACACGTCCAGAGGTTTTGTATTGAAACTTTCGTCTGTTTGTCGCATTTTATTGAACATTTTAATTCTCTGTCAAATGTTTGACTTTTAACTTAGAGATAAAGTACGCACAGTTAAAAATATCTGTAAGCTTCTATCTGCAGAACTGTTTAATAATATTTAACTAACAGTTGAGATTTTCAATACAAAACCTGACGTGGAGTCGGTTTATTCATTTGTTTATTGATTAATTGAACACTTTTTCGATTTGTACTCGTTATAAGTTGATGGTACTTGATATAAGCATAGAAATGCTTAACCATTACGCTTAACCAAGGATACTTTATTATTGATTCAAGCATGTATATTTTTGACTCTACTTTAACAAAAAAATATTCTTAAAACGATTAATATCATTGTTTTAAGAATAGTTTTTTTTGCATTGCAATAAAATATTCTGTACTTGAAGTACTTGTTACGGTAAGAATTTGTAAGTACTTGAAGTAGCGAGTACTTAAAGTACGTGACACTTAAGTACTCAGATATTTCAAGTACTTTTCCCAGCTCTGATATGTGATGCCTGAAACTGTGCTTGATCACCCATGTAAATTCATAAGTGCATTAAAAAAATTTGAAAACTTTCTTTATACAAGTTAATTTTTTTTTTTCAATATCGATTTTAGAGATCGTTGATATTTTTTTCGTTTTTATTTAATCATCTCGGATCAATTCCCAGCAGCCGCGTTAAATTCTTATGGCATAGATACTCACATCCGCGTCGGCCAGTCGCATCGGCAGACCCACGACGAAAACGAGGTTTTTCTGTACAACCCGCACGTTCGCCAGATGTTTACGATTCTCTGTGACGCGCTGCTTCCGTTGTTGATCCTTGAGCCTTTTTTCAGCCTTCAACCTGTTATCAAACAACAACAAAAACCGTCACTACGAAGCGTAAATCGCCCCATTTCATTAGAATTTCAAACAGAGTGCTCCAAAGTAGGAATTTTAATATTAATTTGCAATGAATCTTCGAATAATTCGAGATATTCGAAAGTGTTCGAACAAGTTTTGAGTACTCTAAATATAAATTATTTTCAAAAATCCATAATTCTATTCGCATTTACGATAGAATACTGGTATTTGATTTAATTCGATCCGTATACTATTCCGATCATAGATGCGAGAAATCCTGAAAAATGTGACTTCGACGCACAATCCCATACGTGCGTTTTCGTACACATCTGTTATCTCAAGGCGATTAAATTATCGGTTAGCATATCACCTTGCACGATTATGATCATACCTCAAGCAAATTTACTATTTCGTGAGCGTGTCGTCGGATCGTACGCACGTAACGTTGCACAGGCGTACAATCCTACAGCGATCATCGAAATCTCCAAGTGTAATTGTTCTATACGCGTTAATGTACAGCGAAAGGCCGTACGCTCGCGAAAGCAAATTCATTCCCTGCAGGATCTTACGCATTCAGAATGATATGCTGTGCAATAATTTTCTCGCTGTACGACATTACTCGTGAACGAAGTACGAAACAGCACCCATTCGAGGATAGTGCTTCGAATTCCAGTTTCGCAGGATTCCACCCGTGTCGAATAAATCGGCGTAGAGTCGGAGCCACCTCTTTTCAAGGGGCATCGACTGCGGTTAAATATTTTCACCTAAAAAATCCTCTATGAGAAAGCAAAAAGAAAGAATAATCAAAATAACGACGATTCGACGAAACGACGATCTTCACCTCGATATTTCTTCTTTCGTGAGGGGCTTAAAATCGGCGGGGTTTTCGGAATAGGCCTTCCGGCAGGCGGGGCACAGGCCGTTCTCATCGGTGCGAATCCTGTGCCAGCAAAAGCGACAGATCTGGTAGCCGCACGTGCAGGGAAAGAAGTTTAGGTCATCGACCTCGAGGGGTTCCATGCACAACGGGCATTCCACCGCCTCGTCCCCGCTCTGATTCAATACTGACATCTTCCTCGGCTCTTCCGGTCGCTCTCGACAATCCTCGGTAATCCTAGCCCCCTTGTGATTTCTCGGGATTCTCGCTCACGATGGTCTTCCCTGGGATTTTGATCTGAAATTTTTTTTCGGCACGTCCAATTTTAAAACGGCTTTCCATGAAATTTCTTGGAGCACTAAAAATTCTTTACTTACCTTGTCCAATTCCCGACTCCGACGAGTTGTGCTTATCTCGTTGATAATCTGTAAGAAAACGAAAAAATCGTGTCAGTAAACAATTATCAGCATCGAGTCGTGGTTTCTTCCCATAATTAAATAAGTAAATAAGTAAATAAGTAAATATGTAAATAATTATTTAACAAAGTTCTATCTTCTCGCGCATGTTGTATTATCCCAAGTAGACATAAAAAATGTGTCTAGCGTAAAGTGACTAAAAATGAACTCTTCAAATCGGACGTCTTTCTCCATAAAAAAACAAAATTAATCCTTCCAAATATTATCCCGTCAACATGTTCGAAAAATGAAAATAATCCAAGAACTCAATTTTTCAATTTTTACTGTCGCTTACAAAAATTTTACGACCATGTCGTTTTCACAAAAAAATGATTTGCGATGCGTTTCGATTAAAAAAATGATCCCACTTCTTCATGAAAAATTTACGATATTTTAACAGCCTTTTGACCGAATCGGCAAATGTGGTACGTCCGACGTCAAAGGTTCGACGATAACGTTTTTTCAAAATCTTTGCGACGCGAGTTGCCTTCGAAAGTGCAAATCGGTTGTCGCGTCTCCGAACAACGATCTTCCCCGACAAGAATCGACGTCGCAGTTCGCCGTCGCCGCTCCAAAAGGATTATCCGTTTGCCTGTAAGGTGCGCAAAAAAAAAAAAAATGTACGCCAATAAAAGCTGCGCAGAGTAAGATTCGATATCGAACGAATCTTGCGAACTTTCGACATCCAAAAAAGGCTGCACGCGCAGTTCGAAGAGTCTAAAACTTATTTGTAGCTTCGATATAACCCCAAAATCTAAATCGTCCGAAATGCAACCGAATTTTTAAAAAATTGACAATATTGCCAAAAAAAAAAAGCCTCCCTTTTCGCCCGGAAAATCCCCGAAAACCAAGTAAAAAAGGAAAATTCGTCGTTAAAAAAAAAAAAAAAAAAAAAAAAAAATTACAGCCTATTGCGAAACTAGTCGCGAAAGATCGTGCCGAGTCTCGATCGAGCGCGTCGCTCGCAGTGACAAATTATTCTTCAAAAAAAAAAAAACAAAAATGAAAGAAAAAAATAAAAATAGGTCGCCGATATCGCTGCGAAAGTTTGCAACGCGGAATTCTGACAGGAGCTGTCACGCACACTGTCTCGCCGTGACGCGAGAGACGAACAAAGGACGCGGAAAATCTGCCCGATCGCACGAAGCTCGCGCTGACTCTCTTCGCTCCGTTCCGTTGAAAAAAAAAAAAAATTCCTCGAAAACCAAGGGAAGAAAAAATATTCTCCTTATAAAGTAAATTCCACGAAAGAAAAAAAAAAAAAAAATCGAAAAATAATTATTCACAGTCACGTTTGATCGTGCGAGCGTGTCCTCGTGTCCTCGAGCCGCCGCGTCTCTCCTCTCTCACGATCCGCTCTTAATCTCGCCGTTAAAGCGTTAATTTGTCGAAACAGCTGTTGTGCGTAGGGTGCCGAGATTCGTCCTGCGACACGAAACGTCAGAGAGCCGACCGATAGGACTCGAGCGCGACGATCGCGCTCGGTCGTGAGGAAACGAAGAAGAAAAAAAAATAAAACTCTCAATTGCGACCCGAAAGTCTGTTTTTCTCGCTTTCAAAAAAAATATACATATACACACACACACACACACACACACACACACACATATATATATATATATATATATATATATATATAGGATAGCAGATTGAATGGTGAAATGAAGAGAAGAAAAATTGATTCTCAAACTTTCGATACAGTAGGAGTGAAAAAAAAAGAAACTAAATTGTCAATTTCTCGTTAGGTTGGACGCCCTCGCGAGCGCGGAATGTGACGCGAGAAGCTCGTGTGCGAAGGCGAGAGAGAGAGAGAGAGAGAGAGAGAGAGAGAGAGAGAGAGAGAGAGAGAGAGAGAGAGAGAGAGAGAGAGAGAGAGAGAGAGAGGGGGGGGGGAGTCTCGGACGGAGGTTTGTAGGGTAGAGCCTATCGTGTCTCCGCTCTCGGTTACACTCACGCACTCTCGATAGTTGAATTTCGTTTTGGCGTAGGAGAGAAAAAAAAAACAAAAAAAGAAAAAAGTTCTCTGCAGAAAGAGGACGCACGTCCGTGCCGAGAGAGACAGGAAGAGAAGACACACACACATACGGAACACACACACACACACACTCGCGATTCTCGCTACACGGTAGTACGCGAAAGGTCCTTGCTACTTTGTCGTTTTTCCTCCCTCTCACGGGTATAATGCGTTTGCGAAACACACACACACGCACGCACACGGACACTGAAAATCGCGTTTCCTTCGTACTGGCTCTCCCCGCATCTACGACAATTCCTCGAATATGCATAGAAAAATATTTCCACTATTGCGCGGATAATATTTTCACTCTCCGATGATTAGAGGAATTTTAACACGGGCTACCGAAAAATTTGACAACACATTGGTCAAATGTTTTTCTTTTCTTCTTAATTTTCTAGGGACATTTGAGTTTTTTTTTTTTTTTTTTTTTTTTTTTAGGATTGAGAAAACGTATTCGTCGAAGGGTTTTGGGATTGAGCGACGAAGGAGCAGGGGGGAGGGGGAGAGAACGAGACACACTTACGAGGGAGTAGAAACACACAATCTCTACTGGCTCCGCTCGTCTAGTTCGGTTTTTGGTTCTCTTTCTCTCCCCGTTCCGAGGCTCGCTCTAGCGCGCTCGCTCGCTCTCCTCTCTCTCTCTCTCTCTCTCTTTATCGTTAGTGTTGGGTTCGCACAGCAGGTCGGAGGCGATTTTAACCTCAGCAGGAAACTCCCGATTTTTTTTTTTCTTTTCTTTCTCCCCGTAATGTCCCGGTGAAAACGTTCATCGTGGCTCTCGGTGTGTCCGTCAACCTTAATCCGTCTGATCGTCGAAACAACGCACCTCGGTGAAAACAATTTCTCACTGAACGTTGTTTACTTACGTCTCGACTTTTCCACTACAAATTCTTTTACACAACTGGTTAATTTTTATGTCCGACTAGATCGCTACGAGGGCGCAGCGCGTGACGCGCAGCACCCGGAAGTTACCATGCCCCTGCTTTCCCGTGGACTCTGGCGTATCCGAAGGTCTCGTTACGCGAGTGGGATCGGATAATTGTGCGGACCGTTTTGTTTTTTTCACCGTGTCGATGGCGTTTCGGAGAGAGACTTTCAGCTGATGATTTTATACTTTGTTCCGAGGATTCGTTGATCGTTGGACTCGGAGACAATCGTCTGTTTCGATGGAAAAAAAAAACGCCGTAGGTTACGCAGGTACGTTTGAATTTGCCGCCAAACCGGATGTCGGACGCGGTCGCAGAGAGATAACGCAGGATTGCCAATTCTCGGGAGAGAAAATTTTTGAGAAAGACCCTTTTGTTGTACCCACCGCAGAGTTACAGTGTCATAGTGGCGCTGAATACAGTTTCCGAACTGTCGGTGTAAATTTCTTCGATCGACGAAGATAATGCGGGTAACTTGTTTATCGTCTGCTTTCCGATAGATTTTCCTTTTTTTTTATGCTTTAGATTCGCTTTGTTTCATTACTTTCGTATTTCGTTAAACCTTTAAAACCAAAGCCTTTATATTTGTTGGAGAAAAACGTTTTTTCCAACAAACTAAAAATCGTAAGCTTAGTACTAATCATTTTTTTTTTTTTTTTCTTTCAGGAACTATACTTGTCAAAACAATTTTTCTAAAAATAATATCAAATTTAGAAAGAAGACTTCCAAAAAAATATGGTCTTCAAAATAATCTTTAAAAAAAAAAATTACATCATATGAGCCAAGTAGTGGTAAACATGTAGTGGTATACATGTTTAGGGGAAAACCGGAGCTAGATGGACTAGTAAAAAATTAGGCCGACGAGGGGCGCAATGAGCCACCCTAAGTATGACGAATCCATGATTAAGTTTTCGCCAAGCGCATGATCCTGGATTTATAAGTTCATGCTATTAAAAAGTGGGATAAGCCTTGGTTCCTGGTTGGATACCAGGAAAATTCCTACCGTCCGGTTTTTCCATTGTAATGGGTCACTCTCACTTTGTTACGTGGTTAGTCACACTTTGGTACTGTTTCAGGCGGTCTGGCGAGAGCCTCACGAAGGTTAACAACAGAGTCGAGATCATGAATTCCTGCGCACTCCAGCAGAGGCCGCCTTGTCAAATTTGGGTCCCAGACCCGTTCGAAAAATCATTTCCCCGGCAGTCTGTGTAAGAGCGCGATTGCGCTCGCATCAATCCTCGGAGACCTCTGGCAGCAAAGTAAACATTCGTCATCGAACTTAAGGAAAAACCATTCAAGTAAGCGTTAATAATATCTGTTTTTCGAGTCATGCCTGTTTTTTTCTTGGGTTTTGTTTTTATAATTAATGGTGGAATTCAAATCATAGGTCATAATTTTCGAAACTCATTAATTGATTAGACCAAAAAAAAAAAAATAACGTGGCGATTTAAAAGAATTCTGTAACATACTTCGAATATATTGTAAATATATTTAAAACGCCATGAAGTATGAAAAATGGCATTTTTGAAAATTATAAATTTTCAAAATGTCGTTTTTACATTGATAACAGTTTAATTAATAACAGATAACAAATTTGAAGAATTTTTTTATCTATAGCAATTCTGCAAATAAAAAAATCACAGTTGTCTTCATTTATTACTCATCTACTAGGGAGTTGTAAAAAAAAATACAACTTACTTAGTGTCAAGAAAATTTGTTTACATGATTCAAAAATTAGAGTAAAGCCGTGGTGCGTGACCCACTCTGCCTTCTGAGACTATTTTTTTAAATTAGGTGTTACAGTTTAATCGACGAAAGACTTATACTACTATGATTTTTATATATGGGGCATTCCATACCGATTCGACCTACGTCAAACCCTCGACCTCTTCAATTCGGTTGGTAATTTTTTATAATATTGTTCTAACTCTAAAAATCACTCCAAATTTTTCTTTTTATTTGTATTAATTACAATTTTTCAAAGTGAACATATTTTTAGCTGTAATTAAAAATTCTGAAAAAATTCTGAATAATCCTGTATTTGATATGAACATTTTTAAGCCTAAATCCAGAATAGTCAAACGTTTGGTTCTAGATGTTTTTTTTTGAGCTTTTTCTTTCTTTTTCAAAGTGAACATATTGTCAGCCCAAATGAAAAAATCAGAAAAAATTCTCAAAAATCCTGTATAAGATATGTAAGTTTTTAAGCCTAAACCCAGAATGGGTTTAGGCTTAATTATATACCCCCTCATTTTGCCACTTTCAAAATGATCAAATTTTTTTCTTTTCGAAATATCGAATTTTTACCACCGCCATTGGCTTCGGGCTGACTCATTTACGCACGGAATACGTGCAATTTGTATTTTTTTCGAAATTTAAAAAATTGACCGTTTCCAGCATAGGAAATCCTATGTTAAATTTTGCAAAACGGCATTTTTTTTCAAACAATTTCGAGATATCGAATTAAAACCTCCGCCATTGTTTTCAAGTGACGTATTTCCTAACCGATTTCATTAGCGAAAATATTCTCAAAATTTTTTATGGAAAAACCTCAACTGAGGATTTTCCTCAGCGGAGGATTTTCCTCAGCGGAGGATTTTCCTCAGCGGAGGATTTTCCTCAGCGGAGGATTTTCCTCAGCGGAGGATTTTCCTCAGCGGAGGATTTTCCTCAGCGGAGGATTTTCCTCAGCGGAGGATTTTCCTCAGCGGAGGATTTTCCTCAGCGGAGGATTTTCCTCAGCGGAGGATTTTCCTCAGCGGAGGATTTTCCTCAGCGGAGGATTTTCCTCAGCGGAGGATTTTCCTCAGCGGAGGATTTTCCTCAGCTGAGGATTTCCTCAGCTGAGGATTTCCTCAGCTGAGGATTTCCTCAGCTGAGGATTTCCTCAGCTGAGGATTTCCTCAACGGAGGTTTTCCTCAACGGAGGTTTTCCTCAACGGAGGATTTTCCTCAGCGGAGGATTTTCCTCAGCGGAGGATTTTCCTCAGCGGAGGATTTTCCTCAGCGGAGGATTTTCCTCAGCGGAGGATTTTCCTCAGCGGAGGATTTTCCTCAGCGGAGGATTTTCCTCAGCGGAGGATTTTCCTCAGCGGAGGATTTTCCTCAGCTGAGGATTTCCTCAGCTGAGGATTTCCTCAGCTGAGGATTTCCTCAGCTGAGGATTTCCTCAACGGAGGTTTTCCTCAACGGAGGTTTTCCTCAGCGGAGGATTTTCCTCAGCGGAGGATTTTCCTCAGCGGAGGATTTTCCTCAGCGGAGGATTTTCCTCAGCGGAGGATTTTCCTCAGCGGAGGATTTTCCTCAGCGGAGGATTTTCCTCAGCGGAGGATTTTCCTCAGCGGAGGATTTTCCTCAGCGGAGGATTTTCCTCAGCGGAGGATTTTCCTCAGCGGAGGATTTTCCTCAGCGGAGGATTTTCCTCAGCGGAGGATTTTCCTCAGCGGAGGATTTTCCTCAGCGGAGGATTTTCCTCAGCGGAGGATTTTCCTCAGCGGAGGATTTTCCTCAGCGGAGGATTTTCCTCAGCGGAGGATTTTCCTCAGCGGAGGATTTTCCTCAGCGGAGGATTTTCCTCAGCGGAGGATTTTCCTCAGCGGAGGATTTTCCTCAGCGGAGGATTTCCTCAACTGAGGATTTCCTCAACTGAGGATTTCCTCAACTGAGGACTTCCTCAACTGAGGACTTCCTCAACTGAGGATTTCCTCAACTGAGGATTTCTCCGACGCAGAAATCTGAAGTTTTTTTCTCAAAAAATTTCGAGATATCGAATTAAAACCTCCGCCATTGTTTTCAAGTGGCATATTTCCTAACCGATTTCATTAGCGAAAAAAATCTAAATATTTTTTTTGGAAAAAACCCACTTTCGTCAAAAAAAATGTAAGCCCCCTTCTCATTTTGCCACTTTCAAAATGGCCGAATTTTTTTTTTTCGAGATATCGAATTTTTACCATCGGTATTGGCTTCAGGTGACCCACTTACGCATAGTCTTAAAACAGACTGTCAGAACTCTCACAGGAAGTGATCGGATAACAACCGACAACGAAAAACATATGACTACCTACAGACACGAATGACGTACGATTCATCCTCATGCATTAATACACTACATATGTCGGATATTTTAAATCCAAAATAAAGTTTCAGATGCCAATCAGCATATTCTAATCTTTCCTGCCACGTCAATGATACGCAGATTATTTGCCAGGATTATTTGTCAAGAAACGTCGAGGTGACGTTTCGACAGGTGACAGTTTGTCACCAGTCACCTGTCAAAATCGGAAATCGAGCGTTCATTGGGAATCACTGGAATCCGAATCGAGCGGCCATTGGGAACCCATCGATGACCTTAGAACTTTATTATATTTAATATATTTCTTCTTTCTAGATTTTCTCGGTTGAAGCTATCAGCAGACTTCAATCCCGGACGCCATCTTCTTGAAGCTTTCGTATATCTCTTCGTTTTTTGCGGATAAGCCAATCACAAACCAACTGAATACGGACCAAGTCAACCAAGTCAACAGATAGAAGTATCCAGATGGCGATAGCCGACAAAAAGTTGACGGAGACGATAAACGACCGTTTGATTAACGCCGTTCGCGAAGGTAACCTAGAAATTGTGAAAGAATTACTCGACGCTTCCGGTCTATCGACTTGCTCCATCGAGGCTGTCTTGGATTATGACGCTAAAACGGCGGGTTTAACGAGTTCCCTGGACGAAACTGTGCTTCATCTTGCGAGTATTTACGATCGTGAAAAAATCATTCGAATATTGTTAAATTACGGTGCCGACATTGACGCTAAGAGTACAAATGGCGAAACGGCGCTTCACATGTCCGCTCAACGCGCATGCGCAAACGCCGTCAAGACTCTTCTCGAGCATGGCTCCGACATAAATGGAACCTGCAACGGCGGTAGGACTCCACTTTATCAGTTGCACACCAAGCACACGAATGTCTTTGCTCAACTTTTAAAACTCCACGTTATCAAGATGCAAGCTTCGAATCGTCATGTCAGCGAAATGAATTTGCGAATGATCGTCGACGGCGGCGATACGAGTCATCTTCGCGACGATTGCGATGACGAGATCGAAAGAATGAGGATGGAAGAAATTTGCAGAAACGTTACTTTTCATCATATTTTGACGGAGGACAGAAATAAATTGGCGACATACGCGAGAATGGAAAGTGTACGAGCACTAAAGGCCGATTGTTACAAACGAAAGTTTCCAATTTATGCCGGTTGGATAGATACCAATTTAAGAAGAGGCCAAAGAAGAAAAAATCTGTTGGATCGAGCAGCTGACTCTCTCGACGAGTTGATCCATCACAAGTTGCCGAACGTTTTGACTGTGGAAATTTGTCATTATGCGAGTAACGACGACCTCATGAACTTGATAAGTGTGAGCGAAGCTGAACGGGTGGCGCGCAGGTTCTCACAAGAGGGCGACAGTTCATGACGGGGTCGAAGAAGAAATATCTTTACAGTTGACATGAAATTGGAAATCGACAAAATGTTAGTTTAGTCTTAAAGTTTAAAATTTTACTTGATCCATCAGTGGGTTTTTTATATTTGCAGATTTTTATTTAACTCTAAGGTGCAAATACATAAATTGCAGTAGATAAGTGATAAGGTATATCTTAACAGTAGTTTGCATTGTGATTAGAAACCTTAATTGTTTAAGGTTTAACTTCCTTTTTGCATGGAAGGTATAAGGTATAACGTATAAGTTATAAAGTATCGATGTTTCATGTTTGTTTATTTCTTGGTTGGATTTAACGTGTGCTAATAAAATACTGTACTCGAACACTGATTTTATTTATATGTTTCCATTAGCGATACCCATCGTGACGAGTTGGGCCACGAAGATGAAGATGATTGCTCGTTGCGATTTTCGTTATTTACGTTAGCGACGACATTGTGGCGAGCGTCGGGTTGCACTGGGCCTGCAGGAAGGTTATTCTTGGTTGTAGACTCACTATAACTCAAGGCGGAAATTAGTTACTTGAAAATTACAGTCAAAATAGTATATTGGATAAAAACACATGGAACGTTAAACGTCTGCAGTCATATCGATAATGGCTGAACGAGAGATAGGACAAACTCCGCATATGAAAAGATTCTTTCGTTGTACGGCACACATACGACTTCAGAATCAGAAATACGAAGAAATCTGGGAACCTGATCCAGTGTTAGCTTATCTAAAAGCGCTTTGGCCCATCGAGACATTATCGTTCGAATTATTAACTAAGAGGTTAGTTATGTTGTTAACATTAGTTACGGCTGAGAGAGCACATGCACTCGCAATGATAAGAATCAGTCGTATCAAGAGGTACGATAAAAAAATAAGAGTAAAAATAACCCATCGAATACGAACATCCGGTCCAGGAATAACACAGCCATTAGTACTGCTGCCATGCTTCAAGGAACAGCCACGGTTCGATAAGTTGATCAATCGGCACGAATAAGATCTCAGAGCAAAGATATGTTCTTGTTCAACTACGAATTCAATGTTCTAGTAATCGAAAAGAAACGATCCTCGAATTACCCATAAATCTGCCTCGAAACACTCTTCAGTCCTCTAACACTGGAAAAATTATGAGTCCTCGAATCATCCTTGAATCATCCATAAACACGGAGCTCAAACCAAGGATTTATAACTTCGCATCCTTGACAGTGCCGGCGCTAAACGTTCGCATTCACGAGTATAGTACTTTGCGATACTAGTGCGTAAAAGCGGACTTTCGGCGAAGGTTGGAAAGTGGCTGCACGAGGTGGATCGAGCGCTACGACGGCACGAGGCGGAGCCGAGTGTTGTTGTAGCGCGAGAGAAGGCGAGTGCGGCCACTTTACAACCGCCGTCGGGAGTCCGCTTTTACGTACAAGTATCGCATACTACTTTTTGTGACGAATGCATGAAAGGTGCCAGGTTATGTTGCTGGCCGGGCGCACCAATAGAGGAAAAACAGACGGCGTACGCATGCGCACGTAAACACTGTGCGCATGCGCACAGTATTTTCGATACGCTGTTGCGTTGCATAAATACTCGAAGCGTGTCGTAAATACGCATTACGACACGCTTCGAGTATTTATGCAACGCTTCCAGTATTTATGTAACGCCTTCTTGAAAAACACCACTTTATGTCGCGCCCGACCCCCGCATAAAGCAGCACTTTTCATGCATGAGTTACAAAAAAATATTTATCTAATGGCGGGCGACTAAGGATAAACGATACGGCACCATTCGTGACGGCGGCTGATGCGCAGACAGCGCATTGGAGGGGGGGGGGGGGGGCGCAAGCCTCGAGGTGGGGAGCAGAGATGTGGTGCTGGTACCGTCGCTATTAGAAAAATCGGGGTCTTAATGTAGTTGCGAACTTTTAATATTGTAAGCTGAGTTTAATATATTAACAATATATTATATTTTACGTTATTTGTAATTGTTTGGTTACCGGAAAAAGTCAGGGAATTCCGGTTAGAGAATTTCATGGTAACCATGCTATCGAAACACGTCCGACATCACCGACTTGAGGCGCCGTTTGAAGTGCAGTGCAATGAATATGGCTGTGGAGCAACGTTTGCGAATTGAAAGTCTTTCAAGCACTATGTCTTTCGAAAGCATCCTCTTGTCGAAATTAACGAAGCAGCCGCAGATATCCCTGATGTGGAGAGTATATGACGAGGTTGGGATAGAAGGTAAATCATTGTAACTAATTTGCAAAAGGCTGTGATGAGTTTAAAAATAAAGACTCTTACATTTAATGCACAATCTTTTAATATTTGTTCATAATATATGCACACTTTAACGTATGTTAGGGGTGGAGAGGGGGTGGATACACATAGAAACGTGTAAAAAGTAACTACATGCTTGAATGCGCTTAAAGCATTGAAACACACATGTGTCGAGAATGAACATTCTATAAAGTATCTAAAAAGTGACTAAACAATTTACACGCCTAATGCATGTTACAACAAACATTTGTTTTTAGAGTTCGCGCGTGCACTTGACGAGTGTGCAGTTAGCGGAGACACGATTTTACACTGTCTACAATCCGTTCGTCGAACGCAAAAACGTAAAGTATGAGATCGTTGTCTTCGATACCTGAAACATCAAAATGGCATCAATTGTATTTCGACGACAGTTTATTGGGTGTTGCATCATATTTTTTACGCGCTAATACGTTTATAAAGAACGATAGTTCTCACCACCCAGAATGTTCTCACGGATATGAGAAACACTCTCCCGGCTGTCAGTTGACAAGGTATGGTACAACGCATCATCATAAATTGCAGAAGTTTCTGAGTCTTAGGCCACAATCTGTACCATTGGCTGTTGTATCTGTGCGGAAGAAGACTTTTTGAACTTCTGAGGCCACACACCACCAGTAATTTTCGTCTACTCACATATAAAAACAAATACTGATACTGTGATCCATCACAATTTGAGAAATTAAGCAATCCATGTAAAAGTACATCGTCACTGACAGCGCCAAAACTATGAATCTTGTTGTAGTCTCAGGATCGTTTTGTCTCAGAAGAATCTGAATTCAAAGGCAATTTTTTTCTGTCAATTCCGCATTAGTCATCATTGGTCGCACGACTTTTACCTGAAATCCTATTACGTTAATCAGTATCACGCCGCATCCGAAGACAATAAAGAAAATCCATGTGTAAGATGCTTCGATGAGATTGGCGTACCTAATAATGGTGGGTTTGTCAATGATATTGCCAGTGATGTAAAGATATCATATCACGATTCACATGACCCCAATTTTACCGTTATGTGACCGTCACAGATCGTTAGCGACTGATTTGACAAAATCGGTCGCAAACATGACGGCTGGCCAAATTATGTCACAATCTTAATAATTAAACATTTAAAGAACAGAGCATCCTCTGCGAAGAAACAAAATATCAGAAAAAAATGTTGAGAAACAAGTGACTGTTATTTACAAGTAACTCGATGCATGCCGCGATTTTACAACTGAGTGGATTTTGTCGTTTGCTTTTGACGTCACATCAGTTGACATTACGATTACATTTTATATATAAATTTACTTTCAATTGACGTCACATGACGGTCACAAATTGGTCTGACTGATGCTAGTCCAAAATGTCGATCACTTTACATCACTGGATATTGGTTAGCTTTAATAGATACATTATCCGAAACTATCTCACTCTACAGCGTCCTTGTGTCGATTCAAGCATGTAGTTAGGATTGTCAGGTTTTTCTTGTCCAGCGTATCTGAGGTTTCTCTTGTTTCTGCAGACTTGTCATTATTCCCGATTCGTTCTAGTTTGAGCCTGAATGTTTCAGTCGAAACTTTAGACTGATTATCGTTATGATAAGTTGATAAATTGACTCACCCTACTGCCGTAAAAATACTGCAGACGTGTTGCACGTAAGTGATCAACATAACCTCACCGGTTATAGAGACCGTCGATATCAACAGGACGCATGCGTAATAATACATGTAAAGGTACAAATAATATTTCTGCACGTCAAGGTTATAATAATCGGCGGGAGATGGAAGTTGTGCTGGTTCGGTACCGTTTTTCACCAAAACATCGATCACCTTTGCTACGATCGGTTGAGTCATAAAGACTACGGTGTTTGAATACAATACGGCTGTACGCAACACAGATGAATTTATAAAACATTTGTCAAATGTCTACAACTCGTTACCACGATTGATTGACCTGTGTACCCGATATTTATTTTGCATCCCTGCTC
This sequence comes from Amblyjoppa proteus, assembly GCA_963922035.1. Lineage (NCBI taxonomy): Eukaryota > Metazoa > Arthropoda > Insecta > Hymenoptera > Ichneumonidae > Amblyjoppa > Amblyjoppa proteus. Next base: position 16,752,688 of record OY998230.1, read on the forward strand.
AGCGTATTTGTGAAGAATGTTAACTTCTCGATCCCGAGCCCACACTTGCCAATCCTTACGAATGCGATTTATCAACGTCGATGTCTATACATATCGAACACATCTTTGTCAGTGGATAGATAGAGGCGCCTTCAAATGTACGAAGTACAAACGACAGGCCTGTGAGTTAAACATATGGATACTGCAAAACATGATTAATGCACAATTGCATGTACCACTGTGCGATTCGTCGCTGTAGCAAACGTGTACGTTGGCTTTTTCGACACACCTACATTCGTACATTTCCATTTCCTTACATATCCATTCTTCCATTAAGAGTAAGCATATTTCAGACATTACACACAAAATGTTCAATCCAACACCTGCCTGCCCAATCCAACCTGTGCGCGTATAGCTACGCGCAAATATCGTATGGACACCAATATTTCTCTTGCTCAACATGAGAAGGGGCCTTTCAATTGTCATAACCCCAGTCATCCATACCTTAACTCATAGACGGGTGCAAGTACCCATGTATAAAGTGTATACCACAATTTATATACATTTACATGCACCACTGTCTGATTCTTCACTTTAGCAAATATACAACAACGTTCTAAACAGATCTACATTTTTACGTTTGCATTTTAATACACTTTATACTATCTACACGGGAATGCATTTACATATATCATGCATTGCACATTAAAAATTACCTCCTACTCAAGTTGACACATGAGCTTACAGCTAAATAACAATCGTACGCACGTTCAATGATTCGAGGTAATGTGGTGTAACGGTACGGGAGGTTCCTTTGGACCAATCAAGAAATGAATTGTTGCATTCGTTGGTCGTGATTTCTGTTAGTGTTTTGGGTCCGAAATAGCGAATATTACCTGCTCGTGAGGAATTTGGGTAAATACAAATCAAAACAAGTTAACATTTGTTGTAGTGTGAATTTGTGTTGTGCGTGCTGTATTGTTCGTTTATGGCATGGGATATTGGAGCTGTGATCTGATTGGAGTGTCGATCTCCGATCAATAGTGTAGGTGATACGTGATAGTGAAATCAGTGATGCGTGAGTCGTTTTGTACATTGCTATAATGTGTCGGTGTGTGAGTCCACGGTCTGTCCGTGCCTCGTCGGTGACGATTGCCGTGCTTTGTTGGTCGCTTATCAAGAGGTGCGTTCCTTTTCGATCCTCGTCAGGCTGCTGGCTCGATCCTCGATCCTCGTAGATTTGATCGATGGTGTTGATCGAGGCTCTTCAGAATGATGCAGTTCGAGTGATCTTCCATTGACGGTGTCGGAGAGTAGACTGTCTTCGGTGGCTCACGGCTAGGCTTTTCTTCCCGTCCGCGCGCACGCCATCACTCACTCGCTGCACCTATGACGTCATGCATCGAGTGCAGCGCCCTCACCACAGCACCGCCCTTTCGCGCCAACTGCACTTTGCGCGCCCAAAATCAGGAATCAAACAAAGATGCATGCAAATGCAAATAAATTGTGGTGTACAATTCATAGATGTTAACTTGCACCCGTGTATGGTCGAGGCTACGATAATTTAAAGGCCGCTTTTCATGTTGAACGCGAGAATCATTCCCGTCTATACGATACTTGCGCGTCGCCACATGCGCAGGGGATGACTTTGTGTATAATGTCTGAAATATACTTACTCTTAATGTGTAAGAATAATGGTATGTAAGAAAATGGAAATGTACGAATGCAGGTGTTTTCAAAACGCCGCCGTACGTTCGCTATAGTGCAGATTCGCATAGTGGTACATAAAAATGTACATTAATTGTGGTGTGCAGTTCTCATATGATAATTCACAAGCCTGTCGGTTTGACATTTGAAGGCTCTTTCATTTGAAGTACATTTGAAGGCTCCTTCATTTGAAGTACATTTGAAGGCTCCTTCATTTGAAGTACATTTGAAGGCTCCTTCTGGATAGTCCTCAACAGCGCAGGAGTACAATCATGCACAAAGACGATTGGGCATGAGACGACCAGTGGTTGGGCTTCAACTGCACATGTGTGTAATTGTACACCATGTCGACTGAGCACAAGGCAACAATAAGAAGGTAATCTTCAACTGCTTGTTGCAGTTGAAAGCCATCTGCAGGGGGACTTCAACACGACTGCAACCGATCACTAGGTCGACTGGACACGAGACGACGAAGCAACTACGGCGACTGATTGAACTGGTCATCGGTGACTATGTGCACAATTCTTCGCCTACCTTGCACAGTTGCACTCCAGTGCAGTTCATGTCCACCCCAATAGTTGCTGCGTGCCTAGTCGACTTGATACACGATTGCACTATTGTGGAGTTGTCGGTGTATTGCCGACTTAGTGCACAGTCGCCAGGACCTCACGTAAAACCTACCCAATTGGCTGCATAAATGAAACTGACCTTTTGTGAGTTCTGCATAAACGAAAAGAACTTCATGCCGGAAATTGCGTCGAAGATACTTGGTATAACGCAATCCAGGATTGTTCTCCAGTCGTCACGATACTTAATGACAGCTAAAATCCGAGGAATTATGTGACTGGTGCCGAGAAGAATATAAAGAATTGGAAAGGCGCGTTTGGCAAGAGTGCTCTGATACGGCCATTGTCCAATTAGTGTCATCAGAATTTTATTTAATCTATAGTAACGGTGTTGAAACAAGTCCGTCGGAACGCGAACCATTATCAGCGATAGTGTTGGGTCTACTAATGTTGTTCCCTGCGAAACATAACGCACAACGCGGTCTTGCTTTGTTACTGAGATGCGCCTCACTGTTATTTTTTCAGCGTGAATTTTTATGGAATTATATGAAAATATCGCATATCAACGGACATTTAAATTACCCTTCGACACGTCAAAGTTGAGTGACGACGATGTGATAGTGTAATAGTCTCAGCCCTCGGTTTGCGTCCATTGCTTATGTATTTCCACAACGCGCAACGCGGTCTCGCTTTTCACTCAAACGCACTCCACTCTTCTTTTCTCAGCGTGAATTTTCATAGAATTATATCAAAGTATCGCGGATCGACGGACATTTAAATTGCCCTTCTACACGTCAAAGTTGAGTGACGTTTATGCGAGAGCGTATAGTCTCAGTCCTCTGTGCGCCTCATTACGTATGCATTTCTCTTCACGACGCTTACCGATGAGGCCACGGTCTTGCGTAGATACGTTCTGGAACAATGTTCTTCTACCACATTCAATTAAAATATAAACCGTATAAGAACCTAGACTGAAACGAAAGCGTCCTCCACATGGACGTAATGTTGTTTCCCTCTGTGCATGACGCCGTCGTACTTGAGTAACGTCCACGCAAATCAATAGCGAACCATCGGTGTAGGTGCAAAGTCCTTCGAAGTGAGGAGAGCAAGAGAACCGTCCAAGGGCTCATAGCCGTGATGCGTTCCGTCCGTAACGTTATATGTGGACGCTGTTGTTACTCCTGAAAATGGGATGTTCCTTTTTATTTTTTGACGAAGTTCATCGGAGAAGATACATTTATTTTGCGACTCTTGCCAAGGTATGATGCACTTTTTTCTTACTTTTTTCACTTTCATCAACACAACTTTATGGCAAACTGCGATAACGATTTGATGACTAAAGATTATGATTTTATTGCTTTCTCGTAAGAGAAGCATTTATTCAAATGCATTTTTTTTTTAAAGACAGACAGAAAAATTCAATTGAGTCAAGAAAATGTGCTCTCACGGAGGGCGAAACAAATGTTTGGTTGATCGAAAGGAAAATCTCGTAGATCAAACTAAAAGGCCATCGAATCGAATGTTTCTTTACTTACTACGACAATTATTTCGATCGATCAATCAACACTTTGTTTCGCCACCCGCACCCGCTCATTTTGTTAACTCAATTGATTTTTTTCTCAGTGCATGTAAACATGCCCAAAATGTTACAAAACATCGAAAAATCACATTTAGAAAAAATATCTGGATGGATGTATGCGTGTGTATGTGTGTGTGTGTATCTTCAAAATTCAACCGTCTATAACTTAAGAACGGCCTCATCAAACGGTTTGAAATTTAGCACGCATGTAAAGCAGTTGGGTGCATCTGTTTGTTGCAATTCATCCAATATAGGAAAACCTCGCTTGTCCCACTTTCGATCAACTGAGCTTCTGCGTTATCCGAGGCACCCAACTCATTCGAGCCCTCCGCTTGTGCTGTCACGACTATGGAGATATTTCGTTACACGAGTAAACGATGTCTCCAAGAACTTGATAAGTGCAAGCGAAGCTGAACTTATCAAGTCCTCGCAAGAGGTCGACAGTTGATGAGCGGTCAGTGAAGTCTGAAGTCTGAATGTCTGTACAGTTGACTGAAACTGGAAATCGACAGAAAAATCTTACTTAATCCATCGATGGGTCAACTTTTTATTTAATTCTTTAGGTGCAAATACATGAATTACTGCAGGCAAGAGATAAGCGATATCTTAACAATAGGTTCCATTTGTGATTGGAAACGTTGTTTAAAAGGATTAACTTACTTTTTGCAAATAATGGTATTTTATAGATTTTTCATGTTTTTTTTTTGTTGTTATTTTGTTGAGTCGCGAAGATGAAGATGAATCTCGGATTACTCGTTGCTGTTTTCGTTACTGACGTCAGCGATGACATCGCGGCGAGCGTCGGATTGTACTGGATCTGCAGGAAGGTTCTTGGCTGTAGACTCATTGTAACTCAAGGTGGAAATTACTTACTTAAAAATTACAATCAAAACACGAAGTAGCCGGAAAACTGACTTTCGTGAAATATTCGCATAAAAAAAAAAACAACCCACAAATCGGATGAATCAGTTGAATCGGTTGAATGAAAATATTAAAAGGCGGTTACTTCTCAATTATTTGGGTAATCACGATAATGCGATACCAATTACGATATGATTTGTATGTCATATGATTGAAATATCAGATTCGTTGAAAAAATATGTAAAAACATTGTGCAATGTGAAAATGAAAAGTCAAATTCCACTTATCATTAATAGAAAAGATTGGGACTTCTCATACTAACATCAAGAATTTAGAAAATTACTTCTTATCTTCCAATAATTATCTATGAACATTTGGACCCCAGCTAAAAATACGGTTTGAAATTATTTAAACTATTTTAAGAACCCCAAAACAGTTTTATCCCGAAATAAACATGTAGTGACAAAAATAGCCTCATCTATGCAAAAACAAAAAAGAAAACAAGTATTGTTTCAAATATTGTTCCATCGTCAACGACTAAATAATTCTTTTCAAAGAAACTATTCTCAAATAAACTATTTTCAAATAAACTATTCTCAAATAAACTATTCTCAAATAAACTATTCTCAAATAAACTATTCTCAAATAAAATATTCTCAAATAAACTATTCTCAAATAAACTATTCTCAAATAAACTATTCTCAAATAAACTATTCTCAAATAAACTATTCTCAAATAAACTATTTTCAAATCGATAAGACAAAACATTTATTTCGACATTGTTTATTCCAATCAAAAAATTTGAACAATGCCCAAACCTGCAACAGTAAGCCATCCTGGTAGGTAGGACAGGAACGCTGTCGGCAGTAGTTTCGCATCGTACCGGCAGCCCTTCATTTCCGCACAATTCATTTCACCACAGCACCGATCCAACACATTCGTTTCACAACAAACTCTATAGCACACACGGCTTTTCCTTCACAATTTTAATGTTCATGTGTATTTTTCATGACATGTACATTGTACACACTTCGATTATACACATTGCTTTCTACAAAAACCGTTTGAACACCCTCAGTATACCGCGCCAACCGATACGCCACAGTCTCGAACCAACACATTAGCATCTCCACAAGTCGAGATGCTCACGCTAGCTTTCCTTCACATTTTTAATGTGCACATGCGTTTTCCACGACACTTCGATAGTACACATTTCGAGATTATAAACATTGCTTGCCGCACAAACCGTTTGAGCACACGAATTTTACCGCGCAACTCGATAAGCGACGGTCTCGAGGCAACACATTTATTTCTCCACAAACCTGATCGTACACACTGCAATTCCTCCACATTTTTGATATTCACATGCGTTATCCAAGACATTTCGATTGTACACATTTCCATTATACACATGGCTTGGCGCACAAACCGTTTGAACGCTCAAATTTTACCGCCCTTTTTATTTCAACGCAAATCATTTGCACACATTCTTCTCTACACCTACCCGTCACTACACACTGTCTTTGCAACGCAACTCGATGATGCACAACGGCGTTACAGCGCATTTCGATCCATCACATTCGATCCACGGATCCATCGCAAAGTTTTCCAACACATTTCGTTACTACACATTACGTAGGTAAGGTGGAGCTCGGAGCTGTTCGGCTTGGGGGCAGAGGTTCTCACGCGAGTCTATCAGTATGGGCTACTCGCGGTTTCAATTTTGCTGTAGCCGCATTGACTTTCGATACGACGAGGTTGGTCATGATACACGTTTCGCATTGTAACGTAGGATTTTTCGTCGTCCTATTATTTTCTCGCTCGAGATGGCGCGAGAGTCCGTTTCGCCCGTGGAACACGAAAGTGTTCGACTCGCGGTGCGCGGGAACTATGAGAGGGAGTTATTAAGGTATTTGTGGAGATAACCGAAAACTCGGAGAGAGAAGACGTTATTGTTGAAGTTTTCAACTGATATTCAATGTATTGTTACAGACTTTTACTCAAGAGCATGATGCTCACAGCTCGAAATTCAACCGAGTTCGTCTCCTTCCAATTTTTGTACTCCTTTGCTTTTTGATGATCTTCGACGATGGTGCTTCCTCGATATCCAAGGGTAGGGGTGGTTCGACCCCTCCAGTAAGTCCGTTATCCAGTCGTGGTCCGGGGCCCGCCTCCTTCGTAGAGTTTCGCCGGGGTAGATGCTGAGTCCGCTGATGGTCCGAATGACCGTCGATGAGAGGCGTCTGCTTAATTTTATGAGTTTGGGTCCTTTCTTTGCAGACCCTAAAACAAGCCTGCGCTCTTCCAGAATATTCCTTTTTTTCGGGTGAAGTATCCACATCTGGCATCTATCCTTGGGAAAGTTCTGCGCTCTCGCTGGCTTTCTGAATTACCATCTTCTATAGAAAGTTCGCATGTGACCATTCCTGCCTAATATTATATCTATTTGATTCTCGTTAGCATTATTTATATTTGAATCGGACAAATCGCGCGCGACGCATAATTCGACGAACGATTAATATCGCGGTTACCAACTAGATCCGTTACAGCATTCGGCGAACTATCTGTCTGTTACGGGCCGATCCGGTTGGATGGCTGATAACTTTTATATTCCGGTCTCCGAATGTTGATTCGTTGCTGTCTAGCGAATTAAAATCCTACTCTCCTACTCTTACTACTAACGTTCTTCCGACCGTTAGTTCACAGGATTCCGATGGAGGGCGCTGCCATCGATTTGTCCCTCACCGAATATCTAACAAGGCGAACTGACGTTCGGGATACTTTGACAAGCAATTTTCTAACAGTGTACCGACATTTATCGCATATTTTTTCGTCCCATTTTTCTCAGACGTCATTTCATGAAATCCTATCAAAGATGTATCAAGTTGTGTACTCATTTACTGGCTAGCGCCCACCGCTCGTCTTTTTGACGGCTGCGAAGCAGAAATATCATTACTTACAATATTGTTACTATAGATTCCGCATGGTAACTACTCTGTAATTTTTTTTTCCGATTTTATTTTTTAAACAAAGCGGGGCGCACTTCGTTCAGATATTCTTCAGCGACTATCAAATTTGTATTCAATTTTAATTAGTCATCTCGTAGAAAAATGGGATCAAAGTTTTTAGGTGAAACTGTCGGTATTTAGCCTCCCCTTGAGGGGCTGCTGGACCTTCCTGTTTTACCGGCCGAAATAGGTGATTTCGTAGTTTTCACTTTACGTCGTTACCATGCGACGGGTATTCTTCAAATTTTACAGGACTGTATTAAAATCATAAACCATTCGGCGTGCACTCGAATTTCGGTCGAAATCTTTCGAAAAATAAAGAAAATCGAATATTAAAAATTGTCGCGGAAAGCAACATAGCGGCTGAAATGTTTACAGCATCCGTTCTGTTGGATATAAAAAAAAAATTATAGATTTTACATACGTCAAAGGGGAGTGCACGCCGATTCTGTGAAGTTCTCCGAATATTCCAAAACCATCGGAAATGTTGCTCAGTCAAAAGATAATCGCGTGAAGTGTAAACTGCGATTACTCAGTCTATCGACTTGCGACGGGTGGATTAGAGCCGATGAACACGGCCGAATGATTTTTTTTTTTTTTTTTTTAAATTTTCCCCCGTATATTCTTTTTTTATGGCTCTGACATCTATTCGGTCATCAAGCCGCTCTTTCCTCAATTTTTATTTTGCTATTCCTGCAATTCACGATGTAGATGCGCGTCCGCAGCCGCTTTTTACCCCCCCCCCCCCCCCCTACTGTATCGCATTCGCACGAGGGCGCAGGGAAACTGCGGAAAACCTGCGCCGATATAGCCGGTCATTCCAACTGAATCTTAATGTTCGTATTCGATACTTCGAGTACGAACACCAATCCCCAGAATTCGGCCTCCCGCTCAACGTTTCCAATGCGCCAGTCAGTGCACGGCTAGGCGGTCACCCATCCAAGTACTGACCGCGAACGATTCAGCTTGACTCCGGGGACCACCGAAGCCGCACACCAACCGCGCATCCACCGCTGTCGGTACGACCGAATGAAGTGTAGGGCACGATGCAGAACCACCTGGACGTCAATCGTGACACTACGTTCACGGACTTTTGCAAACTATAATATTCGGTTTTCTTAATTCCTTGTAAGTTTTCAATGAAAATTGAACTGCACTCCGAGGCGCTTATGTCAATATCACAATCCTGTATGATTTGAAGCATATGTGCAGTACATTAACAATGCTAAGTCGGAACAGAAAAATTGGTTAGGTCCATCGTTAAAACAGGTAAAGCAGGTTAAAAAAGTAAACAAAAAAAAACCAGCTCCAGCATCCCCTTAACATATTTCGAGAGTTTACAGATACGCTACCATGCAGAGAGTAAATATGCGTATATGTATGAATTTTCATATTAAAATAATAGAGTTGGTATTTAAATTATCGCGCTGTGAGGAGCGTGTGAAATTCGTGCGAGCGAGCGTTCGTCGCATGTCATCTATTATGTTGCGCCCTCGATTTCCTCAACAGTACCCACCGCCGAGCGAATATCGATCGGCGCGGCCCGCGCGGAGGAGGGGAGGCTATGCCGTGGCCCGGACAGTGCCGCAAGGCAAAGGCGATATTTTTTGGGTGCTTTATTAACGAAAAATATAACCTCCAAAGGACAAAAACGAAAAACCGCGATGTTACCAACAAAACGTCGACTGTCGAATTACGATCGATTGAGAATCAACGATCAATTGGACGAAGGAAAAGCCGTTGTCGACATCGCAAAGGAGCATGCTATAAGCCCATCAGGAATTTCGCGTATCCGCAAAACTAAATCGCAACTCCGAGATCTCGCGCTGTCAGAGGACGCGAAATCTCTGTGCAGAAAAAAATCGCTAAAGACAACGAGTTTTCCTGACGTTGAAAATGCGTTGCTGATGTGGTTGCATCAGAAACGACAATCAGGTGGCCCTATCAGCGGTCCTATTCTCTGTGCGAAAGCTTTAATTTTCAATGAGAAACTCAACGGACCAAAGAATTTCAAGGTATGTAATAATTACTTTAAAAAAAAAAAAAGGTATTTCCATTTACAATACTGTCGATTATTATAAGTTGTTTACAATTATTATAAATTATTAACAATGTTCAATTTTCAATTTACAATGTGTGCGAGGCGCTCCGACCGGTTGTTAGACAAAATATTTTATGGAATTTTAACTCTGCGCACTAGAGGAAACTCAAAGCGAAGAACTGTCGAATCAGATTTGAGTCTGCGATGTCGATTAATTGTACGAATTGTCTCTGTAGGCGAGCCACGGATGGCTTGAAAAATTTAAGAAACGTCATGGAATGAGGCAGCCTGCTCTTAAGGGCGAAAAACTCTCCAATAATCCCGAAGCAGCGGAGACGTTCAAGGACAATTTCAAAAAGTACATCACCGAGAATGGATATACCCTCGAAAATCTGTACAACGCAGACGAAACAGGATTGAACTGGTGCTCTCTGCCATGCAAAACTCGTGCTCTTGGCGACGAGAATGAAGATCCAGGTTGGGAAATCGAAAAGGAAAGAGTCACCGTGATGTTTTGTTCGAACGCAACGGGATCTCATCGAATTCCAGCATTCGTAATCGGAAAATCCAAGAGGCCAAGCAGCTTTAAGGGTCGCGTTAATTTGCCAGTTATTTACAAATCCCAAACTCAAGCGTGGATGAACCGTTTCTTGTTCATGGAATGGTGAGCTACGAATATGCGTACATAACTATTTACGTGACTCTGAATTCGATCCGGAATGGACGAAAATTATTTATATATATATATATATATTTTTTTTTTAGGTACGTTGAATGTTTCATTCCTGCTGTGAAAGAAAAACAACGGGAAACCGGTTGCGTTGAAAAAGTTCTCCTGCTACTCGATAATGCATCGTCGCATCCCAGCGCCGAGGAACTAAACACTGTGGACGAAAACTTTCAAGTCTTGTACCTTCCTCCAAACGTTACGCCGCTTATACAACCAATGGATCAGGGAGTAATCGACGCGACGAAAAGGAATTACAAACGATCGCTCGCTCGCCGCCTTCTAAGCGACGACAAGGCGCCGGTGAGGCAATTTATGGAAACTGTATCTCTGAAGGATTGCTGCGAAATGATTGCAAACGCCTGGGAAGAGGTAACGGTTTCCGGTCTTCAGAAGGCATGGAATAATTTGATAAAGGTCGATACGCCTATCGAAGCGGTCGCTCCCGATATTACTGACGCAGCTCTGCAAGCAACAGTCAACGCTATCCCCGGCATTTCGGTATCGACATCTGAAATAAATACATGGATCCACGAAGACGATACTATCGAAACTTCGGAACAGCTTGACGATGATCAGATAGTCGATTTTATCATACGAAATAAGGTGGATGAAAATGAGAACGACGTAAATATCGTGGAAGAGATAGAAACTGGAGAGTCCGAGGTCGACCCTCTTGCGATATTACCGACGGCACAAGATGCTCTCGCAGGAATCAATGCCGCGTACGCGTGGTTTGAGATGCAGCCTGAGAGTACAATTAATGATTTAATAATCCTTAACAAAGTTCGCGAGCTAGCTACATTCAAAGCAATGCGCTGGTGACAGGTCGCTCTATTGCCATTATGCAAACAGCATAATAGTATTAAAAGAATGCTTCACACCGCTATACAAGTTGCGCATTTTATATCTTTTATGAAGCCAATTACGAATTTAAGATTATCCATTTTTTTTACGTGAAATTTATTGATAGAAAAGTGATATAAAAGAAATTGTATTTATTTAATTTTAATTTAAAGTAGAATCTGTTCTTCAAATAAAGATTGCATAAGTATTTCGAAGTATGTTAAATTTGATATGTGTTTCTGGATTCTGAGAGTATTTGCCTGTTTATCATCAAAAACGCATATAGCGAAATATTGTACTGATCACAACAGATGTCAGTTATTATTAGTGTGTCGAGGGCCCACGGTACGTGACACGGCACTGGCCGCGACTCTGAAAGCTGCGCACAGTTCGTTTTTTTTTTAAGTTTAATGCGGAGCCGTTCTCGCGGTAATGAACGAAATCGAGGTCCTAGTGTAGTTTAATTCTGTTTTTAACGAAAGGACAGAATAAAAATACCATCACGGTCGTTTTTCGGTTGCGAGAACCGATAACGGACCAAAACAAATTTTTCGAAAAAAAAATGTTCGTTACACTTTCGGGTTCCGCAACCGAAAAAACACTAAATGCCAACGAAAAATATAAAGTCCGTTTTGTCATTTTTTACGGTCCGTTTCGTTTCTCAACGGACTTGCCCGTTTTTAGGTCCGTCAACTTCCTAGGAGTGGGACAGACGCAGTAATATTACTATTAACATTAATAATTTCACGTTCAACCCCGAACTGCAAGTTTCCCTTATCAAAAGACGCGGTAATGTCTCGAGGCCAAGTACTTAAAAAAAAAAAAATTGTATGTACTTACTAGTGCACTAGTATAGGTAATGTACTACACTTATTCCAATATGCCGGGAGTAAAATATTGCAATCATTGGGACTTGAAAACCCAGTATAGGATTGGAATTTTGACGACACTTCTGCCATATAATTCGATCGCAAGTTTTCCCACGCCGCCAGTTATGAGCACAACTAAATCGGCAAATGCTGCGATATTATTAGTACTGCGACGTGTGAATAGAATTTTGGGAAGCAATAATACAAGTGTTCTCGCTTTGTTCGAATTTTCATCATGTCTGTAGTTTTTCAGTGGTATTATCGCCGCGCCGCTCTCAGGTAACCGAAACAACACAAGGACAGCGGTCATTCGGCCGAGTTTATGTCGGTACATTTTTTGTACGTTTTAACGAAGGCAGCTTTCGCTTTTTTTTTGCGAGTCTTCACACATCACCAAATACCTCGTAAAATTGACAGTCTCATTTAAGGTATCGCACCGAGGGAAAATAATCATTTACGTTTTTCCAGTGAAAATAACTTTTGGGCTACGAATAAAAATATAACACATATTATTGCATTAAATAGTTCATGTAATGACGTTACTTTTTTTATATTGACGCTTTTTCACCTGACTTGTCCCTTCCATGATATATGAATTACAATAAAAATATATCTCTTAAATGGATGGATTTAAACATGTGGAAATAGCTTCTTAAAAAGTGAGATTGATAATGTAAATTTTATGATATTCAACAATACTCCACATTCAATTTGAAATTACGCTCTTTCTCGTTTATCTACCTACTTTGTTCTTATCTCAAAAAAAAAAAAAAAAAAAATTATATAAAATAAAGAAATGAAAGAACATTTTTGCATTAATTCGACTTACGAATAAATTACGATTTTTGATAACGCAATTATAATATAGATCTGTATTTTAACAAATAGTGTAATATTAATTATTTGCTCCGACAATTTCGATGTAACGAATTGTTCTTCGAACCCTCTACGTGCACCGTTTTTATAGATAATTGAAATTAAGTGCGTTCATAAATTAAAATATTTATTAATGATCGTCCACAATGCACTGAGGCACCGATACGTGCGGCACGAATCGATCGAATCATCTGTATTTGTGGTTCGAGCCTTTCGAAACGCAGATAATCGTTGCAGTCGATAACCAGCTCGAAAAGGAATCGTTATTTGGCAACTCACGTTTTTTTTTTTTTTTTTTTTTAACTAAGTCGCTAATTCTTCGAATTGCGCTGAAAAATGAGTAATGAATGGGAACATTTGTCCGTGTGCGGAAGTCCGTTGGAATTCCCACGCGGGCAATTGCAATGAAAATGATTTGAACAAAACGTCGCGAAACGCCTCTGCAAAAACGAAAATACTCGTCGCTTTTTCAGAGTCGCTATTGTCCGGTTGATAATATTTCGTCAAGAACGTTAATATATGAAAAAAAAGAAAAACAGCGAGAGCCCAAACTAGTGCAAATAGGTACGCGACTAATATATCGTAGTAGTAATAAAAAAAAACCTGTACAGCTTTTCAAAAGTATTTGTGCCTGAACACGCTGTGAACGAGTTCGTTGAGTATGTTTTTTTTTTTTTTTTTTTTTTTTTTTGCGAAACGAGAAATCTCTTCCACGATGATTTCATACTCTCGAAGTTCGTCGTCCTCGATTCACCGATCAGTCGTGTTAAAATTTTAGAGCTTCGAACTAACGAAGAATACAACGTACGCAGTGGTCTGCGCCGCGGCGAGAGCTTCGAATCTCGACATCGGCGTTACCGACAAATCGTTGTAGTGATACCAGTTGTCATCGTGCCTCACGTAGCTCGTGTAGTGGCCGCAGTCCATCGCACTGCCCACGTGGGCTATCACGCACACCGGCTCGAAAGTTTCCTTCGCTCCATTTCCGTTTTCGGCGTCTCTGCAATTGCATGGAATGGAAAAATTACAGTTGTGAGAGATATTTTTCATAGCGATCGGAAGTAAATATCTAATTAGAATTATGATACGTTATCGAAGTGAGATAAGTAGCAAATTAAAATTGGAGAAACTAAAACACTGAAATCAAAATAATTTTTTAAAGGTGAAGTGAAACATCCCCGAGGGTAAAACAGTTAGGAATTTTTCTAGTTGAAATGGTCGCATTCGGTTTACCACTTTTCGAAAATGCGTTGATAAAATGCAATGAAACTTTCAGAATAGACGTAGAATACAAAAACTCAGTCTTTCGTTTTCGATTTTTTCCGGAAATAAAAAAAAAAAATTACTGTGCAATTACGATCTTTGTAAGCGAATTTGGTAGCGCCATTTTGCGTTAAAATGTATTTATTTATCGGTAATTATCGACGCTTTCACATTTTCCACTTTTTGCGTTATTCTTATAACGAAATATGATCTCGCCCATACCAAATCGTGCATTTTCAAATCGCCGAGTTTTCCGTTCTCGTTATTTCGAACATTGGTGCAGTTAAGAGAATATAACACAACTTTGCTAGTTACAGATTTCCCGTGGTAATAACACTATAATTTTTTCTTTCTGTTCCAGAAAAAAGTCGAAAACGAAAGACTATGTTTGTGCATTCTGTTCCTATTCTCAAAGTTTCATTGCATTTTAGCAGTGCAGGTTCAAGAAAAATGGTAAGCCGTTTGCGCCGATCCGAACCTGAAAAATTCAGAAACTGTTTTACCCTCGGAGAAGTTTCACTTCACCTTAAACAGAAGAAAATCAGACAAATAAAAAAAACTCACGATGCTCCGAGATCCAACTTCAGAGTCTCTGGTATTTCGACCGGCGTATTGAATTTACCTACGGAGCCGTCGTCGCACATTCCATACCGATTGACGTGCACCATGAGGATCCTCGGGCAGGCCCGGAAAGTGGTGTAGACTCTGTGCTTGTCGTGCTTGCACCTGCTGCACGTGAGATCTCTCTCCTCAGGTTCCAAGCTCTTCTTGACGGCCTCTTGAAGTGAAACCGTTTGGTTCTCGCTGCCAGGAGGAAGATCGATGTACAGCATGAGATTGTCGACTTTTCGCTGGCGATGCTTCGAGCACGACTCGCAATTGTAGTGCTCCATCATGTGAAGCAGGAAATAACGATCTATCGGATTTTTGCAAAAATCTATGTTTTCCTTGGACCCATGTATTCCAGTTCCGGGATGGTGGGGAGGTGTGTGGACCTTGTACGACGGATCCGTCGGCTTGGAGAGCCTGTTGACGCGCGGGGTCAGCAGGTCCTGCACGTTGTAAGTTATCTTCCGCGCCTTAGGGCTGTACTCGCCGCCCGAGTCCGAGCCGGTCTCGGCGAACTTTCTCTTGCGCGGCGATATATCCGCGAGCGGAGGACGCTTCGTGGGCGTGTGGGGCGAACGAGGCACCGCACGATTGCCTTGAATATTTTCCGGTATGTTTTCCATCTCCTCGGAATTGCTTGCCAATTGGCTCGCCGAAGCGCCCTTTCGAGCTGCGAGCTTCTCGAAATCGGTCTTCAGGTAGTTCAGGAACATCGTCAGAAATTCCGAGACGTCCTGCTGACGCTGCGACGGATAAGACTCGTCCAGAATTCCCAGGCTCTCCTTCAATGTCCTGTCGAAACAAAGATCATCGGTTCAATAATGTTTATGCGGTACATTAATCTTTTTTTTTAATTAGATGCAAATTTTAATTTGCATATTGTATACTAGCGGTATTCCGTCTTTCAACAATATTTTCTTAACGGTGTGAAATTTGTTATCATGATTCATCGGAGGAATTTTGTGAAGTATGAAAATAATGTGCAAATTTGATTTGCAGCTTTACATTTGGATTATTTCGTTCTTGTCGAATCAGGCGTTCATTTTTAAAATCTAGCGCTCTCTTAGACCTTTGGCAAATTTTCTCTGATCAACATTTTCCGAAGTGTTGAATCATTTAAAAAAAAATATTGATAACATTCGAATGCCTGTGTTCGAATAATATCATAAAAGTTTCATCGAAATACCGAGATTTAGTTTTTAAGAATAATCGATCGAAAGACTTCACTTCTGGTATATTGGAGTATGCGTAAAAAATACTCTTACAAAAAAATAACTTTACAAGTAATTGCCGTCGAGAGACTACCGCGTCTCTTGACACTTAAGAGGAAGTGAAATATCGTAGTCGGTAATAAAAACTGTAATGAACTTTTCTCAAGGGTGCTAATTTTTTTTTCAGGAAAAGCAAATTCGAGACAGATGCACACGGTAACTTCACATCCAGCCCAAATTCATTTTTTTCTCAAAAAAATTAGCACCATTGAATAAAGTTAATTGGAAAATTGCAACTATCTCTCTCACACTCATGGTCCCGTCACGTGACTTTCACATGGTGCCCTTTTTTCCCTGGAAAAAATTCTCTGACCAAGCTTCTAATCACTTCTATAAAAAAAAAAAAAAAAAAATTATGATGCAAATGAAAATGCCCAATATTGTATTAATATTTAATTCGATTTTTTTCGAAAATATTCCTAACTTTTTTTTTTAAGATTCCCTTTCATGTATTTCTTATTTATTTATAGAAGGTACGGAGACAATTTACTTTTCCTTAACCAATTTTGAAATTCCCTGACTTTTCCTTGATTCCCCGACCAAGATTTTTTCCCTGACTTTTCCCGGTTTTTCCTGACCGCGACCACCATGTTTCACTTCCCCTTAAAGTGACGTGACAGCCTTTCAGTAATGAAAACTCTAATTAATTTTCTTATATCAGTGCCAAGCCATACAAGATTGAACTCAAATTCTCTCCTGCAGCTGATACAGATAGGAACCTCATGTAAGAATTTGCTTCCGGTCGCAGGTTATCAGCACCGTATTACAACAAAAAAAGATCAATTACAGTTTTCATTGCCTGAAAACGCGATCCGAATTACCGACCGCGGTAATGCGGACGTTCTTAGCCGAACGAACTTACTTAATGGTCTGATAAGTCCTCGGTTTCAAGTCTGTCCCCTTGCTCCAGAACAATCGCAGAGCCATGAAGGTTTTCGTGAGCTCGGAGAAACTCCGGAGCGCCTCGGGTCCGAGACTCTCGAGATGATCGATCAGAGGAAGCCCGAACATGGCGTGAAGAGTGGCGTTCAGCCAGCATCGATTTTCACCGAGAGGATTCGGAAAGCCGATCATGTAGTACGGCAGATTGCCCTCGTTCGTCTCCGCTTCGTCCATGAAGTGACGATTGTTCAGCTTCTCCTGACCGCCCATCGCGCCGGTGTCCTCCCGCAGATTCGACATCATCGACAGCTCGACGTCCGAGTGCCATCCGCTTTCCTTCATCAACGGCAGATAAGAGTTGACATCGGTTTTCGCGTCGTCGCCCGGTATTCCGGGTATGCCGTCGTTCCAAAATTCCTCGGTGCTCTGATAGACGGACGTTGTCGGCTCCTTCAACAAATTTTTGGCCCGAGCCATTCTGTCGGAGAGCCCGGACGGAGCGTTCCTGTTTTTCAACGCGGATTGAACATCATCGTTTTTCTCGTCCGTCCAGCGACTCTCGACTACTTCGGCGGCCTTTGGTTTTACCAGAACGAAGATACTCTCCATATCGTCCTCTTCGAATTTCGACTCCGGCGCTGCGATCTCCCTAGATTTCTCGGTTTCCTTGCATTTCAAACGCTCATTGGTGTCCGCCGATTTTTCCGTTTTCGAGCTGTTCTCCTCGATTTCGTCGATACTGTCTTCCCGCGTTCTGAAGAATTTGTTACGAATCTGCGAACTCTTCACGAAGGGAATCGGCTTGGTTGGCTTGGGTTTCTCGTCCGCGCGCTGTGGCTCTTCGAGAGGCTGTTGCGAAATTCTCTTCAGTCGCTGGGACGATGATTCGGGCTCGGTTTCTTCGGTGGTGTCTAGAATCGCCTCGTCGACCCTCTCGACGTGGGCCGACTCGAGCGTCGACGGCTCGAAACGAACCGCCTGGCAGTGAACGTCGATTCCGATCGTTGCATCCTCCCGGCCGCTCGGTATTATCTTCTTCCTCGCTGTGCTCTGCCTGCAATGACGCTTCGAGTATACCGTGTACTTGCAGTTCCATGACTGCCTCTCCTTGCGACCTGTGAGTTGAGGATAAAAAAAAGAATCTTTCATATATTTTGTGCACTCATTTGGCACAATGACATTGTCCCTAGTGAAATTTTAAAATTTCGCTGTGTACTCGCGTTTCGGCTTATATAATAATATCAATAATAATTCGTAACAATTTCTTTGTGAGTTGAACGGTATATTCATTTTCGGCGACGGTTGTACCGTCCTCTTGTAATTGAGCGTTGCCCGTGTTTACGATATAAATAAAATAAATAATAATAATAATAATTTATTGAGCGTTCTCAACAGAAATACATTCATCTGATATTTGCACTTACACATTTGGTAACATTTCATATGATTCCTCTTATACGAGCTAGTGGGGCTAATGTTTAAAATACGAAGTATTCCTGTCGCGCTCAATGCACATGAAGCGATTGCAAAAGTGCCATAAGCACTTGTCCGCAATCTAAGATTATATTAAGAGGAAAAAAAATATCATTATCTATAAAATTTTCACATTATATTTGTTAAGTTAAACCGGCTATATTTTATCTTTTGCAAAAGGGTTTAATCCCATTGATAAATAAATAAATAAATAAATAGATCAATAAATCATATTTAACGTTTCTTTAGCGGGTTGAACTGTTCATTTTACACACAGCTTTTCCTTGCTGCATGGGACTTAAGAACTGATTTACCATTTCACTTAAAACATGCCTAGGAATATCTTTCACAGCCACAGTTTATAATAAAAAATACTTATTATTCGTACTAATTATCATTATTACGATTGCTGTTAGTGAATCGTATTCCTTTTGTTGTTATTGATATATGAGTTTCTCTAAAGAACATTTACTGATTATGTTTTTAGTATAAATTATGATTATCCGTTGACGAGAGATGAATTAAAATGAAAAAAGTAAAGGAAAACAAAGGAAAAACTGACTTGGCACGTGATTGGACTCTGTCCATAAATTTTTAGGAATCTTCAGCACCACTGGCAACATCGTAGTGAGTTAAATTGTTAACGCTAACCGAATTAACTAAAGCAAATTTTAGTTAATATTAATCAGGAAATACATTTTTTCAGAATAATTTTTTTTTTTTTTCACTTTTCACAACATTTTACCAATTCCATCATTTTTTTGAGCATTTGTATCGAAACAAAATTTATTCACAAAGTTTGTTAAATTTAGTTACCATACTAAATTTTGAGCATTTTTAGTTAGCTTACTTGTTGCGAACAACATTTTTTTTTCTCTATCCAAACTTTCTAACATTATAAAAAGAAACAATTTCGTCCCACGAAAAGTTGTAACTGAGAAAAGAATTAGGTCTCGCAATTAAAAAAAAAAAAAAAATGTGTATTAAATGAGGCTGCCAAAAAATGATCTTTGCCAATGTTTTTCAGAAAAAAAAAAATGCACAAAACACGAATCGGCGAGTTTCTCGCTACAAAAAAGACATCCAACGGATAGAAACATTTAGCCATACCAAGAGCCGGAGGACTGGGACTGGACTCAGGAGTCTTCGGCCTTATCGTCCGATGGACGGTGGCCGTCGAGACGCTGAGCATAGTTCAGCCGTATATATGCAACTCTGTGAACAAAAGAGAAACAAAAAAAAAAATTATAATTCCGCTTAAAACTCCCGCTAGCTGCAAAATCGCTAAATTATAAATAGAGCAATTTTCTACAAAAAACAAAAATATATATATATATATAACAGCCAAAAGGAAAATAATAATAAAAACGGTAAAAAAAAAAAAAAAAAACCGCAAAATGCAAAATTGTCGTTTGCTGAAATATCGTTTGTTTTTGTTTTCGATGAATGTTGTTATTTTTCGAGAAAATGATTTAAACAAAAAAAATGTGCAAGGTAGATGCGACGAAAATAATATTGCGGGAAGGAAAAATCATCGATCGAGCCACGCAGAAGTTGGTCGGTCAACGCGTGGCCCGATTCGATAATCGCTTCGCTTTCCTCGGATAATAAAACCGAACCGCCGATAAATACCGTACAGCGATTATTGATAGAGTCGATGAACAGTAAACTCACGTTCTCGTTGTGTTCGCTGAAAGGCTGTACGATTTGACGGCAATAAAAATCCGTGAAGACGCGCTGCCCTGGTGAGCAGCCGGTGGTGGACAACAAGCGAGATGTTACGGCATTTGGCGCCGAAAACTTTGGCGCACACGCCTTGCCCGTTGTGGCGGGAAACGCGGCACACAACAGAAACAAATGGAGCGCAATTGGCTCGAACGAAATAACTATTATTCGCTGGAAGGCAAACTCGACGCGAGGACATTCGAAATAAGCGACTGACGCCGTCTGCATTACGAAATAAAGGGAAACTTTTCGAGGTTCGGGGAAAAAAAGGGTAGATGGCGCTGGTCGACGTTTCGCGACAAAAATACGTCAGCTTAGCGAATAGATTTTTGAAATTGGTAATCAAGATTTTCATCTTGCCGAGTCCAAACTGAGATAAACTCCTAGTGAGGAGTTTGAATGCGAATCGTGTTTGTTGATAATAAATCGTTGAAAAAATCGATCGAAAATCATTCTCATGGGCTTTCCTCTCTCTCGCCTTGCACGTTTGAACCACCAATAGGGACGCTTGGATAGAAATAGTGACGCGAGTTGGCGAATGATTGGTCGAGGAGTACGCGGCGAGTGACCGGTCAATTAAACGCGCGTCTACGGACGAAATTTTACCGATGGCAATTTGTGGTAAATAATATATTTATGAATACGAATATTATAATACTACTAATCGATAAAAAAAATTTCTTTGTGAATAACAAAATATTCGCTCGGGTGTATTTACAAATAGTGGCTAACACCATTCATCGGTAAATTAACAGCATTGAATAGAAATTATCTTTTAAATAGCGAAGTCAGTTGACCATTTAATGATTTATTATGTTTATGATCTAATTGTGTTGTAAACGAAAAATTTGTTAAAAATTCGCTTTGCCTACTTTCCTCAGGGTGTTTAAACGTGGATGAAGCTTTCCCACGAAAAAAAGAGCTCGTTTAAATAAATAAATAAATGGAAAATCAAGTTATTAGTTTTTAATTGCAAATTAATGTGTTTTGATGTTTTCAATAATCGGCGAGAGAAAAATTAGTAAAAAAAAAAACTTTTTCGGAAGTTTCGACTAGTGCCATCTTCGAACTTGAAACTGAAGATAAAAAAAAACACTAGACGACGTCTAGTGGTTTGCAAATTTTCGCGCCAAAAACTTGGCTCCTCGCGGAACGAAGTTCGACGTACGATTATCCCGAATTGTTCAATGAAAGTTCGCCAAAGCCAAGGGTCAATCGGCAAGTGATTGGTTTAGGCAATTATTTACGTTTTCGGCAATTAACGACCGAAAGATCGCTAAAAATTTCTCACTTGGAGCAGCGCACGAGGAAATTTTTAATGAGGTTATGAATCATGTTTAAATAACCCGGAAACGCGAGCGTCGCTGAGGTAAGCTTTAAATTTAACAATTCAATTTTATTTCTTGACAATCGAAAAACTAAAAAAAAAATTTCGGATCTTCAATACAAAAAAAAATTTTAAAACCCTAATAATTAATAAATAAAATAATTCATCAGAATTATGTAAATAATCGAAAACAAAAAAAAATTTCAGATCGCCAACTTGAAAAAAAGAAGAAAAAAAAAAGTAAAAAATGACGAGCAACAACGATTCGGACATCGACGACATGCTGGATGACCTTCTGGCGAACGCCGTCGAGTCTTCGCCCAAGAAGAAGACTCTCGCGGAGTTGAATTTCAATTTTCTCGATTCCCGAGAAAACGTCGCGTCCGGCGCTCCGTCGAGATCGCGGAAGGAAAACGTCGGGAGTCTCGTTCGCGAGGCGGACGTCGATTCCTCGGACGACGAGGACAAGCGAAACTTCGAATCTCATAATTACTCTGACTGCGGCAGAGATTTGAAGAATCTCTTGAAAAAGGAGAACGCGCAGTCGTCGGAGAAGCTTCCGCCGAGGGGCGAAAAGCGGAGCAGCCTCGATTCGCTGGGTTTCGTCGTATCGAAAGCTAAACCGTCGACAGATTTTTTTCCAGCGAAATCGAAGGACGTCTACAGCGATCCGATATTCGGTCTGCGCATCGTAAAGCCGTTGATATCGTCGGCGCAGCTGGTGGAGCTAATGCGGGGAAGATCGGCGGTGACGGTCTCGAGCGCGAAGCGCCATCTGGCGACGGAGAACACGCGCGACGATTG
Organism: Amblyjoppa proteus; assembly: GCA_963922035.1. NCBI lineage: Eukaryota > Metazoa > Arthropoda > Insecta > Hymenoptera > Ichneumonidae > Amblyjoppa > Amblyjoppa proteus. Next base: position 16,775,101 of record OY998230.1, read on the forward strand.
GGTGATAGCCGGAGTGCTGATAAACCGTTCGTCGACGAAAACTTCGCAGAAGGGCAGCCAGTACTGCATCTGGAAGCTGAGCGACTTGTCGGAGAAATTATCGAGCGTATCGGTGTTTCTCTTCAGCGGGGCGTACAAATTGTTCTGGAAAACGACGACGGGAGCGGTCGTGGGCGTTTTGAATCCGAGCGTTATGGAGTCGCGCGACGACGCGGACGAGGCGACGCTCTCGGTCGACAACGCACAGAAGATAATGATTCTTGGCAATTCGCGTGACATGGGCAAATGCAAATCGACGAAGAAGAACGGCGAGCCATGCTCGAACATCGTTAATCTATCGAGATGCGAGTACTGCGTTTATCACGTGAAGCAGGAGTACGGCAAGGCCTCGAAACGAGCGGACATTCAGTCGAACGCGAGCGGTCGGGGTTTCTCTTCGTCCCTTGGCACGAAGAAGAAAGCCCCGCTCGCCGGTATTTATGCGCAGGGTCTCAATCAGAACTTCACGCCGGTTCTGGCAAAGAGGAATCAGAAGTTGTACGAGAAGGATTCGGCGAGACTTGCTCTTCTGAAAGGGGCGACCATGCTGCCGAATCGGGAGGTAAAGATAGAGAATCCGGAGGAGAAGAAGAAGAAAGCATGCGCCGTAGAGTTGACGACTCATCAGGTCAAAAAGGATCTCGAGAGGCTCAACAAACTGCGCGGGTGGAACGTTGGCGGACAACAGATGAACTTCGTAAAGCCCTCGGAAGCTTCGAGTCTGAATCCTGCGAACGCTTCCAGCCCCGTTTCGGCGAAGTCGCAAACGAGCGCAGCTTCGCTTTCTTCGCCGAAAAATTCGAGCCTCCCGTGTTCGAAAACCAGTCAGATAGCTTCGATTTCGTCGGAGTCCCAAAAGCCACGGACAGCTTCGATTTCTTCTCCGAAAATGACGATTCCGCGTCTAGGCTCGGGCCCAGATGGAGTCATAGACTTTTCCGAGCCTGTGTCGAAAAATTCGAGCTCCCCGTCTCTAAATTCCAAAACGAGCCGGATAGCTTCGATTTCCCCGGAGTCCCAAAAGTCACGGATAGCTTCGATTTCTTCTCCGAAAATGCCGATTCCGCGTCTAGGCTCGGGCGCAGATGGAGTCATAGACTTCTCCGAACCTGTGTCGAAAAAATCAAGTTCCGCGTTTCTAAATTCCAAAACGAGCCGGATAGCTTCGATTTCCCCGGAGTCCCAAAAGTCACGGATAGCTTCGGTTTCTTCTCCGAAAATGTCGATTGCGCGTTTAGGCTCGGATCTACGAAACGCAAGCGAAGACCTCGCGGAACCAGTAGCGAAAAATTCGTACTCGTCGTCACAGAATCCGAAAACCAGTCGTGTAGCTTCGATTTCTTCTCCAAAAGTTCCTCGTCCAAGCTCGAGTGAGCTGGATGAATTCTCCGACCCAGGGGCAAAAAATTCGAGCTCGTCGCTGAATTCCAAAACCAGCCGGATAGCTTCGATTTCTTCTCCGAGCATGCCGGTCCCGCGTCTCGGGGCGGGTCTGCGAAACGGAAGTATAGACTTCTCGGAACCGATAACGAAGAAGCACGTGACTTCGGCTCGGCTGAACGCCATGCGATGGATTAAGGAGAACGGCAATCTGAAGCAATCGAATCCCAACAAAATTCGCGAGAGCAAAGAGAAGAAGAACGAGGCAGGCGCGAAGCGACGCAGGGAAGTCGAGGAGGCCGATGAGGAGAGCCAGAGAGCGGCGAAGAAAGCGGCCAGCGGCATTGGCGACAAATTCAAGGAGATGATGGAAGCAAAATCGGCTCACGTTGATCTCGTGGAAAAATCGCAGGACGAGGAGAAAGAGAAGTACTTCGAGAAACTCGAGATCAGGGAGAGAATGGAGGAGAAGATGATGACGACTTTCAAGGTCGATTGCAAAGCAGTTAAATGCCTCATATGCAAGTACACGTCGTTCTCGGCGTCGGATCTGTGCAAGGAGCAGAAACATCCGCTCAGGGTGATGGACGCCGTAAAGAGTTTCTTCAAGTGCTCCGATTGCGGCAATCGCACGGTCAGCTTGGACAGAATACCGTCTTACAGTTGCAAGAAATGCAGGGGCTCCCACTGGGTGAGGGCGGCAATGATGGACGAGAAGAAGAGCGATATCGTCGGGGCGAAGCTATCGATAAGAGGGGGCGAAGAAAAGTTCATCGGATCCGTTGCCAACGACGCTAATATCAATCTCTGCGTACCCGACTCCGGTACCGGCGACTCTTGAGACTGGTCATTTTTTTTTTTTTTTTTACTATTTTGTACATACTATGCAAGATTTTTTTATATATAAAAAATCTTTAAGCCAAGGCCGAATTACTCGATCGGTAACGAAATCTGTAATGAACTTTTCCTTGATGGTGCGCGAGTTTCTTGGCACAAAAAAATTACGGCTTATCTTCACCTTAAAGAGTTAAAGGGACAGCTAAATTTTTTTCTAAGGAAATTTTTCAATGGTGCTAATTTTTTTTGAAGCACATTCGAGCTGGATGCGAATTTATCGTTTACTCAATTTTGCCTTTTTTCTCGCAAAAATTCGCACTATTAAAAAAAAGTTCATTGCAGTTTCTGATATCGATTGAATCCGTTTGCTTCGCCTTAAGGTGAAGTGTAACTGCCATGAGTGCGCGAGAGATATCTCCAATTTCGCTTCCCAAAAATCTCCCAAGCCGTTTATTTCTTGAGAAAACGATGAGAACAGCCAACTGTAGAATTACTGCGGCTAGTTGGCCGTTCTCGTATTTTTCCCTAAAAATTAACCGTCTTAGAGAAATTTGGGAAAGAGTTTTTGTTACCGACCGAGTAGTTGCGCTTCACCTTAAAACCACGCGAAACCGACTCGGTCGGTAACGAAAGCTGTAATGCGTTTTTCTTAATTGAATTATTAGCTTATTCATTTAACAGTTGAGCCGAGGGTAATAGTTCAGTTCTTTGCGGAAGATCTCGGCACTCTTGAAGAAAACAAAAATGTTTTACTTGTTTGTTACCGGCTGAATCCATTTTAGGCGATTCGATCGGAGTCATCGAACGGTCTCGCGAGCTTCGTGATATTAGCTAATTAACTCGTAGAGAGATAAGACGAAACATAACAGCTTTAACTGGTTCCGGGCTGCTACGACCGACGAGAAGAAACTCGAGCTGGCACCTAATCTCGAGCTATCAGGATTCTTGGCAATATACTTTCGATACATTTGTAGATTCTGAGTCACTTTTTTTCCACGGATTATTGTTACGCATGGAAACATTTTTTTATAAGTTTTTGATTCGAACTTTTTTTTTTTTTTATAGATTGAATATGCAGAAAAAAAATCTGTGAAAATTAGACAAATAAAAGAAAATATAAAATCATGTACATTTTTTTTTAAAGGGGTATTTAAAAAGAGTCAAAATTTTGTTTTCCGTGTACGGTGGGTTTGCCGGGGTGCGATTCGCATTTCTCTCTGACCGGTATCAAGTATTATGTAACGGTAGGGTTCATTACCAGTCTCATCCAGAGTGCGCCGACCGTAACACCTTAATTAATTATGTATGTCGATTTGTATGAAAACGGTCCACTTTGGTGGTATAAATGAACTTGTAATTAAGTTATTCGATAAAATTATAATTTTACTAAGTATAGAATATTTTTCTGGAGAAAATAATCGATTTTAACTGTCATCGGAAAAACTTGAATTATAGAAAATCGAACCGAGTTTTTAGTGCCGTCCGAGTTTTAATTTTTGTTAAATACGGTATTCATTTTTTTTGTTTTTTTTTTTTTTTTCATCGAGACAGGGATAAATCAACAAATTCATGGGCAATTCCCGATTATCCCTAATGCCCGTAGGACTTTTCCTTATGTACAATTGGTGGTATTTGAATAATTTTTTTTTTTTTTTTTTTTTTAAGAACGTAAGCAATTTCACGTCTTCCGGCGTGAGTTCATGATTTTTGAATCTGAAATAATTTTTCCATGTTCGCAGAATTCTACTTGTGGAAGGAATATAGAATTTTTGTTTGTTTGTAAAATGGGCTATCCTATTTCGCGTGAAGTACCTCGAATGGGATTGTGACGAAAATCGAAGGATTGTTTTTTTTCTTCTTTTTTAAAGTTAAGTTCAGGAACATGGGCCGTTGATAGATCTGACCAAAATATATGATTCGCTATCACACCTCTTTACGGTTGTTTAATTAATCGAACGAGAATATATCTCATCGTTATATATATATATATATATTTTGTTTTGTTTTTTTTTAATCATTACTAATCATCATCATCCGTTGGAATGTGCCTCGTCACCACCAGCACTATTGAATACTCATTTTAACAAGACATATAGCATTTTTGTTTTTAATCATTTTCCTTCGTTTTTGTTTTTTTTTTGTTTTTTTTTTGTTCTTTTCTTAAGATCGTGTGAAAAATATCGAGCGATGCTGCTGCGACCAGCCAGGACACTTTGCTTTATTTCTCTCATTTTTTTCCCTCGTCCTTAATTATTGTTGCGCGATCGTATTATTTAATTATTTACATGACACGATTCAATCGGATATTCGTTATTTCATTTTTCTTCCTCACTTTCGTTGATAAAAAATAACGCGATCTCAACATGATTTGTTTTTTCTCTCAATTTTTTTGTTTTTTTTTTCGACGAAGTGCTAGTTGCGAATTTTAACGACATGTTTGTTTATCTTTCATTTTCTTTTTTTTTCTCTCATAAAACACGTACGAGGACGACGAAAAAGTAAGTTTTAAGCATCGGAACATCGAAGACATGAAACAGTGTCGAATGGACATTGATACAAAATACTGCTGGCAAAAACCGATAATGATATACAACGGCAGCGAGTCCATTATCAGGGATTTACGAAGGTTTTCGTACGAGTTATTACAATTTATCGGCTACAATGAACGTATCGCGGAAAATTGATTTGCGGATTAGAACATTTTCGCGGCGAAAAAAAAAAATAATAATCACGCATCGTCACTCAAAAACCTTCGTCGATCACCCTCGCGGTTCAAACTTATCCCTTAATTATTCGACAGAAGACGACACACACTTTCACGAATTGCACTGTTTTTTTTTTCATTTTTTTTTTCTCAATTCACCCATCGTCACGGACACATCTTTACATACACGCAAATATATTCGACGAAAAGCTGAAGAACATGAGAAGAGACGGCAAAAAATCGAGTATCTTCCGCGAATAAGATTGTGAAGAAAAGATTGAGAATAAGAAATAAAAAAAAAATGTTGCAATATTTTACCAATTATTTTATCTCGCCTTCCGTTATTTTGTCTTACTCACAGAATAATCATTTTATTACTGTTCCATATAATTGCGATGCTCGAACAAAGAACAAGAAAAAGAAAGAAAAAAAATCAACAAGAATCAGAAATAAACGGAAAAAATATGAAGACACATTTTTCTGTTGTTGTTTCGACGACAATTTCTCGTACTCTTATTTTCTCGCTTGCGAACATGTGGGTACGGATAGTTTTATTTTACGAGATTTTTTTTCCAAGATTTGCGCGACAATACGCGATAAACAAAATTAAATCGTAAGGCAATAAAAAAGAAACGACAGCGGATAAATAATTCGCGGCGTTATTCGGAAAATTTATAATCTTTACTGTACAGTGTAGTAGCAATCGTCGTCGGCGGCGGTGTTCGGTGACCATATTGTCTCGCTGGAAATTTTTAAACATCGTAGAAAGTAAAAATCTTCCGAGATGAAGAAAAGAAAAAAAAAAAAAAAAAAAAATTCGCGCAATAAACTGTATTTCACCAACGAAAAAAATCTCGTGATCGTGAAACGCTTTTCTCACCCACTATCCAACGAGATTACATTAATTAATATCTTAATATCGCAATCGTGGCGTTCGCCTGTTCTAACATCGAACGCCTCGCGAGACAAACGCTATTATAATATTTCTTTCTTTTTTTTTTCGGTAATTTTTGTTTTGTTTTATTGTAGTAGGCAGGTATTCAAGCTGGCTTAATTAAGTGTCACAGTCTTCGAGTTGCCATTCTTTTTTTTTTCTTTTTTTCTGTTTTGTAGTTTTTTTTTCTTTTTTTTTCATGATGAAATCTTGTCCTTGTTTTTTGGGTTCGATTTGGGTTTCCACTACCTTAAAATTCTTATCGAACTATCTTTATACACTCAATGTCCTTTCTCGAAGATTGTTTTTTTTTCTTATAGTTTTGACAATTATTCAAATGGTAAGTAATTTCCTTCAACTTTGCCTTCGGAAAATAATTAATATTTTCGATTCGCCTTTTTCGGTTCTTGTTTCCACATCTATTGAGTTTCTTCGTCCGGATGCTGATGAGAACCGAAACGCGAGCGCGCGCATATTTGTTTTGTGTGTGTGTGTATTTTTCTTTCGCTGTTGCGTCCGTGTTACAGATAGTTTTTTTTTATAATCCACTTCCTCGTAAATCGTTCAATTCCAAAATTCTTAATAATCGTCCAGATCGAAATTTTCGATTTCAATGTCGTCCAGCTGCATACTCTGAAAGTCCACTTTGTACCGCAAAATACCTGAAAAACGAACGTCACGAAAACAATATTTTTATTAGCTCTTGTATGAAATAAAAAGTATAACTTAATTGAAAACATCGTGCCAAGTTATTTCGATTATCGTTATTTTTATGCAGTTATTTTCTTTTAAATGTCTGCATCCTTCGAACATTTTTTTTCGCTTTCGGTATTTATTAATTCATTAGAGAATAATTTTCTGCTACACTGAAAAAGGAAATTAGTGAAGCATTGAGAACTCGATTAGAAATCAATTGACGGGAATGTAATGTGACGCGGACGAGTGAGATCGATAACAGAAATTGGAAAATTATTTTTACAAGTTTTTACAGGACAACTAATGTTAATTTCCCTTTTTTTTGACAATTAATGATGTTTCAAGTATACATTGTCAACCAAGAATTTGACTCGGTTGGTTGGAATTTCGATACTTCCTTAAATGAGAAAAAAACGGAAAAACATAAGCATATTGAAGATCTTAAGAACATTCATTTAAAAATGTTTAATTACTTCAAAAATCGAATAAAAAGCAACGATAATTTAACAAATAATCGGAAAATCTATGTCTCATTCATGTGAAAGAAATTCGTTGATTTTTCCAAATAACTATCAATTCTTTCAGAATTTTCTTATCGCTGTGAAATATATGTATATTATTTATTTCAAGTATTTGACGAAAAATCATGTATTTTAATTTTGGCTTCGTAGTCAAGAGTCCAAATTATAGGTGAGAAATTTCCCGATCGCCGAGCGAACAGATTCACAAATATGACCCTTTAAAAAAAAGACCAAAACCAAAAATTTCGTAATAAAAAAATTCTGAAAAAATGCGTATCCATTCAGAAGAATCAACGAAAAATGAAATTCATATGCAAAATAGTATATTATGCGACAAGGGAGGAAAGTGCGCGTTTTTCTCCGAGCGTGAAGTTTTCCACTCGAGCGATGCGAGCGCAGAAATCACACGAGGTGAAAATTCGCATCCTCGCATGTAGCACGCGATATTTTTTTCCGACTTCGTTACAATAACCACATTTCTTTTATCATTGGTCAATAACAGGCGATTTTCCGCCCGTGTTGCTCGCAATCAATGTGGCTATTTTATCGTAGTCGGGGTTAAAAAAGTTTTATTTATTATTTCACGAACAATTATTATGTTTTACAATTTTCGCCACTATTATTATGCACAACGAATGTTCTCAGCAACTTCCACATGGTTCATTTTTTTCCGATTTTCATCCCACCGGGGAGTATGCAAATTCTCACGGGATTACAAATCGTAAAAATATGAAAATTCACCATAATTAAACATTTACATTGAGCGATTTGAGTATGCACATTTTGGGTCTTCAGGCTAGTTGAGAATCATAGGTTGCTGTTTTTATCACTTTTAGACAGTTACGAGAACTTCTCTAGCCTTCACAGCGAATAACGACAACGATGGCCCTTGAGATTTCGACGAAATATCTTCATGAAATTTTTAGGTCGGCGAAGTCTCGCGAGATAGCTTCGATCGATTTATCTCTATACGATTAGAGTAGAAACTCAATTTTCTGAACCTTGCGTTATCCGAATCGCCGCCAATTCGGATAAAGTTTCTAATATCCGAACTATTGCGCGACATTCTTATGTTCTTACATTGTTGCGCGCTACAAACGTCAAGCCAATTCGAGAGAATGCAACCACGCTCGAACTCGCATAGATGCGTGTATTTATTAGTTTTTTCAGGTCAAACAAATAGATTTATTTTCAATTTGCAAAATTTATTTTGGTTAATCTACTAGTCTCGTAGTTTAATGCGTTATGACTTCAACGTTCTGGCCTTCCACCTCTGAGCGTAAGCGTAATTTACTTACGGTGGAAAAAAAAAATAGAAATTCTTTCGAAACTCAATAAGGGAAATACCAGCACATCGTTAGCGCGCTCATGCGATGTTGGCTAATCAACGATCTCTGATACTAAGAAAAATCGTACAACGTTCGTGCGCAAAACGAAAATTGTGAATTTCGTGATGAAGGTTTGAAGTTACCATTGAATATTGTAAAAAATAGTTGCCATTGAATATTGTAAAAATCACGTTATTCCTCACAGATATATCATAATTATTAAAATTATATGCGTACTGCCATTTTTTCTATATGTATCGCGCTAGATCGCTTAACACAGTTTTACAGTTCTGTTATCCGAATTTTCGTTAATCCAAACGATCTGCGGTCCGAATCGATTCGGATAATCGAGATTCTAATGTACAAAATGAATTTCGAGAAATAAATGTAGACAAGAAAACATCCAATGATCGGACGACCAAGTGGACAAAAACATCTTGCACGGTAAAAGAGATTTGTACATTTAACAAACATTTCTCGTTCACAAACGTTCACAATTTGTCACTTGGTAATTTTGAGTCTCATTGTTTTATTAAAAAACGGTTTTGTAATTTTTTGAAAAATCACGAAAGGTCTTTTAAAAAAGAAATAAACTGTAAAGTTAGCAAGAAAAAATCGTGGACCTGTCAGTACGAAAGTTTTTCGTTAAATGTACAACACTTTTACTCCAAAAAACAACCACCGAATTGACACGTTTGATACGTATGACATGACAAAGAGACATGTTTTCTAGTGAATGGACAAAAATACAAGTGATGAAATGGACACCTACGAACCAACGACTGTCGCGACCGACGAAGTCCAAGGGTTCTGTAAAAGCTTTATTTTATTTTATTTTTTTTTTGTAACGCGTTTTTAAGTCTCGTCATTCTTAAAAACGAATTCACTGAAATTAATCAATTTTCGTGCCCATTCAATGGATTTCTGTCGATATTCATATGTTATTTTTTCGACAAGTGAAAGACAGTGATTCGTCCACGCAAGCCTCAAAATTTCCTTTCTTGTGGATTTTTTTTAAGTCGACTATAAATATAGAGTATAAATTTCTTGTAACAAATTGTATTCCAAAAAAAAAAAACGATCGCGTGCGTGAATCAGTGTTCGGAGGCGAACCCCTGGCGACCGGAAAACGCCAACGAATTTGTAATATTTGCACCGACTCGAGTATAAAACAATTGTCTAGCAATAAATTTGTCGACGTAGTTTTTCGCCGCTAGGCGCATCTAAATTCGATGTTTCGAATTCGTTTGTACAACTTTTTTCATTTTTCCAGCCAAATGGTAACATTTTTCTACCCTAGTCGACTCGTCCTATTCGCTAATTTCCCGGCTCCGGGACACGTCCGTCCTTCGCAACGCGGCTGAATTAATTTTCCGTGTCCTGTAAAAACTTGTGAATTTATTTTATTTTTTTTTCAATTTAGTTTCCATCGACCAGTCAGCGTCGCTGAATCCACCTCAATCGTCCCAATAATCTTTCTCGCCGCCCAATAATTTTTTTAAACTTTATCTTAACTCCTTGATCAATAAGAAATTACTATACCTTTCCCAATGTGCGAGCTAACGGAAACGACAAATCGATTAGTAAAACGTTATACGTTCATGAGATTTTTTGTACAGTCAGTTTTGTTTTACGTTCAGAACAATGCAATTCACTAGACAATTAACTTCAACTACAAAAACTGCTTGAATTATATTTTAAAAAATAAAATAAAATAAAAAAAGCCAAGCTTCCGGTACGAAAAAACATCTCTAAAGATTTCTTCGTCGTGTTATGCATTGAGCTCGTACAGGTAAGTCATGCGTCAAATTGATATTTTGTATAGAAAAAAAAAAAAAAAAAAGAAATCGACATGAACGAATGATGAAAGACTACGGTCGATTGTTCTCTACACTCGCTAAACATAACGCTACCAACAGGCACTTGTCTATCATGCAAAAAACGTAAGCGATAAATCGTAACAATAACAGATAACAGGATGTTATTAGCGAACGATCGATGATAGAGAAAAAAACGTTTGATGAGTTCCGGGAAGATAATACGAGAACTGATAATCGTTTTGCTTTTTTTAAAATTTTTCACGAATAATTACGACGTTCGGCGAGTCGACGAAATTTCTAGAGGACACATGAAAAAAATCGGTGGATGCGTTTTTTTTGTGCCACTGGCACGATGAGCCAAAAAATGTGTCGAATGCAACATACGAGAGAATGAAAGATTTAAAAATAAATAAATATAAAAAATTTATCACGAAGAACGGAAGAAACGAAAAAATCACGAGAGTTATTTTTTATTCTCATCGGATCTTCATGACCCGTAATTACGATGTTCCACGGGCCAGCGGAAAGTTCGATGAAGAAATGTAAAAGGGAATCGTCGTGTGGAGATTTTTTGTTTTTGTGCCATAGGCACGATGAACGAGAAAAGAAAATCGAATGCGACGGGCATAAGAGAGAATCATCTTTCTTTTTTTCCGATAAAAATTTGAAAAAAAGTTGAAAGAAAAAAAAAATGAAAAAATGAAGATGAAGAAAAATGGAAGAAATTAAAAAAAAAAAAAAATTCAATAGAAATGTCTACGAATGTAATACACGAATTACACTATAGTAATAATAATAACGAATGAATGCACTCAAAGAGACAGATAAATGTCTACCTGGATTCAAATCTGAATACGTTTTTGTTTTTGTTTTTTTTTTTGTGTCTGTTTTGACGGTTGAGTAATTAGTAATCGTCGAGGTCAACGTCATCGAGAGGCTCGTCGGCCTGCAGTGACTGGAAATCGACTTTGTAGCGGAGGATTCCTATACACCCAGAAAATACGACACACTGCACGATTAATATATCTCGTGCGTTTGCATTTTTTTTTTTTGCTAAACACTTCGTAATACGAAATTATTATTATTTTTTTTAGTGTTCGGAGAGAAATAGCTTTGACCTCGTTTGGAGGATTTTCAGTGTTGATTTACTGGTAGTCGTCAAGTTAAAACGAATGCTCACCTCCGATACCACCGAAACCTCTGACGAATTGGGAACCTTCTTGCGATTTGTCGGTTATTATTTCTAGGGTCGCGCCGAAACTCTTGTAGTTGTTTGCGAGCCACTCAAGGAGGGGTTGATTCTCGACTAATTCAAGCTCTACGCCACTCTGAAAGGAAACAAAAATACAGGATCGCCAGAGCCATTTTTTTTTAAATCCTTCATCGAGTAAAACATAATTTCCGGTGTGTTTTTTTCTATTTTGCGACAAAAAAATGTCCATTTTGTCACACAGAAAAATATGATCTTCGATCAATAGTAACAAATAATTTGCACATGGCTTCCTCATTTATTACAATTTTGCGCGTAGGTTTCTGCGTGAGAATGTTCGTTGATCGATTTTGGCTTCCACATACAGAAAGCCGAGATTGTGCACAAAATTGTGATAATTGAGGAGCCGTACACACATTACTTCACACCTTCTTTGGTAATATAAAAACATGTCTTCATCTCATAAAATTGAAATCGTCAAAATTTGCCGCAAGATTTGTTGTAGTCAATTGCTAACTGAATTTGTTGATTTCTTCGTTTTGAGGCAATTTTTAATCTATTTTTTTGTAACTCATTTCATTCGTAGCGTGACAATTGATTCAGAAATTCATGTTCAGGATGTCATAAAATTTAAACGATTATTATGCCGTGTTTAATCCATTAATCTTTAAGATTAGACACGAATTCTTCCACGCTTACTCGCATTACACGGTTATTAGTCATCTTTCAAAAAAATCAAAATCCTATAAAATCTGACCTCTTGGGTTGGGATTTTAACCCAAATTCAATACCAAAGATTTGTGATCCGCAGTTATTTGTATGGCAAGGCCGTAAAAAGGGAGTTCTTGACGAGTGTGAAAATTCCACATTCACACGAATCAGGACTCCCTTTTCTACGTCCATGCCATTCACCTAATTGATCCTAACACATCACGAAAATTAGGCTTTTCGTTTTTTTTTTTTTAGAAGTATGCACAGAAAGGCACTGTCTCGCAAGAGTGCGAGAAAAAAGTAACATATTGCATTTGTACGAATGTGCAGTATTTTTCTCGTACGCGATGTGAAAAAGTGCCTTTCGGCGGTCATTTCACAGAAACGGAAAGCGAGATTTTACGTACATGCGTTAGGAAAAATATTACATTACTGTGCAGTTCGAGAACGATGCTCAAAATGTACGCAAGTTAAATATAACAAACATTTTTAAAAAATCATAATCGCCTAAAATCTTTAATTGGGCCGCAATCTTCATACAAATGGCACCGAATGAAGAGACGTGACGACTCGATTAGTGTGCCAAATTTCAACACTCTCGCCCAAACAGTTTCGGAGTTATAGTCGTTTCACACGATGCAAATCTGTTTACACACACTCTATTAGGAAGCAAAAAACGAGAAAGGATAATGATCACCGATAATGCTGCATGGTATATTTCCATTGCGTAAATAACGTATTATTATGGTAAGAGTAAAATAAGAAATAAAAATGAAAGGATAAATTTACCTCTTTGTCAGTGAAATGGGTCTTGTCCTTTTCCTGTTCGGGCGTTAGATGCAGCACCTTTTCCTCGGCGTTCGTGTGATTCTTAAGCACGTATCTCTGAATATCAAGGTTCTCCCAACAGATTAGGGTCTCGACGCTTCCCAATTCGAGCGCGCGAAGGGTATCCTCGACACCGAAACAATATTTTCCCGTGTCTTGCGATATTTCGTCGAAGTAACGTCCTGAAATAGGATTAATTGATACATTATAGCAAAGACAATTAGCCAAGCTAATGCGGTTAAATTCGATTATGCGGGGAAAAAAATCCAATTAACCTATGAGCTTTTTCTCTTGAATGAATTTCACGTTCTGCAGCGATTCGGCGGCGAGCTCGATCGCCTGGTTGAAACCGTTCTCACCACCGTAGGAGACGTCCACCAGTTTGATCACTTTAGCTTGTAATCTCTGTGGAAAATTACAACAAGAATTACAATAACAATTATAACAGACAGAATAAAATGAATTACAAGATTTTTCCAAAATTACTACAAAGTGGTAATAACTTTTTTTAATTTCTATGAAAGGACAAACAATTAAATTTTGCTTAATTATTGTAGTTATGACAAAATATTTATGGATCTACGTACAGGATCGAACATATCCGACTGACTCAGCTCCGTCTTGAAATCCGCGCTACCGGCGAGAATGAGTCCCGCGATGTTAGGCTTGTCGTTTGTGATGTAAAGCTGAGTGGCAACCTCGGCGACTTTGCGAACATAGTTGTGTCTCTTTTCCATACGCAACCGAGCAAAACGAAGAGCTGACTGTCCTCCTCTACCTGCGAACAAAGTTTAACCGTTAAACAAAAATAGTAATTAAGGGAATTCGCTAAAAATCATTCCTGATTCTGATAAAGATTTTTCTGTCTTGTTTTACTGTACTTGTTGTACTCGTTAAGGGAAACCACAAGGGAGCAGTGGAAACTTTCAGCGCGATATTTTTTTAGCCCTCTTAAGGGAATGTACGACTGTGTAACTTTAAACAATCTGTTCCAGTTTCCCTCGAAGGACGGCAGAACTTTTTTTGTGTTTAATAAAATCCGCGAGACCCTCTAAAAGAAAAGCACGAACCGGAGAATTTTATAATATAATAACCGATCAGGCCGAAAAACGTTAAAATTTTTTTTATCATTTAAAAAACGGCATAAAAAATGTGACGAGATTGGCCGATCGCAATGGTGTTGAAAAATCCGATTTTGTTTAAAACTCCCCAGCTTCGAATATAACAGATTGCAGTATTATTTCCACTTTTTTGAATTTTATTTTTATGGCAAAACAAAACTGAAGCTTCTACAATTTTTGATATTCGGACCTGGGGATTTTTTTACACGATCGCGACGCCATTACAATCAATCAATCGCGTGGACATTTTTTACACGACTGTTATCTTACCGATAAAAAATAAAGGGCGTTTTTTGCCCGAAATCGTCGACTACCATAAATAAGTGTTTAAAAATATATTTGCTCCCACAGAGATGCAAGACCGTCGCCAATAAAATAAAAAGAAATCGAATTTTGCTGCACTTTCTGTTTACAGTCGTAATTCCTAAATTTGTCGAGTTGTATTTGAATAATCGTAAGATAGTATTTGTAATGAAAATTTATTAAAAAAAATCGGGATTGGTAACAAATGTTATGTTTAATTTGAGCGGTGTGCCGACTAATGGGCGAGCCCCGTGCGTAAACAGCGCCGGCCAAATACGACCCTCTGGGGACATACGGGGCGGTAGACCGACTATCGCGCGTATGTATCTCGCACATTGCGTAATCGAAATTACCGTGCTTCTTCGGCAGGTCGACCGTGAACTTGTGGAGTACTTCGCGCGTGTTGCCCTGCAGCGTGCCGAACAGTGCACCGTTTCCGTCCATCACTATGAAGCCGAATTTGTTATCGTCAGCTAGCAGCGCCGTTAGTGCTTCGGTATGGAACTGAAAAAAAAGTTTCCATCGTTTGTAAATACATATATATTTTTATATAAAAAATCGAGTTAAAAAAATTAATAACAATGTTTTATAAAATGCTTCGCGTCTTGAAGAGTTCGAAATTTCAATTATTTATAGCAGCGAAAGACCCAAAAAGAAGTCTTCGACGCTTGACGGTTGTTTTCGGTAATCTCGAGACTACCAATTCTTTTTTTATAACAATAATAAACATTCCTACCATTTATAGTAAAAACTTTGATCGTAGTAATTAACAATCGTTTTGGCGACCTAGAGATTTCTTTTTTGTGTTTTTATAGCACTGATGGAGCAATATGTTGATTAGCTTGATACTGTGATGGGCGGTAGAATGACTAGTGTACCGTTGAAGTTTTGTGTATTTTTAATTACTCAATGAAATTTTCTTTTAGATGGCTAATTAATACAATCTGCCGACATATTTTTTGCAATTCTTTTTTCTTGCTGGTAATCTCTATATATATTTTTGTTTTGAAAAAGTCAAAGGTCTCGACATTGTCATCGTTTATAATTTATCAGATTACAAAAAAACTTATAAACTTTTTAACGATCGAAATAATAATTTCAGCCGTTTTGAGATGATTTTTTATTGTCATTATTATTATTATTATTATTCTCATCACCATCATACAGACAGGATTTATTAGCTTAAGGTCACGTGAAAGGAAAATGGAGAGATGCTCCAACAGTGGTAAAAAATGCGCTTTACCTATTTTCTCCGACATAAGTTTGTGTTTCGATGATACGAAAGAAAAATGCAGACTTTTGTAGGACAAATAAAATCTAAATTGCTTTAGTCGAAAATATCAAGTGACGGAGAAAATAGGCAACGCGTATCGTTACCGAGCGCGGCCTTTCACGTGCCCTTCACGTAGGAGATACTTTTTAACGGAAGTGACCCTTCTCTTTTTTCAATCAAAACAATGCGAATGTTCCCAATTAATTGTTATCTGGACCGTCAAGGAAACGACTCCAAATAATTAACAATAAAATAACAATTACATATTAATTAAAATATTAATTGAACAATTGAAAAATAAAATATTAATGATTGATAATAGACAGACGTGAAGGTCTCATAAATTCGACTCTTTCTATAAGCTAAGAATAATTTTTTGGTTTGTTCTGTATAATTGCTGCGAAAAGGACATTGCGCCATCAAGTACAAATTCCCTGTTCGCAACTATGGTGGATTGAGTCTATCAGTGAATTAACATTTATGCCCATTTAATAAGCACCCGTTAATAATCATTAATTATTTTAACTCAACACAGACGCGCGCTGTTCGACTACTAAGTGAGACCAATAAAAATGTTAATTCCGACGAATTAGCCGAAAACATAAATGGCTTTTTCTCTCTCCGTGGCAGCCGTGATTTCATTATACTTTCTGGTATTTTATCACCGTTGTGTGTTGTATATCGTAATGTATTCAATTCTAATTATATAGATCGGAAAATCATTTTCGCACGGTGCCTTTCAAAATTATATTTGGAGACTGAAACAAAAATATGTATGTAAAACGGTTTTCACGCACAACAAAAATATAAAAATACAAATAAATAATAACATAACGTTTATGTCGAGCCACGATCGTTTTCAGCCCATCGGCAATGTTTTCCTATATTTTTTATGCATTTTTTACCTTGTTATCACACAGATAGAGGGAGGTGTTTATAGGCTTGAAGGGCTCGAAGTCGATGTTGACCTTTTTCTCCTTTCCCTCCTCCGTCACGATCGTACCGCAGTATATCACCAGGCCGTTCGGAGGGACTGAAAAATCAACGAAAAAACGTGTCACAATATAAAAATTATTTCAAAATTGTACAGGTACTTTATGTTAACTTTTGATTTTTCTCTGTCATTATTGTTACTTCCTCTATAAACTTTATAACGTATTACGAATTTTAATGTTACGTTTTCGATTGCTTTTCCCATAGACAAATAAATAAATTCTTAGCTTCCAGAAATTTAGCAATTTACTAGTCAACGGCTTACCGTTCGTTTTCTACTCCACATAACTATTTCCTAATTTTTTTTTTAATACATAAAAGATTTACTATCTTGTTAAAGTTTAAAAACGGATTTTTCATGTCCACTACAATTAAAAAAATAAATAAATTCTTAACTTCGAGTAATTTAGCAATTTACTAGTCAACGGCTTACCGTTTGTTTTCTACTCCACATAACTATTTTCTTTTTTTTTTCATTACACGTAAACAGAAAAGATTTAGTATCGTGTTGAAGCTTAAAAACGGATTTTTTACGTCCACTACAATTAAATAAATAATTTTGAAAGTCAATTTTTTTTACCTTTAGTGTACAACTTTAGCCGATGCTGGACCGACGTTATGGCCCCGAGTACCGACAATCTATTGACGCGTGACTTTATGTTCGACGCAGTGCCAAACTCATCCGCCAGCATCTTGCTGACTCTCGAGATCTGGTCCTTCGGCGGTATTATCAGGGAAATCATGCTGGTCCCGTTCCTGAAACGAGAAAAGTAAAAAATCAAAAACAAAGAAAAGAACTAACCATCGTCAGTCGTGCGAGAGTCGATCGGAGAATTTCGGCGCGGAGGGCAAAGTAGGTCGGACGGCGCAGCGGCGACCTTGATCCTCGGCGCTGCGGATGCCCTGCCAAAACGGACCGAAATTTCGCAATTCTCTCTGTGAGCACTTTTCTTCGGAATCTCCAAATCCACGGCGATTGTAAATTTTCGATTTTCTTTCTTTCTCTCAACATCCATTTTTTTTTTAAGTTTTCAAAAAAAATTTCAATTTTTCAAAAATTTTTGAAAATCTCGACAAATCCAGCGCTTGGGAGCACCGCCGGTGCGTCGCTAGGATTCGAAACTCTGCGTCGGAGCTGCACGGTTCCGACCATATGCCTGAAAGTCTCGGCGAGCTCCGAGCTCCTGCGAGATCAAGGAAAAATCACGCTCCGATAAGTGTTCGATCTCGAAAGCCATCGACCATATGTCGCCCGACCACGATCCACGACGACCTGAAAAAAAACTCTCGAAAACCAAAAATCGTCAATCCAAAAAGTATCGAAAAAAAAAAAAAAAAAAAAAATCGGAAAAAAAAATTTGAAAAAATAAAGGATCCTCGTTTGTAAGAACGGTAAGAAAGATTCTACTAACCCCCTCGCCATTTCGAGGCTTTTGATGAGTTTCTTGATCTTCCAGATCTCGACATTGCGGTCGGCGGAAGTTTCCTCGTTGGACATAGCTGCGCGTGGTTAAAATCGCGTGGCCACCACTTCGTTCTCTTCGCCTTCTTTTTTTCTTCCTCCTTCGTTCCTTGTTTCTTTTTTTTTTTTTACCACCGAAACTTCTCCTTTCCTTCTCAACAAACCTCCTTCGCTTCGAGTTTTATATCAATTTCGCGAAATAAAAAAAAAATTATTCTCTCGCTCTTTCGTTTCTTTTGCCTTCTTTTTTTTTTCTTCTTCTCTATTCTCTCACGGTCCCCTTGCGCACCCGTCGAATTTCACTGGCTCGAAAAAAAAACCCGCACTCCACACTACTAAGAGAGAGAGAGAGAGAGAGAGAATGAAAGAAAAAAAAATATTATATATATATATATATTTCGTTACTCGTCGGGTTTTCCGCTATGCTGCCTTATGGGTTATAGTTCCTCGCAGCGAAAGACCAGAAACGACTCTGCCCTGCTCTACCCTGCGCTGCCCAACTCCCCGAACTGCCTCTCACGGCGAGAGAGCTGTCTGTCGGCGAGGGAGAAGCTCGTCGAGGGACGGGGAGGTGGGGGCGAGAAGTGGGAGGGCCGTACGTGGCGGTGTAGCGCGGTGCGCGACGAGTCGGTCGGGGTGGGGGGGAGAGCGGAGGGGAAAGGACCGAAGACGTTTTCTACCGCACGCGCGAACTCGCGGCACATTTAACCCTTTATTATCGGGACTTTTTTTTTTTTTGACTCTCAATTAAGAAACTTTTTTGTTTTTTTCCTCAAATTTTCAACGAGATCTCGAAGGCATCGGAACTCGCGCTTGAATCGCACAATTCTGTTAGAGATGCGGCGATTCGGTTTTGGCCGAGACCGAACGGAGCGCGGGGTGGGGGGGGGAGGGAAGAAGTGGGGGGGGGAAAGGAAAACCCTGACGACGGTGATGCGTATCTCCTTTATCTTAATGCCTTCGTTTTTAATGAGAATTCGGGGTCGCGTTAATGATTTTTTTCGATCTCCAATGAACGATACGACTATGTTGGTTTGACTTTGGATTTCTTTCTTTTTGGTCTTTTTTTTGTTTAGTTTGTATAATTATGTTATAGCGTCGGAGATTCGCGGATTTTCGGTATGCATTTGGTCGCACTTTCTCATTGGTTCGATATATATATATGTTTTTTTTCTTTTCTCAATCTTTCATCGTGCTTTCTGTGCGAGTGTAAAATCGAAGCGTATGTTTAACTGTATAATGCAACTGGCTCTGCGTCGCGCACGTTGCGAACTCGAAGACCACCAGAAGGATCTAGTTCGCACCGGATTATGTCAGAAACGAAGAGACGAGACGCCGCGGCGAGTAGAGCTAACGTGGAACGCGCGCGCGAACCACGACGAGTATCCTTCTCTCTTACCGACCTCGAGGCGCAGCTCTCTCTCCCCTCCCCTGCGCCGCCGTACCGTGCGCCGTTGCCCGCGCGAGGACGTCAGGCGAGGAACGAGGTGGGGAGATATTTTGTTAATAAATATAGATAAATATAGGTAGGGAAAGGCGCATGCCTGCGCGAGCAATTCGCGAAAACGTGATGCGAATTGTTACTGTGCTAGAGTGGGAGGAATAAAAGATTGCGTAATATGTACAGGCGAGGGCATTACACAGAAGTACAATTCGATGAGGTAGTTTACATACGCTAAGCATTTTCAAAATTCCCGCCCATTTGTAGGCTTCGGAGATTTCGTTACCATCCGTCGATAATTTTGAAATTATTATTTTTATATATTATTATTATTATTATTATTATTATTATTATTATTATTATTATTATTATTATTATTATTATTATTATTAAACTGTACGGAAAGGAAGTGAAACATTTATTCACCCAAACGATTTATATGCGAATACGGATTTAATTATTCGTATAAGAGACTATGTATTGCTCCATTTGTCACGTACACGTTGCAAATTCGAATTAAGAGATTTTTTATATTCAATGGTTTATTTATATTCAATAGATATCGATTCATAAATAAATAGATCGAATAACGAAAATATAATAATAGAAGAAAAAAAAATTAGTCCTACGAAGTATTTTTATTAAATATTCTATTAAAATTCTGATACTCACGACTCTCATTCCAATTCTTTTGCTTTTCTCTTGGACCAATTGAAAAACAAAAAATGTACGTGTCTTCCTCAAGAATTCTTATTTACCACATTTCAGTTGAACGATAGATAAGAACAATACTTTTGTACGAAATATCCTCGTCAAAAATGTTACTTACAGTTTATTGAAAATAAATAAATAAAAACCAAAATGTAAACTCGTTGTCAACGACACATTGATAGAAGGTAAATTATCTAAAAGGTATCGTGAATAAATGAATTCATCAATTAACGTCATTAAATTAGAGAAATTTCCCGCGACTGCGCGCGCATGTTTGTTTTTCATAAACCAATCCCGTCAGACGCGATGGCCGATCGCGATGTTTTGAAATAATCGCGGCCATTTTTCGGAACATCGCGCAAATGAGTCATGTAAATAATAACAGTTCGATTTTGACGAACAGTCTTTAATTGACGCTGTATTCGCGGAGACATTGGATGACATGGGCCCAAATTTTTATCGGCGACATGTCCACTACCTCAAGTCCATCGGAACTTGCATTATCGTCGTCGGGTACGCCGCCGACCTAACCTAAAATTTTTGAAAATGAAAAAAAAAAGATCGTTTTAAGGTGAAGTGAAACACGTTTTCTGTCGCTCTCTCTCGCTCCACCGTAAGAGCAATGACGCTATCTCTCTCACACTTCTCGCTCCGTCACGTGACTTTCACTTCACCTTAAAGAAATTGGAGAAAAAAAAAAAAAGTGATTTTTCGATGTTTCGGAACATTCTGAACACGTTCTCATTAAAATCTCGATTTTTTTTTTTTTTTTCGTCATACAGCTTCCTCTATGAGGAAGCAAAATTCAAATTTTCTTGAAACGTACACGAACGTGACCGAAATTTTTCAAAACGAAGAGACAAATTTGTTTATTTATTTTTCCTGTAATGACAAGAATTTTATTGCAGAGGATGCTGGCTTTTCTATCAAGTGCGAGAAACCTCGCGGATTCTCGGCTCTGCCGTGCCGACGAATGTTCTGAACCTTGAGCAGGCTCGGGCTCAGTACATCTACATCGACGATCCACGCTACAAAGGTTTTCATTGAAGCCGACTTGAAGTTGCGATTTGCCGTACAAGAATTGTAATTTTTTTTCTTTTTCTGTAATTCGCAGATGTTCTCATGTTTCGCCGCGAAAGCGATTTGCAGTCTTCCGTCTCCGAGAGACCCAAAGGACTGACGTACGCTATTACCAAGTGGTGGAAATCGCTCAATCGTAATCTGGCGTACAAACTGATCAGCATTGCGAAGCACGACTCCAGGGACGAAAGAATGAGGGCCGTCCGTATCTTGAGCTCACTGAAGCATCTCAAAGGTTTAATACCGTTAAAAAAAATGAAATTCAACACTTTTTTTTTCTATGAAATTTATATTTTCCTTCCTCGTGAAGGAAGGTTTTTTCACGAAAACTTTTTTTGTGAGATGTTCGTGTGAGAATACTTACAATCGTTTACTTACTTACAAACGATGAAAAATTTAACTGTTATAAAAAATGAAGAAGCCATGTTAGGATGCAAATTACTTTCCATCTTTTTATTTATTTATTTGTTTGTTTATTAGTTTAAGGCACAGAAAAAATCGTCGTAAATTATTCACCCAATTTATTAAAATTTTATTTTTGCAGACTGGCACTATTGTCAAATGGCGCAAATTTTGGACGCGAGAACGGCCGTGGCTCTTGCGAGAACGCCCGACGCCGACCTCAGGTTTTTCATGAAACCGCCTTACTACCATGTGCCGAAGAAAATTTACGTATGCATTGCGTTATCACTGTCTTACAGATAAAGTTTTATTTTCGCAGACGTTTTTTTCTTCGTATAATCATTTGCAATACGGAAAAAAAATTGTGCGGGCCCTGCAGGCGAAATATTAGTTTATGAAGTTTTTTTTTCGTTATAATATCGATGGCTTAATTCTATAAGGGTATGTCGGATGTGTACAAGCATGATTTCCAGGATAATATCGCATGATACACAGCCTAATGGATAGCTTAGATTTGGCATTAGAGCATCGATATGAAGGAACAAATGATTTTTTGTTAAAAATTGTAATACAAATTTTTTTAAAAGGATTTAATCGAATATCTGCGCTATTTAATGATGAAAATGGACACCATGTGCGAGGGGCGTCATCCTTGTCTCGCTCAGTTCTTGAATAAGAAATTTCGAGACACTCATCGTGTGAGTTTTACTACTAACGATTGCAAAATTAATTTTTTTACTTATATTAAAGATGACAAAACTTTGCAGGAAGGAGTGGTCTTCGATCACGACCTAGCGAGTGTGGGTCTGTCAGTGACACCGGCCATCATTTGGGACCGAGAATTAGTGAGAAATTGTATTCAAACTATACACCATCACTCCTCGCTCGAGCAATACGGAAAAGGTGAAAATAATTTCTCTCAAACGGCATTACTTACAGTAAATTATAAATTTAATGAAGTAGAAAAAAAATCGTGTTTTTAACGTTGTTACAGATATAGCGGATGCGGGCGGGCTCCCGATTCTCATAGATGTACAAAAAATGTTCGGGAATGACATCGAGGTGTGCATTTGTCTAGCGAAGATTATTTCGAATTTGTCCGTGCATCAGGAGTACCTCGAAGATCTGTTCAAATCCGGTAAAATACGAAACTTACATGCGGCCAATGCATCTTAATGGACTACTTTATTTCTTAATTTTGGGAATTTATGAATTTACTTAATTATTAATTTATACATTGTTCGAAGGATGGATCGGAATTTTGGCTCGTTGGTCCCGACATACGGACGTGAGATTGTCCGGACCGGCTGTCCGTGCTCTGGCGAATCTTGACGCCGACTACAATTCCAGTGAGAAATATCATCGAAGAATTTATCTTTTGCATCCTCAACACAGAGATGTGGCTACTCCGAAACTCGACGTGGTGTTTATTCATGGTCTCCTCGGCGGCGTTTTCGTCACCTGGCGACAACGGGATCTCGATCAGTCTTCTTCCGGATTCGTAGGTAAATCCACCGTATACAAAATACAAAATTGTATAACGATCATGCAAACTTTTTTTTACGTGAATGCAACTGTAGTTTACGGTAAGAAAAACTGTTAATATTTATGGATTCTCTCAGCCAACAAGAGCTCATTTTTCAAGGAATTCATATAACGAACTGCAAATATTCGAAATACAATTAAAGTCGCAACGACAAATTATTTGATTGCAGAATCGCCAGCAGCGTATTTCAGTTCGGATACTCTTAACGCGATAATCGGCGAGCATCCGCAAGAATTTCTCAAAGATCTTGCGCGCGACTTGAAGATGCACGAGTGGAAACGCGTGGGTCACGATTGCGAGGTAGTTTTGTACGACTGCCCGGAAAACATGAATTCCTCAGCGACCGGACCGTTCACCTGCAGCGGGTAAATTGACAATTGATCACCGTCGATTATCGATCGAGAAATATTTTGTGTAGTCATTTCGAGAGGTTAAAAAAAACATTATTTAATTCCTCTTTTTTACATAAACAATACATTTTTTAAAATACAAAAGTAAATTATCTCTTTTTTAGGGACGCGGAGTGCATAGAACAAGCCGAATACGATCAAATCCACAGAACGCAGTGCTGGCCCCGCGACTGGTTACCCAAAGACGTGTCTTCCCTCAGAGTTCTGGGCATAAACTACGACACTAATCTGTCCATGTGGAGTCCACCCTGTCCTTTGGAGAGTACGAGGCAAGTGTTCCAAAAAATCCCGAAGATTTTCTATTTTATATTAACTCTTTATAAGCTTCTTTTAAAGCCTTTTAAAGTGATCTTTTATAGCCTAGCCTTTGAGGCAATAAAAACAGTCTCAATCAGTAGCATATAATCCACTTTGTTAAAGGGCCATTCAATGTTTCTTAAATTGGCCTTTTAGTTAAAGATGCTCAGCTATCTACCAAGCTAAGTTTGGCATTCTTGAAAAAAAATTAAGTTTAGCACTCTTGAAAAAAAAATTCTTAGGCATGAATACTTACAGCGTGAATTTTTGTTTTTAGAAACACGATAAACGAGAGAAGCGTCGAGTTTATAAGAAAACTGACGATGTCCGGTGTCGGAAAACGACCAGTCGTCTGGGTGTGTCACTCGATGGGTGGCCTACTGGTGAAGAAAATGCTGGTGGAAGGTTAACAAATTTTACTTCTTCTATATACACGCTAGGCGATCGTTGTGGCTCCGGTGCTTCGTGCTTTCGCTATGGACTACGAAATTTAGAATCCGAAAATATACTGACAATACGCTACTTCCGGATCAAAAATCTAATTTTTCGACCGGAAGTGACGTCGTACCGAAAATACGTGATTTCCGGTTCGGAAAACTCATTTTTCGCCGAGAAGTGACGTATTTCCATTATGACGTTACTTCCGGCCGAAAAAATAACATTTTCAAATCGGAAATGACGTATTGCCGATATGACATCACTTCCGGTCATGGTGACGTATTTTTGATCGAAAGTAGGATTTTTACACACGACGATAGTGCACCGCATTATTATGCATAATGAATCGAGATGCACAGAAAAGTACTAGAATAGTATAATAAGGGAACAGTTATCCGAGCCTGGGAAAAGATCTTCTGGGGGGGGACTTTCAATAATCAGAGTCTGAGGGGTCCCCTCGGGGGATCCCTCTGTCTGGCCCCCTGTTTCGTGAAAATTAGGACAAACAAACAACTTTCTAAAAAATACATGTAACGTTACGTTGCATTAATATTACGAGTACATTAATTAGCTGGAAATTGTCACTAGTTTATGAAAGACTTTATTTCGGTAGAATCGAGAAATGGAGATAAAAACGGGTTGTGCCGGAACACGAGAGCCATAATCTTCTACAGCACTCCCCACAGAGGTTCGCACGTTGCCGCGCTCAAGCAAACGACCCAGATGGTGGTCTGGCCATCCGTCGAAGTTCAAGAGCTCAGACAAGGTGCCTCGAATCTTCAAGTAGTATCGAATTGTTATGATAATCATACATATACTTTTCATATATTTTTCTTATATATATATTTTTTTCAGAATCTCCCGCCTTACTGAAACTTCACGAAGACTTTCTGAAAATGTTGGAACGATACGCAATCGATATCGTGAGTTTCAGCGAAACTAAATCTACTCTCGTGACTGCAATGAGATTTCCATTTCAATTCGTCACACCGAATTCTGCAGGCGAGTTTAAATCGATGACAAACATTTTTTTCTTGTCTCATGATTGCTGACAGAGATGTAAAAATAATTGTATTTTTATATCACGCGAAATTTCTCAAAAACTGCTGTATGCTTATCACAAATGTCGAATGCTTTGCAGATCCAGGTGTCGGTGAGTTTTTCGAAATTCCTCAAGATCATCTGACGATTTGCAAGCCAGCAAACAGGTGAGAACATTTCGTGCCTCAGAGCCTTTCAAGAATTCGTAAATGAGCCTTTTTTAAAAATCATTGCCAGGCAATCTTTTCTGTATCGAAAAGTTTTAAGTATCGTGAAGCGTCACGTTCCATCGGAAAAATCATCGTGGGAGAACGGAGGATTGTTGCTGGCGAAATTACTATCGTGGCCAAAGTGAGTACGACTGCGAGAAAAAAAAGAATATAGTCTTATCCAAAGAACTTTTGCGCCTTCGTACATTGCCGTTGTCGATAATGAGAATTTAGCATTCAGAAAAATTAGACTTTTTACTGGTCAATCATTGTTACACCAAGTCTCGACGTGAATATGATTATTGCAGGCTGTATGTAAATATTACGACGACTTTTTCGATTCTTTTTATTCTAGCATTGTTAAGATGCATAACGAATGTGATATTGAAATAAAAAAGTGTTAAACCTCATCGGAAAATTCAGAATGGTTAGAGTTCAGAATGGATCATTTGTTGCACCATTCGGTTTCAATTGTAATCACTCGATCATTAATGGCTCATTTCCATGAAGGCCCAGTCGCTCAGTCGGTAACAAAAACTGTAAACCATTTTCTTTTTCATACAGTTTCTTAAATATTTTCAGCTAAATTCTAATTATGAGCGTCTCAAGATGCAACTGTTGAACAGACACTAACAATTTGGCTTTCGTCGGATACGTTCAATGTCCCAGAAAAAAAGAAGCGCACTGTAGTTTTCGTTACCGACCGAGTACGCTGGGGGAACTTAATGCCGATATTATTCGCACGGACTCAGTCGGTAACAAATCGCCTTCCCTTTTTTCTCCAAAACGATTGATACGACGAGCAAAAGCAAATTAGGTTTTCATACTTATACCTATTGACTACAAAAATCTAATTTGATTTTGGTCGAAGCATCAACCATCACTGAGAAAATAGGGAAAGCTATTTCTTACCATCGGAGCATTGTTACGTGTATGTCACATCACCTTAAGGGCAAGTGAAATATCGTAGTCGGTAATGAAAACTGTAATTATCTTTTTTCAAGGGTGCTCATTTATTAAATGAAAAAGCAAATTCGCATCCGGCCCGAATTCATTTTTTTTTCTCCAAAAAATGAGTACCATTGAATAAAGTTAATTCGAAAATTGCAACTATCTCTCTGGCACTCACAGCTGTTTTTCACTTCCCCTTAAGGACCTGTTATACAGACTCAGTCGGTAACGAGTCAGTTTCTTTATTTTCTCCGCGTATATTAATATTTTGGACAAAAGGAGATTAGCCTACGAAAATATAATTTTCATTTGTCTACATGTAGACAGAGTTTGTCTGTATTAAACGAATATACAGAAAGAGTATATCTGCCGAAGTCATTTCGATATACGGTATCACAGTCCGTTTGCGTTCCTTCCCGGCTTCCTTACAATCTAAGATACGATGATGTCGCTTTGCAAAGTCACGAGTTATGGATTTTTCTGCGACTGACCGTCGCAATGCTACTGGGCCATATCGGTGAGCTGCGCGCATGCGCTGCACTGTCTCAGCCGAGCGGCGTAGCAACAACGTAGAGACGGGGCAAAAATACACAGATGTTGTGCTGCATGGCTCGATGTCGTTCGACACCGGCGGTCGGCTTACTTATATTGTATTATATTCACGATTTGTTGGGTTTTTTTTTTTTTTTTTCAATCGCGCATTTCAAGGTAATGCGCTGTGAGAAGTGTGAAAATGATTATGCTCAGTACGCAAACTTGAAACGACATGGATACACGTTACCGTCGTCCTTCCTAGCATTTAGATTTTGTTTACCTTCTACAAGTGACGAAAGGAAGAGTTTTTTTTTTTTTTTGTTGTCAGAAAGTACGAAATGCAGTGTTGTGAAACAGTTTGTGCTATTATTTTAAAGGAATTACGGGTACAGTGTTTTTAGTGCAAGCTGCTGGATGGTGCAGCAGTCATACGATATTTTCTTACAATTGAGATGACAGTTGTTTTAGAAACGAGCTCTGCAAGACATTAAATAGTGCCAAACTGTGTCCTCTGTGGAGGGTAAAATATCTTTGATAGTGTCTCCCCAGCGAAGTATACAGTATTTGTTCACAAATTTTCACTGACTTTTTCATGATTTCTGTAACTATTTAGCTTTCTCATGGAGAAAAGAAAGATTTCGTAACAAGAAAAAAAGGAAAGATAAATATATCGCTTTTTACATCATAGTACGTAGTATAGTCTGAAGCGTCGGGAAGGGCGATTTTTTTTTTCTGGCGTCTGGATGTGTGTAAGTGATCAATTCGTTCAGTACAATTTTTAATGACAATTGGTGCCCATTTGAGATTTTTTGAGATTGTTATTTTTTTTCGAAAAAAAGTAAAACACCTCGGTTCAGCAGTGACTGTCGTAAATTTCGAGGTAATTCCGTAAGGACCTACGAGCTGTGCATAAGCATAGCCTCTTCGCCCTTTTGACATCAGACCGACGATATAATATATCGATAAAAAAAATAAAATAAAATCTTCGTATTAAATTTAGGCGAAATATATCCAAGCATTGGGATTTTACGAGGTTTTGAGATTTTTTGAAAAATTACTAATTTTAGTAAACACGGAGATACTGAACTAAAGTTTTGGCAAGTGAATGGACACTGCGCAATGTTTGACATTAAATTTTGCGGTAATTAATCTAATCATTTACAGTTGATGAGATTCTGACATTTTTTAATAAACCGCAAAGTGTATATTTTGCGGTTTAAAAGAAAGCAAAGCTCAAAAAACATTTAGAAGCAAACGCTTTACCACTCTGGCTTTAGGCTTAAAAATGTTCATATCTAATACAAGATTTTTCAGAATTTTTTTTATTCCGGCTAAAGATATGTTCACTTTGAAACACTTTAATTAATGCAAATAAAGAAAAACATTTGGAGTGATTTTTGAAGTTTGAACAATATTATAAAAAATTACTATATTTTTTTTTTTTTACTAGAGCTTAAACTCTCATCCCTCTATTTCTCTTACTCTTTCAGTCGAGTTTCCCATATACTGATTGACGTTAACCGTAAAATTTGTCACACTCGAGATTCCAATGTATTTTACTTTTTCAAGTTGTTCTACATTATGCTGACACGATCGCTCTTTTCACACCTGTTGAAACCCTCTACGGACACTATACATTTGCATTTCCCTGAATGTTGTCTTCTTTGTCTCCAAAGGGGCATCAACTTCCTACTCCATACTGCATACTCTCCTTTTTGCGCACATAAATAATATTTTTGCGCACCGATATTTTGTCTAGCTTTATATTGTGAACCCTTTCGAGCGCTGATAAGCATAGGGATAAAACCAGCACAAATAGGCCACGAATCTCCGAATAAGGTTGGTTCAAACTCTACCAACGGCCACCGACAATTATATTCAGCAACACAGAGCGCGCAAGGCTCTGCTTCAAAATCTCTTGCCCTGCGAGACAGAGTACAAATAAGAACAATTAGTTGAGCAACTTGGCTCTCCCTCGTACTCCGTAAAACCACTTGTACCGTTGAACATCGTGCGATACATTAAGTAATTTTTGAAACCAAAACCGTTTAAACATTATTGTTTTGCATGCATAACCGGCCTTTGGACAATCTCTTAGAGGCTCGACGCCTCTTTGCGTTCTGTCTCTTAACGAAATCCGCGGCAGTTTGGCGAGGTCTCCGTCCCTGAGTAAAGGGCTAACGCTTTGTCCCGAAAGAGAGACCCTTAATTTATGGTTCTTACCGAGCGAACTCACTATTCGCCGGTCTGGACGTAACTTCGGCACGTTACGTGACTGGTCGTGCGGATCGCCACAGAGCATTGAACAGTTTAATAAACTGGTTGAAATTTTATGAGTCACTGATGAATCGATAAAATGAATGTCAAGTATTTTTACACGTTCGTTTATCAATTTGCCATTACATTTCAGATAAGGGGTGAGCGTGGCCGGTTGGATAGAGGCGCGACTCATACGCAGCAGGCTCGCGTTAGATTCCCGGCAAGCACCAAGAATTTTCTGTGATGTTTTTTCTGCGCAAAAGTGGCTCGGAACTCACTATAATAGTAGGTCCAGAGGAAAAGTTCAGCGCATCGGTATGGAAAACCGAAAGACTGGGAAGTGTCGCGGATTCGATTCGCTAGACTGAAGTCCCGTGGGTGAAAGGAAATCGGACGAGGACGTAGCTCCGGAGATAGGACGTACGAACTACGACTATATCCATGTGTCCGAGATTACTGACGTGTGACCAGGCGCGACGAGCTCTGGACCCAAAAATCGAACTGGTGACAACGGAAAGGGAAAGAGGAAAGAGAGAAGCGAAGAAGTCCATAATCCTTATTGGGATTGGTGTAACCACACAATACCCAATACCCATTAAATTTCAACAACAGTAGTGTCTCGATATTGTCAGATTCGATTTTGTCAGGTCGGCCACTCTCCTATCCCCCACTATGCTACCGCTACTTTCCCTCCGCTCGTGCGACGAGCCAGCCAGAGTGAAGCGCCGGCACGTTCCCCCTACCATGCCAGTGGCGTATAATGTAAACAAACGTTGCTGCAATTTTCTATGAGATGACGCGGTGTTTCACACTTGCTACGACACTGGCGTTTCCCACCATGTGCGCCTCGCTGGGAGGGGCTTGTGCCTTCTCGGTTTTGTCATCAGTCCCCCTCCCGAGAGGCGGACAAGCTCGAGACTTTACTGTAGTGTATTAAACTGTCTTTGCCGCATGGGATAAAAAAAGCTGTTAGTTTGTTATCATATATGAATTATGAAAGAGTGGAAGTAACGTCATTTTTTAAAATCTGTTGAAAACACATGTTTCGGATGCCCGGCAATAAAAATTAAAGCATTCACTCATTTCTATGTATGCCTGTTTACATGAGCATTTGGACGCCTCCCCACCGAGCGCGTACACGAACTCTAAGAAGGTGCTGACTCCAACTTACGTGGTCATATTCTGACTTCAGTAAGGATTGAATATGTAATTCATGATGATTTGATTTCTTTGTTAACACACCCTGAAGAAATTCTTCACATTCTTTGTGTAATGACGATACTCTTTTGTACAATGTGTCGCCCGTACAACGCTGATATTCACTGAAGTAACTCACTTCATTAGTAAAATAGAAGAACATTTATCCGAGTAATATCTACATTAGCTGAAAGCCTCGCAGCGCTTGCAATATATTATCAGGCTTGTGAAATACAGCACAATTGAATACGTAGCGAAGTGCATGCTATAACCCGCGTATCGCAGTCACTCATCATTCCGAACTTCCAGAAAATCGATGGCGAGAAAGAAGTAATAAAACGGGAGGGAGGGAAAATAAGCCCGTGGGGATATTTATAACAGTTGAGTACTTACCAAAGTGCGAATACTACAACCCCTTGCGTCGCTGTCACTCAACGTCGACGTGTGGAAAGGCCACTGAGTTCGTGGGGGTATTCACTTTTATGGGGAGCAGCAATAGAAACGGTAACACAAACCTTTGAGGGATTTTGAGTATCCATGGACTTTTTCCAACACCGATATTATAAAATTAATAGAATCTTCATGAAGATCATTGGACAATGGCCGTATCAGAATACCAGTGTTCGTTGGAGCATTGTTGTTGTAATATGTTTATTATCGACCAGCCAACTCTTACCCGAGATGCTGGTTTTTTTAAAAAAACATGACGATTGGGAATTCCTTGTGGAATGCATTTCTCCATTCATTTACGTTTCTATGTGCGGCGCGAAGCTTTTTTGTTGTTTATGGAACTCGGAGAAGGTCAGGTTTATTCTCGCTAATTAGAAGAATTTGGTAGCGTCGAGGTGAAGCTCGTTAATCGATGTCACTGATGGGAAACTGTTCGATAAGTACAGATGTTGAAGTTGCTTAACTGTATCCGTAACGATTGGCAAGTGTGGGCTCGTGATAAAGAAGTCAACTTTCTTCACGAATACGCTGAGCAGGCAAGAAAGATGACGGTCGTGTACACAGGTAAGTCAAGATGGTCATTGTTAGTCCAAGGTTTACCAAAGTCTGTCCTTTCTTACATTCACTATCTATTTCCATTTCTATTGACACTATAACACTAGTATTGTCTAGTGTTAGCTGGTGGTGTATGTTTGCATTGTATTTCCTGATCTTGCGTACAGTGGCTATGTATATATCCTGCGTTCTCTTCGTGGCCCAACCGATGCTACCGAAAGTCTTCGACGTTTTGCTGATGAACAATTCGGAACCTGGAGAATTTCCAATCCCCGTCGACTATTATAATATCGACATGCAGAAATACTATTTTTACATTATCTTGCATATCTTCGTGATCATATCTGTGGGACACACAATCGTTATTTCCTGCGACAGTATGTTCATCGTTTACGTGCAACACTGCTGTGGAGTATTTGCCGCTTTGGGGTGAGTTAAGCGTCGATTGATCTTGTGTGACAAAAGACTATAAATATAATTTGGACATCGCTTAATCGTTCCGTCAAAGACAATGTTAAAGAAACTCGCGGGCAAATGGCAGAACAAAGTGTCGACAAAATTTTTCAGACACAAGTTAGAGAACATTGGCATAAACGAAAGATCATCACAAACGGCAGAGGCGACCGATCCATTGAACGGAAGGGAAACAGATTTAGAACATCTACTTTCGTGCATCGTCAGACACAAGAATTCTATAAAGTGAGATTGTTCAGAGAATATATATCATCAATATCTTATACAGTGTATCGTCTCCACAATGCACTCCTTGTCCGTTTAAGTCCTTTTCTCCATTAGGCTATTGGTCCTTGAAATCGGTCTATTGGAGGGGGGGATTTCCGCGTATTAGCTCCACACTGCGCGAGAAATTCGCTATTTGGTAGTAAATGATACAGGAGTTTCGATTCGTACCTTGGGATGGGATTCGATTGGGGGTTGTGCACTACATCGATTGTACACCGTCAACCGAGCAGGCATCAATTGGGCACAAGTTCAAGCCTCAAAGGATAATGTATCGAGTCTTCTTTTTCTTCTTAACACTCATAGAGCGAACCCGAATACCGAATACGTGGGAAACAGCCTGGCCACTGGGGAAACCTGCGCCGCTCAATGTATAATGTGTGCAGTCGATGATCCATAACTGACTGGACATGACCCGATGCGCAGTTGTGTTCGTGTGCAGTTGAATTGTGTCCATTCGGTTGTGCACAATTGACACGATACGCTATACGCTCCGATGCTCCGAAGTCCCGTCGTCCATCGACCGGCAGCACAATTGAACTTGCGTCCTGTTGATCCGTGCTGAGTTATCGGTGTACCGTTGACTCAGTGCACCGTCGCCGGGTACCCAGATGCATCTCACCCGTGCCGTGTTTGACTGAAAATGTAATGTGTGTCAGAGAGTTAATGAATTCACTACTATCAGGTCCGCGGAACTCATGGAGGCAACTTACTCATGGTCATTCCTTATTCTCGTGGGCCTCAATACGCTCATGATTAGCGTAACGGGATTTCAGGTAAAAGTTCCGTTATATTGTACATTTAATATGGACGGTTAAGAACCAAAAGAATGAATCCCTTAATGTGAGGCTTTCAAGCTTTTTGATTATTAATTGCCAGTATATAATATAATCCTCCAAATTGTAAAATATTAAATAGTGTATCAATTCAAGATGGTTAAGAGATCGGTGGAACCCGACCAAATGATACGGTTCATATCTTATAACATGGTTGCTGTGACGCATCTCTTCTGCGAAACCTACATGGCTCAAATGCTGATGGATCACAGTATTAGTGTTCACTATAGTTTGTAAGTAAATATTCAAGGGATTGGTGAAGAGATTTTTAATGAGATGTCTTCCTCCGTTTAGAATCAACATCCAATGGTATAGGCTATCGTTGAAGGCTCAGAAGATCCTACTTTTTATGATGATGCGTTGTAGCAAACCTTGCAAACTGACAGCCGGGAAAATTTCCGTTATGTGCATCGAAACTTTTTGGGCGGTATGAACCATTGTTCATTCATTGACACTTTCTGTCAATACCGTTTTGAATACTGTAAAAGCAATTTATTCCAGATTTTGAAGACATCTCTGTCATACTTTACACTATTGCGGTCTGTGTAATTTTGTGAAAACTGGAAATTAGATTTCTGTGGCGATGATCGATTAAAGCATTTAACTTCGTCTTAACTTAATCCGGCAGTGGTACTTAGCCAGTTCTATTTGGCAAGTTCTAAACAGCAAATTAACAAGCGAACATGTATAGCTCAATAAACGATTGACTGTATCTTATGAACTCAGCAAGATTCACGGCCGGACAAGTTACTTTTATAATCTGACTCATGAAATATTGAGCCTTCACTTGATGATGTGTATCATCAAATAATATGATATGATTTTTACAAAATGTTAACGAAAAAAAAACTTCATGTACTTGGGCCATGCATACGTGGGAATTTTCTATTTATTTTACTATTTTTTCCAAAGATAGTAATATCTCCCGAAATGTACTTCCCTCAAATTCCTGTACGCCATACGTGGTGTTTTTTTTTTGTGGTATTTCATATGCTTTTCCAAAGATCAATTGAAATATTTGAATGACTCTATTAAAATTTAAATGCACTTCCATCAAGGTTTTCGCACCATTGCGAGATTTTTTTTACAGGGGCTCGAAATATGTCTCAACGTTATTTTCAGGAAGTTTTTATTCGCTAACATTACAAGGAAAATAATTTCATTACCCTGCTTGAAATTCCGGACAGATGCGAATAAAGAAAACTATCATCCCTCATTTATGTGTTTTCTGGATATTATAGATGTGATATTATTATAGGAAAGAAAAAAAAAATGTTTGCGATAAAAAATAGTTTTGTCTTCCAAGTACTAACTGTTAAATACATTCGGTTTTTATTATTTCCATTCAGAATATGATTGGGATTTAATTATTTTGCCTATAATTCGCAATGGGTTTTATTCTAATGTGTGCACAAT
This sequence comes from Amblyjoppa proteus, assembly GCA_963922035.1. NCBI lineage: Eukaryota > Metazoa > Arthropoda > Insecta > Hymenoptera > Ichneumonidae > Amblyjoppa > Amblyjoppa proteus. Next base: position 16,809,772 of record OY998230.1, read on the forward strand.
CTGTTTTCTTTTTAGTCCAGTTGGTACTGAAATCATCTTTTTCATTCGGATCCCTGTCGGCTACCCGACTCAGCGTTTCCCTTTCACGCAGCCGCACGATCGATATGCGGGGCGCAGTAGGAGAAATTAGAACAATCGGCGTTTGAAATATTGTTGTCCTAGTGTATCGGCATCCGAAAATTTCCGCATCAATATTTCGTTCCGTTTCTATCGTTCTCTATGTGTTCGGTCATGGTTTTGTTATATTTGTCATTTCAGTTATTTCACGTCGATTTGTTTCATGTTCCGTGAGGATAATTTCTTTTGAGCTTCAATTAATCAAAAATGACCGGCAATTGACCGTCCTTTTTTTATTGCAGAAAATGTTTGTTGTGCCATGACAGTCATTTTTGTTTGCGGTCACTAATATGGTAAAAACGGCAAAAAAACATCTACATAGATGGGATTTTACCGTTATTTTTTTGTCATACATTTGGTAAACTGTTTAGCAGTCTAGATTGATCAGAAACGAATTTTTTGTTCCTTAATGACTTCGTAATCATTTGTGTTTTCATTTTTTTTTAAATCAATTCATTAAACAATAGAATATTATTATAAAATGAATACAAAATTAATTTTTTTTCTCTTCAAAGAGATTCGTACTTTGTTAATTTTTAAGTTGAGACCGTGAAGGTTGTTACATTTAATATTGCTGTTGTCACAGTGCGGTCATTTCCGGAGCCGTCAATTGACGGTCGCGTGACAAAAAAAGAAAAAGGACCGATCACAATGTCGGCGCTCATCTCTACTTGTCAAATATTGTTCACAGTCAAATGTCCCTGTCAAATATTGTTCACAGTGATATTGTTCATATATTATAGTGAATCGCGATCGCCGGGTAACATATTATTAAGGAATCGAATGTCACTTTCGATTTGAATTTAGAATTTCACTGCCGTGTGCTATATGGGATTTTAGATTGTCGGATTTCACTCCCATACGCTATGAACGCCGAAATCAGGAAAATATAACATATGGCATTGTTTTATGATTTTCGTTTTATATTGTTCCACAAAGTGGCACATATAAACGCAACGTTAAATCCCCGTGAAATTGTGAGTTTTATAGTGTTAAATTTGCTTTCTGCGGGTCATCTCTATTATGGGATTCACATGTGACAAATTTTGATTGATCACAGTGCATTCCCTATCGTTTGTGAGTGAATGGTCAGAGAGTTGGTGGAGGGATGTTTTGTGGAGATACTTTCTTAGCGCGCAGACACAACATTAAATGGTATATTAAATGGATCAAACGGCTGTCATTGAAGGCTCAGAAGTTTCTGGTTTTAATGACAATGCGCAGTGAGAAACCTTGCGAATTGACAGTTGGGAAAGCTTCGGTCATGTCCGTGGAAACTTTAGCGTCGATGCACATCGTCATTCTTACACTGACTCGATTAATTGAACATTATCCCTCATTCATACAGATCTTGAAGACTTCGCTGTCGTACCTGCACCCTTCTACCTTCGATGGAAGGATGTTTCGTCAAATATTGTGAAAAAAAAAATATCAGTGGAGAATGGAAATTCAAATTTCCGTCAATGTTCAATAAAAATAATTATCTATAAATCTGCAAGTTACAAAGAGGAATGTATACCCTTTAGCAAACTGAACGCGTTTCATGTTCAAGTGTGACAGATGTAAATAGAATATTTTCGATGACCGTGGCCTGAGCTGAGCCGTAGCACCGTACATTTCTGCACAACCAAATAACGGTCCTTTCGATTCGACGAGGAAGACGGCAAGCTCATGAGTAAACAACTTGCCTTGGCTACCTAAGGATGTTCACCTAATTGGATTGGTTCTCGCGGCGTTATCTTATTTGGTCGCAAAAAATATGTATGTAAACTTCGAATCTCGCAGTGTCCGCGCTTTTGCTAGGTTTGTGAAGAATGAATATACCAAAGTTGAATACCTAACGAAGTGGTCGGAGCGCGGGAACTACAGTCTATCCCCGGACGCCAGCGTATCGCTGGCGCTCAATATCGCCGTCGACGTCAGAACAGCAATTTTAACGTCACTCAACGTCGACCCCCGCAAGAGTAATTTAAACATCAATCCAGGTGTGAACGCTGTACATGATTTCGTAAAAATGTACGATGAGAAAGAAACGGCGATAGTGGAGAGAATTTAAGTCTGCCGAGATGTTTAGTTCTACAGGGAGCAGCGATAGAGGCGGTAACATAAATGCTAAAGGATCCTCGAGTAATCATGGACTTGTTTCAACACAGATATTACAAAATCAATAAAATCCTTATGATGATCGTTGGACAATGGCCGTATCAGACAACCTACGTTCGTTTGGGCTGTTTCATCTTTATTGTGTTATTCTCATCCACGCAAGTCATACCGCAGATGATGGTTTTCTTAAAATGTCATGATGACAGGGGATTACTTGTGCAATGCATTTTAACGACAATTTTCGACGCTATTTGTGTTGCGAAGCTTGTCTGTTGTGTATGGAATTCACGGAAGGTCAGTTTAGTTTCGCATATTAAACGAACGAGGTAGTTTTGGATGGGGGGGGGGGGGTGCGGTTATCAATCGATATCTACGATGATGAGCCGTTCGATACGCGCAGATGCTGAAGCTACTAAACTATATCCGTGCGGATTGGCAACGATGGGCTAGAGATCGAGAAGTTTACTTTATTCATCGATACGCTGAACGAGGAAGAAAGATGACAATCGTGTACTCAGGTTAGTTGAAGCGTTTTTTTTTCTTCTGTCATTTCGTTTAGTTGTTGTTCTCATATTAGTGCACACATCCGAACACAAAGTCGATAGAATACGCTTAATTTTGGTGGCAATGTTGACAGCTTTCTCAGCAACGTTGACAGCTTTGTCAGCAACGTTGACAGCTTTGTCAGCGATGTTGGCTCCAAGGTGTAAGATCCAGTTGTCAAATGTTTTGGGTCTTTTGATGTTTTGTACAGTCGTTTTTTACGCAACCGGGATTCTCTTCACCGTCCAACCGATGATATCGAAGATCATCGACATTTTGCTGAAGAATGATTCGAAACCCGGAGAGTTTCCGGTTCCCATCGATTATTATCATCTCGACATGGAGAAATATTATTTTTACATTTCTATGCATAATTTGGTGTGCGTAGCAGTGGCGCAGCTCATCGTAATTTCATGCGACGGTATTTTCATCGTTTACGTCCAACACTGCTGTGGTATCTTTGCCGCTTTGGGGTGAGTCAAACATTAATGGATCCTATCTGAAAATCCCCTCCTATCATACCCCTAGCCCATTGCCGACACATTGTCTTTTATGAGAGACTATGTCGACCAGTCTTGGCATTCTCATAGACGAAGATTTGTCGGAGTTGGAAAATAAACATTGACTTCGCCTCAGCACTTCGTGCCTGTGCACTGAAATTGGCTGTAAACATTGATGCATGATTTCCCGTTTTGCTGCATATTTTGCTCGGTGTCTTATCGGAATGAGGGCTACTTGCAGACAAACTGATTGGACACAAGACCGATTGGACACAAGGCTGATTGGGCACATGAGTATTGGAAACATGAGTATTGGACACATGAGTATTGGACGCATGAGTATTGGACACATGAGTATTGGACACATGAATATTGGGCACATCAATATCGCGCACACTGCTCAGTGAAAATGAGTAGCAGAATAAATTGTACACGTGAGAATTGAACACATACGATGCGTAGCCGAACCAATTGGATATATGGCGCAGTACGATAAGCAGCAGAACAAATGGTATACCCGAAGATTGAGCACATACGATGAGCAACCGAACCAATTGGACGCGGAAAGAGTGGGACGTATGACATTAGTGTTGTGAATTTCCCATGAGATTATGTTAGTCACTATTCTTACTAGTAAGGTCATTGTTTATGTTACTTTTTATTTTAGTCGTCATATAAAAAGTCAAAATGTAAGAAGCGTCATGCACACATTTAACGTTAAGACTCTTTTAGTTTATATTCAAAAATTACAGTCATACCTTAATAACGAGCAACCTTTGTATAGAAATTGTCAACTAGAAACCTTAAGAGTATCTAATTCGTTTGAGAAGCCAGTTGAACTTTTGCGAAATTGGTTGAACACATTGCTCAAAAAATTTTAAAAAAATATCAAACTTCTAACTCGTACACGGTTGTTTTTCAATCATAGTATTCATATTAATCTGTTAAGTATTCTTATAAAATATCAGTTTAATAGCTTCAAGATTTGTTAGAGTGGGCGTTAATGATTATTTATCTAAAGATCCAAAAACAATTCCAATCCTCGTCAGATACATTTTTTTTTAAATCGATTCTCGTGGTTTTGTAATTATTCTTCCGTTGAATCTGTCTGAATGCTTGTCAATAATCGTAATAAAGCCACACCGAGCAATAGTAACGTAACTGTATAACGTGTTCAACGCCTATTCTTCGATTTAGAGCCGTAGCCCGGCTCTTGGACGTTGGATCCAATTATGACCCTCTGAGTTAGAAAGTCGACCCGACTCTGGTCGCCAATGTATGTCCGACTGTCAGTTAACATTGGGATGACGACATCGGCCGAACGTTATCAAACTAACGGTGCGAACATTGGCGAACAGAGTCGACCCGACTCTGGGTCGCCAATGTAGCTACGACTGTCAGTTAACATTGGGATGACGACATCGGCCGAACGTTATCGAACGACGGTGACCCAATGGTGGTTGCCAATGTCCAGCCAACATTAAATGGAAAATATTAATAAGGAATAAAAAAAAATATTTTTATAAATCTGCGCGATTTTTGAATGCTCTTTTATCATTCTACAATTGCTTTTTTCTAGTTTTTTTTTGTATCTTCACACATTAGAATCTGCCGAATAATTTTTTTACTCGGTAACAGAGACTCGAACCGTGACGCCGGGTCGCTAGTCGACGCTCTTACGCACTCGGCTATGCTCACCTTTAAGATTATTTACTTTGTTTTGAATATTGTGCAAAAGCTGCTGGTCTACCGCATCTCTATCTGATATTAACTAACCATTTGCTTTAAATTGTGTAAGTTTTATTATTACATTTTTTTTATTCATATTTTAATTATTAATATTGACGAAACATAGGCTGTCTCTGGACTGCAGTACTGTGCATAAAACTATAATAAACGAATGTGGAATAATAGAAAAGGATTCAGCAGTCGCGCAGATAAAATAAAAAATGGCATTGTTTGTAAATATTTTGTGTTGTACGTTGGCTGAACATCGCTGGCGGGTACTGGGCCAACGTCGTTCGACGTCGTGAGTGAATGTCCACTTGATATCGCCGAATACGCGTCGTTACGACGATACTTCAGCGTCAGCTCAACTCTGATAAGCAGCGTTTTGGCAACTATTGAGCCCAACGTTGAAGTGATTGTCAATCGACAGTTTAGCCAATGCTGGGCATTCGTCGAGATCTGATCATCATCTGCCAACAGCCGCCGACTAAGAGCTAATCGTCGGGCATACTCCGAGCGTCGGCCAACCGCAACCTGGGAAGCTTTGTATCGTCGATCCGTTAAGACATCGAGCAAAATATAATGAAACTAAACCAGGCATCAATGATAACGAAGCGTCAATTTAAATTTGCAGACACAAGTTAGAGCGAATTGGGAAAAATGAAGGCTCCGTAGAGAACGGAGTGGAGGACTGTTCATTGAACAAAGGGGACATAGGCTTGGAACATCTACTTTCATGCATCAACCAACACGACCATGCTATCAAGTGAGATTGTTTTGAGAATGAATATGGTCAATATATTTCATAGAGTAAAATGGCTCGATAGACCACTCTCTCACATGTCACTTTCCCACTGAACAGTATCTCGTATAGTGTGAACGAGACGGCCACGCCATTTATCACTTTCCCACTGAACAGTTATCTATGCAAGTGACAAATGGCATAGTAGGCGCTACTATGCCGTTTTTTACTTTCCCACTGAACAGTATCTCTCATGTAGTGTGAACGAGGCGCTACTACGCGTTCGCGGCAACGTGCCAGTAGGCAACATAATAGGGCAAACAATTAAGCTATGAGTGTGAAGAGTGATTGTAACCGGAATTTCTCGAAATGTCGCGACGATAAGGCTTCGACGCTAGCGAGACACGGGTGATGGATTGGTGGAGAAACGACGATGGACGATCGACGCGGTCGATCGATATTCGGCCATGAGACCCCCACTTCGGATGGGCAGCTCGCAGCGTAGCGGGTAACGCGACACCCGGGAGAAATTAGTCTCATTTCGGCGATGTAATGGCACGAACGATTGTGCAAGCGCGACGCGAAAAGTATGTGAGCGAGTACCGAGACGAGAGAGTCCCGTGTAGGTTTTGCCGATGGAACGGACGCGGCCGATGGTCGGGCTAGTGTTGGCGTGGCGATTGTCGATTTCCCCAACGCTCGGCCAATGTTCGGCCAAGTACTTGCTCGCCAATGGTTGGTTTGACAATTTGCGGCCTTATGCTTGGCCGCGTTCGACGCGCCAATTGTTGGTTGGTCAACTTGAGGGCAATCGTTCGACCGAGTATTTGCTAAGGCATTTAAGACAATTGTCGGCCAATCCTCGGTCAAGTATTGACTCGGCAATTATTGGTTTGTCGTTTTGTGGCCAGTGTTCGGCCGAGTATGGACTCATCAAACATTGATTTTCTGATTTTAGGCCAATGTTCAGCCGAATACCCATTCGCCAACTGATGGTCTGTTGATGTTCTCACGAACTATCGGTCTGCCGATTTTAGGCCAATGTTCGACCAAATATCGAGTCGCCAATCGTTGGTTTACCGATTTTCAGACCTATGTTCCCGACTAATTTTCATTGTTTTATTTTGATTCTTGTAGAGATTTTGGTAGAGTTGTTATCTGGTAGAGTTTTTGGTAGAGTTGTGAGTCTGTGAGGATGTAAATGTGCCCGCGTGTCATATCATTTCAACGTAGTAAACAGCATATACAGCATATAGTACGCATATACAGCATATATGCAGAATCCCGAGCAGAAATTGGAATCAGGCTGCCTGATACCTTATCAGGCCCTGATAAGTTATAGCGAGGGTGTGGCTGATCAGGCGAGACTGATGAGGGCCTGATAAGGTACAGGTCGTGAAGCATGACTAAATAATCCTCGCTTGGCCTGATAAGGGTGCCTTATCAGGACCTGATGAAGTGTTAGGCAGTGGCTGATAGGGACCTGACGTCAGCCCAATGGCCATTTCTGCTCGGGATAACAGCATATACATCATAAACAGCATATAGTACGCACTGAGTTGTAGTAAATACCGTAGGTAAACACCGCGTTGCTGTAGGGTAAAAGTGGTGAAAATATGGACCACCCCGATTAGCACGTAAATCAATGAAATACGGACCGATCCATTACTCCCCACTGTTACCCTAATCAACGTAGGGGAAACCGGGGCGAAATTGGCTAGTGAAAAATCAGGCCGACCCGGGGCGTAATGGACCATCCCAAAGTTATTTCAAAACATCTAAAAACATGGAAGGAAAGAATAAAAACCTTTCGTGGACAATGACATAAGCAGAGAATTCGCAAAACAGGGAAGCGGGGCCAAATTGGAGACCCAAAAAAAAAAAAAAAAAAATTTGAAAAACTTACGTGTAGCCCATCTCGCCGCAGAAAATTTTCATTTTCGGACGCGTTATAAAACCTATGAAAATATCATTTGTTGGGTCGACAAATAATATATTATACTTTAGACAGCGTGTTGTAGACGCATTATTTGCTTAGGGGGCCCATATCTCGCCCCGGTTACCCCTATATTCTTTTGGCATTCGTTCTCAGTCCATTCCCGAATAAATTGCCGAAAGGTTAGATTCGAATTTAAGCATTGCTCAAATAAAGCGTCACATTCCAGGTAGCACAAAAAAAATGAGTTATCAGAAAGTGATCTAAATGGGTTACATATGTCCGTCTGGACGGTATCCGAAAGATACGACCCATCCAAAAAGTTAACTCTTGGACGTAGGATAGCTTATAGTTACCATCCAGACGGACATATGTAACCCATTTAAGATCACTTTCTGATAACTAATTTTTTTGTGCTACCTGGGATATGATAAAGCGCATTAACCAGGTCTTCCCAGGTAAATTTTTTTTTTATTTTATGCGCGTAGCAAACCAGAGTCACGGAATACTCCCTAAAAAGACTAGCTTACGTACTATTAGTGAAAAGAAAAAAAAAAAAAAAAAAAATTCAAAGCTTTACATTCTAGTGCACACTGCTTAACCATTAAGTGCAAATTGTACAAAATGTCATTGTAACCAGTCAAAATAAAGTCGTATCATTAGCCATTATTGACTTGTGTACTTTCGCTGCCTAGTTCGGATTAACCGGGGACTCCAATTATCCGGGAACTCTTCGTTCTCGAGCGTCGCGGTTAATCGGGATTGTGCTGTATTTCCGGTCGAAAAATTATAGTTTCCGGACCGGAAGTGGCGTATTTCCGATACGACATCACTAGCGGTTTAAAAATGAGAGCATCGGACCGGATGTGACATATTTCCGGTACGTCGTGACTTCCGGTCGAAAAAAAGAAGTTTCTGAAGCGTCAAGACACTTCCGATCCGGAAAGATAATTTTTCAACCGGAAGTCATGATGCACCGGAAATGACGTATTTCCGGCATGACATCACTTCCGGTAAAATAATAATAATAATAATAAGATTTCCGGAATGTATTTCTATATCGTACTGTAATGCCCAGAGTAATTGAAAAGAAGTTTCGTAACAATGATTTAATGAATACATTATCACATTGTCAGGTTCACAGAACTCATCGAGGCAATTTATTCGTGGTGTTTCTTTTTTATCGTGGGGCTCAATACGCTTTTGATTAGCCTAACGGGCTTTCAGGTGAAAATTTTGTTTTAAAACTTCTATTGCGAATGTAATAGTGCACGATATAATCGTTTGGATCGATGGATAAGTCATAGTGACTCAAATTCAGATTGTTAAGAGATCGGTCGATTTTCATGGAATCACAAGATTCGCGCTATTTCATACGACTGCTGTGGGGCATCTCTATTACGAGAGCTACATGGGCCAAATTCTGATAGATCACAGCATCGGTATTGGATATTGTTTGTGAGTAAGCGATCAAAGTTCTGACGGACCTTTCGAAGAGACGTTTTCTTTCGCTCAGATTCAACATCAAATGGTACAGCATGTCGTTGAAGGCTCAGAAGCTAATGCCTCTTTTGTTGATGCGTTGCAACGTACCTTGCAAACTAACAGCCGGAAAATTGTCCGTCATGTCCATGGAAACTTTCGTTATGGTGAGGATCACAGTAGTTCAAGGTAGCTATGTCGCTTCGGTCCCATTTCGCATGAGTTCGAGCAAAATTGCAAGTACTTCACGACGGTATAAGAATCTGAAAAAAAAAAAAAAAAAAAAAAATCATGGACATTAAAGCTACTGAAAAGATCAATTTCGCATAATAATAATAATTTCAAGATGTTATTAAGAAATTAATCAAACAATCAATTGTTCAACAAATTATCGGGCAAACCAACTTTTTTTTCTTTAATGAAAATCATTCGTTGCATTTTTTTTTTCTGAATGCGCATGAATTTTTTCAGATTTTTCAGTCAACTTTGGTTTCTTTGCTTTTTCACACATTTTTTTCATAAAAAAAAAAAAAAAAAATCAAAGTTTACTGAGAAATCTGAAAAAATTCATACGTATTCAGAAAAATGAACGAATCATTTTCATTAAAAAAAAAAAAAAAGTTATGTTGCCCGATAATTTGTTAAACAATTAATTTTTTCATTCATTTGTTAATAACATTTTGGAATTATTGTTATGCACAATAAAGCTTTTCAGTAGCTTTGGTGTGCATGAATTTTTTTTAGAATTTTACACCATCGACAAGATACACGCAATTATCACTTATTTTTCTCGAACTTATGCGAAATTAGCGCGAAGCGACGTAGCTACCTTAAGGGGCTGCTGGACCTTCCTGTTTTACCGACGAAAATCGTCGATTTCTTAGTTTTCACTATTCGTCGTCACTGTGCGACGCCTATGCTTCAAATCTTACAGGACTATATTAAAAGCATGAACGATTCGTCGTGCACTCGAATTTCGGTCGAAATCTTTCGAAAAATGAAGAAAATCCAATAATTACAAATTGTCGCACAAACCAACATGGCCGCGCTGAAATGCTTACAGCGTCCGTTCTGTTGGATATAAAGAATTCTAGATCTTGCATACGTCAAAAGGGAGTGCACGCCGATTATGTGAAGTTCTCCGAATATTCCAAAACTATCGGAAAGTTGGTCACTCAAAGGATAATCGCGTGAAGTGTAAACTGCGATCGCTTAGTCTATCGACTTGCGACGTGTGGATTAGAGCCGATGAACACGGCCGAATGATTTTTTTTTTTTAATTTTTTTTATTGACCCCCGTATATTCTTTTTTTATGGCTCTGACATCTATTCGGTCATCAAGCCGCCCCTTCCTCATTTTTTTTTTGCTATTCCTGCAATTCACGATGTAGATGCGCGTCCGCAGCCGCTTTTTACCCCCCCCCCTACTGTATCGCATTCGCACGAGGGCCCAGGGAAACTGCGGAAAACCTGCGCCGATACAGCCGGTCATTCCAACTGAGTCTTAACGTTCGTATTCGATACTTCGAGTACGAACACCAATCCCCAGAATTCGGCCTCCCGCTCAACATTTCCATTGCGCCAGTCAGTGCACGGCTAGGCGGTCACCCATCCGAGTACCACGTCCGAATGAAGTGTAGGGCACGATGCAGCGCCACCTGTGCGTCAATCTTGACACCGCGTTCACGCAACTTTCGCAAACTATAATATTCGGTTTTCTTGATTCCTTGTAAGGTTTTCAATCAGAATTGTACTGCACTCCAATTTTTTTTTTGCTATTCCTGCAATTCACGATGTAGATGCGCGTCCGCAGCCGCTTTTTACCCCTCCCCCCCCCCCCCCTACTGTATCGCATTCGCACGAGGGCCCAGGGAAACTGCGGAAAACCTGCGCCGATACAGCCGGTCATTCCAACTGAGTCTTAACGTTCGTATTCGATACTTCGAGTACGAACACCAATCCCCAGAATTCAGCCTCCCGCTCAACGTTTCCATTGCGCCAGTCAGTGCACGGCTAGGCGGTCACCCATCCAAGTACCACGTCCGAATGAAGTGTAGGGCACGATGCAGCGCCACCTGTGCGTCAATCTTGACACCGCGTTGACGCACTTTCGCAAACTATAATATTCGGTTTTTCTTGATTCCTTGTAAGTTTTTCAATCAGAATTGTACTGCACTCCGAAGCGTTTGTGTCAATATCATAATCCTGTATGATTTGAAGCGTACGTGTAGTGTATCAACAGTGCTAAGTCGGAACAGAAAAATTCGTTAGGTCCATCGGTAAAACAGGTAAAGCAGGTTAAAAAAAGTAAAAAAAAAAAACCAGCTCCAGCATCCCCTCAATTGACTCTGCGCAGTGATATACTCGGGAGTCTGTTAAAACTGTCGCAATCCTACGCAATTCATGGATCATTTGTATGCTCCAGATTTTGAAGACATCGCTGTCATACTTCACGATTCTCCGTTCCTCAGGGGTGTAAGGGGGTTTCCGACGAAGGTTACACTGACTATCGGACATTCGAGAAGTGCATCTGCAAATCTTGTGCAAACTCCGAGCAGCGGTATAATTCAACACTGCACTTTTTTTGTAACGACGCATAATTGCAATTAAATCATGGAAATTATGGATCGAACATTTGATGAGTGACCAGTGTAACTATGTCGCGTGACACTGGCCATTGACACTATGTACACTAGCCCATCTCGCCCCTAATAATTATAAAGCAGGGCAATCCTCACAATTGCAACTACTTTTAAGATATAGGGGAAACCGGACCAAGATGGGCCTCCGGCGCGAGATGGTCTAGTGAAAAATCACGCCGACCTGGGACGTAACGAGCCACCCCAAGATCACTTGAAAATATATCAAAACTTGGAAGAAAAAAAAATAAAAACCATTCGTGGACGATGAGAGAAGCAGAGAATTCGCAAAATAGGGAAGCGGCGCAAAATGGGGTACCCAAAAAAAAAAAAAAAATTGCAAAATTTACGGGTAGCCCGTCTCGCCCCAGGCAATCAAAATGGGGTACCCAAAAAAAAAAAAAAAATTGCAAAATTTACGGGTAGCCCGTCTCGCCCCAGGCAATCAAAATGGGGTACCCAAAAAAAAAAAAAAAAAAAATTGCAAAATTTACGGGTAGCCCGTCTTGCCCCAGGCAATCAAAATGGGGTACCCAAAAAAAAAAAAAAAAAAATGCAAAATTTACGGGTAGCCCGTCTCGCCCCAGGCAATCAAAATGGGGTACCCAAAAAAAAAAAAAAAAAATTGCAAAATTTACGGGTAGCCCGTCTCGCCCCAGGCAATCAAAATGGGGTACCCAAAAAAAAAAAAAAAAAAAAAATTGCAAAATTTACGGGTAGCCCGTCTTGCCCCAGGCAATCAAAATGGGGTACCCAAAAAAAAAAAAAAAAAAATTGCAAAATTTACGGGTAGCCCGTCTTGCCCCAGGCAATCAAAATGGGGTACCCAAAAAAAAAAAAAAAAAAATGCAAAATTTACGGGTAGCCCGTCTCGCCCCAGGCAATCAAAATGGGGTACCAAAAAAAAAAAAAAAAAAAAAAAATTGCAAAATTTACGGGTAGCCCGTCTCGCCCCAGGCAATCAAAATGGGGTACCCAAAAAAAAAAAAAAAAAAATTGCAAAATTTACGGGTAGCCCGTCTTGCCCCAGGCAATCAAAATGGGGTACCCAAAAAAAAAAAAAAAAAAAATGCAAAATTTACGGGTAGCCCGTCTCGCCCCAGGCAATCAAAATGGGGTACCCAAAAAAAAAAAAAAAAAAAATGCAAAATTTACGGGTAGCCCGTCTCGCCCCAGGCAATCAAAATGGGTACCAAAAAAAAAAAAAAAAAAAAAAAAAATTGCAAAATTTACGCGTAGCCTGTCTCGCCCCAGGCAATCAAAATGGGATACCTAAAAAAAAAAAAAAAATTGCAAAATTTACGGGTAGCCCGTCTCGCCCCAGGCAATTTTCTTTTTCGGACGCGTTATAAAAAAACTGAAAATATCATTGTTGGATGACAAATAATAGATCATACCTTCGGCACATCGTTGTAGCCGCGTTATTTGTTTAGAAGACCCACCTCGCTCCAGTCTCCACTGCGTATCGCTACCCCTCGTACACTCGGCAGTTTGAGAATGGCCGAAAGCGCAACTGAGCACGATAATAGTATATTGTGCAACAAGGGTCAAAAGTTGGCGATTGCGACGAGTGTGAGGTTTGTGGCCCGAGCGAAGCGAGGGCTGCAAATCACACGAGTCGCAATCGCCAATTCGACCCTCGTTACACATCATATCTTTTGTCACAAGTGCACGAATCTACGGCACTTGGAATGGCAGTCGCGCGAGACGAATACTGAGAAGCGAGCTTATGTCTCCAGGGACAAAAACGTGAAAAGTAAACTCCCAAAGGACGAAAACGTGAACGAAATGCGAACTGCGCATGCGCGACTCCGTCATTTCACAACAGGTTCACAACTGGCATGCAATGGGCCACTTTCGGCTCGCAAGACTGCCATGTAAAGTGTCGCGATTCATGCACGTGTGACAAAAAAGAATATCCTCCTTCCTTGGAGCTTTTAAAATTTCTTGCCACTTTCGCGAAGTACAAGTGCAGCTGGATACCCAACGAAGTCCTCGCCAGACCGTTGCGTTCATACGCTATGCCCCTAGGCAATATATTTATAGCACACCCCTCATGTCATCGTCACTCGACGTAGAGCCCCTAGAAGAGCAATTTAAACATCCATCGAGCTTGTCAGCGCTCGATAGAATTGCGTGAAAAGTCCTCGCCGTGAAAGAAATAACGAAGAGGTAGGTAAACGGGGAGGCCCGTGGGATTATTCAGTTCTATTAGAAAACAGCGACGGATATAGTAATGCAATCGTTCGAGGGGAAAGTTCCAGGAACGATGGACATGTTTCAACACCGATATTACAAAATTAATAAAATCGTGATGACGATCATTGGACAGTGGCCGTATCAGGCTATCGGTGTCCGATGTGGCATTATTGCTGTTCTATCGTTATTGTCAATCAGCCAAGCGGTACCTCAGACGGTGGTTGTTATAAATCAGCATGACGATTGGGAATTTCTTATTGATTGCATTGTTGCATCGATTTTTCACGCCGCCTCAATTTTCAAGTTTCTTCTGTGTCTGTGGAACTCGCAGAAGGTCAGTTTTTGTAGTTTTTTTTTTTTTTTTTTTTTTTTTTTTTTTTTTTTTTTTTTTTTTTTTTTTTTTTTTAGAAGAAGAACGTGATCGTGCCGGGGAGGAGCTAACTAATCTACGTCACTGACGAGAAACTGTTCGATACCCACAGATGTTACAGTTGCTAGACTATATCCGTACCGATTGGAAAATGTGGGCTCCTTATCGAGAAGTTAACATTCTTCACAAATACGCTCAGCGGGGAAGATACATGACGATCGCTTACGCAGGTTGGCCAACTGTGATGATCGGTAGTTCGTCAGTTTAACAATATTTCCATCATCGTCTGCATATGTTATATATATATATATATATATATGTGCATATGTAATTGTTCCATGCGTACGGGGCATTACATACCGATTCGACCTACGTCGGACCCTCGATCTTCCCTTCTTTTCGGTTGGTAATTTTTTATAATATTGTTCTAATTCTAAAAATCACTCCAAATGAAAAAAATTTTTTTTTTTTTAATTTGCATTAATTACAATTTTTCAAAGTGAACATATTTTTAGCCGGAATTAAAAATTCTGAAAAAATTCTGAAAAATCCTGTATTTGATATGAAAATTTTCAAGCCTACAGCGAAAGTGGCGTCGCATTAGCTTCTATTTTTTTGTTCTTTCTTTTATGATTTAAAATGATTTAAAATTAATATAAATAGAAGCTAATGCGATGCCACTTTCGCTCTAGGCTTGAAAATTTTCATATCTGATACAGGATTTTTGAGAATTTTTTCAGTATTTTTAATTCCGGCTAAAAATATGTTCACTTTGAAAAATTGTAATTAATGCAAATTAAAAAAAAAAAATGAAATTTTAAATTGGAGTGATTTTCATAGTTATAACAATATTATTAAAAAATTACCAACCGAATTGAAGAGGTCGAGGGTCCGACGTATGTCGAATCGGTATGGAATGCCCCACATATTATTGCTTGCCTTATCGATTATATTGGATCTGTTAATGTTGCGTAGTCTCCCTTTTTTCAGGTTCCATTATCATCAGTGTCCAACCGATGATATCGAAGATCATCGACATTTTTATGAAGAACGACTCGACACCTGGACAATTTCCAATCCCCGTCGATTATTATCCTCTAGACATGGAGAAATACTACTTTTACATTAGTGCGCATTGTTTCGTGTGCGCATGCGGGGCGCTGCTTGTTCACATTTCCTGCGACGTTATGCTCATAGTTTACGTCCAACACTGCTGTGGAGTATTTGCCGCTTTGGGGTGAATCAAACGTTAATTAATTGTCACTGAAAAAGTCTTGCAAACCAAATTTGAATCCCTCTTCGGCATTCCTCATCGTTCCATTTCCAACAACGCCCTTCCAGGAGAAAGTATGTCGATCTACGAGATCTAAAGAAGGTCAAATAAACTTAAGGCGACGTGAAATTCTTTCCTCTCATCCATCCAGGGCTCGGTGCGTAACAAGTATTGCAGTCATTTTTTTTTTTTTCACCGCTGCTAATAACTTCCGGTTAAAAGCCAATTTGTTTTTGAAGATGAACGATCGGCACGGTAAAATACACTTTGCATTATAGTTTTCATTACCGAACGCGGTATTTCACATCGCTTTAAGCGAGTTGTATTTATTATTAACGCTTACATTTCTGTACGCTTTTGACTTCTTTCGGGTCTCGGGATGAACTGCTGTTCTCCAGTTCTCGCGTATGCTTCATGCAACGTTGCGCGTTCTATTGTTTTATTTTGTCAATTCAAATGGTAAATTTCCATAAGTTAAGACATTCGAGATTAATTCCCGCAATTTACCCGAGCAGAAATTGGGATCAGGCTGCCTGATACCTTATCAGGTCCTGATAAGGTATAGCCAGGGTGTGCCTGATCAGGCGAGCCTGATGAGGACCTGATAAGGTACAGGTCGTGAAGCATGACTAAACAATCCTCGTTTCATATGAGGCGAGCCTGATGAGGACCTGATAAGGTACAGTTCGTGAAGCATGACTAAACAATCCTCGTTTCATATGAGGCGAGCCTGATGCGAGCCTGATCAGGACCGGATAACGTACAGATAGGGACACCTGACTGGATATCCTTGGCTTTTGCCGAGGCTAGCCTGATAGTATCCCGATCAGGGCCTTAGCAAGTGAATCAGGCAGGCCTTCTTCAGGCATGCAATATGCATGCTTGGGTGACATTGATTTTGCCTAATGAAAATTCCAAAAAATGCTTCTAAGGTATTTGAGAAATAGATAAGTGAAGCCTTTTTTCCAATTTCAAATGAATTCGTAAATTTTTTTTTTTTTTTTTATAGAGCTTTCTTACGTTGGAAAGAATTTTGAATGTTTTAATAAGTTAATAAGTAAATAAATAATTTAAATAATTCAAACGATTTATAAAAAAAAAAAAAAAGATTCCTCGATTATTTGCTGAACATTTATTTTCAATTTGTTACAATTGTTTTACATTACTATTGCACAAAATCAATGTTCCTAGTATCTTACATTGATTTTCACCGATTTTTATTTCATTAGAGAGTGTTCAAAATTCTCAATTGAATTTCATTTTTTGCCGGCAGTGCATGTGTGACACATTGTAAAAGTATATTTAGTCGTGTACATGCTTCTACCGGAGCTTGAATGTACATTCGACATTACATTTCCAAAGTTGAGGATAGCCGCCGAGTTGGTTAAGGCGCCGCCAACGCAGTCCCCATTGGCAAGGTCGCGTGTTCGAGCCCGGCCACGAGTGAAAAAAAATATTAATTTTTCCATGTTTTACATTGTGGTAATTAATTCATTTAATCCGAACAACAAATATAAAAGGTTCATATGTCCGATAAAATAAGGCTAATAAATAAAAATGATTTATTATATTTTTCTCGGGAGGCGATCAGGCACCTTTATTAGGCCGTGATCAGGCAGCCTGATCAGGACCTTATAGGGCAATGGCGTTACATTCCTGATCAGGGCCTGATAAGGGTGTCTTATCAGGACCTGATGTCCCCATTGGCAAGCTCGCTGGTTCGAGCCCGACCATGAATGAAAAAAAAAAAAAAAATTTCCGTGATTTACAATGTAGTGATTAGTTCATTTAATCCGAAGAACAAATATAAAAGGTTCATATGTCCGATAAAATAAGGCTAATAAATAAAAATGATTTATTATATTTTTCTCGGGAGGCGATCAGGCACCTTTATTAGGCCGTGATCAGGCAGCCTGATCAGGACCTTATAGGGCAATGGCGTTACATTCCTGATCAGGGCCTGATAAGGGTGTCTTATCAGGACCTGATGTCCCCATTGGCAAGCTCGCTGGTTCGAGCCCGACCATGAATGAAAAAAAAAAAAAAAATTTCCGTGATTTACAATGTAGTGATTAGTTCATTTAATCCGAAGAACAAATATAAAAGGTTCATATGTCCGATAAAATAAGGCTAATAAATAAAAATGATTTATTATATTTTTCTCGGGAGGCGATCAGGCATCTTTATTAGGCCGTGATCAGGCAGCCTGATCAGGACCTTATAGGGCAATGGCGTTACATTCCTGATCAGGGCCTGATAAGGGTGCCTTAGCAGGACCTAATGAAGCGTTAGGCAGTGCCTGATAGGGACCTGATGAAGCGTTAGGCAGTGCCTGATAGGGACCTTACGTCGGCCCGACGGCCATTTCTGCTCGGGTAACCCTTTATAAGTCACACCGCCCGAAACCGTACAGAAACGTGACTAACGGACGCGAAGTGGGTGCCACGTATTGCTACGGTAGCGCTTAAGATTGGGAATGGAGGTGCGACTTATAAAGGGTTAAGGTAGACTTGCATAAATCAGTACCCTCACAGATGAACTTTCGTCACCGCTGTGATAGAAAAAAAAAAAAAAACAAAAAAAAAAAAATTAAAAAGTGTCAACTTGCACTTTCAGACACAAATTATTGCAGCGAAATGGGAAAAATGAAACATCAGCCGAAACCGATAAAGCCGTCTACTCGTTGAGCAGAAGGGACACAGACTTCGAGCATCTAGTTTCGTGGATCGACACACACAACCACGCTATCGAGTGAGATTGTTCAGCGAATGTGTCGATATTGTCATTACAGTGGAACCTCTCGTAGCGTAGGAGATCGAAAAACATAGCGTCGCAGTCGACAATCACGACCGGTATCGCGAAGTTACCGTCATTTTGTATGAAGTCACGTGACGTAAAATGCAAATGACAAGGGCCCCCGCTCGGTAGTAAAACGGCAGAACTTATTGTCATTTTTTAAGCGATTATTTAAGAGATACAACACCACAAATGTCCACTTAGTAGGAAAATAGTGGCGTTCATCTACTTGGATGTAAAATTATGGTTATTACTTTGTCGGACATTTTGTGGTAATGTTAATTGGCCAGTCGCCATGTTTTTGGGCATATCGATAATATTGGTCATTTAACGAACGGTTCCGTGACCACTTCACATCACTGATCGCGACATTGCGCGAGTGTAAGAGAAGGGCCAACAGCGGGCCGACTACGGTTGGTTCTGACTCGTTATTGGTACTCGGATAGTGCACATTGTCTTCGCATCAAGTGCTTTATGGGAGGTTCCGCTCAAGCATTGTTTTGCAATCAAACTCCTCAGCAGTCCACTGTCTCTCGTGTCAGTTTACCTTACAATGGTATTTTTCTCCATGATTCGTAATTCTCCACAATCCCAGATAGAAAAATGACGGCACGGCGACGAAACGGTGACGGTAACGATTGTACGATATCCGCTTCACGGCACGTTTTTCTATGTGGGATCCTAATTTGTTGTTTCCTGAAGTCGCTCTATGGAGCCGTTCCCTCATTTTACACACAAAACATAAGAGCCTATGAGAAAGATTTTTATCATACGTTGACCTATTGTGTATTAAGTTGCTATTGTTTATGATTTTCTGTTTGCCACCCAGTAAACACACTAATCTAACAGCAATGTAACGGCAATTTATCCGAAAATAACAGGTAATATTGCGAGAATGTTTCATCTAATATTGCATGTAAGTTGCCATTTTCGACTCAGCAATATAACACTGTTATATTGACGTGTTATATCGCTGTTATATAACAATGTAACATACAATTTTTATATTAAAAACATATTATGACTAATCCCATCCTTGGATCATCATCTTCATTGTTGAAAAACTATATTATTCTATCGATAGGAACAAATACATCTCAGAAAAAACGTTATTAATTTATGTGCCATAGGCGGGTATACGAACGTGCGACCCTCGGACTTGTAGACGGTGACCTTAACCTATTCGACTATGTTGGACTTGAGAACATAATTTTGGCAAATTATATACACGGTTTCGACGGATTATCCACGAATCATGACCGATGTATAAACTTCAATTTCTATAATTAAATATTAGTCGATCAGGCCTCTGACGGCAATAAGGAAACCAGTAATTATATTTGCTCGTTATAACATCGTTATATGTATGTTATCTACTCGTTATGAAATCTGGTTTTGTAACCGTAACCCTATCACACTATGTGACATTAACATTGCCCGTTGATTAGTTATGGTCATAAACATTGTTATAAACATGCTATATAAACGTCACAGAGTCCAGTTACATTATTGTAATGTAATTACGTTATACCCTATTAACATTACCTGATTATCACGAAAGTTACACTCACATTGTTACAAGTATGTTATGTAACGGTTACACAATTTTTATACATAACTATACCCTCGCGGACCACCCAACCGTGAATAGTGGTTGGAATTTGGACGATTTTTTCTATAACCAACCACAAACCAACCGTCGATTGGTGCGCCAAACCAGCCATTATTTCAACCGTCCGAAGGTTGATTTTCGGTTGGTTTTTGGAAACCAACCATTCTCCGACAGCATAAATAGTTGGTTCACGGTTGGTTATCATAAAACGACCCTCATTCCGACTTTCAGGTGACTACAGTGAGGGTCGATTTTGTGGTTGGTTTTTTTATTTTCGAAACCAACCATAAAACCAACTATTTCGGGCAACGACCTAGCCAGCGGTTGGTTTTGAAAAATCAATCATAAGTCAACCATCACTATTCTCGGCTGAAAGTCGAAAATAGAGTTGATTTATAATATCCAACCGTGAATCAACGTTTACTCCGTCGAAAGAACAATTGGCTGATGGTTGGATTTGACGAAACAACCCAAAATCAACCTTCAGGAGGTTGGTTTGGCGCACCAATCGACAATTGATTTGTGGTTGGGCGGAACGCGAGGGTAACGTTGCACTGATATACAACAGTTACATTAATTGCATGTAACAATTGGAACATTACATATTACTCCCATGTTACATATCCTCTGTACATCGGAAGAATAACATTGCTACGTTACATGTAACTTCCACGTTATGTTGCCATAATAAAACGTGTTCACTGGGTATATTGTATCACTTTTTTTTGTAAATACTCATGTCTTACCGTGCTATTATGAAGTTTAAATTGTTCACCTAGCCTAATCATTTCGCACGCTTGAAGTGGCTCACTGTACGGCTATGGTGGGGGACGCTCTCGTAGGCCACTTATCTCTGGTACCACACGCAAACTCAATTCCTAAAGCATCGAGTTAGAGGGGAGTTTACTGTATATCATTCGCCGCGGGTCGACATACAGGTGCACGAAACCGATTCGTGTCCAATGAGCGCAACACCTCCTATGCAATGTCGCCAGAACACTCTGAGACCTAAATCGTTTGCGAAAAAGCAGCGTTATGTCCCATGACTAAAATTACCGAAAAGCAACAACATCCACGAGAAACTCATCTGGCGCCTAACGACATATTTAGAGAAACAGTCTCCGTACAATTACGAACTTTTCGTTTCCTGTAATTCTTCACTTACAAAGCAGCCAAAACACATCTTTGAAGAACGAAGAAAATTCACACCACGAACACGACTGAAGCAATCCTGTTGCGAAATCGTTCGACAGCGTTTCCCACCCAACCACTCAACGCACACTGCACGACGATTTGACGATTCTGAATTTACTGCAAGGCGACGGACTGCAAGGTGGACTTCATTGCCCATTGATGTGAAATATGAAAATAGAGTTTTTCATGTAGCACATTCGGTTGTCGTCGTGATATGAATTTTCTTAATTCATCAAAGTCGCATTGCGGCTGATTTGTAAATGAAACATATCAGATAAAGTAAAGTTCGTGATTGTATGAAGACTGAAGACTATTGTTCTAAATATTGCATTACCCACCGGGTGAGTTTCTCGTGGACGTTTTTTTTTTTTTTTTCAGTACATTTTGGCCACGGGATATTTCGATGGTTTTACCCAAACGATTTAGGACTCAAAGTGTGCTTGCGACATTGCATAGGACGTCTTGCTTATTGGACAGGAATCAGTTTCGGGGATCTGTATGTCACCCTCACAGCGCGTGTCAGTTCATTTTTAATCGGCGATTTCGCAACATTCAAATTTAACACCTAGCTTTGCCAACTAAACTAACCATCGCGATACAGTAGAACGTCGATTAGTCCGAAGCAATTGGAGCCGAGACCAGTTCGATTTAACGATTATTCGGATAATCGCGTTTGAACAAAAAAACGTATAATAACAACATGGGCAATGAATATGAGTTTAAAAAAAAATATATATATATATATATAAATTCGCATACAAACATAACTTTGGGACGTATCATTGAACGCTTACTTTACACATTCTTTTTGATTAAGTCGTCAATTTTTGGATTGTACAAGAGCACGATAAAAACTCGCATACGCCTGCAACAAAGCAAAAAGCTCGACGATATGTAACAATGAAACTTTGCTGCATGATTCGAACAATAGTGATTCGGATAAAATAAATTTTACTGTCCGGATAATAGAAGTTCGGATAGAAGAAATTACAGTTCGGATAATTGTAACGGCTCCAGCCTCTTTCACACCGATCTTATTTTCATATCGCGCGGCGGCTTCATTTTTACGTCGCGTCTCAATTCGAAGAAGTTCGGCAGTTTATCTGCACCTTTGTCTCACGACTTTGTTGCAGGGTCCGAGGCCCTAAGCCTCGCACCTCCGAGCGACAGTCCAGCTCGAACCACGGAACGGTACACTCTCCTAATTAACCGCTGCGATTCAGATAAACCAAGTATACATACACACACACACACACACACACACACACACACACACACACACACACACACACACACACATATACACACATACATACATACATACACACACACACACACACACACACACACACACACACACACACACACACACATATATATATATATATATATATATATATATATATATATATATATATATATATATATATATATATCAACGACAATTCATTTATAGCCGCATCGTCCTGACGTTACATAATCGACGTTCTACTGTACAGCTGAATATCGAAATGCATACAACGCGTGGACAACGGCACAAGGTGTTTCCGGTATGATGTGATGCATTAGAACTTTGCAATGAAAATGTTATAATCATCAATGTAACCGGAACACAACAAGGGTGTTATATTGCTGAGTGGGAGATTATAAGATCTCATTAATGCTAGGCTTTGAAATCAAACAAAACATGTACTGTGTGTCGAAGCCGATGGGCGGCATCTTCGTGAGAGAAGCTGTTGATCTTTCCCTTTAAATTTCTTTTCTCTTTCGTCTATCGGCACTATCTATTCGTTTCTAACGCCGCGGATGTGCGGTGACTTTGTGCATGATTCAGTGAACTTGGCACGTGCAAATTAATCTCAGGCAGAGGGTTTTCCGATCGGCAAAAATACAAATAATTTGTTTCCTATATCTAGGATACATATGTAATCTCATATGAGAGAGGTAATAGATGTATCATTATATCAGGTCCGCAGATCTCGTCGAGGCGACTTACACATGGTATTTCTTCTTTTTCGTGGGATTGAACATGCTTGTGATTAGCATGACGGGTTTTCAGGTGAGAATTCCCTACTCGTCATAAACTTAATGTGTAACTGGCAGGTTGTTGTGGCTCGATCTCTTCGTGTTCTCGCTATCGACTGTGAAATTAACAAAACCGAAAACTTAATTTTCCTGAAATTTACTGGAAATATGCCTTTTATGTGGTTTAAAAATCTTATTTTTCGACCGAAAGTCTCGCAATGTCGAAAATACGTCACTTCAGTGTCTGCTATCATTCGTGAGTGACTGTGATATTAAATGCCTGTAGGTGAGTTTCCGCATGAATGTCCGTGCGCGATGACTGTTACGAGAGCATGGAGTGCGCGAGCCACGATAACCCGATAGAATACACAATTTTCGAAATTACATATAACACAGCCATTCGATTTAGATTTTTAAGAAATCGACGGACCACAACGGAATAAGAATATCATTTATAGTGTACAATTTGGGTGCTATAATGCATCTCTACTGCGAGAGCTACATGTGTCAAATTTTCGAGGATCACAGTAACAGTATGAACTATTATTTGTGAGTAAATGTTCATTTTAGCGCCGGAGGAACCTTGCAATGAGATAACTTCTTCCGTGCAGACTTAACGTCGAATGGTATGGGCTCTCGCTTAGGGCTCAGAAACTACTGCTTTTCATGATCATGCGCTGTCATAGGCCTTGTACACTGACAGCCGGTAAAATGTATTCGATGTCGATGAAAACTTTTGCGACTGTAAGAATCGATCACCACTCAATTGACGCATCATAGAAAATATACTGAAGACCGATGTATAATGCAACGTGACAAAATGTATTATGATTCATATATTTCAGATTCTGAAGACATCCCTGTCATACTTCACGCTACTCCGTTCGATTTAGGGGACGATCGTCGAGAGTTACGCAACATTTTAAACTTAACATTAAAACGAGACTGGTGTGGTGGATAAAAAGAATTGTCGATACTTTGGGTTTTTATATTTTTGTAAATGTCTCACCTTTATATATTTGATATTGGACCCTGTGTTTTGGATTGGCTGGCAGGAGAAAGGCATTTCGCATAATTTCATCGGTGCATTCTATCTGCTATCTACAGAAGACACGAACAAAAAAGGCATCTTTGAAAAAATGTTTTTTTCTTTTTTATTATTAAATATTTCATCAAAAATTCGTGTCGTAATCGGGTGGGTGTCTCGAGAGACTGGTCGTACTCTCGTAGCCGGCAAATTTGCTGCTGCCCTGTGACTGATTGTAGTAATAACCGTTCCACTCGGAACGCCAGCTGTCGTACATGTTGTACTTTCGCTCGTCGATTCGTCTGTCCATATTCCTCTCGTGTCTCATCGTCCCGTCGACGAGAACCTGAACAGCGAGGTTGATATTTCACATCCCCCAATAGCGACAGGCCACTTCAGCGACTTACAATTTTTCTTATTTACAATCAACTGGGACTGTGAAAAATCATTGCTTCATCATTGACTGATTTAAGCAGAAATACTTCACCTCGTTCGAGTTGGACTCGAAGGATTTGTCTCTCCAGACGTCCGTGTCATTCCAGATAGTTGAAATCTCGGATTTCGGATAATCCTGCGACGACCTGTGCGACGGTGCGCCATGACTCGCCTGAATCATATTCTTAGCTACTTCTTCGCTATAAACTACCGGCGATGGTTTCAATCTTGCCGCATTCTGACGATTCACCAACTGGAAAAAGAAACCGGTAAGAATGTGTTCTTCATTGTATTCATTGTTTGACTTAAATCGCGGCTGTTGAACTTTTTTTTATCCAGAAGTAAAACTCACGACGGAAACGCCGAAAACGATTATGAAGAGCAATCCTCCGACTCCGATGACTATGACGGCGATGGCCCACTGAGGAATCAGCCGGTCATCAACTGCAATGTGCTGGGGCGCACTTACTTTAGGAATCACTGCAAAACATATTGAAGAATTTGTGAATAAAACTAATAAAACTAATAAAACTAATAAAACTAATAAAACTAATAAAACTAATAAAACTAATAAAACTAATAAAACTAATAAAACTAATAAAACTAATAAAACTAATAAAACTAATTATAATAAAGATTATAAAAACGGAACATAATAATTACCAACAAAATCCGTTGACTTCGGATCGAGTGCGAACGCTCCCAATCTTATCGGCCCCTTCGCCCTCGTCTCGTTCCACTTGTCGCTGTTGAAAGTTCTCAAAGAATCGTGAAATATCACTTTCAATTCTTGGGTATTTATTCGCTGATGCAAATCGGTTAGCTCGATGAAATAGTCGACGAGAATGCTACCAGGACTGAATGCGTCGATTCTTATGCGCTTGTACCATTTGCGAAGCACTGAAGATTTGACGAAAACGAGATTCATCTGAAAAAAAAAAAAAAAACCAAATGATAAACACCAAATTAGTTAATGAGATGGACCAAATGGGATGGACTTAATGGGATGAATTGCCAAATGAGTTATTTTTTGCGTCCGCACTTTCACGGACTATCTTACAGTAACCTTGGGTCGGATTTTGGCCGCCAGGTGGCTTTACACTGAAGCGTGTCTCGCAAGCGAGACGTAGCAGCCGAAGCTATAAGTTCGATACCCGTCGAACACATCAAAGAGTTGACGAACGATTTGTCGCCTATAATTGCCGATCATAGTCTCACCTAAACTTTAAATGGTTCAGCCGTTTAAATTACAGTTCAACTATACCGTATTTTCATTGCAGTACCGAAAGTTTTTTTTAAATAAAATAGCACCCAATTGTTACTTGTTTATGTCAGACGATTATTCGAACTACTAGGGTCGTTTATCGAAAAGAACTTTGATAATTACTACTGTAAGTGCAGTATATCCAGCATGATTTACAACTTCTAAGTGGTTACAACGTCTAAGTTTGTACCACCTTTAAGTAGTTAAGACTACGAAGTACTTATTACTTCTAAACAGGTACTACCTCTAAGTAGTTGCTTACCTACAACCAGTTACTACTACTAAGTAGTTACTATCCCTAACTCTCGTGGACCAACCAACCGTAAAACTTTGGGTTGGATTTGGGTTGTTTTCTGACGAACTGCTGCATCTCAACCAGTCGATTGGTGCGCCAAACCGGCTCTGATTCCATCCTTCTGGAGGTAGCTTTTTGGTTGATACCTCAAAACCGTAATACCAGCCATTATGTGTCGGATTGAAAGTTGGTTTACAGTTGGATTTTCCCAAAACAACCCAATTTTCAAATTTATGTCGAGAGCACCGACAACTCTTGCCTCAGGGTTGAAAATCGGGTTGTTTTAGGAAAAGTCAGACGTAAACCAACTTCGTATCCAACACATGTAACCGTTGATATTACGGTTGGTTTTTTAATATCGCCGAAAAATCAACCTCTTGAAGGTTGCATTGAGAGTTGGTTTGGTGCACCAATCTCGACCGGGTTGGTTTCAGGTTGGTTTCAGGTTGGTTTCAGGTTGGTTTCAGGTTGGTTTCAGGTTGGTTTCAGGTTGGTTTCAGGTTGGTTTCAGGTTGGTTTCAGGTTGGTTTCAGGTTGGTTTCAGGTTGGTTTCAGGTTGGTTTCAGGTTGGTTTCAGGTTGGTTTCAGGTTGGTTTCAGGTTGGTTTCAGGTTGGTCAGAACGCGAGGGTAAGTAGTTACTTCTCGCAGCGAAATCATTTACTTCACGCCAGTTTAGTCACAGGTAACTTCCAGTAATTTGTAAGTCAACTACTGAACGCTCCCAGTAGTATTCATCGGTAATTTTTAGTACTTCTCTTCGGTAAGGCATGATTTTTAACGATTTCGATGTGTCTCTCCATATGTGGTGGTCTAGCATCACATACATGTAGACAACTCGAATGATGGAGAAATATCGGCGAAGTTAGCGCAGTGGTTAGCTCTCTTAGGGACCGACTGACCCGGGTTCGAATCCCATCGATCACCATATTTTTCTATCATTCAAATTTGGACAAACCGTCACGTCATCGGCCCCGACCGATCCTCCGAAGTCTTCGACCGGTCGTCACATATACTTATGCAATGTCTCTTTGAGGAGGGAAAAAACGGATAAACAACCTCTTTCTCAATGTCTTCGGCGAGCTGCTGCCACTCGAGGGTATTCCTATCGAGAAGTTCGGGAACCCAGGTAGCGTTTCCAACTATCCTTATGGTACCGGCGACTTCGCACTCGTCCTGGCAAATGCCCGGCGTCGTCGGTCGTTGAGTGGTGGTCGTAGTCGTCGACGTGGTCGTCGTAGAAGACGTGCTCGTTGTCGGAACGACGGAAATGTTGGTCGACGAAACGGTTGCGGTTCTCGCAGCCTCGAGAAGTTTTTCTATCGATATCGGGGTCGTCGAGGGAGCTGGCCATCCGGTGAACTCCGTCGTGGCTCTGCGGAGAGACGAAAGACAACTTTTTACTTGCCATCTTGTAATTTGTCGTAAAATCGGTTAATATGGTCCAGTTGGATTAACTTCGACATTTTACTCTATGAAAAAAACTTAAAAATTACTAGACTATATCATTGTCAGGCTGAGGTTCATTGGCGCTGAAGCGCACATACTGTGTTCCTTGATTCATCAATTTCCATCACTGGCATTGCATTCGAGATATGTTCCAGAGAACAATAAAAAATGTTCTGCCGTGACGTCAATTCCGGTTTAAAAATCTCATTTCTCAGACGAATGCCCTGCCGTCTTTTGTGTATCTTGGGCGACGACATTAGGGAAAACGTCACTTCCGGGTGAAAACTGAGATTTTTATAGCGGAAGTCACGTTACAGAGAACGTTGTTAATTTTTCTCCAAAATGTATTTCAAATGCTCTTTTAAAATGAGTCTTTTCATCCTAATAAAATCGGTCCGCGGGTAAAATATCTCGCATTTCCAATATGTGCATTGTCGTTCTACACGTTTTCTTGATTGGCTGTTGAAAGGGGCCAAAGCTAAAATCGTTTGACGAGCAACTTCAGTCAGTGAATAATTTTTTTTAGGATTCTCGAAATCAATGTTTTGGGATATTTCAAATGTATCGATGATAAAAACCTATTCCAAAAAGTTTTGATGAGAGTAACGTGTGCAAACGTGCCACTTAGAAACAATGACGGTGGCCGAAATTGAATACCTTGAAAAATTTTCAAAATGCTTGTTTAAATACACCAAAAAAAAGTGTTTCTTCCCACTCCACGACAACTCACTTGACGGGCCAGCAACTTCAGTCACTGAATAATTTTTTTTAGGATTCTCGAAATCAATGTTTTGGGATATTTCAAATGTATCGATGATAAAAACCTATTCCAAAAAGTTTTGATGAGAGTAATGTGTGCAAACGTGCCACTTAGAAACAACGACGGTGGCCGAAATTGAATACCTTGAAAAATTTTCAAAATGCTCGGTTCTAATACCCCGAGAGCTTAAAAATTATCGGGTATTTCCCGATTGTTTCGTTGCGTAGCAACGAGCGAGATAAGTTTTGCTTAAAAAAATCCCGAGCGCGCAGCGCGAGGGATTTTTGAGCAAAACTTATCTCGATCGATGCTACGCAGGGAAACAAGAGGGAAATACCCGATTAATTTTTAAGCTTGAGGGGTATTCGGCTGATTATTTTTTCAACCTCAATTTCGACCAATGAGATTGTGGTATTTAACATTTTCCTGACAAGGTTTGACTTCTTGCTCTTCTCTGTATTAGCCGGGACATTCTGTTTGATTTTTTTAGAGATGCTCTCTAGAGATTCATCACCAAATCGCTTTCTTCGCTCACTCATGTCCATGCTCGTGAATAGCAATTTGACGTTTAATCATTCGCATAGGTTACAAGTGACAGAAAAATTAATGTTTATCGCCTAGCAACCTAGCCGGAAAATTTTCGAAAAATTATCGATATAATTTAGACCTAGTTGTACCACGTGATGTCAAATACCGCGCTCTCATTGGTCGAAATTGGGGTTGAAAAAATAATCGTTTAAATACACCAAAAAAAAGTGTTTCTCACCACTCCACGCCAACTCAACTGACGGGCCAGCAACTTCAGTCACTGAATAATTTTTTTAGGATTCTCGAAATCAATGTTTTGGAGTATTCTAAATGTATCGATGATAAAAACCTATTCCAAAAAGATTTGATGAGAGTAATGCGCGCAAACATGCCACTTAGAAACAACGGCCAAAGCTAAAACCGTTTGACGAGCAACTTCAGTCACTGAATAATTTTTTTAGGATTCTTGAAATCAATGTTTTGGAGTATTTCAAATGTATCGATGATAAAAATCTATTCCAAAAAGATTTGATGAGAGTAATGCGCGCAAACATGCCACTTAGAAACAACGGCCAAAGCTAAAACCGTTTGACGAGCAACTTCAGTCACTGAATAATTTTTTTAGGATTCTCGAAATCAATGTTTTGGAGTATTCTAAATGTATCGATGATAAAAACCTATTCCAAAAAGATTGGATGAGAGTAATGCGCGCAAACATGCCACTTAGAAACAACGGCCAAAGCTAAAACCGTTTGACGAGCAACTTCAGTCACTGAATAATTTTTTTAGGATTCTCGAAATCAATGTTTTGGAGTATTTCAAATGTATCGATGATAAAAACCTATTCCAAAAAGATTTGATGAGAGTAATGCGCGCAAACATGCCACTTAGAAACAACGGCCAAAGCTAAAACCGTTTGACGAGCAACTTCAGTCACTGAATAATTTTTTTAGGATTCTCGAAATCAATGTTTTGGAGTATTTCAAATGTATCGATGATAAAAATCTATTCCAAAAAGATTTGATGAGAGTAATGCGCGCAAACATGCCACTTAGAAACAACGGCCAAAGCTAAAACCGTTTGACGAGCAACTTCAGTCACTGAATAATTTTTTTAGGATTCTCGAAATCAATGTTTTGGAGTATTTCAAATGTATCGATGATAAAAACCTATTCCAAAAAGATTTGATGAGAGTAATGCGCGCAAACATGCCACTTAGAAACAACGGCCAAAGCTAAAACCGTTTGACGAGCAACTTCAGTCACTGAATAATTTTTTTAGGATTCTCGAAATCAATGTTTTGGAGTATTTCAAATGTATCGATGATAAAAATCTATTCCAAAAAGATTTGATGAGAGTAATGCGCGCAAACATGCCACTTAGAAACAACGGCCAAAGCTAAAACCGTTTGACGAGCAACTTCAGTCACTGAATAATTTTTTTTCGGATTCTCGAAATCAATGTTTTGGAGTATTTCAAAAGTATCGATGGTAAAAATCTATTTCAAAAAGATTTGATGAGAGTAATGCGCGCAAACATGCCACTTAGAAACAACGGCCAAAGCTAAAACCGTTTGACGAGCAACTTCAGTCACTGAATAATTTTTTTAGGATTCTCGAAATCAATGTTTTGGAGTATTTCAAATGTATCGATGATAAAAATCTATTCCAAAAAGATTTGATGAGAGTAATGCGCGCAAACATGCCACTTAGAAACAACGGCCAAAGCTAAAACCGTTTGACGAGCAACTTCAGTCACTGAATAATTTTTTTAGGATTCTCGAAATCAATGTTTTGGAGTATTTCAAATGTATCGATGATAAAAATCTATTCCAAAAAGATTTGATGAGGGTAATGCGCGCGAACGTGCCACTTAGAAACAACGACGGTGGCCGAAATTGAATACCTTGAAAATTTTTCAAAATGCTCGTTTAAGTACAAAAAAAAAAAAAAAAGAAAGTGTTTCTTCCCACTCCACGCCAACGCACCTGACGGGCCAGCCCTTCTGAATTCTCGGTGAAACGGCACCGTTCCCACCCACCGATTCACCGCCCCTCGAGCTGTGAGTCGTCGCCTTCGGCAGGGCCTTTCTACCCCCGGGTCTGCTGGGGAACACTAGTTTGATACCGCCCGCCGTTTTAGCCGTCGTGCCCAACGTAATCGCCACCGTCGGAGCCTCGCTCGTCGCTTCCGGTCCCGAACCCGTCGACTTCTCGCTCCTCGCAGTCTCCTCCTTCTTGAATCGGTTGTAACCGGGCGGCAGCAACGACGCCAGATCGACGCTAGTCTTCGAGAACAAGTCGTGAAGCGATTTATCGCTCTTCGTCGGTGACGAGTTTCTCGAGTTCTCCGTCGTGCCCGAGGCTCTCGGTGCTTCGCCGATCCTCCGCTTATCGCCGACGTAGTCGGTCGGCAGCAGCGACGACAGATCAACCTTGGCTTTGGTGAAGAGACTCTCCAGATTCGTCTCGACCGGAGTCTTCGCCGGCGAGCCGTCGTCCACGTTCCTGTTCGCCTCTCCTACACAGTAAAAAAAAATTTGTACCAATTTGTTACCAAAAAAAAATTATTGTCCACAAACGTCCACAATTTTTTGTCTGTCCATTTTTTTAGTTTTACAAAAAAAAAAAAAAAAAAGGTACAAATTAAAAATCGTCAACGATACAAGAAAATAAAAGGACTGGTTTCGTATATTAAAATAAGTGAAAAACAAAAGTTTGTCACTTATTTGACAAAATTATGGCTTCGTGAAAGGTGTCACAATCGACGATCCGCCGGACGTTTAAAACCCCGAAAAACGAAGCCTTCAAAGGAACAATGCCGCATAAGATGTCAAGATTCGAACCGACAAAGCATATCACTGAAGAAACTTCACTGATCAACTTGCCACTTGCCACGAACCGACATTCTCTCGATAATTAGAACATCTCTATCGGGGCACGGGTTCGAAAAATAATTTTCTGCTAAACGACAAAAATCCTATACGAGAAAAGCATCAATATGTTACACTACACGAAAAAAGACAAAAATTGTCAAAAATATTTACTTTTCTTTATATCTGTATTTTACTCATTGTAAAAGGGCTTGTCCCGTAAATAAATAAATAAATAAATAAATAAATAAATAAATAAATAAATAAATAAATAAATAAATAAATAAATAAATAAATAAATAAATAAATAAATAAATAAATAAATAAATAAATATTGCCAATGACCCGAAATGAATAATCTCGCATTGACTACATCTCGAAAAGACGTTTAGCACGAACCGCTGTTAATCGTGTTATTAAGACGAAGTGAAAGTCACTTGACCGCGTTATGGCGTTAACAAAGGTTCGTACTAAACGCTCTTTTTCAACTGTAGTTGATGCGAGATAATTTATTTTCGGGTCATCGGTAAGATTGATGCATTCGCTATGTAAGATTCTCGTCGTGTAGCAGTAAATTATCATCGAAACCGTGCCCGATACACTGTAAAAAAAATTTCTTTGAAAATTACTGAACAGTATTTGGAGGCTTTTTTTCACATAAACTGCTTCTGAGATTTCAAATACATATGCGTTGCAATTTTACAGTAAAATTAGTATATTCGATGGAAATTCTTTGCGAAATTTCAGGCGAAAGATTTGTAATCTAAATATCTCGTATTGCAATTTTACAGTAAAAGTGCATTAATGTTCATTCAATGTAAATAATATAAGGAAATTTCAATTTCCCGTAAATTGAATTTACTATTTTTTTGTTTTTTTTTTTTTTTTACAGTGTAGAGGTGCACTAATTTTCGACAGAATGACGCGTTCGCGAAATTTGTCCAGTGTATGCCGTGTCGCTTCGACCCTTTCTATCCTACGATGCATCATTCGTTCGAAGGGTTTGCTTTTGCTGGTGTTCTCAGAGTGTGGCGCATCGTCGATTGCGGCCTCTTGCATGAAGCCAAAAACAATTTTTCACTAGAAATTTTGCATTACGATTAATACGAAATTATTGTTCACCGTGCAAGTCCTCGTCCCTGACTCGGGCTCTGTCAGCCTTAGGATCGTAGTTCGCCGGCAAGAGTGCCGAGAGATCGACCCTCGACTTTGCGATAATGTCGCTCAGTATCGAGCTCTCGGTGACCGAGGCGTCCTCCTTCTTCAACTTGTAGCCAGCAGGTAGAAAGGCGCTGATGTCCTGAACGATGCCGTCCGATCCTGTCGCCGGTCTCTGTTTTACCGAGCCGCTCGATGCCGATCCTCGAAGACTATTCTTCGCTTGAGCGCCGCTCTCGGTCGTGCCGGGTCTAGAATTTCGCGACGACGACGGCCAGCGAAATTTCGTTCTCTCCGTTGTCGCGCCGTTCTCATCGTCCCTGTCGATCGAGATGGACGAAGCCTCGACGAGCGGCTTCGTCGGCGCCGTCGAGGCTTTCCTCTCCTGATTGTAACGTCGCGGCACGAACTTGCTGATTACCGGTGTTCTCGATGTCGTCGTGAAGCTCTTGCGCGTCTGCGAGGGTCTCTGCTCGCCGAGGACGTCGAGCTGCAGGGTATTGCCCGATGTCCTGAAGCCACCGGCGAGAAAACCACTCGAGAGCTCCGACTGCACCCTGTCGAGTTTGTCGATGATGCTCTCGGTCGATTCGGGCGGCAGGGAAGTTCTCTTCGTCGTCGGCCTCGCGCGATCCACCGCGAGTCCGTCGTCGGGCTTCGCCGTCGAGGAGGCAGCCGTGGCATCGCCGTCGTCCGGTGAATTCTTCTCGACTCCGTCCACGACGAGGAAGGGAAGAAATCGGGCGCCGGAAATGCTGCGGCTCGTCTGAACGGAAGCGACGATTCTCGAGTCCTCGGTCGTGTCGATTGGGTCGAGCGGTTGGATTCTCGTTGGGCCGCCGATACCCGGATTCGGCGTCGAGCTCGGAAACGTCGGGGCGATTATCTGCTCGGTCGTCATCGGCAGAGGACTCACCGGCACTGATATCGTTCCGTTCACGACGCTCTTCGTCGTGACGACGGACACGACGTCCTCGCCGATCAGGATTCGACCGTCGTTGGAGTCCTGATGATCCGGCGAATGCTTCATACCGATGGCCGATTCGTCGACGATCGACGGATCCGAGAAATCGTACGGAAGCGACGACTCCCCGATCGCTGGACGCTCGCGCGAAGATAATCGCGAAGGACTCTTCGATTTCGCTACCGACGAGGCTTTCGAGAAAGTCGAGCGCTTCTCCGATGACGAAGGAACCGCGATCTCGCCGGAATAGTCGAAGTACTCGGGCAAATGTTTGTCTGAAATCAAAAGACACGAGGAGATCATTAATGGTCGTGTGAAAAATCAAGCGGATGTTCGTGTAGAATTTGATGATACGAAGAAATCATTGATTGATCGTTTGAGAGATCGAACGAGTGTTTGTCTGTTATTAAAGACACGAAGAGATCTTCAATGGTCGCGCGAAAAATCGAGCAAATGTCTGTGTAGAATTGAAGCCCAAAAAAAAAAAAAAAAAAAAAAAAAAAAAAAAAAAACGCATGAACGTAGCGTAGGGCTACAATACATTCAATACAATACAATACAATAAACAATACCCAGTGTAGTACAGTACAATAATATATTGAATAATATAGTACAATAAACAATACCTAGTGTAGGGCTACTGCATTACAATACAATACAATAAAATAAACTACGTTCATGCTTTTTTGCAAACTGTACTACACTATTCGACTTGGTAACTGTACTGTACTATTCGATTTTCTTAATTCCTTGTACTTTGCTAATAGAAAATTCGACTTCACGCCGAAGAGTTTATATCAACGTTGTAAACCCAAATGATATGAAGGATATTAATAATGGAAACTCAAAAAATCGCCTATTATGGTCGGTTAAAAAGGCAAGTGAAGAGTTAAAAACGGGTTCTGCATTCCCTTAATGGTCACACAAAAAAATCAAGCAAATCTTTGTCTGGAATCGAAACCATGAAAAGGATCTTTAATGATCGTGTGAAAAATAATATTTCGTATCGGTATGATGCGGACATTTGTCAGTGATTTTTGCTCATGATCAACATCAATGATCCATTAACAGCGAGATTTTTTTTCTTATTTACAATTGGAATTGTATAAGACAACGAGGTGTAGTTGCAACTCGATATACGAGGTCGAATAACATTTTTCAATTGGAATTGATCTCATTTGAATTACAGATAGAAATTACTCTTTGCACATTGTGCAAATAAAAAATTAAGTGCATTTACATAATGGGATTGACCTCATTTCAATTGGACATTAGGTTTGAACAGCAACTGGTTCGAGGCTTGTGAGTAAACTTTTGTTTGCAAGGAAATAAAGAAGAAATTCTGGCGTAAAGGCAGATGACGTTCGAGTAATCGAGTCTACGAATGCGTGACGAATCTTCGAAAGTCGAAGGATTTTTTTCAAGGTCGCCGAATCGAAAGATCCTCCTCTCGCTCTTCTGTATATCGCCGAATCATCTCGGGAATTCAATGACTCGTCGCCGTTGCACTTACGCAATCGTATACTTCCGTTGAATTTCACGGTTAGATCGAATCGTAACGTGAGCGATAATTAAGAAAATCAAGAAAATTAAGAAAATTATTAAAATATTATTAAAAAATTATAAAAAATTTAAAAATTAAGAAAATTAAGAAAATTAAGAAAATTAAGAAAATTAAGAAAATTAAGAAAATTAAGAAAATTAAGAAAATTAAGAAAATTAAGAAAATTAAGAAAATTAAGAAAATTAAGAAAATTAAGAAAATTAAGAAAATTAAGAAAATTAAGAAAATTAAGAAAATTAAGAAAATTAAGAAAATTAAGAAAATTAAGAAAATTAAGAAAATTAAGAAAATTAAGAAAATTAAGAAAATTAAGAAAATTAAGAAAATTAAGAAAATTAAGAAAATTAAGAAAATTAAGAAAATTAAGAAAATTAAGAAAATTAAGAAAATTAAGACAAAACGTCAATAACGAAAATACCTGCAGCGCCATTCTCGGGGCTAGTCGCGTTCTCGTAATCGTCGTAATAATAATAAGGGCCATCATGATTGATCGGCGAATTCTTCGGCTGTTCGACCCTCAATTTTTCATTTTCCGAGTTATCTCCTTGGCTATTAGATGTCCCGGGAGTCGGCAAGGCGGAATAATGTTTCGATGGCTCCTCCTCGGTCTCCTCGAACTCGTAGTCGTCATCGTAAATTTCTTCGTCCACTTCCTTATTATCGATGGACGAAGAACGATCGACGCCCTTCGAATTTTTCACAACGTTGTTCTCGTTCAGCGAACGAATCGATGGCACATTTCTCGGGGACGACACGAATCCCTGAGGCTGCTCGTACACGGAATTTGTTGGGAGAAGTCGGTTGTCCCATTTCGACTTGATATCTGTAAGATTTTACGACATTAATAAAAATAATTTTAACAGGCTGATATTTACAATAAATATCATTTACTCCTGAACATTTCGAGCACTAAATTAACTGTACGATAATAACGGTAACGATAACGGTAACGATAACGATAACGGTAACGATAACGATAACGGTAACGGTAACGGTAACGGTAACGGTAACGGTAACGGTAACGGTAACGGTAACGGTAACGGTAACGGTAACGGTAACGGTAACGATAACGGTAACGGTAACGATAACGATAACGATAACGATAACGATAACGATAACGATAACGATAACGATAACGATAACGATAACGATAACGATAACGATAACGATAACGATAACGATAACGATAACGATAACGATAACGATAACGATAACGATAACGATAACGATAACGATAACGATAACGATAACGATAACGATAACGATAACGATAACGATAACGATAACGATAACGATAACGATAACGATAACGATAACGATAACGATAACGATAACGATAACGATAACGATAACGATAACGATAACGATAACGATAACGATAACGATAACGATAACGATAACGATAACGATAACGATAACGATAACGATAACGATAACGATAACGATAACGATAACGATAACGATAACGATAACGATAACGATAACGATAACGATAACGATAACGATAACGATAACGATAACGATAACGATAACGATAACGATAACGATAACGATAACGATAACGATAACGATAACGATAACGATAACGATAACGATAACGATAACGATAACGATAACGATAACGATAACGATAACGATAACGATAACGATAACGATAACGATAACGATAACGATAACGATAACGATAACGATAACGATAACGATAACGATAACGATAACGATAACGATAACGATAACGATAACGATAACGATAACAGGCTGGATCTATCCCACTTGTTTGGGGGATCAATTTCAACGTATACGAGAGCTCTTTCAGATTGGGTTCTCCTCTTTGAGTGATTCATGAGTGTTACTACGATGATGCTAGATGAATGCCACCTTAAAGAGAAAATCGAACTCCATCCAAAAACATATATCGAAATGTGATACCAACACTAAGTGATACGAAGTGAGATTAATTACTCAAAGACTACTTTTAGTAAACTATATCAAAAATATATGCATATACATTGAAAGACTGATAATGAAAACTGTGCAAAACAAAAAAAACCATTGTGAAATTAATTTGATCTCATATTATTATTATATTATCTGAACGATTTTACGTAAAAGAGCTCGTTCCGTAAATAAATAAATAAATAAATAAATAAATAAATAAATAAATAAATAAATAATGATGGAACTGTATTGAATGATGCTTCATGATATTTGAAACTGTACAGTATATTAAACAAAATCGTTTTATGTAACAATAGCGTTGAAAGAAGGAATTTATTGCCCCATCGGTGTATCATGATAACGTTCTAAACGCTTTCAGATATTTAGAATGCACATTCTTTCACGCACTCTTGTCTCTGTTCGCACCGGGGATTACCACAGTGAGCTTAGCGTCGCATCGTGAGCACGATTTTGCAATAATTAATGAGATCGGCAGCATTAATTATTCACATATGTGGGTCGATCGACACTCCATTAATTTCATGGAGAGTGCAACATTTTTTTTTTTTTTTTTTTTTTTTTAATACAAAATGTATCAACCCCGTTCGTGCAGCTGAGTAATGAAAATTCATTCTATAAACTCGATTTTACTCGATTAGAGATCTTCGACTATATTTTTTGTTTTAATTTTTTTTTTATTTACTAATCGTTAAAAAAAAAAGTAATAAAAAAATTTTAAAAAATAGGGCACGTTAACGCTCAATGACTTATTGACTTTCGAATGGTCTTTTCGAATACCCGACACGAATGCGTCGGACTGGCATTCGAGACAGGAAGTGCAGTTAACTGTACGTCGTGACATCGGTTGCATTAAAATAGACGATAATTAATCGTTCTACGTGATTTCTTACGATTATTGCTTCCTCATAGGAGAATTTTTTTTTGGGAAGTTTTTTTTTTGTAATTGTGAATTGTTTTTGTTTTTGTTTTTTTTTTTTTTTTGTAATTTTGAAAAGTTACGAAATGTCGACACATTAAGCTCTTGAGATGTTTAATCCGTCGGTGTAAATGGCTCCACACGACCAACGACCGATGAGAGATACCCACATAGCCAAAAAGACATCTCGTTTAAAAAAGTAAACTAAATGGATTAGATATGCTCGTCCGGATGGTAAAGTGTAAGCTACTTTACATCGAAAAGTCAACTTTTTGGATGGCTGGTAACGTAACGTAAGCTGTCATACGTAAGTCGTTTGGATAACTTTTTGATAACGAATTTTGTTGTTGCACCTGGGCAGTGAATTTGGCGCAAGTCGATCAAAATCTTTTAAAATTGTATGAGCGAATTGTAAATTTTTCAAAAAAATTTCTATAGACACACCGAAAGTCTATTAAATCTCGATCGCGATCGAATTGAAAATGTGTATAAATTTGTAAGGCTGATATAATGTTTGGAAAGTCAAAGAACGACTAGGTTGGAATTTTGTGGAAAAATTCGAAAAATTGCACTGAGCTTAAAACAAAACAAAAATCCGACCCAATTCTTGAACGATTTGGTTTGTCAGTTCAAGACTGCAGATTAATTGTCACGTCGCTTCTTCCTCATTGGTTTCTCATTTCTCTCCCATTTCTCTCCCATTTCTCTCCCATTTCTTTCCCATTTCTTTCCCATTTCTTTCCCATTTCTCTCCCATTTCTTTCCCATTTCTTACCCATTTCTCTCCCATTTCTGTCCCATTTCTCTCCCATTTCTCTCCCATTTCTCTCCCATTTCTCTCCCATTTCTTTCCCATTTCTTTCCCATTTCTTTCCCATTTCTTTCCCATTTCTTTCCCATTTCTTTCCCATTTCTTTCCCATTTCTTTCCCATTTCTTTCCCATTTCTTTCCCATTTCTTTCCCATTTCTTTCCCATTTCTTTCCCATTTCTTTCCCATTTCTTTCCCATTTCTTTCCCATTTCTTTCCCATTTCTTTCCCATTTCTTTCCCATTTCTTTCCCATTTCTTTCCCATTTCTTTCCCATTTCTTTCCCATTTCTTTCCCATTTCTTTCCCATTTCTTCCACATGTCTTTCTCGTTTTTTTCCAAAGTTACCTCTACGAGAAAGACAAATTAACAACCACCGTCCTTACACGCAGATCGTTTTCAGAGCAATTTGAAGCAATGACGAAGTGTCATGCGAACACGGAGAGAACGATATGTTAGAATTTGCCATAAATCAGTGAAAAACTACCATAATTTTCAAGCTTTTTTAGATTGTATCGCCACCTGTTAAAAAAAAGTACGAAAACTAATGAGAATTTCCACCAAAAAGCAAGACATTTTTACTGCAGTTTTGGTAAAAAAAAAAAAAAAAAAAGTCCATAAATGTGGCCAAAAATTCTGGTTATATCTAGCACTTTGCTGACAGATAGCGAGAATACTGCCACTTCACATCATATTTTTTTACTACATAGTTCTCTCTGTGAATAAATTTTTCGGTTCTTTGAATAATTGAACTTTACGATACAAGAAATGGATACAGACACGTAGACATCGGATATTGTCATAGAGAAGAAATCGGTTGAGAGACACTGACGTGGATTTCACACTCAGCTTAACGAACTTGCAAATCGGCATGGATCGGCGCACGAGCCAGCGACCATACACTCAACTCGAGCCACTCTCTTTTCGATCGACCTTCGCGTTTCCGTCTAACCCAGTTCGTAAAATCTCGTTCAACTCTGCCGATGTGTAAAGCGATCGAAGAAAATTATTGTCCGCTGCTTCGAGATTATATATGAAGAGCTCCAACATACGATACATTGAATTATATCGTCTCTCTATGGCTAAAATCGGTAATTTCATAAACAATCGAAACCACCTGTCGATTAAAGAGAAATTCATTCGTGAAGCAGCGTCGTTGAAAAAATTGATTGCAGTTTTTTTTATTACCGACCGAAGAGCTTCGAACGCTCTTAATGTTGAAGCTATTTAAAAAATATATATATATATATATATATATATGTGCCATAGATTTGAAAAAAAATTAATTACACTTTTTATTAGTGACCGAAGTGCTCTGAACGCTCTTAATGTTGAAGCTGTTAAGAAAAAGATCGATATCTTATAGTTTTATCATTCGGAAAAATTTGCCAAGTATACCTTCTCATTTAATATGCTTTTAATATGATTTTCAAAATTAATATAGGTTTTTCTTTTTTTTTTTTAGTTTTTATTTTGGCTTTCACAATAATTTTTTTTTTTTATGACCATAATATTGTAGTTTGACACTGAATGGAATATTCATTCACCTAGGAATATTCATTTTTATTATTTTTGCGAGATTAAAGATTTCTTTTTTACATTTTCGAATTTGTTCCTTTGTCAGTTTAGTTATTCGAATAAGTTTATTGAAAATTTTCTTAATGTTCTCGGCTATTTTGCTTTCTCGAAGAGGAAGCTTTGTTTCGATTAAAAAAAAAAAAAAAAATATTCGATATTTTAGCGAAGACGTGTTTAGAATGCTCCAAAATATCGAAAAATCACATTTAGAGAAAAGCGATACGAAAATTACAATTTTTAACTTTTTTTTTTCTTTGGCAGAATGGTGCCAAAAAATATTATGTCTGAATGTTGAAGCTATTAAGAAAACATATCTACATCGATATCTTATAGTTTTATCATTCGGAAAAATTGGCCAAGTATACCTTCTCATTTAATATGCTTTTAATATGATTTTCAAAATTAATATAGGTTTTTTTTTTTTTAGTTTTTATTTTGGCTTTCACAATAATTTTTTTTTTTTATGGCCATAATATTGTAGTTTGACACTGAATGGATAGCCTAGGAATATTCATTTTTATTATTTTTGCGAGATTAAAGATTTCTTTTTTACATTTTCGAATTTGTTCCTTTGTCAGTTTAGTTATTCGAATAAGTTTATTGAAAATTTTCTTAATGTTCTCGGCTATTTTGCTTTCTCGAAGAGGAAGCTTTGTTTTGATTAAAAAAAAAAAAAAAATATTCGATATTTTAGCGAAGACGTGTTTAGAATGCTCCAAAATATCGAAAAATCACATTTAGAGAAAAGCGATACGAAAATTACAATTTTTAACTTTTTTTTTTCTTTCGCAGAATGGTGCCAAAAAATATTATGTCTGAATGTTGAAGCTATTAAGAAAACATATCTACATCGATATCTTATAATTTTATCATTCGGAAAAATTTGCCAAGTATACCTTCTCATTTAATATGCTTTTAATATGATTTTCAAAATTAATATAGGTTTTTTTTTTTTTAGTTTTTATTTTGGCTTTCACAATAATTTTTTTTTTTATGACCATAATATTGTAGTTTGACACTGAATGGATAGCCTAGGAATATTCATTTTTATTATTTTTGCGAGATTAAAGATTTCTTTTTTACATTTCCGAATTTGTTCCTTTGTCAGTTTAGTTATTCGAATAAGTTTATTGAAAATTTTCTTAATGTTCTCGGCTATTTTGCTTTCTCGAAGAGGAAGCTTTGTTTTGATTAAAAAAAAAAAAAAATTATTCGATATTTTAGCGAAGACGTGTTTAGAATGCTCCAAAATATCGAAAAATCACATTTAGAGAAAAGCGATACGAAAATTACAATTTTTAACTTTTTTTTTTCTTTGGCAGAATGGTGCCAAAAAATATTATGTCTGAATGTTGAAGCTATTAAGAAAACATATCTACATCGATATCTTATAGTTTTATCATTCGGAAAAATTGGCCAAGTATACCTTCTCATTTAATATGCTTTTAATATGATTTTCAATATTAATATAGGTTTTTTTTTTTTTAGTTTTTATTTTGGCTTTCACAATAATTTTTTTTTTTTTTTATGACCATAATATTGTAGTTTGACACTGAATGGATAGCCTAGGAATATTCATTTTTATTATTTTTGCGAGATTAAAGATTTCTTTTTTACATTTCCGAATTTGTTCCTTTGTCAGTTTAGTTATTCGAATAAGCTTATTGAATATTTTCTTAATGTTCTCGGCTATTTTGCTTTCTCGAAGAGGAAGCTTTGTTTTGATTAAAAAAAAAAAAAGATTCGATATTGTAGCGAAGACGTGTTTAGAATGCTCCAAAATATCGAAAAATCACATTTAGAGAAAAGCGATACGAAAATTACAATTTTTAACTTTTTTTTTCTTTGGCAGAATGGTGCCAAAAAATATTATGTCTGATCGTCACTGTCTGTAACTACTGCACGTTCAAATTACTTCCTTCTCCGATTCGATGCAACTCGTAAAATCATGGCCATCGTTTTTTTTACCGAATTGGCAATTCCTAGTTAACGACCAATCGAACAGAAGGACAATTACTTCGCTTATATTTCAAGAATTAACAAACAAATAAAAATTGCAAGCTTATAATAAATTCTACACTCCTTTTTTTTTTGAATTTTCTTGCTCTCCATTGCAGTTTAAGCGTATCACTTTACGTCTCATAAGACTAAAAACCGTGGCGAAGTTTTGTTTCTTATTTAGAGAACGAGCCTTTACTCCATTGTCTGACTGTTACTTTCATCAACTACTTGTTCACGATTAGTCGTTTCAACCTCGCAGATTCAATGTGAAACGCCGATGACGCGTAAATTTATCGTTATCGATAAATTTACGTATTAATAAATAATAAATAATAAATAATAAATAATAAATAATAAATAATAAATAATAAATAATAAATAATAAATAATAAATAATAAATAATAAATAATAAATAATAAATAATAAATAATAAATAATAAATAATAAATAATAAATAATAAATAATAAATAATAAATAATAAATAATAAATA
This sequence comes from Amblyjoppa proteus, assembly GCA_963922035.1. Classification (NCBI taxonomy): domain Eukaryota; kingdom Metazoa; phylum Arthropoda; class Insecta; order Hymenoptera; family Ichneumonidae; genus Amblyjoppa; species Amblyjoppa proteus. Next base: position 16,853,101 of record OY998230.1, read on the forward strand.
ATAAATAATAAATAATAAATAATAAATAATAAATAATAAATAATAAATAATAAATAATAAATAATAAATAATAAATAATAAATAATAAATAATAAATAATAAATAATAAATAATAAATAATAAATAATAAATAATAAATAATAGCCTTTTGCCAATGTGTAAAATTAGCGTTAGGTATAGAAGTTAATATAAGAAGATAACTGTAAGCATGAACTTTGGCAATAAATCTCTTTACCTATAGCTAACAAATAATAAAGTGCCTTCGTCCCGTAGGTTGATTTTACCCAGTCGATCGGATCCGTTCTAATTATATAGCGACTCGAACGAGCGACTGTTACGGATCACCGGCGAGAAATTTTTGTTAAAACGTGAATCACGAACTAACTTGCTCCGGGTACTTGCAAAATGCAATAAACATTCGTGATTCGCTTTCTGTATTGACTTCCCTCTCTGTCTACTTTTAATCAGCCTCCCCGTAGTGCGGCCCTCGATCAAGTCCGTTCGATTACTTCCTTTACTACTTGACCGTCTGGTGCTACGTTCGTTTATGTTCCAAACTAGTTAATATTACCTCGCGCGTCAAACGTGTTTCGAGGCTGAAACAGTCTTACAAAATCTTGTCTGATCACGACTTCCTTTACTACTCCGCGACTGTGCCCTTTTTTTTTCTTCCTTCAATTGCCGCTGCTTTTCGCAACGATACGAGAGAGATTGACAAAGTGGAAAAAATCACGCGACTGCGAGCTTCGATCCTCGAAAAAACTTTCTTTCGTACTGCCAAATTTTAGATGTTTATATTGAATCATAAAAAAAAAAACAATTTCAAGAAAAAATATTAGTTCAATATTTAAAAAAAATTTTTTCGAAAAAAAAGCTGCAGTAAAAGTTTCTTCATAACGAAATGTTCGACTAAAAAGATCGATTAATCGGTCGTTTATAATATTAATGCAGGTATCGAAAAAAAGAAAAATCTATGTTTTTGGATTTAACACTAAAATGATACATAATTAATAAATTGAAAAAGGAATCCAGAAAAAAAAATAGATGTGAATAAATATGTATTGAAAATTTATGTTTTTCTTTCGTTGACACAAAAAAGTTTGGGCAAATCGTTAAGGTGGAATTAGAGGAATAATTAATTTACACTTTTGATAATCGAACTGAAATTTGTTTTATAATTTTTTCGAATATTTGTTTCATCGCTGAATCTTCAAGAACGTATCGTTATGCAATTATTGCACCGGAACGAGGATAATAATAAATTTTTTTTAACTCATTTTTTGATCGACCCACTTTTAAACGTCGGTCTGATCACGACGTCATTATCTACTTGCGATGTTAAAATTTTGCTGAATTTTAAAATTCGACGACAAACAACGACAACGCTGTCTCGAGCGAACGCCACTCGACGAGACTGTCTTTTCAGGCGAGAAAGCAGTATTTCTTCTGCCGAGGTATTTCTTGGTGATCGAGACATTTGTGAACGTGCGTGTGCTCAGTTCTCCCTCGCATGGCACGCGCACGTAAGAGGCCTCGAGCGCGTTTTCTAATAGCTCGTGATACGGGAAGTTCGGACTCGAAACTAGTACTTGACACACCTGCGCAGAGCTAATATACATGTTTTATAATCAAGCTTAATAGTACAGTTTTATAAATTAATTAATTAATATATTTATAAAAAATTAAATAAAAAGTACAATAAAGTGTTACTCGTTTACTGTATCTAGATGGTTATTTTTCGAGTTTGTCCTAAGAATATATATATATATTTGTTTTTAATGTTATATTATTACTTTACTCTCTTATATTTGGGGCATTCCATACCGATTCGACCCACGTCGAACCCTCGACCTCTTCAATTCTGTTGGTAATTTTTTTTTTTTTAATATTGCTCCAACTCTAAAAAAACACTCCAAATTTTTTTTTTTTTTTTTTTTGTATTAATTACAATTTTTCAAAGTGAACATATTTTTAGTCGGAATTAAAAATTCTGAAAAAATTCTGAAAAATCCTGTATTTGATATGAAAATTTTTAAGCCTAAATCCAGAATGGTCAAACGTTTGCTTCTAGATGTTTTTTTGAGCTTTTTCTTTCTTTTTTTAAGTGAACATACTGTTAGCTCAAATTAAAATATCTAAAAAAAAATTCTCAAAAATCCTGTGTCAGATATGAAAATTTTTCAAGCGTAGAGCGAAAGTGGCATCGCATTAGCTTCTATTTATTTTTATTTTTTTATATATTTTTAAATCATTTTAAATCATAAAAAAAGAAAAAAAAATAGAAGCTAATGCGATGCCACTTTTTGCTCTAGGTTTGAAAATTTTCATATCTGATACAGGATTTTTGAGAATTTTTTCAGAATTTTTAATTACGGCTAAAAATATGTTCACTTTGAAAAATTGTAATTAATGCGAATTAAAAAAAAAAATAAACAAATAAAAAATTTGGAGTGATTTTTATAGTGAGAACAATATTATGAAAAATTATCAACCGAATTGAAGAGGTCGAGGGTCCGACTTAGGTCGAATCGGTATGGAATGACCCATTTATACTTTTTACTATTTATTCATTTATTTTTTTTTTAATAAAAAATAGCATAAAAAGATTAAAGGATGTTCGGTCGTGGTGGTGTTGGGATAGTCTGAAAGAAATGTCCAGTTCCGAATATAAAAAGTTTAAGAAGTTTCACTTTTGCAATATTATTTTTTTTTTACTTCTACTTCAAAAAATATCAAAATCCTACAATTTTTTAGATTCTGATCTAGTGACTTTTTTTTGTTCACGTGGATGATACCGACAAATTTATTTGTGATTGTGAAGAAAAAATCCATCGATTTGAGGCAAAACATTTTTTTTTTGGTTTTTTTTTTAATTATAAAAAATGGAATAAAAATAATTGTACGCGGTTGTTCGGTCGTGGTGGCGTTGAGACAGTCTGAAGAAATGTCCAGTTTCGAATATAAAAAAGTTTAAGAGGTTTCACTTTTGCAATATAATTTCAAAAAATTTCTACCCAAAAGAAAATCGAAATCCTACAATTTTTTATATTCGGATCTGGTGATATTTTTTAATGTCATCGGAAAACGACCGAGAATAATTTGATCGTGGATGAAACCGACAAAATTTCTTAATGATTGAGAAAAAAAAAATGAATCCCGTTTTTTTTCTTTAAATCAAAGAAGTCCATCGATTTAAGGCAAAAAGCTTTTTTAATTTTGTTTTCTTTTAGATAATAAAAATCTGGAAAACATTTTTTTTTTTCATTTTTTTTTTTTTTTTTCAAAACAAAGCTTCCTCTGTGAGGAAGCAAAATATAATTTAAAATATTTCCTTTTTCCTGAAATCGATGAATCTTCCTCCTGCCCTGAATAAAAATTGCAAAATAGACGTTGATTTTTTGCTTCTTTAACGTTCAGACAATAACTTTTGCCAAAATAACAACTTTACAATATTTTTAACGTAAATAATTCAATTTCAAGAAATTCCTCAAACTCAAAATCGCATTAAAAAAAAAAAATTACTTTTTCCAACCAAGCGACGATGTAATTACGATTTAATTTTCTTCTCAAACTTTTCTTGAACATTATTTTTAGCAAACGAAAAAAAAAATATGTATATGTATATGTACATGTACATGTACATGTACATGTACATGTACATGTATATGTATATGTATATGTATATGTATATGTATATGTATATGTATATGTATATGTATATGTATATGTATATGTATATGTATATGTATATGTATATGTATATGTATATGTATATGTATATGTATATGTATATGTATATGTATATGTAGCTCCGGTTGCAAAAATAATTACGACGAATCAAAGGAATTTATCCGACCTTTTCTTGTTTAAAAAAAAAAAATAATAAAAAATATTCGTCACTAGAAAAAAAAAATGTCTCACTCTGCAAAAAGAGCGAATGTATCTTGTACTATTATACAACGCCAATGCCAGCAAAGGAGTGTCCAGACTGTAACAGCTCTGCGAGGCTTACAAACAAGGCGATCGTGCGAACGCCAGTTCTCGCCACACACACACACACACACACACACACACACACACACACACACACACACACAGAGCTACGCAAAGTTACTTTTCCGAGAGCGTCGAAAAGCTAGGGATAAAAGAAGAAAAAAAAAAACAACTGTCTTCTCTAAGGTAAAACCTACCTCTTTGCTGCTGTCGGGTCTGAACAAAAGCCGAGAACAGTAGTACAGCGCAGAGAAAGAATCTCGCAGTAGCAACGCAATCCCGCGTTCTTTCCCTCCAGGTCGTCCTCATTATCTCTTCCCACGAGTTCTTCCTTTATCTTCTTTAAAAAAAAAAAAAAAATGTTTCCCTAAATCTCACCGCCTGAACCGGCGCATAAAAAAAAAAAAAAAAAACCACCTCACCTCCACACACACACACACACACACTCTTCACGAACGAAGAAAAAAAAAAATCACTCCCGCATTTTTGCATTAAAAAAAAAAAAAAAAAAAATCCTCGCCCACTTTTGTTTTCTTCCTTCGATCTTTCGACACTTGTTTCTTCCACCAATTTTCGACACTCGAGCGACAAAACTTTATTTAACTCTTTTTTTTTTACAGTGATTATTTTTTATTTTACTTTATTTTATTTTATTTTATTTTATTTTATTTTAATTGTTGGACAAATATTTGTTTTCTTTTTTTTAGGGCAAAAGAAGATGACTGATGGAGAAGCTCCAGCGAGCTCGGTGCGGCATCTTACTCGGTCCAGGAACGCAACATATTTGTCACTTTTGCTCGGCGAGCAAGCGGCAAACGCTTCTCGGATACGGTAGAAAGCAAAATCCTACTTTCACTCGGGCGTCGAGCGGGCGTTCGTACACGCCAGAGCAGCGGCAGCCAAGCAGCCAAGCAAGCCAGGCACGCCGAGGCCGTCCGGACACACACACACGCGCGCGCTCGTTTGCAAGCGAGAAAATAAAGAGAAGGGGGCCCCCCCGAGGGTTTCCCGCGAAGATAGGAGGGGGGGGGGGGGATCGGAATGGGCCAGTTGCTCGCCGCTGGGCCCGACGGGAGAAATACACTCAATCGAAGTGGGGAACGAAGCTCGATTTTTAATATTTTTCGACCCTTCGCGGACAAAAAATTAATATTCTTTCAGAGAACTTTAAATTACAAAACATTGCACCAAAAAAAAAAAAAAAAAAAAAATTCATAAAATTTTAATAAAATATAAATAAATAAACAATTGTTTAAAGTTATAATTAGTTAAATTAAAAAGTTATAATTAGTTTAAAGTTAGTTAACGTTAGTTTAAAGTTATAATTAGTTATAATTAGTTAGTTATAATTGTTTAAAGTTATAATTAGTTCATTGGTATGAATGTTAATGAGAGACAATTTATTGATTTGGAAAATAATTATTCATTGATTAGTTACTTATAAATCACATCATGAGTCACGTCATAAACTTCAATTTTTTTTTTTTGTCATAAAAAAATTAATGATATGGAAAATAAGCATATGAGGCATTTTGTATCGAACGAAGATTATGAGCATTTTTTTATTGTGTATTTATATTGATTTTCAAATTTCCAGTGGTTCGAAAGACATTGTTTGAAAATTTGAGAAAAACAAAATGAGCCAATGGAAGAGTAAAGTGTTTTTATTTAATTTTGTTCTGTTTACTGCGTTATTTTTGAACGTTAGACTTAGTCAAAAATATGAATAAATAGGGTAGTCAAAATGCTAAATTATATGGGTTTACATTTTATTTTTTCGAGCGACGGTTGTCAAGTAATAAATATAGATCGACTCGATTATTTTTAAATAAATCATTTAAATGTTTTTTAACAACTAAATCGCTTTATGGCGAATGAATAAATGAATGGCAGAAAAATAAGTATATCAGACATTTCACATTCCATATTTCAATTTTACCTGTAAAAAAGTATTGATTCGTTAACTATCACCATAACTAGTTCATTCAGCATTCCAAAAATTGTAAAAAAAAAAAAAGGGTTTTCAAAAGGCTAAATTTTATACCCTTAGATTTTTTAACGATGGACAATTTTCCTATTAAAATACCCAATTAAAACTACTTCGATAATTACAATTATTTTTATTACAAAAATTTAATTCTAATTTTTGATAACAATTTTCTTCAAAAATTCGATATAAACATACCATTACCAAATCTGAAAGGATTTTTCAAAATTTCTAATAAATTTCGAATAATGTGTGAGCGACTTTGGACACATAGCGAAAAAAATTGCCCACTTGATGTGGAATACCCAGTAATGTAACGCCACTTTTGTAACGCGAGCTTCTTTTGATTCTTCTGCCATCGTCCTTGCTGATTCCGTGGCGCTTTTGGCAATTTTATTTTATTTTTTAATTTATTATTCTCGTTGAGAAAGTGAGTTTTAACGATTTTGTGAGTGAGGTGCCGGTTCAATCACCCTCCGTTTCGTCCTTAAGGATTCGCTCCTTCTTTCCCCTTCGCTTTTATGAAGCTTTTTCTTTTTGCTTGTCCCCTCCGCGTGGAGAGTTCGTCGGTTGGATCAACAAGAAATCTTTGCTTTGAAACTGTGAAATTGTCATCTCTTTAAATCGAAAATGTTAATAGAATTTTTTTTTTTTTTTTTTTTATAAAAAATACAAGTAAAAAAATGTATTTAAAAAAAATTCTAATTTATTCGGCGTTACATTGGAAGCTTGTAATCGATGTCAATTTTATTATTCATATACCCGATTGATAGTTAAAAAAGAAATTTATAAAATTTGTTAGATTAAAAATTATCAATCCAAAAAGTTGATCCCAAACGTGATATTTTTTTATTTGGTCTCGTATTAAAAAAAAAATATTCGTTCTTACTTTTTTTAATCAGTTGCATATCGAAAATTGCTCAATTGCTATCGTAAATCAAAGATGAAATAAATGTATGCAAAAAAATGGCTAACGTCCTTGAAAATCGTTACGCGCCGAAAAATCTTTTTTTTGCTGTATAAATAAATTCAATTACAATTTGTCACAAATTTATAATTATGGACGAGTAGCGTTGCCGGCCAACTCTCGTTCGGCAACTTTAACGGTAACGGTAATATTAAATTTAATAATATTTTCTGCGGCTACTTACGACGCCATGCGTTAAAATAAAAAAGAGAAAATTTAATACAAAAAATTAGTAAAAAAGAAGAAGAAAAGAAACGAATTATGTACGAAACGGACGTGGCAATTCCGAGATCCACTTGCCGGCAGGACGCGCAGCCTCTCAGCTGCAGGTCTCAGTTGAATAAGTGGAAAAAAAAGGATGTGTAGGGCGCGGGCGAGAAGGCCGCGCCACCGCTACATTTTTAGTCGCCGCACGATCGGTGTGGTACGTGTACCGTTATTACGAAGACCGCACGGGCACAAAACAAGTATATAATATACAAAGAGCCGGCTCGAGTTTTTATGGCTCCGCTTTGCCTTCCCGTACGCCCTAAAAAAAAATTACTTAAAAAAATGCATCTATCTTCGTCGTCGACGACGAAATTCCACCTTTTCGTTGTAAGAGAAAAAAATAAATAAATAAAAATTCGAATAATTGCTGACAAAGTGTATCATTATTGTACGTCGTTTTTTTCACTCGATTCGTCGAGAATAAAGCTTATGCGGAGGTCGAGGACCCGACGGCCTTGAATCTCCTCCACTGAGACAAAAGATGTGGACAAAAATAATTATATATTTATGTGCTGTATGTAAAAAATCCTAACATTTCGAAGAGAACATATATTCGCATTACTTTTATTGAATCCTAAAATTACATGACAATTGTAATTGGGACGAGGGTGAAGAAGGGAAAGGGGAAACAGGGGGCAGGTAATTCGTTGGGGGGGGACTGTGTTTGTGTGTGTGTGTGTGTGTGTGGATCGTTCGATCCAACTAGTATACTATTCTGTCCTTTTCTTTTATGTATATTATTATTATATACCTATCAACCGTTTTATCGATGGGACGTCTCATTAATACGGCGGATTGCACGTCGCTCGGACGCTAACTCAACTGAAAGAAAAACGGGATTTTAATTAATGCTTTGTTAAAAAATATTTGTTTTAATGTTTCATACAAGTTTTGGATGAAAGCATTTCCATTAATTTTGGCTTCGTCACCGAGGAAGTTTTAAGTACAATGTAAAAACGGAGGGAGCAATCTGAACATTTCGTTTGCTGCCTTTTTTTATTTGCACAAAAATTATTGTCGCTAGAACGGTCTGAGAATTTTTTGGCAAATATCAAAAGACTCAGAAAATGGGAAATTTGAAAAATGTATATTTGTTTTACTATTGTAACCGTTTTACCGATTTGTCTTATTAGAAAACATTTTTGGCGATGGCCCTAGTCGTTTTTTGTTTCCAGGCCAGCCCAAATGATTTTCAAAATGTACGAAAATTTCATAAATGTTCGTCGATCCCCAAAAAAAAATGTCTACATTTTTTAGCAAAGTTTACCAAACTTGACAACGAACATCGCTGATCTTAACGCCACTTGTGAACAGAGTTTTAAATCGATCGTTGAAAATCGACGGTAGTTACCGTTTTCCTCCTTCTTTACCTACAGATGTTTTTTTTGAGATTTTTTTTAAACTATCGCACCATCATAAGAAATCAATCAGAAAAACATTTTCCTTTTATTGATACAAAATTTCTCCGGAGGAAGCCAATTTAATGAAAATATTATTTGTATTGATTATTTTTAAATAATTTTATTTTGTGTTACTAGCGGGCGGGGATGACTCACTTCGTGGTCGGCCTCCGTGAAGGCTCGGAGGCGGTCGGGGGTGGAGGGGGTCCCCTGCGCGCCAATTCTTCTAAATAACCCATGAGAAGTCTCGTGCGTTCGGCGGCGGCGGCCTCCAGCACCAGGAACCTTCGATCTTTCCTGAGAATCTCTTCGATCTCTGCTAGACAGGCAGAATTTTCTTGGACCTTCTTGAAGGTCTTGTCTGTTATCAATTTCGTCTCCTGAAAGAAAACCACGAAACAAATTAACAATCCCGAAAAAAATAGTGTTTGAAAATATAGACAAAAATTCATACTTGTAGTAGCTCTCTAAAGTCCGCTTTCGCGGCCACGAGTTTGTCCTTAATGTACTCTTTGAATTCCTTTTCGCATTTCTGCAGAAAAAAATAAAAGTTTACAAATTTACAAATTTACAAATTTACAAATTTACAAATTTACAAATTTACAAATTTACAAATTTACAAATTTACAAATTTACAAATTTACAAATTTACAAATTTACAAATTTACAAATTTACAAATTTACAAATTTACAAATTTACAAATTTACAAATTTACAAATTTACAAATTTACAAATTTACAAATTTACAAATTTACAAATTTACAAATTTACAAATTTACAAATTTACAAATTTACAAATTTACAAATTTACAAATTTACAAATTTACAAATTTACAAATTTACAAATTTACAAATTTACAAATTTACAAATTTACAAATTTACAAATTTACAAATTTACAAATTTACAAATTTACAAATTTACAAATTTACAAATTTACAAATTTACAAATTTACAAATTTACAAATTTACAAATTTACAAATTTACAAATTTACAAATTTACAAATTTACAAATTTACAAATTTACAAATTTACAAATTTACAAATTTACAAATTTACAAATTTACAAATTTACAAATTTACAAATTTACAAATTTACAAATTTACAAATTTACAAATTTACAAATTTACAAATTTACAAATTTACAAATTTACAAATTTACAAATTTACAAATTTACAAATTTACAAATTTACAAATTTACAAATTTACAAATTTACAAATTTACAAATTTACAAATTTACAAATTTACAAATTTACAAATTTACAAATTTACAAATTTACAAATTTACAAATTTACAAATTTACAAATTTACAAATTTACAAATTTACAAATTTACAAATTTACAAATTTACAAATTTACAAATTTACAAATTTACAAATTTACAAATTTACAAATTTACAAATTTACAAATTTACAAATTTACAAATTTACAAATTTACAAATTTACAAATTTACAAATTTACAAATTTACAAATTTACAAATTTACAAATTTACAAATTTACAGTTTGAGAAAGTTAATCATCGGACTTTATTGTTACCCTGTCACTCGAAGAGAACTTTGTGTATCGGGGATCGTCCTTGAGTTGTTTTTTTATGTCCTTCCAGGAGGCCGTGAGCTCGGTAGAGGCACCGACCTCATCGAGAAGCTCCCGGAACTTGTCGCGTTTCTTTCTCCCTAACTGTTCTATGTGCTCGTTGAAAAGTCTTTCTTTTTCCTCCCGGTCCAGACTCTCGGCGAGCTCCCATCTGTGATCCTTTCGCAGTTGTCTCTTTGCCTCCCGCCACGCGAGATCGCCGTTTCTTACCTGCAGTCCAAGAAAAGTAAAAAAAAAAAAATGTCATCTATATTTGGCACAGCGAAAAATTAATTCATTTTTTTCAAATGTTCAATTCCAAATCTAAATGTTACTTGTACTCGGCTTACCGATGTAATTTCTTTATCATTAAAAAAATTACAGCATGGTTCTTAAATCATTTACTTATTTTTGCAACTTGTAATCACAAAATATCAAATTAATTACAATTCGTAACTAAAAAAATTACGATTTATATTTAAAGAATTAATTACTAATTTTTTGATTTATCAAAATCAAACGATAATTAATTGCAGCTGAACCGCGAGTAGAGTCAGAAGATTTAAAAATTATAATGCACGAACCAAATCGGCGAGAAGAGCACTGAAGTGTTGTACAGCCTCGGTGTGACGATGATGCTGTCTTTCCTTGTCGCGGTCTCGCAGATGCGTCGCCAAAGTTCTCTGAACCTCACGCTCTCGCTCCCGCAGACTAGCCTCGGCTCTTCTCTCGCGTTCTCGTTTCTGCTTCTCTCTATCCTCCTCAGAATCCGACGGTTCCTCGTTCTCGTATTTCTGAAAATGAAGAAAGAAAACAAAAATTACTGGCGAGGTCAATGCCGAGACGATGCGTCGGTTGGAAAAAACGAGCAAGGCGTCCAAAAATGTTGCATATGTGCGACACGTTTTAATCTCTACCATGTCATCAGACCGCTGATTTATTAAACGGACCGATAAAAAATTATCAACTTTACACATCGTCGCAAGAGCCAACAGTCGTTTTAGGGAATTTTTTTCAATTTGTTGTTTGGTTTCAATCCCTCTTGAGAAGTAAGATAAATGAATCCAGAAAATAAAAAGTGTAATAAAAAATAAGCGATGCACTAAAGAAATAAATAAATAAGAAAAAAACTGAATATTTTTTTACTATAAATTCCAGGAATGAAAACAGCACCGTTAAATTTTTTTACGCTATACGGTGAAATAATCAATCGACGTCATCCCAGCGTTATAGTATTACGAAAACAATTTTATGCGTCTACACCCGGACCGTCTAAAAGAAATCTGTGGTATAAAAATGAACGTAAAAATAAGCAAATAAATAAACGTGAAATTAAAAACAGAGAAAGGTACTATAATTTCGTCGAGACTAACGTCGTTATCTTTTTTGCCGCTCTTATCGCCGACATCCTCGATCTCCCCGATATCCTTTCCCACCGTCGAGTCCTTCTTCCCGTCCTTTCCATTTTCCTCGGTCGACGCGTCGCTCTTCTTCCTCTGCTTCTTGTCGCGCTGGCCGTCCTTCTCCGACTTGTCCCTGAACGATTTGTCTTTGGCGACTTTGCAATTTTCACCGGGGTCCTTGCCCCTCGAATCCTTCTCCTTGTCCTTGTCCTTGCTCTTGTCCGCCTTGTGGTGGCCGTCCTTGTCCCTGTGACGATGATCCTTGTCTCTTTCCTTATCCTTCTTCCTCTCCTCCTTCAAGATACGCACGTAATCTCTGAACCAATCCTCCCGGGTGCTCGCCGAGTCGACGAGCCTGTAACGCCAGTCAGCCTCCAGACGCTTCTTGCAATCGCTCCAGTGCGAATGCCTGTCGATGTCCTTGTGCTCGCGCAGCATACCGATGAAATCCTTTTTCACCTGAAACCGTTTTTTTACTACACGTTAGAATCGATCGAACGCGAGGAAACGATTTTTTTTTTATCAACTCAATAATAATTGGTAATTATGAATTTTTCTTAAGGCTAAAATTATCACTATTTAATAATAATTATCGTCGATCAATAAAATTATCCGACCACCATCGAAACGTATTCTCTTTCCTTTGATTCGGTGTTCTTTTTTTTTCCTTTTTTCTCATGCACACTTCCGATCTCACGTTTGTTTGGAATTGACTTTTTTTCTTTTTTTTTTTGCACTTTAATTGTTTCTTTTTTTTTTGTAGGGCTGAAAAAAATTACACGATTACATGCTGGAAAAAAATTGATTAATTATCTGTCGGCTCTGAGTTAAGGTATTTTTTTGTCTATTATTGTTGATTGGTTTTTTTTAAATTAGCTAAAGAAATTATTTCTTTATGTTTTGTTTTTTGCAAAATCGATTAACGCAGACTCGACACACAAAACAAATGAGTGTTTTATCTAACTGCTGTCCCTGCTGAAAAGTAGAAACGGATTAGTCATATAATAAACGATGGAATAATTGTCATCGTTTTTTTTTACGTGTAAACGTTGGACGTCCAATTTGTGCGAGGACAATTTTTTTTTTTCTTTTTCGATTCGGACGAGTATTCCAGATCCTGTTTTCTTGTCGATCCGACATCGGTCAGACAGTTTATTGAGTTGAGCAAAAAAAAAAAAAAAAAGAAAAGAAAAAACATCCCAACAGGTGTTGCACAACGAGCGGGGAGAAAAAAAAATTGGTCCGGCGCATTCGATTGGACGATCAACTCTCGCGATTACAAAAAAATTTATTTTGTGTACGAAGTACTTGTTCGTCAGTAATTCTTTTTTTCGTATATTTAAGACTTTTTTCTCAACAAATAATTCAAGATTTCGATAGAATCGGAGATGTGCGATTTCTTGAAAAAAAGAAATAGAATAATATTGGTCGAGCGAGTTGGTACTTTTTCGAGCGAATTTTAACTAAAATCGATCCAAACTTTACTCGACCTCGGCATTTCGATATTTTTTTTTCTTTTCAATAATTCGCACTATCCCAAGATAACGTGATTCAATTGATTCGGTTTCGAGTACGTTGGGCACGTTTAGCGGTCTCCGGACAAAATAGAGTCACTCTTAACTCGGATCAACTCTCGTGGCCCCTAAATATGGAAACAATCAGTGTAAAACGCTAAAATTATAAATATAAACGCGAATTGATTAGATTGAAAAAATAAATGTAATACACAAGTGAATAAATAAAATTAAAAAATTAAAATAAAATAGTTTAAACGATAACCTGCGGAATATTCTTGATTCATCCCCCTCGTCGTGAATTTTCGCTTGTGTTTCCTTTTCGAATCTCGAAGAGCGTATGTACTGTGTACCTTGAACTTATTGTCCCGGAAGCAAAACTAGTTGCGAGTTAACGGTTGTCTAGAGCGCGTGGGATAGCACAGAGATAAGGCCTCTGCGATTTCTTGAAAAAATTTAAGAGACTCGACATTTATCGAGGAAACACAAGGATCGTTCCGAAATAATCTTTCCGGAAGGAAATAAACAAACCCCCGGCGGAGATGGACGTGATAAATATAAAGTCATCGCTACGAGTTAAAATGTCAGCATCGGATTTTTTTGTATAGCAAAAAAAATCCTCTCGCAATAGCATTCATGATTTTAGTTTAGTTTGCAAGTAATCCATCGTAATTACTCAATCACAATGTATTGCAATTAGGACAATGATTATTAACCCTAGGACCATTGGACGGAGGTTAAAGGGCCAAAAACCAGTAGAAGGGTCAATTCGAGATTGTAATTACATAATTGCAAATGAGTCCCTATAAATGAGTGATTGTAATTAAATATTTATCGGGACGCAGTAAATGTAATTGCGTTAAACGAGTCATTTTAATTATACGGGATACGGCCCGTCTATATTGGAATAAAATAAGGTTATTGCGATGTAATTGAGCGATTGTAATTTAGTAAATGTTTCTGATCTGATGCGATCAAGTTATGGTCTTTGACTCATGGTAATTATTTAGTTGTAACAAAGCGATGGTAATTAAGTAATTACAATTATAATTAAACCATTGTCATTGAGTCAGTTCACTTGAGTTTAATTGTCTCTCATTGTGTAGCTGTAATTTAGCTGCTGTAATTAATTTATGGTTATCGGCTCGTGGTAGTCGATTAGTTTGTAATCGAGTAATGACAATTAACTCGTCGTAATTTAGTAAGTGTAATTAAACCAATGTCACTGAGTAATTTTAATTGTCATTTTTTAATTGAGCTATTCTAATTAAATCGTGGCAATTAACTCGTCGTAATTGATTAGCCATTGTCGAGTCATTTTAATTGAGTAATTACGATTGACTCGTGGCAATTGATTGATTGTTATCGAGACGTTTTGATTGAGCAATTACAATCCACTGGTCATAATTGAACAACTGTAATTGAGCTATCATAACTGAGTAATCGCAATTGATCGATTGTAATTGAGTAATTCTAATTTACTCATTACAAACTGATCTGCAATGTCTGTTGCAAGATACAACGAACGAACCAAGTTGCACAAGGAAAAAGCTGCAATTCTTGATAAGAGTCTACGTAATTTTAAATATTTTTTCATCTCGTTACCGCCCAACTCCGCCCTTTGGAATTCTTTGACTAAAATAATCGGGCTTCGACCTAAAATGTATTCGAACTGCAAACTCTACTCAACCCTTTTGACGGTAATTGTAACTAATTTTTTCGCAGCTTTTTGCGGCTTCTTTTTCTTTTTTTTTTTTTTGTACTTTCGGCAACGGGAAAAAAGTGAATCTTTTTTTTTCATTTGTTTTTTTTTGTTTTGTTTTCTGGTGTTTTGTTGAATTAACGAGGATTACGAGTAATATACAAATACCGAGTTGGTTCATTCTCATGACTCTCTGCGGTTTGGAGTTAAGAATGCGGCGAGAATGCGCGAGGGTGTGCCAACAGTGCCACGCAGTGTAGGTGGGGATGGTAGATGACATCATCCCATGCCACCAACCAGCTTCAGAACCAAGCCACTCCACCACACACGGAACCTGTCCTGCCTGCCTCCTGACTGAAGTGGAGAGTTCAGAACACATAAGTATATCAAAGGAGCGTCACAATACTTCTAACACAATTAGCTCTTTTTTTTGCATCTTTTTTTAAAATGATTTTTGCCTTTTTTATATGAAACTTTCTTCATAGTCTGTCTCAATCTCGTTGTCGCCCTTTGAGTGTTTGATTTTTATCGCTCAAAACGATATTCTTTTCGTTGCATACATTTTTTTCTTTTTTTTTCATTTTTTTCCATCACATCAGACACGAAAGGGAAACAACGCGGATCGTTCGAACGAGCGTTAAGGAAATCTATATACGAATCCTTTTTCGAGCGTGTGTTCTCTTCGGCCGTATGGATTGATCGTTACATATAAAATTCGTACAATATAAATACAGTGTAGGAAGAATAAAAAAAAAAACGTAACGTTTCGATTACGATCTTTTACAGATTTTATAGTGTGTATACTTATTGGAACAAAATCATAACATACCTATGGGCGCCTGAAAGAAATTTTTGTAATTTTTTTTTTATGTTTTGATTGTTTTTTTTTTTTTTTTTCATTAACGCTGAAAAAAAATATCGATTGTCCGTTTCGAATCTTCGGCTGAGATCCGAGTTCGTCGACTTACATTTTTCAACCGAGTCTGCGAGTCAGGAGAACAGTTGAGGCGAATTTTGCTTGTCACTTTCAAACGTCGGTGAAGAACGGACGAAGATTCGAAAAGACGATTAATCAGCTGAAAATTTGTCTTATGCAAAATAAATTATTTAGATAAAACCTTATCGTGTGCTTTGCCGTTTTGGGATACCTTGTTCCGCATGCAGAACGCCGACATCGACGTTTGTTTCGTTATAATCTTCGTAATTCTTTGTTTTTTTTTTATCACGAGTTTATACTTTGCTCGGAAATTCGAGATTTGCATAATCGCACCGCTACGACTCGATCCGTGACGATCTCGCGATAATCAAATGAACAAGCAATTTTTTTTCACGTCCGTGAAAAAGAAATTATTTTGTAAATTAATTAAGCGTTAAAAAAGTCACGAATGAATTCGTACCGGGAATATAAAAATTTCGAATGTTCTTTTATTTTTCTTTTTTTTTTGCTGCGAAGTGTAAACTCGAAAGAATCGTCTCTCGACGCTCTCTAGATCTCTCCTCTAATCGTCAAAAAAATCTACGATCACATGTACACGAATAATTTATCCATACCTGTTCGCGTTTCGCTGTTTTCTCTTCTTTCTCGCGCTTTCGCACCTCCAGGAGATACTCGTTGAAGAGGCTCTCGCGCTCGCGCATCTTCTCGAGGTTTTTGAAACGATCGTCGCGTCCGTGCTTTTGCGCAAAATCGCTGAAGGACGATCTTTATAAAGATAAGAAAAAAAATATATTTATTAATTTAACGTATTACGTATACACAATGATTTAT
This sequence comes from Amblyjoppa proteus, assembly GCA_963922035.1. NCBI lineage: Eukaryota > Metazoa > Arthropoda > Insecta > Hymenoptera > Ichneumonidae > Amblyjoppa > Amblyjoppa proteus. The sequence continues at coordinate 16,869,685 of OY998230.1, forward strand.
AATAACTATATTAAAATAAACAATTAATATCGATTGAGCAAAATTTAATGACTTTTCAAATGATTTTTCCTAACATATGTATGTGAAATCCTGCTTTCCGTTCCTGTGAAGTGGGCGCAGAAAGGCACTTTTTCGCATCGCCTGCGGGGAAAATACTGCGCATGCATACAAACCCAATATGGTCTTTTTTCCAGCACTAGTGCGGAAAAGTGCCTTTCTACGCACACTTCATGGGAACGAAAAGCGTGATTTTCGTGAATTTGTTAGGAAAGATTATGTGAATGGCCTGGGAGTAGAAAAGTGAGTTCTGACTCGTGTGAATGCCGTACCCGCCGTCGGCTCGTGCGGCATTTTCACATTCGTCAAGAACTCCGTTTCTACGCCCTTGCCATACAAATAACTATTAGGTGTAAGTTTTATACGACCATGTTTTTTCCCTTTTTTTAATATTTTCATTTCGTTGTTGAGTAATGCAGCAACATTTGGCGCAGTTTTTTCTGACCGCGATTATAAATTTTGATAAATATCTTTCGCTTTTCAGTTTGGGGGCATTCAATCAAACTTTGCTCAGGAACAAAAAACTAAAAAAAAATGCACGTTATGTGTATGTACTAAACATAAAAAAAAATTGAATATACTTACTTTCCGTGAAGATTGACCTCTTCAAGCAGTTTCTGAAACTGCTCTTTGCGCTCCTTCATCTTGTTCCTCTTCTCCCGACGCTCCTCCTCGGCTCTCTCCTTCACGTACTTCTCGAACACCTGTTTCCGCTCCTTGGAAGTCAGCAGAAGGTAACGCGGATCGAACACTATCTTGTGGAGCTCCTTTTCCCAGGTACTGAACGCCGAAACCTTCGTCACATAATGTAATGTAATAATGTAATGTAATAATGTAATGTAATAATGTAATGTAATAATGTAATGTAATAATGTAATGTAATAATGTAATGTAATAATGTAATGTAATAATGTAATGTAATAATGTAATGTAATAATGTAATGTAATAATGTAATGTAATAATGTAATGTAATAATGTAATGTAATAATGTAATGTAATAATGTAATGTAATAATGTAATGTAATAATGTAATGTAATAATGTAATGTAATAATGTAATAAAAAATGAAAAAAAGAATCAGCTTCGATGAATTAAATGCGAAAGGCTTACGTCTTTTTCGGCTAACATGTCTTTGAATGACTTGATTCTCGTTTCCAGCGGTACGATGGCCCTTTCCCGGGCAGCCCTGACCTCGGCCTCGATCGCAGCTTCCTTACCGATGTCGATCGTCTTCTTGCTCTCCTTTTCCTCTTCCTCCTTCACGACGGCTGAAAGAATTATTCTTTCGATTAGCAAAGACTTCGATTGATTTCTCGAAACACTGAGCACTGACCATCACATGGCCAGTTTACTTTAATATTCCCAAGGATATTTCATTCGATCTGGAAACGGATTCATCGTAAAAAAAGAAATATCGCTCACGTTTAAGTTCTTCCTGCTTCATTTTCTTCGCAGGTGTCGGTGCATCGTCATCGCTGCTCTCGCTGCTGTCCTCCGGTCTTGAGTTTTTCGGAGTTCCCAGTGCCTCAGGGAGATTCGAGACCATCTTGTCGACGTCCTGGCGGCCCACGAGGTCGTCCGGGCGCTCCCAGACGGAGATTCTTGAGGAAGGGTTGTAAAAGAACACACGACCGTCACCCGTCCAGACGACACACCTTTTTTTAAACGAGAAAGATTTGAAATTAAAGTATTATTGACACCTTACGAAATAAAATTTTGTACGATACTCGTCGCGAAATAGTGTATTGTGCCACAAGGGAAGAAAGTGTGTTTTTTCACCGACGTGTGAAGTTTGATGCCCGAGCGAAGCGAGGGCGGAAATTCACACGAGGTGAAAAGGCACTTCCTCCCGAGTGGCATACGGTATTTTTTCCCCGACTGTGCTAAAAAGTTGCCATATTTCTATGCCTGCAACGGGGATGGAAATTGACCAGGTCTTGACGAGCGGGAGGAAAAGTGATTTAGCAGGAGCAACAGTTTACATTTCCTCCCGCTAAATCACTTTTCCTCCCGCTAAATCACTTTTCCTCCCGCTAAATCACTTTTCCTCACGCTAAATTACTTTTCCTCCCGCTCGTCAAGAATCGGCCACTTTCCATCCTCGTTGCAGGCATGAAATAGGACCTTTTTAGAGTAGTCGGAAAGAAAGCTTTTCTTACATTGTGTGATTGCAACACTCACGTTCGGCTCGTGCTCCAAGCTCACACTCGTCAGAAAATTCAATTTTCCGACCGGAAGTGACGTCATACCGAAAATATGTCACTTCCCGTTCAAAAATCGAATTTTTCGACCGGTATAACGAAATACCGAAAACACATCACTTGCGATCGAAAAATGTGATTTCCGGATCGGAAATTACGTATTTTCAGTATGATGTCACTTCCGGTAGAAAAATGAGATTTTCAAACCGTTAGTGACGTACTTCCGGTAAATCTCCGGGAACATAAATCTCCGGTTTCTAAATTTCATAGTCTATAGCGAGTGAACGAAACGTCCGAGTCCGAACAACCTACTAATTCATTATACACCACACCGTCTGACGTTGAAACCTTTACTGTCTGTTACTGTTACTGTCTTACCAAGGTGTCCCGGGAACGGGCGTGCTGGAAACCGGCCGCGATTTGTCCTGCGGCTTCGTCGCCTCCTTCGGAGCGCTATCCTCCTTCTTAGCCTTTCCGCTATCAACATCTTTCGAGTTTTCTTTGGCATCGTTCGCGCTCTCAGGCTGGTGCTTCTTCGGTTTCGCGGCCTCCGGTGCACCGCCGCTCGCCGGCGTGGCGATCGGAACCACGGCGGCGGCCGCCTCCTCTGCCTTTTGTCGCAGTGCTATTTTCGCGTCTGTAAAAAATATAAATTAGTCGTAAAAAAATCACTCGCAAAATTGTCACAAACCATTAAAAAAAACGGTATACGTGGTGGCCGTTTTCTTCCCGGAAATAAATTCGCTGACTTTTAACTGACCAATTAAACATTTTCCCTGACCAAAGTTCTAAAGACTTCTATTTAATAAAAATAATGATGTAAATGGAAATGTCTAAGTATTGTATTAATGTATAATTCAATTTTTTTTTATGTTCCCATTTTCCTTTTTGAAGGCTCCCGTTTATGTACTTCTTATTTATGTATACAAGGTTCAGCGACAAGTACTTTTTCCCTGACTAATTTAAAAATTCTCCGACTTTTTCCTGATTCCCTGACCAAGATTTTTTCCCTGACTTCTCCCGGTTTTCCCTGACCGCGGCCACCATGATATATACAAAACATGCCGCAATAATAAATAAAAATTCTTCGAAAAAAAAACGTACTGTCGAGATCCTTCAACGCTTGCGGCTTTTCCCAAACCGATTCCCCGGCTTTGCTGTTGTAATAGTAGAGCCTTCCGTCCGGCGCGCGATGCTCGGTCCAGAGCATCGCCAAGGCAACGAGCTCCCCGTCGAGCTGCGCCAGAATCGCGGGATCTTCCGACGGAGTTTGCGGCGTTATTACTCCGTGCTGCATCTGTGGCATACCTGAATAAAAAGAAACGAATCTTAGATTAAATCGGCGAATTTAAGACACAAGGGATTATTTTTATTTTCTTCTCTCGCCAAGATTATTTCAATTAAATTTCACTAAATTTGATCGAAGTGACCGAAGTCGGTTATCAGTTTTTCCACAGAGTCGGGATATTTACCCCAATTTGCTTGGGGTGGACCGTAACCGCCAAAGGGCTGGAATCCAGGCGGCGGCATTCCGAAGGGCGCGGCGCCGAACGGCGCAGCCATTGGCCCTCCGAATTGATTGGGAATCCGATGCTGCATCGGCACCATGTTCGGTGGAGGCTGCATCATGTTCGTCGCGTTCACCGGAGTCGCTGTGTTGACTGGCGGCGTGCTCACGATCGTCGCTGCCACGGTACCTGAAAAAAAAAAGATAATTGGTTAAATGTCGAGTCGAGTAACAAAAAAACTCCGTTTAAGATTTCCTTTTACATAATGAGAATTAATGAGAATGTTTTTTTGTTTTTTTTTTTCTAAAGCATCATATGCACTCGGGTTTTCTGATATGTGCACTTATTTTTTTTTTCGATTTTTTGTTAACCGAATTATTCTACTGTACAGTATAATTTTTAATTTTTTTTCAGGGTGACCGCTAAATCGAGCAAAAAAAAATCCCTGACATTTCCAGATTTTTCCTGACAGTGGGCACCATGTTTTTGTATACTGCTTCACTCATCTTGAAATTGTATTTTGAAGTCACTGAAGCGCAATAAACTTTCGTTTCTGGAACCGGGGCGAGATGGTTGAAGGACAAGATTATTGAAAGCGTGAAATCCCTATACAATTTCCACAATTAACCCTTTACAAGTCACACCGCCCGAAACCGTACCGAAACGGGACTAACGAGCGCGGAGTGGGGGCCACGCATCGCTATGGTAGGGCTATGGTAGGTAAGAGTGGGGATAGTGCTGTGACTTATAAAGGGTTAATATATAATAAAAATAATAATGTAAAAAATCTATATAACCTGGTGGATTTCTGTGGTCAACTGATTTATATCAATTATAAAGTTTAATACTTTGGTAAATATATGTAGTTAATTGTGAAAACTTAGTCGTATTACGGATTTAATTAAGCGATTGCAGATGTTGCTTTTCTTCAACGATTTTTAGAAAAATCTTTTAAACAAAAATAACCTTTAAACAAAATCGTCTGAAAAGTTCTTAATTAGGTTTTAATAACGTAGCGAAAACATTCTATGCATAAGGAATAATTTGTGAGTGTCTGTTTAACTCGGGCTGTCCGAGACGCCACGAAACTTACAGTAAATTATTATTTGAAAAAAAAAGGTTTACCATTGCTTTGAGCGACTTCGGGCGGCGCCTGTTGTTGACTGATTTCGGAAGTGTTTGCGTCGTTGAGCATAGGTGGTGGCCCCGTGCCGGGCGGAGCCGTGCTCATTTGATTCATCGGGTCCGTCGGGTTGCTAGGTGACTGTTGCTCGCTTCCCGGCTGCGAGACTCTGTTGCCACCGTCGTTTATTTGTTGCTGAGGTTGAACATTCGGCTGCCCGATGTTCGTCGCTGCCGCCGCGCCCGCCGCGTTTTGTTTCGCCGCACCGTGCAGCAACTGCTCGAGCTAAAACATTTTTTAAATAATTTGTTATCAATAAGACAAATTTCATTTAATTGTAGTTAAAAGGAATCCCGTGAATCTTTACTTTTTCATCGGAAACAAAATCGTATGTAAGGAAAGTATTGTCATGATTCTATCTAAGCCTCGACGACTTACCAGACGAATTATACCGGAAGTAAAGGGCTTGGAGGACCAGGAAAGTTCGGCCGACCGAAAGTGCAGCCACTTTAGATTGTGTATAACAAGGCTACAACAAAATGTAAACAGTCTTCCTTACAGTGAGCATCTATGTTAGCATTTTATGTAGGAAAATACATTTTTAAATGCTGATATTTATTTATTAAAATCTTATTATTCCCGCTTGTACTAAACAAGCATTTTTCGCTTACTACCATGATTCCGGTAAAATAACCGCAAACGGCTTCAGTAACTGTAAGACAAAAGTTGTTCCCAATAGCCTGCTTTATTGACGGAAAAAAATGTATTCGAACAAAATTTACATAATACCGAGCTAAAAAACAAAAAATTTCATGTTTATTTGTTTTTTGTTTTTTACCTTGCCATTAAGTGAATTTTGTTTGAATACGTTTTTTTAAGATTCAATCGATAAAGATGGATATTGGGAACAATTTTTATCTTGTAGTTACTGAAGCTATTTTCCGTCCTTTTACCGAAATCGTTGTAATAAGTGAAAACTGAGATTGTTATAAATTGTTGCAAGTTACAGATTGTTATGAATAATATCAGCATTTTCGAAATGTTATTGTGCTACTTAACAATGTCGGCATGCTCACCATAAGGAAAACTGTTTACATTTTGTTGTAGCCTTGTTATACGCGATCTAAAGTAACTGCATTTTCGGTCGGCCAAACTTCCCCGATTCTCTTAATTCCGGAGTTCATAAAGCATCAAGAAAATACATTAATTGATTAGTCGGGTTTACAAGTTATGGACGAACCTGATCTTGCACCATGACTTTGACGTTTGGTCCCTCCGGCTTCGTCCACGTGGTCTCTCTAGATCGAATATTGTAATAGTAAGACTTGCCATCCGACGTCTTTGTTTCCACCCATACCTCGCCGTTCAGATCCAGCCCTGGAATGTTAGCCTGTGGCTGCGGCTGCTGCTGTTGTTGCTGCTGCTGCTGTCCTGGAATCTGTCCAGAGAAAAAAAAATCAATCAATTGCAATTTGATTCCGAAATAAAACAAAATTCGGATAAGTGACGGTCCGTACATTAAATTATAAATTTAATTTCCTACATCTGTGAGAAAACAGAATGTGTGCCTCTTGACTAAAATATTAATATATTAGCCGGATTAAAAAAAAAGAAACGGTACGAACTTGGACACTGCAAAATGATTTCAAGAAGAAATTATAGCGGGATATTTTCGAAGTCTGCACAGAGCCTTTCGAAAGTCGTGCGTTATTTGAATAATAAACATTATATTTTAGAGCAATTTTTAATAATGATAATTAAAAAAAACTGTCCCTGCATACTCGTAAAATTACAGGAGATTCATTTTTCAACGCGTGATTCGACCATAAAAATTTATTAATGAATCTAAGCGATACATCGCATAGTTCATGAAATGTAAAATAAAAAAAATGTAAATAAATTAGACATTAACATCGCAAAAAGGTCCTTCCCGGTTCCCGGTTTTCCCGTGGTCGTTTCTAAACAAGCAAACAATTAAACTGTTAAACGAATCAACTTACAGTGTTCATGCTGGGTGGACCGATGCCAGGCGGCCCGTATTGCGCGGGTCCAGCGCCCATCGGCCCGTTCATCATGTGCGGCGGAGGCTAAAAAACGACAAAAAAGAATTGCAAATCGATGCTTAGAAAAAAAATTACGAAAATTCAATAAAACAAATAAACATTTTTTTCTTCTTATTTCTCATTCATTTTTTTCTTATCCAATGATTATTAATTTTTTTCTCATTAAATAAGCCGTCAGACTTGAACACACGCATTTCATTTAACGTGTTTAAAGAATAAACAAATTAAATCGTCCAGAACTACGAATAATCGAACTCGGCAATTTCAATGAAATTATATATATTCAAGAGATTATTTTCCAACCACGTTTTCTATTCTTCTTTGATTATTAATGTAGTCGTAAATACTGAGAATGGATGTATATTTGATTAAGTTCGGCTATACCGTTCCAATTGTTCTCTTGGATATTTATTGTCCTGTAAATGGGTTCTGCCGTGAATAAAGAATAAATAAATAAATAAATAAATGTATTGTAACGAATATGTAGCTGACTATTCGTTAAGACACACGATATTAGTGAGGTTTGACAATAGACGAACGAACGGACGATCGATACAAGATCGATCGTCATATAAAACAGTCTTGATCGGTCTTTCAGAAAGAACAGACGTTTGACAGTTCGAACTCGAGATCTTTAGCTGCGATTGTACTCATAATATCCACCCCAAAACCTAATACGCGCGTTATTCATTCGCTTGGTCGTTACAATATTTTCGTACTTATACACGGTGTCCAGTAACAAGTCGGTACGAAATTCAAGGACAATTTCCAGGACATTGCTTCCTGGAACAATTTTTACAGGTTCTGTTGGGACATTCATAAAAAATGAAAATATGCATATCACGCCTGACGTACAAAATAACATTTAGTTCGATCACCCTTTTCGCTCATGGTGGAATCCGTTCAGGAAAAAACTACTCCCTATACACGAATGTATATCTCAGCGAAACTGAGATACACATTTTTTTAGGATGCTCGCTAGTAACATACATTTTGAAACAAGCTCAAATTTGCAAGGAAATAAAAAAATTCAAGGACATTCCAGGACTTTCTCAAGGACAAACAAAATTTAAGGCCAGTTCCGGGATTTCAAACACTTGAAGAACTACTGGACACCTCGTTATAGTTATAACAATTTTCTTTCAAATTTATAGCTGTGTATATTCTGTTAAATTGTATTCTGATTTTATTATATTGGGATCTTCTGTTTGCTGAATTCTAGATCAGACCTGGGCAAATACACTAAGTACTTGAAATGGGTATTGAAGCATCAAGTCCTGAATAAGCGCACAGTACTCAGCATTTCTGCAATTCAGTTATGCCTACAGTAGAACCTCGCTTATCCGATCTTCGATTAACCGAGCCTCCGCATTATCTGAGACATCCAAGTCATCCGCAGGAAGGTTCGGAAAATACAGAAACATCGGATGAAACGGATAATGTAGCAATGCCCGCGCACGTAGTACGTATGCTCACTCCACATTGCCTCGGATAAAAGAGCTTCTACATGCTAGCCGTTTTTTCTCCGGCAAAAAATTGCCTGACTTTTCACTGAGCAATTCAAAATTTTCCCTGACCAAACTTCTAAGGACTTCTATAAAAAAAAGAATAATTATACAAACCAAAATGCCTAATTATTGTATTAATGTTAATTCCATTTTTGTTTTGTTTTGTTTTTTTTCTTCAAAATGGTCCCTATTTTTTTGTTGAAGGCTTCCTTTTAAGTACTTTTTATTTATTTGTAGAAGGTCCGGCGACAATTTACTTTTCCCTGACCAATTTTTAAATTCCCCGACTTTTCCCGGATTTCCTGACGAATGTTTTGTTCCCTGACTTTTCCCGCTTTTCCCCGAACGCGGCCATCATGTTCTACTCTTATCCCATAGTATCCAGTAAAAAGTCCGTACGAAATTCAAGGACAATTTCCAGGACATTTCCAGGACCTTTAAAGGTTGTGTTGGAACATTTATAAAAAATGAAAATATGCATATTTATAAAAAATGAAAATATGCAATATGCAGCCGCGACATACTAAATAACATTTAGTTCAATAAACGTTTTCGTTTACGTTGGAATCGATTATAAAAAAAAAACTATTCACTATGCACGAATGTATATATTTGTGTCTCAGCGAATCTGAGATACACATGTTTTTTTAGGATGGTCGCTAGTAATATACAATTTAGAAAGAAGCTCAAATTTATGTGGAAATAAAAAATTCAAGGACATTAGGTGGAATTCGAGGACAATTCCAGGACTTTTTCAAGGACAGGCAAGATTCAAAGACAGTTTCAGGACTTTTTCAAGGACAGGCAAAATTCAAGGAGAGTTCCAGGACTTTTTCAAGGACAGGCAAGATTCAAAGACAGTTCTAGAACTTTTTCAAGGACAGGCAAAACTCAAGGAGAGTTCCAGGACTTTCTCAAGGACGGGCAAAATTCAAGGACAATTCCAGGACTTTTTCAAGGACAGGCAAAATTCAAGGGCAGTTCCAGGACTTTTTCGAGGACAGGCAAAATTCAAGGACAGTTCCAGGACTTCAAGGATCGCTGGACACCATGTATACTCTATACATTGCTGTTCAAGAACCACCCAGCACGCAGAACTTCAAGTGCTTGCGATTACGTACATCAAGAACTCAGAGTCTTTGCCCAGCTCCGTTCTCGTTTGTCGTAACTTTTCCGATATACGCGGATTCGCGATCTCAGTCACTAATGTCGGCTGCAATGTGTTCTCATCGTTATGTAAAAGGATCAATCCATTGAATGAAATTAAATACAAAAAAAAAAAAAAATTACCATTCCCGGCGGTCCCATGAGATTGGGTGGCCCCATAAGGTTCGGCGGTCCCATCGGACCCCAGCTAGGATCAAAAGGAGGAGGTCCCCTGAACCTGGGCCCCGCCGAGCCAGGCGGACAGTTTGCTCTCGGCGGTCCCTCGAAAGGATATCCATTATTGGCTCCCCTGAACATCGGACCTCTCGGGCCGAATCCTCCCCGTCCTCGGAATCTCGGCGGACCGCCTCGCATCGAGTAGTCGTAGCCTCGGCTGCTGGGAAAAAAATGATCTCGGAAACACCGACCGAAAACATTTCAACGTCACAAAAAAAAAAAAAAAAAAAATCTCATTTCTTTTTCTTCCGAATCAACAAATTTTCCTAAGCGGGAGTAAATTTTTTGATTTTTTTTTTTCCTCCGACACGAACAATTATCGGAGAATTTTTTAGAATCTCTGTAATTTATTTTTCCTCCCCGATGAAAAAAATTCGCCAGGAGTGGGGGGTGAATTTTTTAGATAAAAAAAATTCCACAGCGATGTGCGTTTTGAGGCGCAGCGGGGCTTATTTAAAAAAAAAAAAAAAAAAAAAAAAAAAAAAAAATGTTGGGTGGGGGTGAAAAATGTTTGGAAATTTTTTTGGTTTTTTTTTTTTACCCGAAACCTGCTCTGCCACGGGGCATGAAGTGCCTGTACTCTTCGCCCTCGTAGTTGTAATCGGCCTCGGCCTCTTCCATTCCCTCGTCGTTGTGTTCCTGTTGCTGTTGCTGCTGCTGTTGCTGCTGGTCGCTGGGCACGGTGACGGTCTCGGCGACCGGTGCCGGTTGCTGCTCGCTCGTCACATCCATAGCGTGCGCGTTCCCTCGGTCGATTAAAATTAACAGGCGTTCCCTTCGATTACAAACGGTCGCGCGCGATGGTGAGAACAATTCGTCGGGCAATCGCTCGCGTGTTTATATCATTCGGGCCTCTTGTTGCAAGTAAACCGCGATGAGAGATCGGTACGGGACGAAGGTTGGAACGAAACGCCGCAAACAAAAATATCACTATTTTATCTGGGAATATCGAGAGCCGTAAACAGACGAATGCGAAACTCCGAGGCGAAAAGTTACTAGATTCTGGGAACTTTCGGCCGCGCGTTTCTTCCTCGAGAGAGAGAGAGAGAGAGATTAGCGGACGAACTATCGACCGGAAACTCGTGGCAGCCGGCGGACGCGCATTTCCGCGGGAGACGATGAATATTTGTGGTTCTTAGTGCGAAAGGGCATTAATTTTTATCTTCCGTGCGATGATTAATATATTTTTTAAAATTTTTTTGGTTTTTTTTTTCAGACTTATTTGGTATTTTTCGCGAAGCGAATTTGTGTGACTTCGTTAAATCGATGGGAGGTAGATTCTCATTAGATGCGACCGATACGACCTCACGACGTTGATCATGGTTTTTTTTTTTTTTTTTTTTTTTTTAGTTATATAGTCGTGCGATTGTGTATTTGGGATTGTGAACAAATTTTGTAAATTCTTTTGTAACAGTGACATATTGGGATAATTTTTTGAGACTATACAATCTTTTAGATGCGGTAGTTGATTCTTTGGTCGATTTGTGAGTTGGTTCTGAGGAACTAACTCAAACCAAAGAATCAAACCAAACCAAAGAACTCGACTCAAGAACCAACCAATAAAAATTACTTTGGCGGTAAATTTACTCGAGTTTAAATTTTCGTGCAACTTGCGCGATCGCTCGATGATAATTGTCGGTACAGCAGGGACCTGCGCGATTGTTTGGAATCATACCTAGAGATGTGAGCGGTAAATGTGACCGGTAATTTTACCATATTTTTACTGTACAAATACGGTACGCGACCGCGTTCAACATTACCACATTGGCAATAAAATCATATGGTCTCATAGTGATTTAAAACATCACCAACACACGATGAATTTTCAAAAAATGTTACGATTATGTTTTTAAAAAAATGTGTTATTCGTAATTTCACAACTATGTAAGAGTGAAGTTTATTATTTTTCAACCGCGGTAATGTCACATTTAAATGGGCAGATTTAATTATTTTTGACGGTAAATTTACCAAAAATTTGATGACCGGTAATTTCACATCTAGGTAGATGATTTTTTACCACTTATTACGGTAAATTACGAGAAACTTTTGTTACCGTATTTTTGCAACACAATATATTTGTTATTCTATGTAAAACCGTTTCGGAAAAAAATGGATTCAAAATATGTTGAGGTTACGCTGATTCATTAGCCCCACCTCAAGGCGAAGTGAAACAGCTGTGCGTTTGAGAGAGATAGTTGCAATTTTCAAATTAACTTTATTCAATGTGGCTAGTTTTTTTGGGGAAAAAAATGAATTAGGTCCGAATGCGTAATTACCGTGCGCATCCAGCTCGAATTTGCTTTTTCCTAAAAAAAAAAATGAGTATCCTTGAGAAAAGTTCATTACAGTTTTCATTACCGACCGCGATATTTCACTTCGCCTTATAAGGGGATGTGGCACAGACTCAGTCGGTAACAAATCGCCTTCCCTATTTTCTCCAAAACGATTGATACGACGAGCAAAAGCAAATTAGGTTTTCATACTTGTATCTATTGACTACAAAAACCTAATTTGATTTTGGTCGAAGCATCAACCCATCACGGAGAAAATAGGGAAAGCGATTTGTTACCATCAGAGCATTGTCACGTGTGTGTCACGTGACCTTAAGGTCATGTAAAATACCGCCCCGCCGGTAAGAAAAACTGTACTGAATGCCATTTTGAGAGTGCAGATCGTCGAGATAAAAGAAAAATGTCTTCCTCCGCCTCTGCCGATTCCCCAGGGATGGACAATTTTCTTTCACCTCGACGATCTGCTGTCTGAAAATGGCATTCAGTACAGTTTTTGTTAGAAACTGTCCGTCGATTCCCAGTCGGCCGTGAGGCAGATGGACGGCAACTTATACCACATCACCTCGAAAGCTCATCCTTACACAAACCGACTATCCACACAGCTTTAGAACGGGAATGGTCAACATGGTAAAAACAAATTAGTTACAGTTTTTATTATCGACAGCGGTATTTCGTATGCTCCATTAAGAGCATGTGCAATACCGCGGTCGGCAATAGAAACTGTAATCAACTTTTCTCACGGATTCTGAGAAGTACGGTCAAAAGAAAAGTCCAATCGGAAGCCGAGATAATATCCGTTTCCGTTGAGACTTCTCTTTTGACCGTACATACGAAAACCCGTGAGAAAAATTCATTGCACTTTTTGATACCGACAACGCCCGAGTTGGACGGGGAGAAAAGTGTTTTTATGTAGAAACAGTATCTAAAGTACAGTAGCTTAATGCCAATGTATGGATTATTCGTCGAACATCTCGCACTTAAAGTTTATCAATGTTCGTCTAAATCTATGTAATCGTGCCTATTGATTGACGAATTCGTAATTTTCGAATTATCGACTCATCAGCTGATGGTAACACAGAAATAGTTGATATTTGATCGGTAAGGAAGACAAAAATGTGAAATCTGATTCCAGCCTCGCTCAGTCATCGTAAGATGGCGGGATTTGAAATTTCCCGCGAACTTTTTCGCGGGAAACCCGACATGGATGGGAAGAAAGCGGAATGGAGGATTCTCGGTGTGAGAACCGGCTGTGATATTCTGGAACGTAAACACCTGTTGGAAGATTATCGATAATTAGCAAGGGAACGATAATTGTTTTTTATGCCGATAAGAGAATGGTGATCGCAAAGGAGGATTGTCCGGACGGACAGCTTTTGAACTCCGAAGATGGCAAGGCTCCGATGTTCGAGAGAAAACACGCCGACTACAAAGATTACTCCTCGAACTTCAAAGAGAGCCAGATCGATTTCTCGAAACAATTTGCTCACATGTACGCATGCAGACTGGACGAGCTCAGGGAAGTTTTGATCGAGAAAGCCGAAGCCAAGTGGGGTAAGACGAAACCACAAAAAATATCGATTTGTCATTGATAAATTTATATAGTAAAAAACTTAAATCTTTTATCTATGAATATTTGTTTATTTATTTTTTAAATTTATTTGTTAATTTATTTTTTAAATTGATTTGTTTATAAAAATTGATAAAAAATTACACTATGATTATTTTTTCCACCATCCAGGAAAAGTTCCGGTAGTGAAACTAGCAGATTTGGAGCACCAGGAGGAAAATCGCTGCATCATTATCGGTACTCTGTACAAACATCAACAATGGAAACCCTCGATATTGCGAGAGCTCTCGGAAGATACAGCCGAAGTTCTCACCGAGCACAGTGACGATTACTGCGACGAGAAGGATCAGCCATTCCTGGAGGACGAGATGCTGCGCATCAAACTTGTGGGGGACAGAGTCGATATCAGAGAAATAATCACAGGAGTCGTCTGCGCTATTGTGGGACACAAAACTGAGTTGGGAACTTTTGACGTAAGATTTATAGGTTTATTATTATTTTTAATACTTTTTTACATTTTTTAATTAATTATATTATTATTATTATTTTTTTTTTTAATCAATCCTAACGATTTTTTATAATTTCAAAGAAATTATCGAGAAAATTTCGTTTCCTGGGAGAGAGAAGTTTTTTTCATCGGATGAGTAGTTTAGCGATTTTTTTTTCACGATCGCGATCGCGATTTTTTTTTTAAGTTGCACTTTTAAAAAAGAATTAAATTTGACTAATATTTTTTCATCTTATATGCCAGATTTGTAAAATTAAAAGCTCTTTAATTCAAAAAAAGCCTTGATCTATCGAGTTGAAATATAATAGCGGACAATTTCAGGCCAAAAAACGTATTCTATTTTTTATTTTGTTTTATTTAATCAGAAAAAAAGATAGTGTAAATAATCGCCAGATTCAAGTATAAAAAACTGGTAGTGCAATTTTTAACAAAGTTACATTTTCAATTAAAGAAAAAAAATGAAACTACTACAAATTAGTATATTTGAACCTGTGATTTTTTTACGTTGTGACAAAACCGTTACGAACAATCGATAGCGTGAGATTTTTCTATCGATTTTTCTAGCACATTTTTTTACCGATGATAAACAATCGAATACTTTTTTTTTGCCTCAAATTGTCAAGTCCCTCCGCTCAACACCCGAGCGGATGAATAAATTCCTGTAATTTGATTTTCGTCAAATTCCATGCAGTCTTCGCGATCAAAAAAAAAAAAATTGAAACTCGTAAAAATTCTAATACGCTAGTTTGTGCAATTTATCGAGCTGCGACGATTGAATAATGTTTTAATTGTCTTTATTTTTTACAATTCCGAACTTCTATATTCTAATTTTGCCAAAAATCAGACTGTTCCTTCGACAAATCGTTAAACTATCGAGCCGAAATTTTGCACAAACGTTCCGCGGAGTAAAAGAGAGAAACCACAATTTTTTAATAAAAAAAAAAAAATTGAAAACCGATATGGGCATACGAATTTTTCAATTATTAATTTTAATATTTATTTTCGAATAAAAAAGAAATAGTAATTTTTATGAAAAATAGAAAGAATTGAAAAATAACTGTAAGCAATAAAATTTAGGCATTTATTTAAAAGAAAGAGGAAGTGAACATTTAATTGCGATTTTCGTTTTGCTAATTTTTAGACGGAAGACTGGTGCTTTCCCGGTTGCCCTCCTAGATCCGTTGGCTCTCATTCCTCCTCGAAGGGAAAGTTGGTGCTCGTCTCGACACTGGACCTGGTGAAAAACGGCGATTCATTAGCGACGAGTCTGCTGGCTGAGTGGATAAGCGGAATGGCGGGAAATCTCGAGTGTCAGGCGGAACAGGCGTCCGTGGTGCGGGTCGTCATCACCGGCAACAGCGTCTCCGCGAGCGCACCGAAAAAGGAACAAGATTATTTGGTCAACGCCGCCGACAACACCGAAGCTATGGCTCAGATTTCCGGAGCGATCGAAAAATTGGACTCCTGGCTCGACGAGATACTCGGACACTGTTGCGTTACTCTTATGCCCGGTCAGCACGATCCGACGAATTACATGCTGCCTCAAAAACCGCTGCATCGTTTAATTCTCCGAAAATCATTCAGGTTCATAATTTTTTTTGTTTCAACGCTAAGCTTCCGATCAGGTTTTTTTTTTACATATTCTTTTATGCATCATTAAACATCGTGTATTCTAATACAATGTTTGGTGAGGCGAAAATTATAATTTTTATAATGATATTTAACAGGAATTTTTAAAGGAATTGTCTTGTGAAATATAATTAGAAAGATACAATGTTGAATGGTACATAAAAAAAAGTAAAATTCTATCCTTAGGGCATTTTTTGTATCTTTATGAGAATTTTTTTTTCTTTCTATTTTGGCTTCCATATGGAGGAAGCTATGTTTTCGTTAAAAACATTGAGATTTTAATGCCAGACTACTTAAAATAGTCTACAACGTCGAAAAATGAGTGTATGTATGTGTGACTATATGCGTCAGATTAGCATCGTTTAAAACTGCTATAACTCAGCTATACTAGTAGAGTGGTCACGTTGCTTCGTTCAGTGAAATTTTCGTGAAGATTCGAGATTTTACAGTGATTTTGAATTTTTTAAAAATTCTCTGTGGTAGCTTTAGCTTGAGTAAATTTTTACTCAAGCTAAAGCTTGTGTGCAGTTTTTAATTAAAACTGCACACAAATATAATATTTTTGTCAAAGACCTTTGGTATGTAATTGGGTCAAAATCTATCTAAATGGAAAGATGTTAAGTGGTGGTTGTCTTAGTCGGATTTTGATTTTTTTGAAAAATTATTAAAATCGGTCTGATTCGGGTAAACACACATATATCGATCTTAAATTTAACGCGAGAATAGATTAACACTGTACAATGTTTGACAAAAATTAATCTGTTCGTTTAAATTTTATGAAATTTTGAAATTTTTCGGAAAAGTGTTGTTTTTGTCCGTTTCGAGTTTATGCATCAAATGTCGGTCTAGGAATAAAATAATATAACATAGCCTGAAAGCGACGAATTACGCGAATTTCAGTTAGCTTCTTCTACAAACATTTTTGCGAAAAATGTTGATCGTTGAAGAAAAATGTTGACCATTTCAATTTTATGAGATGTAGAATTTTGCTATTTTGCGAACAAACTTGCAATATAATTTGCACATCATCTCCACGTTTATTACAACTTTGCGCACAGCTTTCTCTATGAGGAAGTCAAAATCGATCAAGGACCTTTCTCATAGAGAAAATTGTGGGCAACATTTTTAGATATTTAAATATTTTAAATATTCTTTAAATATAATGTAGTGTCTTTTAATTATAATTATAATTATAATTGTAATTTACATTATAAATTATATTTAATAGAGCAATCTTGGTATCGTAGTGAAAAGAATTTCGTAAAAATTGATTTCGTTTCTTCGCAGATACGCGAATTTCAAAGGAGCGAGCAACCCCTGGCTCGGCAAAGTGGGCAACCGCGTGATCATGGGCTCCAGCGGACAGCCCATCGAGGATATTATGCGAGTTTGCGGCGCAGATAGCGAAGTTACGCCGCTTCAGTGGCTCGAGAGAACCCTCATATGGAGACACTTGTGCCCCACGGCACCAGACACTTTACCGTCGCATCCGTACTACGAAAAGGATTTGTTCATAATGAAGGAATGCCCGGACATATATTTCGTCAGCAACACGGATAAATTCGAGACTAAACTCTTCAAGGGTAAATTAATATTAAAATTTGTTTCAGTTTTTTTTTTTTTGTTCTTTTAAGTTTTACTATAATCTTGACATTTTTTTTCGCAGGCGAGGAAGGTCAGGTGGTCCGGCTGATCTGCGTTCCGCGATTTTCTAGCACGAAGTGCGCCGTTCTCGTCGACCTGGAGAGCCTCGACGCCCAGACGGTATCCTTCGGATCAAGCTAATAATCGATTATCACCAATTTTTTTCGGATCGAGCTAATAATCAATTATCACCAATTTTTTTTTTGTAATACTTTGCTACTTTTCACTGCGGCATTAATCACTTTCGATCGGATGCGAATTCTTATGTGAAACGAACGTTAATACTACTTCGTGGTGAATAATTGGTTTCAAATATGAATTGTCGGCACCGGTATAAAAAATTAATTACAGTTTCTGTTACCGACGGTGGTATTTCACAACCTCTTAACCCTTCGAGCGCGCAACTGTGACGTTTTTTTAATCGCACGCGGGATTAAACTTCTTTTTTTTTTTTTTGCTAAAAGAATTTGAATCTTTTTTGTAGTAAATTTATTCGACTTTAAGGCCGCAAAGGTAGATTGTAGAAAGAAAAACTTTTTCTCCTTACATACTTCCTGTGCTATGAGAAAATAAGGATTTTCTCAAAGGTGCACACTATGTTGCATTGCGATTTTGGGGTCAGAGTAAACCCAAAGTGCGCTGGAAGGGTTAAAAAAAATAGTCGGCACGACCTGAATACCATCAAAATAACGCAGACGCTAGAAAACACCGGTAAAAGAAAAAACAAAAAATAACATGTAATAGACAAAACTTTGGACTTTGAATTGGCACGTTTTTATTCCAATTTCTTTATCCGAAATCGTCCGTAATATTATCATATGGTAGTTATATAATATAATTATAAATTACAAGTTTTGTACAAAATAATCGAATCCCTCGAAGCGTGAGTTTTTTTTTTCTTTCATCAATTTTCTCCATCAGAATTGAGATTAAAAAAAAGAAAAAAATATTGTGATGAACAACATATCAACGATAATGAGTAAATCTTAACGAAGATAGAAAAAAAAAAAAAAAAAAAAAAAAAAAAATGAAGAAAAACAGGAAATATTAAAAAGAAAATAGAAAGAGCGAATGATAAAAACAATGGATAACGCGAAAGGGGGGGAAAACGAGGGAGCGAATGTTTAAAACGCAGTTCATGGGTGAGAAAAAAAAAGTAATGACAATAATAATAAAGATGCGTGGATACACACGAGAGAGTACGGATAAATTCTAACGCTTTGGCCCATTCGTTTAGTAATTCTATTATCAATAATAATAATAATAATAATGATAATAATAATAATTGTAATAATAGTAGCAGTAAAAAACATGTTTCGCGGTGGCAACAGAAAATCCTTGGCGAAATTTGCAAACACAAACGTGGCGATAAATATTTTACACTTGTTTGTTCTTTTTTTAATGATTTTTTTCTACATTTTTTCCCCTCGTTTGTTCGCGATAAGAGCAATGAAAGCTTTTTTTCTTAAGTTTTTTTTTCTTTTTCTCTTCGATCCTCTAATGTACCCCACCCGTTTCCCTATAGTCATTCCGCCGATTCAGGTAAAAGCAATCAATGAAGTTATAAAATTTATATTTATAATACACTTTACAGATTCATAATACTATTAACTTAAGGTGCATGTCACATTACCCACAGGTATATATAACAATTGACAGGTAGCTTCCGCACACGTAGTAACGTTTTTTTCTTTTTTTTTTTTTGTTTTTGTGAATTATTTTGTTATTTTCACTCTCGTACTGTCGTTTCGATATTATTATTTTTTTAATCAAAGTTTCGTCGTCACGGTCGTAATCGAGGTTCGCGATAGCATTTAAAAATCGCTGCGAAACTCGCGATAACGACCTGACGCCCGACGACCGAGGCGAAACACTCATTACGAGTAGTAGTATTAGCATTACAGAGAGATGACGAATTATTATAATCATTATAATTATTATCGGAACGACGATTATTCTCTCCTATCTCTTGGCCGTAGGACGAATTCTTTCCTTTTCGGTGTCCCTGTCGTCGGCGACCGTCCATTCCGGATCGTTCGGATCCTCGCCCTCGACGTCGCAGCAGGCCGATTCCGTTGAATCCGACTCCGGCGACTCCATCTCGGCTTCCTGAAAAAAATTAGGCGTTTGAAAAAATTCATATACCATATCATTTATGACCGTTTAATATCCGGAGAACGAGTTACAACTAATTTAATCGGGAAGATAAATGGAAAAAATTGTATTCGAAAGAGTCGAGACGGCCATCGATCGCGATGTGGAATAAACTCGGTCGGTAACAAAAACTGTAATCAATTTTTCTTTTTTCAATTTGTCAGGCATTTCGAACGTTTTTAGTCTCATTCGAAATTTGGGCAGAGTAATTTGATTTGAAAAAAAATTGAGACAGCTTTTGTTAACGATCGAAATTTCGCATTGCCTTAAGGTGGAGCTAAAGACCAACATAATCTCAAAATATTTTTAATTCACTTTTGTCCAAAACGGTTTTGTAAAATTAAAAAAAAATAACTAATTCCGGGCTCACTGCGTATTTGGTTTACGCAGTGCGCCCCGTAATTCATTTTTCATTTTATAGAATCGTTTCGGAGAAAAATGGATTCAACTTTTTAACTCTGTCTTCCCTTAAGGGCATGTATCAACATACGTATCGATGCTCCGATGGTCAAAAATCGCTTTCCCTATTTTCTCCATGATGGTTGATGCTTCGACCAAAATCAAATTAGGTTTTTGTAGTCAATAGATGTAAGCATGAAAACCTAATTTGCTTTTGCTCGTCGTATCAATAGTTTTGGAGAAAATAGGGAAGGCGATTTGTTACCGACTGAGTGTGTACCACATGCCCTTAAGGTGATGTGAAATACATCGTTGCCGGTAACAAAATCTGTATTGAACGCCGTTTTGAGACCGCAGTCTGCGGTGGAAAAATAAAATTGTCTGTCCCTGGTAAATCGGCAGACGCAGGGAAAGACAATTTACTTTTTTCTCGGCGTTTTGCTGTCTGAAAAGGGCAGTTATACCACATCACCTTAAGGCGAGGTGAAACTCAGTCGGTAACAAAATCTGTAATGAATGACATTCGGAAATGGTAGATTTTTCGCGAAAAAGCAAAGTATTAGCGGATGTAGAATTAAATATCGCTTCCGATGATATTTCGCTTTTACCCAAAATGTGAACTACTTTGACGTGGCATTGATTCGAAAAATACAATTATCCCTCTTGCACTCATGTGTCACGTGGTACATAATTCACCTCGCCTTAATGGGAAAATATTAGGAGATACCGACATGATCATCTCAAAAGTTGAAGCACGTTGTTTTTTCGGAGATGGACTGATTGAAGTCGTGTAAAATGTTCACAATTTCAGTTTTGTTGGACAAGTAGTGGAACGCCTTGATTTACCACAAAATTATGTTAAAAAAAATTACACCATGGAAAATCTGTAATAATAAAGTGGCACGTAATAATATTTCTGTTTCACGGCGGCTTGAGAAAAATATGTTTTCGAACATATATTTTTTTTAACTAACTTGTCGATAACTTTCCGGAAGTATTATAATGTTAAACTAATGCTCTTAGCACCTCGCATATAGTTGATTTTTTTTAAAGATTATCTCATTGAAATGTACGGTAAATTCTCGCTGGTCTTTCTTTTGGCTGGGAATACATACGCGATATGTCCATAACAGTATGGGTGAGTTTTTGTATAAATGATCGAGATAGTCTCACATGTACACAACCGAATTAGGCGTTCTGATATTTTACTCTCCTCTACGTTCAGGGTTAATTTTTTAGCCAAATCTGCTATGTTAATCCTTCAGAAGTCACACCTCTGTCCCCAATCTTATGCGTCCGTTAATAAGGATTAATAAAGAATTTTCCATTAATAAAGGATTAAGCCTTCATCGGTTAACCCTTTGAAGCATAGTGACATGCTGGTATGTCACCTACTTCCACCCTGTTTTTCTTCAATACATTTTTTTTAAGAAAAACAGGGTGGAAGTAGGTGACATACCAGTATGTCACTATGCTTCAAAGGGTTAAAACCCACGAAATGTATCCGGCGAAAGGAATCGGATCTCCCGTTGGTAAATTAAAAAAATCCACTAGCAGTGAACAGTCGCAAATACAAGAACGCATAGCAGAGCAGATCTGCATTCAAGAATTCCCCTTCATATGCGAAATACCACAATCAGTAATGAAAACTATAATTAATTTGCATTTAACCGTGCCGACCATTTACGGTGAAAAGCAAATTCCTGCACGAAGCTGAATGTATACGCATTTCGCGTAACAATTTCCTGAACCGGAAGTTTCTTAGCATCGGCGAAGAAAAATTTATCACAGTATTTGTTACCGACCGAGTTTCGCAGAACGAATATCATGAATTAAAAAAAAAAATAAATGATTCCGCGAATGTTTTTTTTTAAAGTACGATAGAGGCCTCGCATATACGACCTTCGACCAACCGAGCCTTCGCATCATCCGAGGCCCCGCGTTAACTGAGGTGCAGGTTCGGATCAAGCTGCTCGCACATAAAACTACGGACGGAACACAGACGGGCCATGCCGTATCCACACACAGCCCTGATTGGCTGATGCTCGCGTATTGGTGTCCGATATGGTCCGATCGACTCGTTTGTGTGACGGAAAACGGCAAATGTTCTTTTATGTGCGAGCGCCTTAATACAGAAAACTAGGATAAAACTGTTAAAGCAGCAATGCCCGCGCCCGGAGTAGTCCTGCTATCCGTTTTATCCGAGATTTCACTTATCCAAACGGGGTTCTACTGTAACTTTATAAATACATTAAAATTCTTTTTTTAATTGGTTCCAGTAGCATGAAAAAAAAAAAATAACTCACATCTTCACCCTTGTCCTCTTCCCTGGAGCATAGAGATCCCGTCGAAGCTTGCCAGTGACCGTCCGGCATAACTTCAAGCATCTTGTCGTACACCTCCTCGGCCAGTGGAAAGGTCCGCGGGTCGTAAGGCGGTATCTGTATTTCAAATGCCCGCTTCATTGAGCAATCGATTTTATCAGATTTTTTTTTTTTATTTCTGATGGCTCGACAAAATTCTCGACGAAGTTTTTCTTACGTGCTAATATTTTATTTTTCAAGTTCGAGCGGACGGTTTTTTTGTTTTCTTGACAGTTCAAGTTTAGATTGAATTTCTTGTTCTTGAATATTCTTGATAGGTCAAATCTTGATAGTTTAAATCATCAACGGGAGCCGACAGAATTTCGATAAGTTATAGCGGTCTATGAGTCAAATATGCGCCCATAGATTTTTTTTCACAGCGTTCGAGTCAAGAACTCGATCCGATTTTCTTATTTTTAAAAATTTCTTACATTTTTAAAATATATTTTGAAAAATATCAGAAATGAAGGAATTCCTAAAAACAAAATAAAATAAAAATGTAATGCCGTTTTCATAGACATTTTTCAGTGCCCGTTGCAGTTACGCAAAAAAAATATCGCAATGTTGTCTTGACAAATTACCTCGATCAAACTTTACCGGGTGTAACCGTCCCGAATTTTGAAAACTCAACCAGCAAAAAAAGCCACAACTTTAGTATGTATTTTTTTGACAATCATTTTCTTTTTATAAGCGCGTAAAAACGGAAGTAAAAACTACCTCATGCTCGTCATCCGCGAAGGAACTTCCCGTGTCCTCCTTGACGAGTCTCATCGTCGAGATGGTTCTCCGTCGTATAGCGTTCTGCAATGAGGAACCCCTGTGACTTTCGAGATTTGCATTGTGCTGCTGCTGGTGTTGTTCCGAGTCCTGGGTGACGCAGGAGGGCGTCGCCGGTGGCGAGGTGATCGGCGATGTGACGTCGCCACCGAAATCGCTCGCGTGCGGCGACATTGGATCTGCGAGCGATAAGATAAAAATTATCGGGTCAATTCGTTTTACTCGAAACTAAAATCGTCTTGCTTCACTAACGAAGACTTAATTTTTATCGTTTCATATAAAATAAAAACAAACAGTAACTAAAAAGTAATTTCTTTAAAACTACGATCATAAAACTAGAAAATCGTATGATTTTAACAATTCACATCAGGCATAGTTACCCGACGCGTCGCCCTCTCAAGTAAACAATTAAGTTTTTAATAAATTGCAAATTATTCTGGAACTATGGCTTGAATTTATAATTTATTGATTAACCTAATAAATTGAACTAATGAAATTTTTCGCCGAGGAATAAATTACCTGGGGTATTAGCCCCGCTGTCGGCTCTGCTATCCGCTCGGCGACTCTGACGAATCCTCCCCTGATGGGGCATATTCACGTAAGTCATGAAACGCTTGTTTTCCTCGCGCTCACTTCTCTCGTGTCGCAGAGCTATCGCCTCCTCGGACACATCCTCGACCTGTGATTTACAATAAATAATCGTCAAATATGTGAGGCAATTAATGAGCGGTAATTTTTTATAATAATAAATAATCGTCGAAAACGTTAAGACATCTACTTAATAATGAAGTACTAGGCCACTAGACAATTTCATAGAGACTCACAGGCACTCCCTGTGAGAGTCTGACAAATTTCTATTTTATCAGCTAAAATCCAACCGTTAGAAAACTTCGCCCATAGAATGAAATAAATTCCGTCAAAAACCGTCAAAAAATTTGGTCTATGGAATGGAATAAATTTTTCTAATGGCTGAATTTTAGCTCAGGGAATGGAATTTGTTCCATTCACTGGGAATGTCTGCAAGAATGTCGATGATTCCGCATGAGCGAGAGAAAACATTCGCTAATAATAAATAAACGCTAAAAATGTATCTATGTAATAAATTGTATCAATGACTTCTTTTAAGAAGAAATTTGTAAAAATAATTTTTCAATTTCGGCCGTCGATTTAACTCGGTCGGTAATCGTCTCCGAGAGTTTTTCGTTGTAACTCACATCGCTGTCTTGACTAGGCCTGTGCACGACACCGTTCTTCACGTCCATCTTCGAAGCATCCTCGCACAGCCTCCACCTAGTGAAAAACGCAATACATAATTTACTCCAGAGTCGAGACTAAAATGTGACTTACGCGTAATATTTGCAATTTCATATCCAAACACTTTACAAGACTTTCGAGGGGTGTTTCGTTATTAAAAATCAATCGTAAAAATGTAGTAATAAAAATAATTATGATTATCGTGACTCACTTTGGTGTTAATATTTCCTTGTACTGCAGTTTCTCTAATCTTGTAGAAGCTGCTACGCTGTAGGGTATGACGATGTTGTCGATGTCGTAAGAATTCTGTCTCAGTCGGCTAAAAAAATTACAAAAATTGATTCGAAAATAAGAATTTCACTTAGTAAGAACTTCGTCCTTTGGCGGTGTAAAGTATAAATAATGCACGTCGACTACTTCCTCAAAGTCTTGTGTGTTTTAACTTCAATTAAATGTTGCCAAATTTATGTGACATCTTCAAAGTTAATATGCTAATGAGCGAATTTGTCTTTCTTCACTTTTACATTTCTTATTTTTTCAACATTTTGCTAATTCCTTCAATGCTAATTTGTTATTCGCTTTAAAAAGAGTTAACTGGTATTTTTCTTTCTTTTTTTTTTTTTAATTTGGACAAAAATTAAAAATTGTCATGCAACCATAAACCGCAAGAGCTTTGCGAAGACTGTTAATGACAGACGAGATCATTAAAAAAAAGTCAATTTTTTAGAGACTTCATGCGGAACGTTCTCGGATAATAGGTCTTCCCACACGACTCGTTATTCAGCTTGCAATTATATAAAGATGGAAGATTCGAGGAGTCACCGATTTGAGGCAAATGTGATGTGTACCGTGACGCGACTGTTCTAGCCGAAGCTGACCGATGAGGAAGCTTATAACGGTTGTTTTTCGCAATAAAAGGAATAATCTGTTTACCCATGCGAATTCGAACCCTTCTCCCTGAGTGGATTTTTCTCGGCAATGGCAGTAGTTGTGTGGTGATGAGGTTGCAACGGGGAAGGCACTGGCGACGAATGCTTGCTCGAGCCCGACAAAGCGCTCGCGTCGTCCTCGTCCTCGGGTTGGGGCGGAACTTTCGCAGCCCTTTTTCTGCTTCCGCCGCCGCCCCCGCTGCCGCTCAGTCCGTGAATACTCCCGGTACGTCCGTGGCCCTGGCGTTCCCTCTTACCCTTCAGCATCTTCCTCTTTATTCCTGATGGTGAGCAGATTGCAAATTGAATAAAACTTACCAATAATTTGAAAAGTGAATAAAAATTACTAATAATTTGAAAATTGAATAAAAATTACCAATAATTTCAAAAATTAAATAAACAATGCCAATAATTTGCGATTCGAAAATTTAATGAAAGTTGAAAATTCGATGAAAATTTAATGAAAGTTGAAAATGTAATGAAAATTGCCAATAATTGATAAATAAATAATTTTCGAGTGATTGAAAACCATTATCAAACTCACTCGCTGTGAGAATAGTGGAGGATGATTTCTTGATTCTCGACGTATACTTCGTTCTGTGTTCGGGCTGTAATTGCTGCTGCTGTTGCTGCTGTTGTTGGTGCTGCTGCTGCTGCTGTTGTTGCTGCTGTTGTTGGTGTTGTTGTTGTTGCTGCTGCTGCTGCTTCTTACTTCTTCTCTCGGCTCCGCTCTCCTTGTCCTTTATTCTCGTTATTCGATGGTTGCCGCGCAGCATCTTTTGCTGCCAGTCGACTGATCTCATGATCGCGTCGAAATGGGTCCCGTGCACGACATCTGTTTAGTACGAAGTATAATAAATCCATTAAGAAATTGACAAATTGATAATAAATTAAGAAATTCCCAAATTGATATTAAATTAATAAATGAATTAAGAAATTCACAAATTGATAATAAATTACGAAATAAATCAGATGAACATTGTTTATAAAATTTGTTCACCACTATCCGAATAATTGAGAAAAATACCAAAACTGAATTGAAAACAAGTTAAATTTCCCGGCAGTTTTTTTTTTTACTTCTGCGAGACAATTACCATCGGGAAAGGAAAGAGCCGGATGAAAGCTCGGATCGACGCGCGCGACCCTCTCCGGCATCGACAGGAGTTCGATAGGTTCCTGAGGTTGCCTGGGATCCGTTCTGCCGGTGCACAGTGCACACGCCGGCAGTACGTGATCGCAGTCGCATCTGACCGTCGACGGTTTCGCGGCCCTCTTCGAGAGCTCGTGGAGTCTGTCGACCTGGAGCAATTTTCGTTTTCTGTAGAGCCCGTAGACGAAGGGACGAGTCCGACTGGCCATCGGTTCGCTCATCTCGGGAGCGTTGCAGCGTCCGGGCGTCGAGCCCGGCAGGACACCGCTGTAACCGTTCACGGTTTCCGTGTTTTCCAGGCACACCAGACCCTTCGTCGATCGAACTTGACGCTGAAGATCGTTGTGCTGACGAATTTTGTACTCGAGATCCGAGATTTGTATCTGCAGCCAGGTCCAGCGAGACGCCACGCCCGCACGGTCCTGGGCGTATCGCCAGCTTGCCCTCTTTGAGCTGGAAAATTGAGAACAAAAATTAATAATCATTATAGTAATAAATAACACAAATCATAATTAAATTAAATAAACAAATAAAAATTAATTAAATAGTAACACTGATAATAGTTCAATCGTATCGCGTTAAGACGATGTGACAAGAGATGTGAAAATAGCCGTACTTTCGTATCCGGTAAAATTAGCATAAAAACAATTTTTTTCGGGTAATTTAGTAATGTGAAAAAAATTGGTTAATATTTTTGTCCCTTATTCTATCGATACGAAAAGCACATTTGCCTAAAGTTTTTTTACAGGTGATCAGACAAGATCTCGCTATATTCATTTTTGTATAATTGTGGTCACTTTTATCTCTCAACAGGTTAAAAAAAATATATATAATACATTTTTTATTTTTTTTTAACGAACCCCAACCATTTCGTGATAAATATGGGAAATCCATCGGAAAATTGAAAGTTCTTTGAAAAATTGACGATTCTTGACAAAATTGAAACCTCTTCGGAACGTGCCAATCGGGAAATCGTATGAAATTATCCATTCGAAATTATCTATAATTACTTTGTTAGTAAATTCACACGAGAAAATAAAATAATTCCGTAACCGAACCAAAAAAATTATATTCGGCTATCAGAAACATCGTATATTCCCACTGGGCCATGACAGTGTTAGTAACACGGCTTCTTGAGTTCCAAGATATTTTTTTTTACCAGCGAAACCGCAGATTTTATACTTGCAAAACACGATAGAATTTTTTTTTGAATTACAATGGGCAATGAAAAAAACAAAGATGGGAGAAAGATGTTAAGAACGCATCCTCACGTGTTATCTGGGAAAAATAACATTCGGAGGTGGTTACGCAAAAGCTTCGCTAGTTACTCCAACTGAGTCATCGGACTCGTGGGATCAATGATGATGCAACTTCGCCCCACTGGTGTGAAAGATTCTGCTGCGAATCGATCGTCCAAATTTTAACGACTGCCTCCTGTACAAAGTACACTTACGAAGTGACAAAAAAAAAAAAAAAAAATTCCACGCGATGTTGAAATATTGTGAGATTTGTTGACGATACTGTGAAGTCAAAAAGTTTTTAAAAGAAACTTAAAAATTCGAATTTTAATTTTTTTTTCCGCAACAATCAATTTTAGAAAATAAATGAACTTTTTCATATTTTATCGTTGCGAGGTTCGTGCCACGGTAGATACTTTACAGGTGAATGAGAAATGAATCTTATGAATTTGTGACTGCGCTTAAAAATTAGTTTGAAAAATGAATACACATAGCTATAAAATTTTTATGCATAAACCGGTAAATGATCTTTAAAACACGAGTATGATTAAAAATAAACTCCCGGTATATTAAATCGAACCTATCGGACGTTTTTAATACAACGAAAGCTTAATTTTACCCCAATTTTTTTTCTATTAAATTTAATAAACTTGGATAGCATAAAAAATGCGTACAACATTGCGTACAAAATTATCCAAATTTTTTAAACAGTCCCAGCATCCGCAACTACGTGTGAAAAGGGAGACTAAAAATGTTCCCACTCACATGGGAAGAGTCTGCTGATGAGGATTATTGAAAGTCTGCATCTCGTCGCAGCTCTCGCCGCCGGAGCTCGACGCGGTGCAGTCCGAGTCGAGCTGGTTCTCGACGACGTTCATCTGTTTGGCGAGTGGTCCGGCGACGTTCTCGATCTCGTCGCCGTCCAGTTTGACCTGGGGATTGCCGAAGATTGGAAGTCTCCCGGCGGCCGTTCCGGGGTTGGCTCTTTCGCTGCCAGCCGTCGAAAGGGCGTTGTCGCTCGAGCCGGCGCCGAAGTACCGACACAACAGTCTCTGCCTGTTGCTCACACTGTTGCTCTGAACAGCGCACGATTTCTCGATCTTGCCGAGAAAATCGCTCAGACTTCCGCCGATCTCCGGAAAATTTCTGACCCCGGTCTTCTGTCCGATGTTAACGAGCTCTTGAAAAAAATATTTCTTCACGCTGTGATGCGCCAGCTCGAGGACTCCGGTCGTCTCCTCGGCGACGTGGCGACCGACCAGTCTCGCCTGGAGCTTTCTAAGTCGCCGGAGCAAAAAAGCGCACCGCCTCTCGCTCTCGAACTGTCGATTCTCGGCGGTCTCCTGAAGGCTCCGCAGATTGGCGCCGGCCCTCTGAGCCTCGTTCTCCGCCGGTTCGATGTTCCCGAGGCCGATGTTCTCCGTGCACAGGCTGTTCATAACGTCGACGTCGACGTCGTTCAGGAGATCGCGCTCAAACGACGAGAAACCCTCCGGTATGGGAAACATCTCGACACCCTGCGGCTGCTCCGAGGAACTTGTCATTGAGGCGACGGACTCGGCACCCTCCATGGATTTTATTACCTACGGTTAAATATAATGAAATTTTATTATAAGACAGGTGATAAAAAAAAAACTTTTGCCAAATAAATCAATTCATTATTCTTTTTTACCGATTCGCGCATAAGCTTTCTCGGTGAGAAAGTACGTTGACCGATTTTGACTTCCACACAGAGGAAGCTATGCTTACAATATAACAATTTATTTTATTTGTTTTATTTGTTTAACGCAAAATTCGTTGTAAAAGTTCGTCACGTAACATTTTCGTAAGTCATAGTTTTGACGACATTTCCAGTGTATTATTTTCACGCCGATTATAAACCTGCAACTAATTTTTCTACCGGTGAGATATTTGATGCACATTCGTCGGACGTAAAGTACACTTTTTTTTTAATTTCAAGAATTTTATCAAATGTAAACGGTTACATCCATTTTTCGGGTAATGTAATATCAAATAATATAATGTGCAATATAATGTAATATAATATAAAACAAACATTGTGCTGTTTTTATCCATTCAGCTTCCAAATTCCAGAAAGAGCATTGCTAAATAGACTTGAATTTTTACAATAAATTTTTGGTACATTTCGTTCATTTAAATTTTATATTATAAGCGCAGCTTCCTCCGTGAGGTAACCAAAATCAGTCAATGACTTACTCGTCTTGAAAGCTATGCCCAAAACGGTAAAAAATTAGGAAGCCATGTGCGAATTACTTTGCACCGTTTTTCTTTCAAGAAGGCTGTGAGGAATTGCAAAGTTCCCCAGTTGTGTTTATCCCTGTGTCGCTGTAATAATGTAAACTCAACCAGGAGATTACAGATTGATTTTGTCGCCAATGAATCACAACGATTCGTCGCATGTAAATTTGCAAATTAACTTTGTGTTTAAAAACTAAACATTGTCACGTCTCGCAAGACTACCGCCACGGAAAAAATGTATATGCGAAAATATATTTCTCATATATTAAATATAATTTTTACGAGAAATGTTTATATAATTAATGTCATCAGATATATGTGACAGATCTATAACAGCAAATATTCAAAGAAAATATATCTTTTCAAATATAAAAATATATAATTAATATAAAGAATACATTTTCGCGTGAAAATATTCAAACGTTGAAATTAGTATATTATGCTACAAGGAAGGAAAGTGCGTCTTTTCACCGACTGTGAAGTTTGATGTCCGAGCGAAGCGAGAACAGAAACTCACACGAGGTTAAAAAGCACTTCCTCCCGAGTGGCATACGCTATTTTTTTTTTTGCGTCTTCGTTAAAATAACCGCATTTCTTGCGTCGCAAAATCGTCATATTCGCCAATGACCATTACTGAACGGAAGTAATAGCGCTTCGAGAGGGAGTAATGAGCCCTATTACTCCCTAGGGAGTAATGGAATTTAACTGCGCATGCGCACATGTTAATAATGATCGCCGGTCAATAATAGGCTATTTTCCGCCCGTATTGAACGCAAGGAATGTGGTTATTATAGCGCAGTAGGGAAAAATAGTACATTACTCCACGAGGGCGAAAAACGTTTTCTAACGAGTGTGAGTTTGCAACACGAACCGAAGGCGAGTGCCATAATCACACGAGTTAGAAAAAGTGTTTCGCACGAGGGATGTACGAAATTTTTCATCACAAGGCGCAAGAATGGCGGTTTTACGCACGCGAAGCGGGCGAAAAAGTGGCCATTTCCGCACCGTCTGATAAAAAATATTTTTGGAATATATTTTTTTTCTTTTCCGTTCGGGTAAATCGAGCAACGGCTCGAAATTTTTGCTAATCGAGCTCTTAACGACCTGCAGTATGTCGTCGACGTTGTGCCCGATGTCCGTGACCGCGGAGGGTAGGTCGTCGGTAGTGAAGGTCGTCATGATGCGATCGACGTCGAGGTGGTCGTCCTTGTCGTCGTCACCGTCGACGCACACCGACGGCAGGTCGGACCCCATGGGGTTCTCGCTGGCTACCGGTGAGTCTATATCCAGGGTGTTCCGAAGTGAATTTTCGGACGCGAGTAGTCCGGCTTCTAACGAGGACGAGTTGCCGGATGGCCGATTGCCGGTCGATGAAGGAGTCACGATAAAGCCCATCTCGTCGGTCCGTTGACCATCGGATGGATCGATGTTCATTATAGTTGGTCGATCCGGCTGCTCCGGCTTCGTCGCCACGATTCCGTCCGGCCTCGGTTCCGGACTAGCGAAATCGCACGACGGCCCGCTGCCGGTCGCTCTCGATGATTTCTTATGTTTTTTAGCTTCGAATGAATTCGATGAGCTCGACGATGACGACGAGGAGGACGACGAGCAGAAAGTGAAATTTTGCTTTTCAACGACCCCGATGTCGTCGTCTTCGGGAAGATCGCCGCCGACGCAACCGACCGCGGCGCTCGCCGCTGCTATCAGTTCGTCGGCTGTGCCAGTGACGTTGACGAACTTTGACGACAGGCTATCGAGACCATTGCTGTACTTCGACGAATTGATGACATCACGGATCAGCTCCTTCGATATTCCTCGCAAGCAGTGCTCGTCAATCTTCGACGGCTCGACGCTCGCTGAGACTACGAACTTTGCCAGGACCTCGCGATTCTGGCAGATCTGCGACACACAACAAGAAACAACTCAATATCATTTTTAATTACACTTTTGACAATTCACCACACATTCTGTGTGTGAAATCTCTTCCTGGTCGCTCGGGGCATTCAAAAGCTATAGCAATTTTAATTTTTCGCGACTGAGTCACGCACGTACATACATATATACATACATTCATATATTCATACATTAATATAATCGTACATTCATACATTCATACATACATGAATACATACATTCATACATATATATATGAGGCGCACACACACATCATATGAGGCATTCTTTATCAACTGGACCACTTTTTCCGGTCGACCTCTCAGATATTTTTTTTTTATTTACCAGTTTAGTGTGTAGTAATACTTGAGTGGGTCAACTGTGATTTTTTAAAGATTTTTAAAGAATCTGGGATTCAACGGATCGCTGGCGATCTTTAAAGAAGCAGCGGCGAAGAGGATCTTACGCTACCCTTGAAGCTACGAAATCTCATGATGCCATTGCCATGTTTCTATTTTTTCATTTCCTATTTTGTATTTTTATGTACGTGGAAGTGTTAATTTTATATGAAGATTCTATATTGAAATGTTAATAATGTATACATGTTCCTGTTATGATTGCAATACTACTTAAAAATATGTAAAAGGGCAGGACCAGTAAATAAATAAAATAAATAAATAAATAAAGTGCCCCGTTCAGGATTTACGTTTTTTTTTTTAAATATCTTGGAACATTAACTGTTTAATTTTTCATCAACTTTCGGATGATGTTAGAATCATAATTTTTCCCGATACAGGAAAGTCCATTTCTCGTAAAAAAAAAAAATTAAACAAAAATTTTTTCTACAAAAAACACAGCTTCGATTCTGGTCCTAATTTTACAGGGTACTTGGCATTGTATGAAGATTCTGAAAAAAAAATCCCCAAAGTGGGACTTGCGATAGTTGCGTAGTAAAAAAAAATAAACAAATATAAAATGTAATTCATATAGATTCGTATAAAATTGACTATTATTTAGATAAATAAAAGTGGTTTGCCCATAGTCGGTAACGAAAAAGTTAATGTTCCTAAGAATTTTTTGAGCGACTAAATAATAACGACACGAAAATGTTAAGTTTCTACTTTAATGAGGAACCGACATGAAAATTTCAATTTTCAACTTTATATAACTTTCCATGACAGATATATACATCTATTTTTTTTAATCTCAAAATAATGATTTGATTTACGATTACCTGAGCAGCCTGTTCAGCGGAAAGAAATCCACCAGCCGGTAAGGGGGGTAGCAAATTGTTGGGTTTTTGTGGACCGCTTTCCGTCAGAGCAGGGGCCATCACTGCCACTGACGTTGCAGGTGCTGCTGCCTCGACATCCAGAGGAGCCCACCCGCCGCCTCTGCTACTCCCACACCTGCGCTGCTCAGGCGCCGTACTCACTCCCATTCATCCATCGCCTCCTCTCGGCAGCTCTTTCTCTTCCTTGCTCTCCTTCCTCCAGTCGAACGATAGTTTTCTTTTTATGTGTCACCCTCCGACGGATTCTCGTCCAGTAACGACTCGGTATTACTCGAAACCGGTGCGTAAAGCTAGATCGTCTCGGCGTTACCGCGAGTCACGTGACCGGTCATCTTCTTCGTCGAAGACCGAAGCAACAGTCCCAGCCGCTCCTGCAAAAAAAAAAAAAAAAGGTAAACAAACGATTAATTCATGTCGATCCTTTACAGTTTCACGTATGAAAATAAAAATAAAAATTTTAATCCGTGTTTTTTTATATCAAATGAATTTTAAATTGCATTAAAAAAATTTTTTAAAATAAGTAAAAGACAAGACAGGAAAAGATGATAAGAAACAGAATTCCGAATAACTTCTCTGAAACTATAGCAGAGTATCAGAGTTTGTTGTCATTCTCGATACACAACGTTTGAGGTCGTCCAGAGGACAAGAATCGAGACAAAAGCTATAGGCTTGTTTTCTAAACTCCGAGCGTGAAGAAGTGCACGATGGAATCGATCTTTTGAATGTGCGTTGAAATAATAATAATAATAATAATAATAATAATAATAATAATAATAATAATAATAATAATAATAATAATGTCCTTGTGCCAAGGCCTCGATGTACATTAAGCTGCTGGATCTTTTTGTTATACCGACGGAAGGAGGCGATTTCGTAGAATCGACGGTGCGTCATTAAAATGCTATGTATATATACTTCAAATTTTGCAGTACGGTAATATTAGCCACAAGGGCTTCGGCGTGCACTTGAATTTCGGTTGAAAAGTACAAGAGATGAGGAAAATCGAATGTTAAAGATTGTCGCGAAAACCAATATAGCCGCTCAAAATTTCAATCGAATATATTTTGCAGTACATAAAATATTCTGGAACATACGTACAAAGCGAGTGCACGCCGATTCTCCGAAACTCCCCGAATACTTAAAAATCGTTATAGAGTCTATAAAACAAAAAGAAATTCATGTGAAGTGTATTGTACGTTTATGTTTAGTGTTCCACTTGCTACGAGTGATCGGAGCCGACAAAGAGCGTATGAATGTTGTTTAATAAAATATATGTACATGCTTGGTCATGGTGTCCAGTAAGAAGTCTGTACGAAATTCAAGGACATTCAAGGACAATTTCCAGGAAACTTAAAGGTTGTGTTGGAACATTTATAAAAAAAAAATTAAAATATCCGTATCAACGGCTACATACTAAATAACATTTAATTCGACAATCGTTTTCGTTTACGTTGGAGTCGGTTAAAAAAACTATTCACTGTGCACGAATGTATATATGTCAGGGTGTTTCTCAAAAAGGACATTTTTTTTTTTAAATGTCGGTGCCACCATTTTAAAGTATAGAATTCGATTAAAAATTGAAACTCGCGAAAAGCGGTTCCTAGCAAAAAATCCTAAGTGGTGCCGCATTCGACGTTTGTACCCAAAAAAATGCGGCACCTTTTAGACGTAATTGTCAACGACCACCTTTCGGGAGGTGTTTTTTTACATGATAATATGTACTTTTGGAGGGTGGGAAGAATTTTTTTTCAACAAATTCACCCTACTGGACCATTTATAGTTTTCTGTATACGAATTAAAAAATCGAAATCTTTTGTGTTTATTTAAAAAAAAAAAGACAAAAAGTTAACCTCCCACCCCGTAGAACTACATTTTTTCATCGATGAAAAAATCCAGCGAAAGGCAGTCACTGACAATTAAGTTTGAGAGATGCCGCACTTTTGGGTACAAACGTCGAATGCGGCACCTCTTAGGATTTTTTTCTAGGCACCGTCTTTCGCAAGGTTCAATTTGAGATTGAAATCTGTAGTTTAAGAAGATGGGAGGAAAACTGAAAAAAAAAAAAAATGAATTTTTTTGACACATCCTAATGTATGTGTGTCTCAGCGAATCTGAGATAGACATTTCTTTAGGATGGTCGCTAGTAATATATATTTTGAAAGAAGCCCAAATGTACGTGTAAATAAAAAATGCATGGACATTAGGTGGAATTCCAGGGCTTTTTCAAGGACAGGCAAAATTCAAGGACAGTTCGAGGACTTCAAGGACTTCAAGGACCGCTGGACACACCGTTTTTCGCAAACTTTACTATACGATTTTCTTAATTCATTGTACATTGTCAATGAAAATTCGATTGCATGCCGAAGCGCTTATGTCAGTATTACAGTTCTACACGATTCGAAAGATGCGCGTAGCATATTAATAATTCTAAATTGAAACTAAGAAATCGCCTAGTTCCGTCGGTAAAATAGGTAGGAGCTAAAAAAAAAACGAATCAAGCATCCTTGATTGAGCATTGCCGAAAATATGTTATTGATACTTGAATTATTAATTATTAATTAGCGATTCATAACGAATGATAATTAATTATTAATTATTCATTAGTGATTCATAGTGAATGATAATTAATTACTAATTATTTATAATCAATAATAACTAAAAAGGTTTTGAATGTTAGCGGAGATAACTGTTACGGAAGTTGGTCGTATCGATCGGACCGTTCAAATTTTTATGAAATTTGATTTTTTTTAATTTCATGAAAAATGAGTACTTGAGGTCAAACTCAAGTTTCCGTATTAAACATTAATACGGTAGAGTTTTATTCAAATTCCGGGGGAGTTTTATTTAAGTTCCAGTAGAGTTTTATTTTAATTCTGGTAGAGTTTTTTTTTCTTTAGTGGTAGCGATTTTGGTAGAGTTCTAATACGGTAAAGATGTTTTCTGGTAGAGTCATGAGTGGTTTCTGGTAGAGATATAAATTTGCTGTGCTTTTAAACCTATATAATAAATACAAATACATAAATGAAAAAGGTGAACATTGAAATTTTCATATCGCTTCCTCACAGTGTTCTTTTATACTGAAAGCATCGTCTATGAGGAAGCCAAAAATACAGAAGATGCTCTCCCGAGGAAGAAGCTCTGCGAATAAAGAAACACTTTTAGGAATTTATATGAAAATTAAATTCTCAATCAAAAAAAAAAAAAAAAAAGTTTTCTAACTTAAAATTTTCGCTTCGTACGTCGGATATTTATTTTTAAATTAAAGAAACCCGGTCGACAGAATATTTACCCGGTGAACAGAATGTAGCGACGATGAAATGAACACAGAGTTGCGAGGATAAAATGCAAAAACGTTAAAAGTCGAGGTTATTCGGAACCAATAATATTTTTTTTGTTCTCTCAGCTGCAACGACAAACACGTATCGGTGAGCACCACTTGCAGGGCTCGCGTGTTTCCCACACACTGGAAGTATCGATAAAAATAAACAAACTTAAAAAAAAAAAAAAAAAAAAAAAAAAAAAATACCGATAGAAAAATAATTGCTACTATTGTAATAAGGAAATAACACAAATAAATAAAAAAATACTTGGTGGAGGTGCAAAATCGTTTTTGTTTTTCGTGCCGTTGGGACGAAATGAAAAACGAAAAAACGGCACGAGAATGCGGAATCCTTCAAAGGTGGGGGGGATTTTGGACTCTTGGAATTTTTGCGCCAAATGGAAAGGTTTCAAAAAATATTTTGGACCACATAATTCGATGTATTCTTTCGCGCCGGCAAATCCGATACAATTTTTTTTTTTGCGTTTTTGCTTCCTCATAGAGGAAGCTTTGTTTTGGTAAAAAAAAAAAAAAAAAAAAATTCGAGATTTTAATGAAAACATGTTCAGAATGTTCTAAAACGTCGAAAAATCACATTTAGAAAAAAAATGTCCGGATATGTGTGTGTGTGTGTGTGTGTGTGTGTGTGTGTGCGCGCGCGCGTGTGCGTGTGTGTGTGTCGGAAAAGCATAGGTCACGATGAGAATAGGTAGCGATAATAATAATAATAACGTCGAGATTCACGAGGATGCGCATGAAAGAGAGTCCCGTGGCGCACAGTCGCACGCACACTTTGTGTCTAGGAGTGCCGTCGGACGATCGCGGAGGGGGGAGGGGAGAGAGAGAAGGGGGCGGAGCGTTATAGCGAACCGGGTTCGAGGGGAAGTCCGAGTCAATGTGTGTGTACATTCGCAAGGGTAAGGTACAAAAGAGAAACTCTGCGAGCGTGTCGTGACCGTGTTGTACAGCGACGGAGGCGTGTGCGTGCCGAGCGTGCTGCCCGCAAGGGCATTGAGTAGCAGCGAACTCGAAGCGAATTCAAAGGGTTGATATCGACGAGTCGTCCGAGAGCGAGCGATTTCGAACAAGGGGATTCGAACGATAAACACGAAAGCGAAAACTCGCCAAATTGCCTTCGATTTAAGCGGGTGAGTCTCGACGTGATTAAAGGTGAAACACCGAGTCGGGAGAGAGAGAAAAAAAGAAAAACGCCACCAGTTGTCGTCGAAGCGAGCAAGTTGAGGCGGTCGGTAACGAAGACACGGTGTCTAACAGATTGAGGACATGAAATTCCATGATATTACCAGGTTTTCCGGGTGAAAATTTGAAAAATTCGAGGACCTTTTATTTATCGATATTATCTGGTATAAGCGGCAAACAGTAACAAGAACAAACAAAAAAATGTAATGAAACTTCTGATAGATTTTTTTTACATATATATATATATATATATATATATATTTGAGCAATTTGTCATTCGTTCTTTTTCAAATTGGCAAATTGTTCAAAGTCAAAAGCCTATGATTTTTGCAGTTAACAAATTATTGCTGTTTTTCAAATCTACTTTTGTCAATTTATGCCCATTCCCAGCCAGCGAATGGCCCTAAAATTTTTAGGATACACAATTTCGACCGGGCTATATCCGTGTCGTGTCCCGTTCGCGCAGGACTATTCTCATACAAATTGGACAATGCCCTTAATAACTCGACAATATGCAAAATAGTATATACAAAAATAGTATGCATACCACATGAACACAAATTGAGTAACTGCTTGCTCTGACGTCGATGTTATTGTCAAGATCGGCTTGGGAAAGTTTAATGAATTTAAAACTAACATTTGGGCCATGTATCGAAATTTTAATTACCCTCCTACACGCATCTTAAAAAAAAAAAAAACCTAACGTTTTTAAATTTAAAAAAAATATATTTTTTTTAAATTCCAGGTGATCGACGGAATTCCATGAAATTTCCAGGATTTTTCAGGGCTCAATGAAATTCCATGAAATTTTCAGGTTTTCAGGATTTCCAGGATCGTTAGACACCATGAAAGAAGAGCGCAATGCACACCTCTTGCTTCGTCGCAGAGGTGACTTTGCATTGGCG
Organism: Amblyjoppa proteus; assembly: GCA_963922035.1. Lineage (NCBI taxonomy): Eukaryota > Metazoa > Arthropoda > Insecta > Hymenoptera > Ichneumonidae > Amblyjoppa > Amblyjoppa proteus. The sequence goes on from OY998230.1 coordinate 16,908,302, forward strand.
ATTTGTTTTTCAAGATTTTCATGCAAACTTGGTCAGAAAGCTTCGGTGACATTTACACAAAAATGTTTGGATAGATGGACGGATTTTTTTTTTTTTGTTTTTTTGTGTGGCTTTGCCAATGAAATTTGCAAAAAAAAATGTTTGGATAGATGGATGGATTTTTTTTGTTTTGTTTTTTTTTTTTTTTGCATGACTTTGCCAATCGGGTAGAAATTTGAAACGCATGTAGAGCTGTTGTATGTTTGCTAGAATTTACGCTATAATTGAAACATTCATTCAGATTTAACCAGATTTTGAGATTTTTGAAAAAAAAAAAAAGTGCGTTTACACTTTTTTTTTCAGTTTTTGCATATTTTGTGCTATCGGGCTGAAACTTTTTACAGAAGTAGACTAACATCAAACAATTTTCGCTATTGAATTTGTTACTAATCAGTCGGTGATCTTGATTTTTTGACATCTTATATTTTTCGACAAATATCGTTTGCACTATTGCTCTTATAATTTTTTTAAAAATTTTGCCTACAAAAATTCGACGTAAATAAGTTTCTATCGACCCATGTTCAGTATTGAATTTAACACTGCTCGAACCACCGGTTTCGATTTTTATAAAATTTGCAATGAAAGCAAATAAAAATCGTAGAGTTCAAAGCGAACACACGTTTTCGTTTCAAACATTGAGGTAGAAGCTAAACAAATGGGAGATTTGTGATCAGTGGAAAAAATACATTAGACGTTGTGCCGAAATTACGAGTAACGAACTGTTTTTTTTTTTTTTTTTTTTTTTTTTTTTTTTTTTTTTTTTTTTTTTTAGGGAATTTTTTTACCAATAATGTATAATAATCTTCAGAAACTTTGGGTCCGCAACTACACTTCATGTCCTTCTTATTTTACATTATAATTGAAGAGTATATTTAAATTATCATTCATAAAAGAAATTTCTTTTTTGCTTGAAAGAGGAAACTTGGATTTCATAAATATGGAAAATAGGTGCAAAATAATTTGCACATGACTTTCTCATTTGTTACAATGAGCAACAACAACGCTCGCGCTTGTTTCACTTCTGGCTTCACGATTTCGATTATTTCGATATATCTAAGCCTTTTTTAAGAGGGTAAAAATTTTGTGCATAGCTTCCTCAGGGAGGAAGCCAAAAATCGATGAACGAACTTTCTCCTGGAGAGAGCTATGCACGAAATTGTAATAAATGAGAAAGAAATGTGCAAATTGCTTTGCACAATTTTTTCATATATTTTTTTTAAACGCTAACCCACCATTCATGATCCAAAGCAATTTCCTACACGGAGCTCGAGTTAACACACGCTTCGTGTAAGAACTTTCTAGTGAAACATGTGGAAAAGTTAATTACAGTTTTCGTTGCCGATCGAACCGATTTGTCGTAAAAATTATGATTTTTTTTTTTTTTTTTTTTTTTATAAAAGTGTTGTACACAAATTTACCAAACGATAAATTAAAAAGAAAAGAAGCGACGAGTGAAAAGACATTACTACAAAAATATTGATAACAAATTATTTAAAATATACAGTAACAATGTTTTATTAATGTTAGGGATAATTTGTTGAAGATTCTCAGATGAATCAATATAACATAAGGTAAATTCTTTTTTAGATGTCCAGTCACTGGTACTTTTACCTTAATGCAAATTTTGCTACTTCGAATTATTTTAATTTCACGGATAATGCAAAATTTTGTTCGCGAAAAAAAACCACGTTATATATTTACTTCACTATCTAGAAGAAAATATACACTTAAGGGGCGCTCAACCAGTTTTTAACTCCTTACTTACGAATTTTCATTAACAACGTACAGTGACTTAAGAAAATCAAATATTACAGTTTGCGAAAAACATTAACGTAGTTTATTAAATTTTATTGTTTATCAAAGTTTATTGAACGTAACTTTTTTGAATGAGAATGACTCGTTCACTTTTCTAAATACCTATGAATTTGTTCAGTTTTTTTTATTCACTTAATTTATTTTTTTTTCATACATGGGAAAAATTTGTGCAAAATCACAAAATTCAAACTGAATTTAGAGGTTTGAAAAAATTCATGCGTGTTCAGAGAAATAAACCAATCTTTTTTTATTAAAAAGAAAAGTTAGGGTTCCGGGAGATTTGTTGAACAATTTTATTTTTTTTATCAATATGTTAATAACATTTTGGAATTGTTATTATGCAAAATCCATCTTTTCAGCGACTTTAATATGTTTGATTTTTTGCAAATTTTTTATACCATCCAAATGTGTTTGCAATTGTGTTGCATCCAAGTGTGTTTGCAATTCCCTCTCATTTCTCCGAAACTTATGCGAACCGAACACTATTCTCAACGACTACCTTAATGGGAATGGTAACAGCTGTGAGTGCGAGAGAGATAGTTGCAATTTTCAAATTAACTTTATTCAATGATGCTAATTTTTTGTGCGAAAAAATGAAAAGAAAAAAAGTGAATGAAAAAAATTAACACCCTTGAGAGAATTTCATTGCAATTTTCATTATCGACCGCGATATTTCACTTCGCCTTAACGATGCAAAGTCGATTCTACGAAGTCGCCTCGCTCCGTCGGTAAAACAGGAAGGCTCAGAGCAGCCCCTCCAACGGCGATGAAAAACACTGTTTACACCGCTTTGTGTACGTTACATTTCGTACGATACTCAACATCCTTCGAATCGTCAATAAATCATTTTCATCGATTAAAAACTTCAAGCATGTGGAAATAATTAAATGAAAATTATAATGAAAAAAAAACTACTCAACGAACAATGTCTGAAGCAAAGGAAAGAAAAAAAGAAGTGTAAAGAGATAAAAAAAAAAGTGAACTCTCCGGCCACGCGGAGTGCACAAAACGAGTGAACGCAAGGCACTGCTCCGGCACACACAAACACGCTTCGATCGGTCGGACGAATGCGGAGAAGCCGACTGGTTCATTCGCGTAGCTGACGCGCCCGCGCGCACTTGGTCTGACGCATCACCACGTGATTCGTGGACAGAGCCCGAGCGAAGGCACTGCCAGCCGCGTTGCTCTTTCTCTTCTTCTTTTTTTTTTTTTTTTTATTCGCCGCATGAATACGCGTCCGATAATCGCGATTACTCGGCGCTTCGTTTTATTTTCATGTTTTTTTTTTTTTTTTCTTCTCTCCTCTTATCATCTCGTTGAACCCGACGCTCTTGCGCTCGCCGGACTCGTGAAAACGTTATTTCGGAAATTGCAAGAGCGTCTTCGTTTAGAATTATTAAAAAAAAAAAAATTTAAATCATATTTTTTATGATAAAAATTAAATTAAAAAAAGTTGTCGTTCTACAAGTTAAGAAGTATTCGACTATTTGAAATTTACTTTTTGATTATTTGAAGAAAATTCAATTGTACTGTAAAATGTACTTTAAAAAAATTCAATTGTACTGTACAATGTACTTTAAACAAATTCAATTGTACTGTGAAATTAACGTTAAAAGAATGCAATTATACTGTAAAATTGACTTTAGAAAATTCAATTGTAGAGTGAAGTTAACGTTAAAAAAAAAATATTCTAATATACTTGAGAAACGGCTTTATTTCGGAAATTGCAAGAGCGTCTTCGTTTAAAATTATAAAAAAAAAATAAAATATATCATATTTTTTATGATAAAAATTAAATTAATAAAAGTTGTCGTTCTACAAGTTAAGAAATATTCGACTATTTGAAATTTACTTTTTGATTATTTGAAGAAAATTCAATTGTACTGTAAAATGTACTTTAAAAATGCAATTATAATGTAAAATTGACTTAAAAAAATTCAATTGTACTGTGAAATTTACTTTAAAAAAATGCAATTATACTGTAAAATCGACATTAAAAAAATTCAATTGTACTGTGAAATTTACTTTAAAAAAATGCAATTATACTGTAAAATTGACTTAAAAAAAATGCAATTATATAGTGAAGTTAACGTTAAAAAAAATATTCTAATATACTTGAGAAACGGCTTTAAAAAAAAAAAAAAGATCTTTTCATCGATCCTCACACTTTCGGCAATTCCAATAACCGTCGATGCTTCCCGCCGTTTATCTGTCTGCCTGGTGTCGTTGGGAGATTTTTAGTAACAGTGAGAAACGACTCGAGACGCACGCGAGAGATAGACGAAGGTTGCATAATGACGCCCCGCGCGACGAGAAATCCGGCTCGTTGTGCCGGGGCGCGTCGTCGGCACCGGGAAGCGTCGCTCGAGAGAGACGGATAGAACAGATGTTTACGAAGTACGATCTCCGTTGCCTGTCGCACGGTGCTTATTGCGTCAACCTGATTTTTTCTTTCTTGTGACAATGGAAAAATTAGCATTGAGAAAATTGTCGACAAAAATGAACATTTTTTTTGTTAATCTTGGAATTACTATTGGGCCGTGTGTGTGTGTGTGCGCAGTTAGGTGTAACTTTAAGGCGAGGCTAAACACGTATGAGTGCGAGAGAGGCAGAGTAAAAATTTTTAATAGATTTTTCTCCGAAGCGATTCTGTAAAATGAAAAAACCATTTCGCAGCAAAAAGGATTTGAAATATTTTATTTGACTAAAAAAAGGTTATATCGATCTTTGACCCCACCTTAACGAGAAGCTTAAACTTCCCCTTTTGCGAGTTCGAATTTTTTTTTTTTTTAACTAATTGACCCCCAAATATCGCTTTTGTATTATTGTTATTTTAACTTATTTTTTTTCTTAAGGGAATTTCGATGATTTTAGGCAACGTTCATGTTTCATTTTTTTTTTATCAGTAAAAAAAAAAAAGCGAAACTTATACAAATTTCGATGCGGTTGATTATTCGTAGAAGTGGTGTGACCATGTAAAAAAAAGCCCCCCAGTGTTTGAAAGTAACAAATTGTAGGTGCACTTACGTTACTTTCGATATATTTTTTTTAGCGCGATAAAAAAAAAAATGACATCATGTACTGCGTAAAATTTTTCAAATAAAATCTTCGTTATTTTAAGTTCCTTAAGGCCGTTCTCCTACGCCCCCTGATTATTCTGTCGTCGCAGAAGCACCCCTTCCAGGCGCAGTTTATACTAAATCCTATGAAAGGCCTCCAACGACGCCCTGATTATTCAACGCCTCACTACGTGACCGCTCCCACGCCCAGTTCATTCCAATTTCCATTAAAGGCCTTTCTCTTAGACCCTTATTATTCCAATTCTTAATACGAACCACCCTCCCAGGTCTTGTTTATTCCAAATCTCATGAAAGACATCCCCCCTTCGCTCTGCTCAACCTAAGCCCTGAATATTCTAAGTCTCCCTACGATCCCCTCGTGCTAAGAGTACTTCACCCAGGCTCTGCTTATTCTAAGTCCTATGAAACTTGTAGCAATACTCCTAGTAGTAAGTCCCAGCAGTAGTCCTACTCCTAATAGTAAGTCCCAGTAGTAGTCCTACTCCTAGTAGTAAGTCCCAGTAGTAGTCCTACTCCTAATAGTAAGTCATAGTAGCAGTCCTATTCCTAATAGTAAGTCCCAGTAGTAGTCCTACTCCTAGTAGTAAGTCATAGTAGCAGTCCTACTCCTAGTAGTAAGTCCCAGTAGTAGTCCTACTTCTAGTAGTAAGTCATAGTAGCAGTCCTACTCCTAGTAGTAAGTCCCAGTAGTAGTGCTACTCCTAGTATTAAGTCCCAGTAGTAGTCCTACTCCTAGTAGTAAGCACAGTAGCAGTCCTACTCCTAGTAGTAAGTCATAGTAGCAGTCCTACTCCTAGTAGTAAGTCATAGTAGCAGTCCTACTCCTAGTAGTAAGTCATAGTAGCAGTCCTACTCCTAGTAGTAAGTTCCTGTAGTAGACCGACTCCTAGTATTAAGTCCCAGTAGTAGTCCTACTCCTAGTAATAAGTCATAGTAGCGGTCCTACTCCTAGTAGTAAGTCATAGTAACAGTCCTACTCCTAGTAGTAAGTCATAGTAGCAGTCCTACTCCTAGTAGTAAGTCCCAGTAGTAATCATACTCCTAGTAGTAAGTTCTAGTAGTAGTCCTAATGGTAAGCCCTAGTGATAAATCCTAATGGTAAGTCATAGTGGTAAGTCCTAGTGGCAAGTCCTAGTGGCAAGTCCTAGTGACAAGTCCTAGTGGCAAGTCCTAGTGGCAAGTCCTAGTGGCAAGTCCTAGTGGCAAGTCCTAGTGGCACGTCCTAGTAGTAAGTCCTAGTAGCAAGTCCTAGTAATAGTCCTACTACTACTACTAGTAAGTCCTATGAAACTGGTATTAGTCCTACTCGTAGCAGGCCCTGATTATTCAAAGTTTCCCTACGATCTTCCCGTCCCGGCTCCTGATTGTTTTATGTCCTATAAAAGACCTCCTACCAAGCTCTGACCATTCACAGCCTCCCCTAGGTACCACTCTCCCACACCCAGTCCATTCTAAGTCCCATTAAAGGCCTTTCTCTTAGACCCTTATTGTTCGAAGTCTTACTACGAGCCATTCTGCGAGTTTCTGTTTATTCTAAGTCTCATGAAAGGCGTCCTCCAGCTCTGATTATTTTTAGTCCCCTAAGGACCCTCTCCCAGGGTCCGATTATTTCAATTTCCCTGAGGACCTCCGTACAGGCCCTAACTATTTGAAGTTCCTAAGGGACATCATCCCAGACCATGCCTATTCTAAGTCATACCAAAGACCTCCTTTAGTACGCTTTTCACTTACAAGCATTGGCAAAGATGTTTTTCACATAAATTACAAAATGCACATTCTCATAGAAGAGGCTTTGTCGACAGGACACAAATCACGATGCAAAGAATCTGTGTTACAAAGTTTGTCACGAAGGTCACGTGATCGTCGTGAAACTCATAACTCGATCAATTTATATTCTGGGCTAGTCGGGAGTTAAAAATAATGCGAAAACAATGTGCAAATTTCTCATTGTCAGGGTATTTTCGAGCCAATCGATATCGAGGGGTGGAGGCTCTTGTATAATGTACAGGCACACGGGACTCTCCTCGTCGAAATCGATTTCCCCGAAGCGTCCTCGCGAAAAATGGCTTCGAATTTTTGTTGAGGTTGGATCGATCTTTAGAATCCTCTTTTAAGGCCATAGTTCTGAGAAGCTAATATCGTGTCAGTGCAGATTTAATGAAAACCAACGTTTGCTATGAGCGACTCAATGATCCACTACGTGTGTGCATCCTACTTCGATTTCACAATAAAAAAACCCTATAAAATTAATTTCGACTGGGTGAAACTTCAGTTAATTTTTTTCATGTTTTGTATTTATCCGTGTCGATAATTTTTTTTCACACTCGGTTATGTCTCGTAGCGCAGTCACAAAAATCGGGAAAGCTTTCATCATTCGTCTGTAGTCTTAGGTGACCTTATTGTCTGAAAAACTTTACCACCTCCCGAGTTTTCGTACGTTCGAATTCGTTTGTTTCAATTTAAGGTCGTAATTTGGTCTTTTTTTTTTAATTCGTAACTTGGTTATTTTTTTAAGTGTTCGTAATTTGGCCATTTTTTTTAAGTTAGTAATAAATGTAATAAATGTAATAAATGTAATAAATGTAATAAATGTAATAAATGTATATTCGTAATTTGACAATCGTTTTAAGTTATTAAATTTAATGACATAAAAACCGCGGTAAAGTAACCTTTACTTTTTCGTTAAAATGAATTTTCTTAAAACGAAATTCGTTTGAAAATATCGTAAGGGAAAGGTTGCCGAACGACGGCAGCGATTAGTTTTGAGCCGGGATTTAAGATAATGCCTTGTTGCACAACAATTAGGTACTGGATTGACAAAAATATACATATTTCTGTCAATCCGACTAAAACGACTAAAAAAATTTTTGTAGATAAAATTCGAGACGATCAATTCTCAAAGTACCATTTACCGAGGCAAATAATAAATTTTTATAAATTTTATAAAAATATTTTATAATTTTATAATTTTATAATAATATTTTTATAAATTATAACGGGTCTTTAAAAATAGCAAATTGGGAACAGCTATTTTTTACATTGCCGTATAGTTATTCACCGCACGGTAAAAAAGATTTTTAAATATTATAAATAACTTTCCAACCGCAGATTATCCACAAATGTTTACCTGCTAATTTTACCATTTTTATTTACCAGTTATTTTTATTTATTTATTTTTTTTTTACTCGTTACTCGTTAACTTTACAATCGTCTTCTTTCATAATTTTAAATTCTTGTTAGTGGGCGCGATGACAAAAAAAAAAACACAAAAAAATTCCACAATTGTGAAGAAAGAATATTCTCGGGCTTCGTGTACAAGAATCTTTTGTTAAATGTTGAAAACTTTTTCTCTCTTCACCGTTTTAACCGTAAACTGCCGAAGAACCGGCTAAAACAAAAAAATTCTTCGTCACGACTTTTCACTGTAAATTTCTTTGACGAATCGTACGATTATTTTGAACTTTGGTAAATCTCGAAAAAAAAAAACTGAAGGATAGTTCTCATGATTTGTTCAACCAGCTATCACGATCTTTACCGTCGGGAAAAAAAAATTACAAACGTAGTTGCCGACATTGCCAATGATGCATTCGGCATGAAATACATATTGTTTCTTCTTTTCTATGTCCCTAAAATCCCTTAAAAAAAAAAAAAAAAAAAAAAAAAAAAAAAAAAAAAAAAAAAATGAATTCCTGCTTGTATTCACCTTTGTGTAGTTTCACACCGAAATCTCTGCTCTGTTAATCTCCAAACAAGCAATCTCCCGAATTATCATTCAAACCTTAAGAAATATCAAATTCAAAAGAATTTAAAGTTTCGTTACGCACACTGTTTAAACAACAACGAATCCAAAAGTATTTTAAATTTCGTCCCGTACATACTTTAAAAAAAAAAAAAGTACTAGTCGCTTCGAATGTATCGAAATTATGCTTGAAAAATCATTTTCATCGAAATTCCCGCTATACTTTACGCTTCTAAGTTTCCAAACGGTTATTGTTATTATCATTACTATCATTATTATTATAGCGATTAATGTGCCGCAAAATTAACGAAACAAAAGAAAAAGGAACGGATAAATAAAAATCATCGTTACAAACTCCCTGGAAAAATTTTTAAAAAATAAAAAAAATTGACAAAAAGTTTCGAATTTCCTTGCGCACATGGTCTAAGAACACCCCATCGTACGATTGAAAAACCTGTCGAAATCCACTTCCATAAGAATGCCAATTCTCTATCTTCATTTTTTCGCTTCAAAATCTCCACCAAACATATAAATATGTATGTATATATATTAGGGTGTTTCTCAAAAAGGACAATTTTTTTTTTTTTTTTAAATGTCGGTCCCACCATTTTAAAGTATAGAATTCGATTAAAAATTGAACCTCTCGAAAAGCGGTTCCTAGCAAAAAAAATCCTAAGTGGTGCCGCATTCGACGTTTGTACCCAAAAAAAATGCGGCACCTTTTAAACGTCATTGTCAACGACCACCTTTCGGGAGGTGTTTTTTTAGATGAAAATATATACTTCTGGAGGTTGGGAAGAATTTTTTTCAACAAATTCACCCTACCGGAGATTTTTAGTTTTCAGCATACGAATTAAAAAATCGAAATCTTTTGTGTTTAATAAAAAAAAAAAAGACAAAAAGTAAACCTCCCACCCCGTTGAACTACATTTTTTCATCGATAAAAAAATCCAGCGAAAGGCAGTCGCTGACAATTAAGTTTGAGAGGTGCCGCATTTTTGGGTACAAACGTCGAATGCGGCACCTCTTAGGATTTTTTTTCTAGGCACCGCCTTTCGCAAGGTTCAACTTGAGATTGAAATCTGTAGTTTAAAAAGATGGGGAGAAAATTAAAAAAAAAAAAAAAAAATGAATTTTTTTGACACACCCTAATATATATGTATACATACAAATATTACTGTGCATATATTTTTTTACCCCACCCTCAACTTTTGAAGCTCCAGCCCTAAAGAAGTGTACGAATTTCGAGTGCCAGCAATGTATACGAATAAAGGTTCGAATTTTCATGAGCACATCGTGTAAGACCCATCGTACGATTGAAAAACCTGTTCAAACCCGCTTCCAAAAAAAATGGGGCAATTCTCTATCTTCACTTTTTCGCTTCAAAATCTCCACCCAACATACATGTATACATGTGTATATCTATAAATATTACTATGCATAAATTTTTTTACCCCACTCTCAACTTTCGACGCTCCAGCCCTAAAGAAGTGTACGAATTTCGAATGCCAGCAATGTATACGAATAAAGGTTCGAATTTCCATGAGCACATCCTGTAAGACCCAGCGTACGATTGAAAAACCTGTTCAAACCCGCTTTCAAAAGAATGGGGCAATTCTTTTTCTTCACTTTTTCGCTTCAAAATCTCCACCAAACATATACATATATACATATATACATATATACATACATATATATATATATATATATATATATATATATATATATATGTAAATATTACTATACCCCATTTACACAATTTTTTACCCCACTCTAAACTTTCGAAGCTCCAGCCCCAAAGAACTGTACGAATTTCGAGTGCCAGCAATGTACACCTCTTGACACGACCACGATATATAACATGTGCCGGAGCACGATGCCCCGAGTACAAATGGCGTCGGCAAAAAAAAAAAAAAAAAAAATGTAGTCTTTTGCCGGACCCGGCGGTTTGTTCCGTGGGTCCTTTTCGGGACGCGCGTAATCCTTCCCTCTTCGACGCCCCTTATCACGATTCTCCTTTCTCTTTCTCTTTCCCGTTCGCTCCGTGCATGAATATAACAGTTTTCTCTCCGTCGCACCCGCTAGTCGCCTCGCCGGTCCCCCCCCCCAGCCGAGGCCTTTTCTCGCGCTCTTTTCCTCTCGTCGCTCGTTCCCGCGAGCTCGCGGGGGCGTTGAGGTAGTCGCGGCGCAGGAGCGTAGGGGAGGGCGGGGGGGGGGGGGCGAAGCATAGAAAAGCACGGGAGAGCGAACGAGACGGCCGACCACCTTAGCGGAGACTCGCGGGTCCGCGTCACGCTTAGTCGGTCCCCTAGCACGATTCGCGAATAATCGACGAGCAACGACGACGGGCGACGCCGCGCGCAACCCGGCCGCCGATCGGACGAAAAAAAAAGCCCAAAAAAAAAAAAAAACCCCGCGAGTCGTGCGAAAATTTCGGCGAAAAAAGAAAAAGAAAAAAAAAACATGTTTGTAAAAAAAAAAAACAAAAAGAGTGAAAAGTCTCGTACTTATCTGCCTGTGAGGTTGAGAGCTAATAATCCGTGAATCCGTGCTCGCCGTGTCTTTCGCACATCGACCGACCGACGATTATTATTATTATTATTATTATATACGTATCCCTGTGTGTGCGTTATGTATATGCGTCTATATATCAGTAAAAACTCACGGGAGTTACAATCCGTCACACCCAATAAAGGCCCCGCTCTTGTGTGTTTTCTCTCTGGTTCCGGGAGGGCTTCGTTATAACCGCGCGCCCGAAACAGAGTTTAAGGCAGACCGCCCGAGCGAGCACTCGTCGTCGGCTCGAGAGTGAGCCTCTCTCGATGACGATGATTACACGACGAATGTGTAGTACGGCCCGAGCAACGGAATTTTTCCTCACGGCCGGTCTCTCTCTCTCTCTCTCTCTCTCGCTCGGGACTCACTTCTCGTGTCTCGAGCACGAGAATTTCTTGAGGTTTCGCGATTTTTTTTTTTTTTTCCTTCACTAACACACACGCAGACAACACGCGCGCACAAAAACCACGCACTTTTGTTACGGCTCGAGAAATATAATTTGCCCAAGCGCACTGTTTTTTTTTTTTTTTTTATTTCATTTAACTGTTACGCGTAACTCCTCACTGTTGTATATATATTATTCGCTCGGGTCGTACGGTTTTCCGCGTACCGCGACGCTCTCATAACTCCGTAACATCGGACGTGCCCCAAAGGGAGAGGACTCTTTTCTCGACGCAGTCCCGGAGCGTACTGCGCCGCTGTCTCGCTTCCACTTTCTCCCTCGGCCGGCGGCTGTGTTCCCCTCTCGCTTGGCGCTCGATTCGCCGCCTCTCACTCGGCCTCACCGAGGCACCGATCTCTCGCTCGCGCTCGCTCGACTATCCGCCGTTTCTCGTTCGCGAATCGCGCGGGCGCGCGCGCATGCGCGCCACAGCCGAACAGAGCCGAGCGAGCCCGAGCGCTGGATTCGGCTACGGGGACAACGGCGGCTAGAGGCGGATTATCGTTGGCTCTTCCTTTTTTTTCCGCATCGGGGCATCGTGTCCCTCGGCGAAAAAATTCTCCCGCAGCGCGCGCGCACACACGCACACACACACACACACACAGACACCTTCGTTTCACCTCGGATTTTGTGCGAAAAACACTTCGTTTTTTTTTATCTCTTTTTTTTATGTCTTTTTTTTCTCGATCCGTCGGTACGCGTTACCCGCGTACGTTCTCAAACGTTTCAGGAGTCCGATCGACGAGTCCGACTAGAGAGACATAGATATAGATAGACTGTGTGTGAGAGAGAGAGAGAGAGAGAGAGAGAAGGCGAAACAGGAAATGAGAACGTGAAACACTTCTTCCTTTTTTTTTTTTTTCTTCTCTTAGTTGGAGCCAATTTACTTTGTCACGATTTTGCGAAACGTCGAAGGAGCGATGTACGACGGTCGGTGGGTGATAAACTCGCGGACGGGGCAGACGCGCAGTTTGGTTACGACGGTGTGACGCGACACGAGACGGGCGGCGAGAAACGTATATTTATCAATAATATTACACGGGCTCTCGGGCACGGGAAACATCGAGGCATTTACTTTGGCTGACTCGGTCGCCGAGTCGACCAATACTGCGCCACCGACGCCGGATGTCGGCCAAGCGAACGCGACGACCAATCAGCGCGACGCGCGCAGCCGCGCGGGGGCTCGATGCGAGAGGGTCTAAGGCCGGCCGACGGGAATCTGCCTTGCCGACCGAGCGCACGGCGTTTCTCTTCGTTCGATTGTGATGCTGTTTTTTTTTAATTTAGTAAACGTGGTTTTATTGCAGCGCCTTATTATTCGGCACATAAAGGACGTATGGAAAGCTTGGACTTGTCGTTTGATCAAAATACGCGAAATTTTTTTTTTTTATAAAATATTTAAAGAGTCATAGAACTTTGTAATATTTTATGCAATACAGCGATTATATTTCCGTCCAACAGATTTTTATTTAGTCGATGACAACTGATCTATTCGACGCAATAGCGGGTAGTTTTTGATGCTTGGTTTGAAAAAAAAAAGAAAAAAATTGATTTTCGATAACGACACTGTACATTTTTTTTTTTCGAAAGTTCATGCGCATGAAAATATCGCTTTTTCGATGCTTCGGCTCTATTCGCAATCATGGCAAGAATGTTTTTTTTTTCAATTTTGTGAAACTTTTTTTTTATTGTCAGAGAAAGAGAAAAGAAAAGCGTAAACTCTTTGAGACACTCTCGCACGGTCCACGTTGTTCGAAGTGATTCGCGGAGCGACCGGCGCGTCGCTAGCGTACGGAGTGCCAACGACGCATATCGATGACGCTCGTGTTTTCCCGCCACTTTTTATCCCCCCCCCCGCGCCGTCGTCGTCACGCTTCCCCGTCACTGTTGACGCCTATCGATTTCTGGCTTTTCAACTGTCACGCAATCCCGGCGGCCACTCCCGAGCAGCCCGCTTGCTGCCAGGCTCTCGACGAGATCGCTTCTTTTCTTCGACGAAAAAAAACACGCGCCGAGCACATCGTGGCGCTTCTCACTTATTCATGGAAACAACGCGTCTTACGGGCGACGAGGGGGGGCGTGTTTTTTTTTTTGTTCACAAAAACGGAACGGTGAGGATGCAATTTTCTTTTGCCCCCGAGGAAATTTCCATCGGTCGATACACATTTATTTGTTTCTCTGCGTTTAAACGAGTCGGCGAAAGTGACGAATCGATAGATAACCGGCTTGCAGGAAATTTATATATCCGGTCATTAATTCCCTAGCTAATGCGCGATATTTTCCCCTAAAAAATCGTACCCATGCAAATAATACCGTTTTAAGAATCAATGTAAAGTGAACTTTTGGGAATATTGTATTGTGCTCAGTTAGTGTTTTATTTATTTTTTTAGTTAAACTCGATTGTTCGTTTGTTTAAATTTTGAGATATATAATATTTTACTTCATAAACTGGTTTATTAGATTATCACGGTGTCAAGTAAATTCACCGTAAATTTATATAGCGTGTTGCGCAACTTAGGCGCTGCGTCACATAATGTTAATTCAAATAAAAATCTATGCCCTAAACAGCGGTAACATTGTTTGGGTTTAAATAAAGTAAAAAGCATTATTTAAAAAAAAAAGGTAAAAATAAAAATGAGAATTCGCATGTTTCATCCATGATTATTACGAAAGACTAAATGAGTACATTAACCGCTGCAATTATCATTTATGACAATTAATGTTACGTGAAACACCGATGAAGTCACCGGTGAAACATCCTGAACACGAGGGAGACGTGTGTTAAAACGATATGAAACATCTTCCCCGGTCGTCTCATGCTCAGTCGGTATCAAAAACTGTAATCAACTTTTCTCACGGATTCTTGCACTTACGGTTAGAAAAACAGTCCCATCAGAAGCGGATATCATCGCGGCTTCGGATGAGACTTTTCCTTTGACCGTACATGCCAGAATCTGTGAGAAAAGTTTATTACAGTTTTTATTACCGACCGACGTATTATTAGACATGCAGCACATGCATTGCAGCACCGGTGATGTCTCGCGTCTTCGTCGGTAAAACAGCAGTCCATGAAAAGGGTGCTAATTATTTGCTGAGGCGAAAAAGTCAAATTACTGGCGTTCGTCCAACTTTTAGATGAAACGCCAGTAATTTGCGACTGTTCGAAAATCTTGAAGACCCTTGAAACACCTTACAGTTTAATTTACCGACCGAGTCTATTTCACACCGTCCTCAAGGAACACACTTTAGAACTTGTACGTAGTAATTAAATTCCCAAACATCCTCATCGAAAATTTCTCCTACGAAAAAAAAAAAGTCGTTTTCAGAATTCAATTTTTCGCGGTTAAATTCAATCGCCTCGACAGATGTCGCTGCGACCGAATTACCATCCCACGCGAGAAAGCACATTTCTCCGCCCCACTCGCCGCGCGAATTAGTCAATACTTCCACGCCAGCTGTCATTATTTTAATGTTTACAACGTCAATGACGTTATTTCGGGGTCCCGGAAAAATGTCGCGCGATTAACGACGTCGAGTCATTCAGCATTCAATATCGCCGTCTCGCCGCAATTGTCGGGTGAAACGGAGCAATAATGGAGATCGCCAAATCGCTCTTCAACGTTCGCGACCACGAAGGTTATGTTGGCAAGGACGATCACAATGTTAGTTACTCGATAAATAAAAATTTTAGAAGAATTTTTTTTTTTTTCTGTCTTGTAAAAAACAAATTGTGACATATTTTTTTTTTTTTGCAAAAAACGGAAGAAATATATATATATATATATTTTGCACTTTTACTTTGTAGAAAAAATTGCAAGCGATCGCGTCAGAGGATGAGTTCGACGTGGAGGGATCCAGCGTCTGCGAAGATCACATATCGCCGGCACCCGGCGGTCCATTTTCTGCGCTAACTCCTTCCATGTGGCCGCAGAACATTCTCGCCAAACTGAATCAACCGGACGATCCTAATTCGCAACCGGAATACAGGTTTCATTATTTTGTTATTTTACTATAATTTTTTTTCTAAAATTAATTCTTTAAAAAAAAAATATCAAAATTGTTTAATTTATTGATTAAACATTTTTTAATTTATTAATTTGAAAATTTACCCTTCACCGGACGATCCTAATTCGCAACCGGAATACAGGTTTCATTATTTTTGTTATTTTACTATTCTTTTTGTCTAAGATTTATTCTTTACAAAAAAATTTCGAAATTGTTTAATTTATTAATTAAAAAAATAACCCTTTGAGTAACAGGAAATTCTTGTCAATCGCAAACAACCATGCCTTCTTTTAAGCACAAAAACGATACATATGTTCGTAATACATTTTTTATGCCTTATCAAAAGAAGATAACACTTCAATGTACGTATATGTGAATATTTGCAGATTTTTTTTTAGCACATTAATTTGTTATTCGAATAGTTTGAAGGTTACATCTCGGAAAATTCTAAGTACTCGTTGAACAAGGACCTGGTACATGAAGGGTTAAAAAATGTAATAATTGCGAAATAAAAAAATCTATTAGGTAATAATCAGTTGAATTCATCAATTGAAATACAGGTAAACTGAAAATGAAAAATTAATCATTGA
Organism: Amblyjoppa proteus; assembly: GCA_963922035.1. NCBI lineage: Eukaryota > Metazoa > Arthropoda > Insecta > Hymenoptera > Ichneumonidae > Amblyjoppa > Amblyjoppa proteus. The sequence goes on from OY998230.1 coordinate 16,924,568, forward strand.
AATAATGAAAATTGAAAAAATTATCATACAGAAGTATCTTCGAAATTTTTGTTAAATGCCCTACAAATAGATTTGTATTTTGAAAATGTTGTTTTTGAAAAAAAAAAACGACGTCGCTGCTTGCAAAATACCAGGCGTTAGTTTGAGTAAGATTAATTGTCAAAAGATTAATTATAAAAGATTAATCATCAAAAGTCATCTTTAGTTCCGTTTTCTTGCGCTCCTACGAATGTACCAATTTGATACATAAAATAAAAATTCGTTTAGTCTACTTTCAAACTAATATCGTTTAGATTACTTTAACACCATATACGAGAATTTATTTCAGAACCATTCTCACACTAAATAAAACGTTATCATTGCTGCAGTGCTGCAGTGTGTTCCTTTAATGCTCATCTCAGTACCATGGACTAGTTTTTCGAGTCGAATTTTACATTATTCGTTATTGCAGGTTCGACGAGTTTGGTTTTCGAGTCGAGGAAGAGGATGGACCGGAGCAGAGCTCGAAGAAATTGCTTGGCGTACCATTCGTCGAGGACCCTCAGCATAGATTGCAGTGGGTCGCTCTCATGGAATTCAGTAACAGCAAAGAAGTATCGGACGTCTCGTGGCAGCGAGCCGATCGTCGTTTGCCACGAACCGACAAACTTCGCGAGATGGTACGTCGCGGTATTCCTCATTCACTTCGTCCGCGAATTTGGATGCGGATGTCAGGTACATTAGTTCGTCGCTAAAATCTATATATTTTTTTAAATTCGACTTAAAGGAGGCGGAGGCGTTCGACGATTTGGGACCAAAAAATAAGCATTTTATTTTTAATTGGTAAAAAAGAAAATCAGATAAAAAATCCCATCCGATTGGTCGTTCGCAACGCTATTGTGATCGTGTAAAGTAAAGAGTGCAATTTTTTCACTGACTTAAACAATATATTTATCAAGTATTTATAAAATATATTTCTCCTATCTTTCTACATTATCAGAAGACCTTCAAGAACAATCAAGGCATGGAATTTTCGATACGAACATTCGACGATGGATTTTTGTTACTATATCAAATAAAAGACGTCTTATTTAACTACCAAAAGCATATTTTGCTAAAGTAGCAAAATATGCGACGTCTTCGCCCGGATTCGTCGAAAGCCCTCTTAAAAAATGTTTGGATTCTGTCTAATGTTTTTTACGGCTTAATTCTATACAAAAAATTAATAATTTATATTTACATTTCTTAACGTGTTTGTCGGTTGGTTTTTCAGGCGCGGAGCACAAGAAGCAGGCTTCGGAAATGACGTACAAAGACATCGTGAAAGCGTCGAGTAACGATGCGCTCATGACGAGCAAGCAGATAGAGAAGGATCTTCTGAGGACGATGCCGGCGAACGTTTGCTTCAGTCATCTCCACAGCACGGGAATTCCAAGATTGAGGAGAGTAATGCGAGGACTGGCCTGGCTATATCCGGACATCGGTTATTGCCAGGGAACGGGAACTATGGCGGCCTCGTTGCTCCTACTTTTGGAGGAGGAAGACGCCTTTTGGATGATGGCCACCATAGTCGAAGATTTGTTACCAGCCTCTTACTATTCCTCCACATTGTTAGGTACATATTAATCTCTTATCGTTTTGCTTCCTCATAGAGCGGCCTACGTATGGAAAATAGAATCAAGATTTTAGTGTTCGAATACTTAAAATAGTCCAGAATGTCGAGAAATTTGATCACGGTGGCCGCGGTCAGGGAAAACTGGAAAAGTCAGGGAATTTCAAACTTGGTCAGGGAAAAAGTAAATTGTCGCCGAATCTTCTATAAATAAATAAGGAGTACATAAACGAGAACATTAAAAAAAAATTGAGAACATTTAGAAAAAAACAAACAATCGAATTAAACATTAATACAAAAAGTAGACATTTTCATTTGCATCATTAATTTTTTTTTATACAAGTCGTTAGAAATTTGGTCAGGGAAAATTTTTAATTGGTCAGTGAAAAATCAGGGAATTTTTTGCCGGTAAAAAAGTGGCCACCATGTTCATTTTCAGCCGGCGTCCGGATGTGTATGCGTGTGTGTTTGTGTTTGTGTGTATGCGATTGATTCTGGGTCTTTATAGTCGCTATAACTGGCGAATGACTTGAACCAGCTAGTTGAATTTTGGTATACAGATAAATTGGTCACTTTCCTTTCTTCTATATAATGTTTATGAAAATTGATTTCCGATCTGAGATTTTAAAAGATTTTGAATTCTGGAAAAAATGTTTGAATCTATCCAGTTGACATTTAATGCAACGAGTAGGCTGTTAAAAAAAAGCTTGTTCGGCAAAAAAAAAAAAAGAACACGTGAAGTTGCTCGTAAAATCCATTTTTAGATCACGAAAGGAAAAAAATAAAATTCAGAAAACTATGTTAACACAACGAAAAAAGAAAACGAACTAAACGAAATTGACATTTTTCAGGAATCCAAGCCGATCAACGAGTTCTCAGGACGCTCATAGCCAATTACCTACCGGACATAGATCACGTACTCGTGCAACACGATATAGAATTGAGCTTGATATCGCTGCACTGGTTCCTCACCCTGTTCGCATCCGTCGTGCACATGAAGATACTCTTGCGTATCTGGGATCTCTTTCTGTTCGACGGTTCGATCGTTTTGTTTCAGGTCACACTCGGAATGCTCAAAATTCGAGGTAAAAAATTAGGGAAAAAACAACAAAAAAAAAATAATTTATTTAATAAGAGAATACCAATTTGATCATATTTTTATTTTCTCATAATATACGAAGTGTATAAGGAGAGAAAGCATTGTAATCCAAAAAGTTTCGTTGTCAAATTACGGTCGGAAAACATGTTCTGCATATTCTTATATGCAATTCTCCCGCTTTTGTCTGCCTGTTTGTCTGTGGGATTGTCCGTCCGAGAATAGGGTGCCTTCTTGAATGCATTTCTGCCATATTCGGCTAAATCTATTAATATTTAAGATGTATCCACATGTACAGGCAGGCTGTAATAGGCATTCTTATATTTCAGTCTGCTCTCCGTTCAGGGTTTACTTTTGACACAAATCTATTCTGATACAGTAGAAGCTCGATTATCTGAATCCATCGGGACCGAGCCTAGTTCGGATAATCGAGATGCAATTTTTTTTGACGGGATCATAACACGGATATAAATAATACATTGATAAATGAAATAACAGTACACATATATCAAGTAATATTATTAATTTAATATTCTTAATATCAACGCCTTATTTCAACAATTTTTGTAAATAACGTCGCCCATTTTTAATTGCCGAACGCTAGTTACGCGCTTTTGAGCAAATCGTCAGATCTTCGAAGTCTCGTATTTCGAAAGAAATTGGTTCTCCCAAGCTTTACTTTTGTACAAACCACGTTGAAATAGCATCATTGAGATCTTGATCTTTTGCATTCTTCATCACTTTCCTTTTTTCGGCAAGTCACCACTATCCGTCCCAGATGCAAAGGATTCAGGGACTCTTGATTCTTCCGTGTATCGGTGATCGTTGATTTTCCGACCTTATAAAGGTGTGCTATAAATGCGCTCGTTTCGTCCCTGTTTAGCTGCGAAAGAATTTCGAGTTTTTTTTCCAACGTAAGAACATTACGCTTACACGTCGAAGAACTCGGCGTTGAAGCCATGGCACGTGTGAACTGTATGAAAGGCGATTGAAACGATTTAGTATAGAAACCAGTACTATCTGATGCGTGCTGTCCGACTCTGCTGTGATGAGTGCAATTGCTTGAGAAAGCCAGCGAGCAGATTAATGCTAAAAGACGAAAAATACCCTTCGATACGCATGAGCACGGGCGGCCTCTAGCAACAATGTATAATGTTTCGCGCTACCGTTCGGATAAACGGAGTCGTGGTTTGGATAATTGAAGGTTCAGATGATCGGGATTCTACTGTACACGTTCTTATTTTGTTATTGAGACGAACGAAATGTACCTCGCCGAAAGAATCGCATGCGCCGTTGGTAACTAAAAAACAATAATTTAAAAAACACTAGCGGCGGACAGTAACAAATAAAATAACGCATAGCTGAATAGATCCGCATTCAAGAACACACCCGATATCTTTTTCAAGAGACTTCGAATTGCAGCAAAAATTTCTGAGTGTCTTCTACATAGAAAAATGTAGTTTCGCTGTTGAATTTCGAATGAATTCGTGAATTTTTTTCTGGCACTATACGTCAAATGTGAAAAAAATTACAAAAAAATGTTTTTAAAAGTTGTGAAAAATTCTAACAAAATGTTATTTGATCCAGACACAGATTTACACTTGGGTAGCCAGAAAAAAATTATTGTTACAGTACAGCGTTCCCTTCATTACCTTAAGTTACTCAAGCGCGATAAGAACGGAACATCCGTTAAAATATGCGCATAGTGTGAAATATGGATAGCGCTTTAAATAAATTAATATTGCAGAATCCGAGCTGAAGTTGCTGGAAAATTCGGCCCAAATATTCAACGCTCTGTCGGACATTCCCGGTGACATCGACGACGTTGATCAGCTCTTCGAAGTAGCCCTGGATCTCAGTGGTTCGTTGACCGACGTTCTCGTCGAGACGCACAGGCGGAGACATCTCGCATATCTTATGGCGGACCAGGGCGGTCTCGTCGGCAATCCCGACGCCGCGCCCAATCTTCCGAAGCAGCATCTCAACAGAAGACAGATGAAACGCAACAAGTCTGTGCTACAATCTTTTCTATTTGGCAGCGACGACGAGGAGGACGCAAAATCGAAGAACATTCGGCAGACTGGCAAGAATTATTTTCCGTTGTTTATCTACATAATTATTTTTATTTTTTGTAATACTCATACATTTTTTTTATTAGCAATAAAAGAAATGTCGTCGCACGGTGTGCGGTGAAGTTTCAATTCGGAACTTCGGGAGAATGACTTTTTGTCTGTTAGTTTTAAATTAAAACGAAAAAGTCATCTTTTCGGGAATAATCGGCTCGCATAATTATTTTACAAATCGGAGAAGACGAGTCGTCCTACGTGAGCGTTGCTCGAGAATACTGAAAAATTAATAATAAATTGTAACGTAATAATAAAATTGTTATTTTATTATTTCTGAACAATTGATTGTTAATTAATAAGTTTAGAATAAATACTAAAATTAATTTTTCTTACAATAAGAATACTGCAAAATTAATAATAATTTCTTACTTTTTTGTTATCGTAGAAATTTTGGTGGACCTCAGAGAGACCGTTCTCCAAGTCGCGAGGCACTTCATAAACCTCGATCCAAATTTGAACAACGTCACGATGATCGCCGATTACACGATGGAGAGTCACTCCAAGGATCACGACAATTACGTTAACGTGTCGCGTACGCGAAAGAGACGAGCCAAGGCCTTGCTGGATTTCGAGAGACACGACGACGACGAGCTGGGCTTCCGCAAGAACGATATTATCACGATAATCAGCCAGAAGGATGAGCACTGCTGGGTCGGTGAGCTCAACGGGCTGCGAGGTAAATATGTGTCAAATTTTTATTAAAAAAATCCTTTTGGAGGATTAAAAAAAATACCGATTTACTTTTAACATTTTCATTCTAATCCCAAGATCCTAAAAATTATGAAATTGTAATAAAATTTTACATACTAGTTAGTGTTCAAAATGTTCTAAAACATCGAAATATTCCATTTAGAAAAATGTCCGAATTTATGTGTGTGTATGTGTATGAATCAAATCTGAAAAATTGAACCTGCTATAACTTGAGAATCCTTAGAGCAATCAAGCTGATATGTATCAAGCTGATTTACGCATGATATGTATTGGCAATGGTCAATGTATCTTCAAAATTTCTTTGAAAAATATGCACTTGTTCTTTTTTTTTACGCCTTTTATCATTTTTTCAAATATGTCAGTTCACGCGGTAGCTTTTAGGACATTAGCACAAAATTCACGTAAATTTGAGCTACCACAAAAAATGTTTAAAAAATTCAGAATCGTGTAAAATGGCTCACAATCTTCAAGAAAATTGCACTGCACGAAGCGACGTGACCACTCTGTTCGTGTACTAAATTTCAACTCGTTTTCTCAAGCCGTTTCCGAGTTATAATCGCTTTAAACGATGCAATTCTATCTCACACATACACATACGTACATCTGGACGCCAGCAAAAAATCGCATTTCTCGATGTTTCAAACTATTGTAATCTGACATTAAATTTCAATTTTCTTTACGAAAACATAGATTCCTCTATGAGGAAGCAAAATAAACGAGAATTAGTATTAGTATGTAAAATTTAATTACAAATTCGTAATTTGTGAGATCTTTGAATTAAATTCGGAATTTAAGCCAAACGTTCGTTTTTGTGATTAAATTAATATTGCTTTATTATTTTTGTTATCAAGAATACATTTTTTTTCGTTGCATTTGTCAATCAAAATCCAATGGTGTTATATTAATTCTAAGTTAAGAATAATATTAATTCTAGTTTTACACGTAATTTCAGGCTGGTTTCCGGCAAAATTTGTCGAGCTGCTCGACGAAAGAAGTAAGCAGTACACGTGTGCGGGCGACGACGCTGTAAGCGAGGCCGTGACGGACCTCGTCCGCGGAAGTCTCTGTCCGGCGGTGAAGGCGGTGCTCGAGCACGGCATGCGTCGTCCGTCGTTCCTGGGCGGCCCTTGCCATCCCTGGCTCTTTATCGAGGAGGCCTCGACTCGCGAGGTCGAGAAGGACTTCAATTCAGTGTACAGTCGTCTAGTTCTGTGCAAAACTTACAGGCTCGACGAGGACGGCAAGGTTCTCACTCCCGAGGAGGTAAAAGTCTGCGCTCACGAGCACGTAACTTTCGTTAATTTTTCGACGAAATCGCGAAATTTCGAACTCGAGAGTTCTCGACACTCCGACAATTAATCCTCAGACTTTCCGCACACCGGAAACCTTCCAGCTCCTCTATCGCTGCGTCCAGGCTGTAAATTTGACCCACGACAACGCCCACGCTCAGATGGACGTTAAACTCCGCTCCCTTATCTGTCTTGGACTCAACGAGCAAGTCCTGCATCTCTGGCTCGAAGTACTCTGCTCGTGCGTCGAAGTCGTACAAAAATGGTGAGATTTGTTTTAGTTGAATTTTTTTCCATTTTCTTAATGTTAAAGAAAAAAGTTTACAAAAAAACATGAAACATAAAAAAAAATGTTAATGTTCCAAAAAAATGTTATTAACATTGTTTAACATAAGATTTTCATGTCAACGAGTTCACAATGTTCCAAAGGATTCAGAAATAACATCTAGAAAAAAATGTCCGTACGGACTTATGAACCGGACCCCAATTTATCACACACAGTATACGGTCAAAGCTCGATGGTTTTTGAAAATTTCATTGAAAAATGTACAGCTTTCTTTTTGTACGCGATTCTTCGTTATTTGTTTATAATCTCTGTGACCACGCACGCGATCGTACAATTTTTGAGATATCGGACTGAAAAGTTGTGTACAAACGGACCATGGTCACCTAATCATCCCAATAGAGTTTTTTTGCCGCAATCGATCGAGCGGTACAAATTTTGTGCGATTTTTTTAAATTACTGTAAAGTTCACAAATCAATTGAAGACGGATTCCGATAAGATTGGTGCATAGGTTAATCCTTTGACATTTAAAAATTAATTCTGGAAGAGCAATGTATCCATTTCAATATTTTATCGAAAATGTTTTAGCGTATTTTTATCAATTTATCTTTGACGTCTAAAGAAAATCATAGTCATATACCAAAGCTTTTATTGTCTTTTTTCAGGTACCAGCCGTGGAGCTTTATAAACAGTCCGGGATGGGTACAAATAAAATGCGAGCTCAGGATACTGAGCCAGTTCGCGTTCAACTTGAATCCCGACTGGGAATTGCCGCCGAAAAAGGAGCACTCCCAGCCCCTCAAGGACGGTGTTCGCGATATGTTGGTGAAGCATCACTTGTTCAGTTGGGACTTGTAGGAAAAAAAAATCGAAATTCGCCCGGCGTTAATTACAATTTTTAACGTTTATAATGGAAAATGAAGGAGACAGAAAATGGGCGATACAGTTGGGTATCCAAAACTGTGAATCATGTATACGTAAACGTCGGCGATTTGTTCACCGGTGAGCGCGAACCTTTGCAATTTGGAGCGCTGTCTTTGCGACAAAAATAGGAAACAGTATAGAAACAAGAAAAAAAAATGTAAATATGTTCTACCGGTGAATATCGAGTACCTGCAGGAAAAGAAAAATGGTTTTCCTCGTCCGTCACGACAGCCGTTCGATTTTCGATCGCGGATCGAAAGTAAAGCGTATACCGAAGACTTAAAACTCGAGGCAAATATAGATCCAAGAAACGATTAGATAAACGATATAATAACGGAATAAACTGGGTAAATATTTTCCTAGCTGCCGCGAGTCCGTCCTTTCGTTTGTTCCATTAATTTACAAAATATGAAAAATGCGTTCCAGGACGCGCGTAGTTAATGAGAGAGACTCAAAAAAGAAAATTATAAAATCACACACCATTTCTCTTTTTCCATCACTTCGTTATTATTTTAAACACGAAGCTAGAGGAGAGCCCACTAGTCTGTGTTTTTGTGGCATTGAAGGTTGCAACGTTGCTCGAATGAAATATTTAATTTACTTTATTCTTAGTAAGTTCTATTCTGCAATTTTTTCTTATTGAATCGGTCAGCGATTTCTGTTAACAAAAATGAGTGATTTTATTGTCGCCGTTCACAAATTGACCACTTGTTTTTCACCCAGCTGAATATTTTATACGAAAACTTGCGTCTGAAGTAAAGTGCTCATTTTTCATTAATTTAACTCTTCACATACGGGAGCCTCGTCAGTTTTCTATTCGAAATATAAACTACGAACAACAATAACACATTGTATATTGACGACAAAAATATTATTTTACACAAATATAATATCGTGAAAATTACTCTTTAAAGAGTATTTTTCCGAATTTTGAGGTCATCAATATTTTCTGAGATATAAGTAAATATAAGTAAGTATAATATGCGAGTAGTCGCTGAGCGAGAAATCCCAGCCGAATCGTCCGGAATCGATTTCCTCGCTCAGCGAGCTCCCGTACGTGAAGGGTTAAAAAATTTAAGATCGCGTGGGATTGACAGGGTCCGATCGATTCTCGGCAGATTCGATACCGATCATCGGTCGATAATAGTAAAACTACTTAGCTTTATGGCTCAAAAATTCTACGGGCTAAAGCGCGCAGACTTTTTTTTACAAAATTCAAAACCACGTAAAATCTGAACAGTGACAAAGATTTTCCGGAAGGGAAAAAGCATAAATTTCACCTTGATAGCTTAAGGGGAAGTGAAAGAGCTGTGCCTGCAAGAGAGATAGTTGCAATTTTCAAATTAACTTTATTTCAATGGTGCTAATGTTTATGAGAAAAAAAAATCATTCGGGTCGGATGCGAAATTACCGCGCGCATCCAGCTCGTATTTGCTTTATCCTCAAAAAAAATTAGCGCCCTTGAGAAAAGTTCATTACAGTTTTCTTTGCCGACCGCAATATTTCACTTCCCCTTAACCGTTCGAGCCATACATTTTGACACTGTAAAAACAAAACCTTTGTTTCATGTCAAAAAATTTGTTTAAAAAATTGAAAACTGAGCGAAAGAAGGTGGGACACCCTATGTCCCATCGTGATGTAAAGGGTTAATATGAAATTTTTTATGGAGTATATGAAAAGTACGACGGTCGGTAATGGAAACTGTAATTGATTTTTTTTTAATGGTGACTATCTTCGATCAAAAGCAAATTCATACATGAAGCTGAATCGATATTCAGCCATAGATGGTAAGCATTATAAAAATAAAAGTTAAAAATTGAATCGTTCATATCGCTTTCTCATAAAAGTGGAAATTTGAAGATTCATATCGCTTTCTCACAATATTTTGCACACACTTACACATATATACATATCTAGAGGAATTTTGTCAATGTGATTTTTTGACGTTGCGTAACATTCTGAACATGTTTCCATTAAAATCCCAAAAACATTTTTTCACCAAAACAAAGCTTCCTCTATGAAGAAGCAAAGATATATGTTTACAGTATGTTACAGTTTTCATTACCGATCGCGATGTTTCAAATGCTCTTAAACATACACACAGGCACACGTTTGGGACTTTCTTCGGAATGTGATTTTTCGACGCTTTGGAACATTTTCAACACTCTGAAACAAAAATCTTGACATTTTATTTTTTTCGAGAATAAATGTTTAATTTCGTTTCCTCTGCGAGAATGCATAATTACATTTATCGGTGAATTCGTTGGAGCAACATTGCAAGCTTTCGTGCTATCTTTTTGCATACCACAATTTAGAATTTGTATAGTTTAAAAAAAAATTTGCATCAGAATTTCCACGAGGATGTCGTGTTTTTTGTGTTTTTTTTGTTTTTTTTTTTTTATCGGAGTAGATTTCTTGTACAGCCCCTTTTCTACAACAAATCTGTAACTCTCGTCTCTAATATAATAAGCGAATTACTTCGAAAAATGTTCACATTATGGTAATAACAAATCCGTGCAAAAAAATATCGAAAATTTTTTTGTATTTCGAATCTCTTGTAATTAATTTATAATTTATATAAATCAAGCACCGTTGAACGCCGATAATAATACAAAACACAAAAACGAAAGCGTACAATTCTCCTTTATGGATTTCATAAATCCCCGGAAAAAAAAAATTGTCAAACAAAAAAAATGTTTTGTTTAATTTCCGGAATATTTACCAATTTTACTGTAAATATTGCTGAAAAACATGTTTGAGTCTAAAACAACGTCGGTATAGCAATCAATTATTTGCAACAGACAGAATAACTTGATATTACTTTTTACTATTATTAACATAATAATATATTATAAAATTATTACGTTAATAAATAACATCTAATATAGCGATATTTTATTATCTATATAAAATTTTTATTTTTTCTTGCAGCAACGATCCACAAGGCTCGAGTCGAAGATCTTGAGATTCAACAGAATCGGTTCTTTCTCCTCGTTCCTCGGACCTTCGATCGATCTCGTCGAGGGTTCCGCGGCCTCCGCTCTGAGATCGTGTTCCTCCAACGGATTCGGACACTTCGATTCCCTCTCAAAATCGATCCGGCATCCGCACTCCCGTTTCTTCAGATGAACGAAGTGAAGATCCATCACGTTCGTCCCGGTTATTCCGGTCTTCAAGAGGTCTTTGCCCCGTCTGAATCGCGAATAAAACCGGTAGGTGTCGCTGTTCCTCAGTGCGGCGAGCGGTTCGATTTTCTCGGCCTCTCGAAGCATCGTTCGATACATCGAATCGAGATTATTATTATTTTTCTCGTCACCGGTTACGGTGAGAACATCGCGATTGCATTTTTTCCTCAATGTCTCCAGAAGATCGCGAACCATCGGTCCAATGGACGGATAGCCGTACGCTCCGGTGGCGTCCGTCGGTCCGTCCTGTCCGTCGGTTCCGGCGCTCAGAAACACCACCTCGAATTCGACCAATCGGCGATCCTCCTCGATCCTCGCCAACCAATCCAGTGAGAATCTCAGAGCGAGTTCCTGATTTCTGCCGCCCCTCCCGGAGCCTTCGACGACTACCGTCGGCTCGCCAGCGCCAATCAGAACGACGCCGCGACCCGTGGAATCCCCTAAAACGCTGTAAATCTCTTCGACCTTCATCGCGTCCAACGAAACAACGGGATTCCCACTGGCGAGCTCGAAAAATTCCTTCATCGGCAGACTCTCGTCCCAAGCGCGACACACGAGATTCGCGAGTCTCGCGTAAGCGTCGCTGACGTCGCGAACGTCACCTGTGACGTCGTTGCGCAGAACTATCGGCGCAAGACCGGCTCGGTGAGCTTCGAGTTTCGCCGCCTCGATCGCCAGAGCGTTGTTGCCGATAACGAAGTTCTCCACGTGAGAAAATCTTTTCCTCTCGTCGAGCATGTCCCTGCAATCATGAGACTCCTTCGAGGTGATTAGAGCCTCGAGATCACCGTCGATTTGCTCCAGGAGTTTGTACTTTCTCAGGATCGCGACTGCATCCTCGGGATTTTTCGGACTGTGGATCGTCGGGCCGCTGGCGATAAGCTCGACAGGGTCGCCAACAATGTCCGACAGAATCAAACCAATGACGCGAGCCGGATGTGCCATTCGAGCGAGTCCGCCGCCCTTCACCATGGACAATTTTTTTCTTATAGTGTTCAACTCTCCTATGTTGGCACCGGAATTCTGGAGTTTCCTGCATAGTTCCAGCTTCGCGGTGGGTTGGACGCTAGGTCTTGGCATGTAGAGAAGCGCCGAACCGCCGCCCGATATGAGAACCAGGAGGATGTCGTCTCTCGTCAAGTTTTCCACCATATCGACGATCGAGTGAGTCGTCAGAAGCGTGTCGGCGTCCGGCTGATTGTCGACGCTGCTCTCGCGGTAATCTATCGGCCCGCTGAGCTTCGGGAACACACTCTTGTCCTCGTTTCTCCAGAGATTGTCCAGCGAGCCTCGTGGAACGCTCACTATGCCTCTTCTCAGCCTCGGGCCGAGCTTATCCTCGAGAACCGCCGCCATGCCCAGCACGGCTTTGCCAAAACCGACGAGATAAACGTTCTCGCTGAGAGCGTAAGTTTTGTCGAATACTCGAAGCTCGTTACCAGCGACATGGACGGATTTTTTTATTATCTCGGAAGGCAGAACGGCTCGCACGGAGGCATCGAACATCGCTCGAAGCTGAGCCTTGGCACGCTCGAGAGGCGAATCTTCGCAAGGGACTTTCGCTCCTTCACTTTCGGCCATTTTTCGTGTTCCCAATAATCGACGATTATCGTAGGGCGGAATTTTCGCAGGACCGGTAATGTAGAAACTGCAAAATATTTTCAATTGAAATTGTGAATGAGGCTTTTGGAATTCTTTTATGTTTTTAAGGTTACGACTTACGTGGTGGATGCGAAACTTTTTAATTTAGCTCTCATCGAGAGGCCAGCTGATCGTCAATTGGGAGATAACGATGACGACCATGTGTGGGTCAAACAAAATTGTGAAGTCGATACCCGCATCATGTCGGGTTAGGTTATTTTCGTGTGGGTCGAGATAATATTCTTACGACATACGAGTTCTTATCGTAGGAATAGGCAGATTATGAGAGCTTTCGTTAAATTTACTTTTGAATGTTGGAAACTGACTTTCTTAAAAATTTCATGGCGTGAGTAAGCTCTATTGGAAATTTGATGAGAACAAATTAAAGTTTTGTGACACATAATAACGCCCAACCATCCGCACTCAGTTGGTAACAAAAACTGTACTGAATTGCATCGAGACCGCATAAGGCAAACGGCCCAGTTTGTGACCCTTTCAGAGCTGCGGTGTCAGTTTTCTATTAATTGCGAATACGGGATATTGTCACAATGAAAATGAACTGTCTCAATACGTCCATTAAAACCTTCTGAATGAGATTCACATATTATGCAAATGAAATAATCGAGAATTTTTATAATAATATTGATTTAATAATGCTTGCGTATTGCCGTGGTTTCTGAGCGTGTGAACCCACCCATGTCTCAGTTTGTGACCCTCCGGTGTACCCGGTCTCTGACACTCATGCCGCAGTTTGTGACCACCGCGTGAGCCCGGTTTCTGACACTCACGGACCAGTAACTTACAGAGTTTCTGAAATTTTGCAATGTCAATCGAAACGGATCCAATTGCATTATTTATGCAATTTTGGGGTTAAATTTTAGGTACAAACAATAAAAAATATTTAACTGGCTTAAAAAACAATTTGTTACATAATTAAATGCCAAAATATTTGAAATGATATATTCTGACAAACTTTCAGATTGTCATAATTTGATGAAAAAACAAAAAAATTGATAAATTATCGAGTCAGTAATAAGCCAACAGGCATTTAATTAATTTTCTATGTAATACTATCTTAAGTCAGAATAAATAAACAATTCTAATGCTAGGACACAACAGGTAAAAAATCGAGGGTCAGAAACCGCGACATAACCTTAATTATGTGACGGGGTAATTGACCCCACGAATTTAACAAAATAACCGAACAAAAGTAGGATTCTTTTTTTCACATTGATAAAGTGGTTCTTTCTAAACATTGTGATATAAGTTTCATGCAGTTTAATACTTAATTGAGTTTGAAAACACACTATTCCGCAATGGCCGGAGCTAGTGAACTCCGCTTAGCAATGCTGTTCCAAATCGACTAAAGTGCATATCGCACCATTCGCGCATAAATTTAATTACTAACCATCCAGTTTAACAAATATGTGTGCGGCCAAGATAAACTACATTTAACACTCTTCAATTTGAGCGTAATCCAGTTGATTCTTGACAAAAACTGAATTTACAGCAGACAAAAATGTGCCGTTGGGGTCACAAACTGGGACAGGGTCACAAACTGGGCCGTTTACCTTACACCTAAAGAAAAAGAAAATTGTCGTTCACTGCGTCTATGAATTCCACGATGAAAGGCTATTTACCATTTCCCCAAATACCTCCGGTTTGAAAACGGCATATATTACACTGTTTGTTACCTGCAGTGGCGATAAAAGTTAAAAATATCGCTTATTTTTAAATTAAACCAATAAATTGGTGTTGTGAATTTACCGGTTACTAACGTTGGTCGCCATTATTACCGGTAAAGTTAACAGCTGGAAAGAACCGAGTATTTATAAGTACAGTAGAACCTCGATTATCCGAACCATGACTCCTTTTATCCGAACGCTCGGTTATCCGAACGTTAGCGTGAAACATTATAATACATTATTGATCGCCGCGTCAACAGTCGCATCTATCCGCGCCTACTTGTTACTAAAGCGGATTCGAGATCTCGCTGCTCAAAAGCGCCTAACTAGCGTTCGGCAAGCAAAAATGGACAACATCGTTATCAAAGAAATAGTTGAAATAAGGCTTCGTTGTCGAAAATATTTAATTAATCATATTATCTAATATATATGCACTGTGATTTTATTTATCGATGTCTTATTTATATACGTCTTATGATTGCCGTAAAAAAATGTGCCTCTCTATTATCTGAACTAGGCCCATTTCCAACCGGTTCGGATAATCGAGGTTCCACTGTAATGACACGAACCGGCGCTCAGCTAGCTCCATAAACTTAGCACTGCAACTGTAGGGGAGAATGGGGTGGGGGGGGGGGGGGAACGCCGGGCACTAAGAATAACTTCTAATTTGCTGGCTACACAACGTTTTGCGAGCTAATATGGATTGATTAATAAACACTTCATCATGTATTCTTTGAAAATAGTGGCATATAAAGTAAGGAAAATAAAGAAATGATAAGTCCATTCGTTGATTATAAGAATCTTGCGTCGTTGCGTCTCTTTCGATTAAAATTCATAAAGATACGCAACGAACTGTTAGTATCACGTTGTTTGCTCGTTGTGTACAGCTCGCGCCCACTCACGTTGCCACACATTTCATTTCCGCTCACCTCGTTGCCCTGCTGAACACGAAAAAGATAACTGCAACAAACTCTATCGTTCTAGGTAAGACGGGGAGACTTCATGAAGCACCTAGTTACGATATAACGTTTAAATTTTTTCGTACGGTTAAGGTAAGTATTATCATTAAATCGAACGCCTGGGGGGGAAATCCGTTAATTAATCAAATTAACGCCTGAGCAGCATTGCGAAAATGGAACCGAATAATTATAATAATAATTTTTCTACAGGAAATGACGTCATCTAGCGGAAACGTCACGCTCTGTTTGAAAATTTTATTTTTCAACCGGAAGTGAGGTCATCTATGGAAAACGTCACGCCCGGTTTGAAAATTTCATTTTTCGACCGGAAGTGAGGTCATCTAGGGAAAACGTCACGTCCGGTTTGAAAATTTTATTTTTCGATCAGAAGTGCGGTCATCTAGGGAAGACGTCACGTTGTGTTTGAAAATTTCATTTTTCGACCGGAAGTGAGGTCATCTAGGGAAAACGTCACGTCCGGTTTGAAAATTTCATTTTTCGACCGGTAGTGACGCTATCTAGGGGAAAATGAGATTTTCAAACCAAACGTAATATTTCCTATTCTTTAGACGACGTCGCTTCCGGTCTAAAAATGAGATTTGCAAACCGGAAGTCTATTCAAAAAGTATTTGAACTTGGTACTTGAACCAAACAAGTGCCCGGTATTTCAAGTATTGCCCGGCTCTGGTTAACGTTTTCTTCAGGTAGGCAATAGGGCACTAATCCATTCATAGAAGAATAAATAATCGGCATCGAGACATGGAAATTTTCATCGCAAACGATTGACCCGAACAACCCGATATATAGCCAAGGAAATATTAAGATGGGAAATTCACCGAGCGACAAACACGTGTGCTCCCACTGAGCCACAACGTCATCATCGTTCCCTCATCGTTCTTCATTAAAAACGCGTACGGAACAGAAATTTAATCGAGACCATCCGAACCGCGGCATCGGTGAAAATGGCATAATCATTACGGCGAATCGATATAAACTGTGGCGCACCCACGAATATTCAGTTTGTCCCCGATTGTTAACTACGAACTAACCAAGTCAATTCACTTTCAGTAGTTTTTACTCACTCAATCTTCGCACTCCGATCCGTTTGGTTGCTTGTCATTAAATTAATCGTTTATCTGTAATTGTTATATTTTAATAATTATTTTCATTGTATCTTAGTCATCGAGTAGCTGCGAACTCTGCTGCGGACAGAGACTTTTCAGTGTTCCAGTGTATACACACAACTGTCAAGGTCAGTAAAACAATCCATGCCCCTGAAAGCCTGCACTAGGTACTTCAAATCCGGACTTCGTCTCACTTCTCGGTACAACGCGATACATTTTTGTTCAATATGGATTTTTAGCTGATTTATTAAACATCAGAATTTCCTGATAAACTTATAATTTCCTGGTAAACTTATAATTTCCTGATAACCTTATCATTTCCTGACAAACTTATCATTTTCTGGTAAACTTATCATTTCCTGATAAACTTATCATTTCCTGATAAACTTGTCATTTCCTGATAAACTTATCATTTCCTGATAAACGTTTCACTATCTTTAAAAACGAACAAACAACCCTACCGTAGTGGACTCGGTCACCGATCGAATGTCTTTCGAACTCAACATCGTGGTTTTGTGCAAAAATATTAAATTGTTGTTTCGACGGCGAAAAAGACGAAATATACCACCAGTAACACAAACATTTTTTACGGTGCACATAAAAAAAAAAAATTTCTCGAAACCGGGACCTTGCGAATGTTCCCTGGAACCCTAACGTCGTGCTACAGCCTATCATTTGAATTCTTTCAATTCCTAGCAAGATTGGAACGTAGCAAAAGTTTTATTGTCTGAAGAGAATGGCCAAAGAATACTTTATTTATTTATTTACTGAAATTATTACCGAAAAGAAAAGTTTCTGTATATAGCATTCCTATGCAATAGTAATTTATACCACTCGATGCGAGTGAGGTGCGAGTCGAAGGCCAGTGCTCCCTGTAGTACGATCAGTGCAGCGAGAGCGACTTCCTTCCGCTCATCCGCCCATCAGCTCATCCGCTCATCCGCCCATCCGCTCATCCGCCCATCCGCTCATCCGCTCATCCGCTCATCCGCTCATCCGCCCATCCACCCATCCACCCATCCACCCGTCCACCCATCCACCCGTCCACCCATCCACCCGTCCACCCATCCACCCGTCCACCCATCCATCCGTCCACCAATCCATCCGTCCATCAGCCAGCTTGCGCGGCCTGATCGGCCCAACCGGCCTAACCGTACAGCCCTAATATGGAGAAAAAAAAGTATTTTGTATTTTGTACTTAAAAAGTACTTAAAATACCAGAAAAGTATTTGAGTGCTTAAAATACCAAAAAAGAATTTGAGTGCTTAAAATACCAGAAAAGTATTTGAGTGCGTAAGAAACGTATGTAAAATAATACCTAACATACATCATGTATGTAAAATACTGCCCAGCTCTGATCGTAACTTCGTAACCGGAAAACCCCCAAAAATTACGTATCACCCGCGCAAACGAGCTTTTCCCTAATACACAGTGTCACGTAAGCTCGTATAGTGATGCTCAGTCGTTTCAATGAATACACTTAAAATATATTTGGCCCAGTATCGCAACGACCGTGTCGTGCTACGCTCATCTTCGTACATTGTCTCTCCGCCCTGATGTATATAGATTTCTTTCGATAGTCATTCGATAGTACCGTTGTCGGAGATTATGATAATGTACACAAGTGTCGAAGAACGAAGTAGTCGGTCGAGGGAACAATGGAAGACAAGGCTTACATGGCCGTGAACCTGTTTGTTAACACTCGAAGCTTGACTATCAATGTAGTTTACAAATTGATTTTTTTTTTTTTTTTGTTATTCAATAATAATTTGTTTGATTATTTTTAATGGCAGATGGCGAGCCGGACTTCCATCGTCGATGCTTGGTACAACGCAATGGAAAACAACAGCGACCCTCGGATCAATGATTGGTTCCTGATGAGCAGCGTTTTCCCGACGTTATTAATTATTTCTGTTTATATATACTTCGTCACAATACTTGGCCCAAAGCTCATGAAAAATCGGCAACCCTTCGATCTTAACAAGATAATGTTGGCCTACAACTTTGTACAAGTTCTTATCTCGGCCTATCTGTTTACCGAGGTACGTCGACGATATAATCGAGATTAATTCATTATTGGGCACATCGCAAGAAATTGTATAAAAATTGGACAATGGGTATTGCTAAATCATTGATCACCTAAAAGATAACTATCATTTTTCTGAAAGAAAAGTTATAACTTGGTATAACTTTTGCTAGCAGTTTTTGTTACCACTGGTCAAGGTATTAGAAATAACGGAAAATCATTGCTAGTAGAATTAACGTAAAGTGTTAATTAATTTCCTGCAAAATCTTTTCTGGGGCACTTACAAAGACAAAGTTTGGGTCGGGGACATACAAAAAGTCATGAATTGACATTATTTCGAAATTCTTCAATAGTAAAAAAAAAATTAGCAGAATCGAATGATGACAAGAATTCGGCAATTGTAAGATTTGAGCAAAATTGGTAACCACTTAACGCGACACATACAACATTGGTGATGGCAATTTTTGCATTATAGTCCACAAAAGGCTGATCGTAATACTCGCTTCTCCATTAACACATCGCTATGGGAGATGGGAAGTGGAGATGCTTTTACTGCTTACAAAGAGCTCAAGTATATTCTTTAACAATGTTTGAGATTGACAAAGTTGGGATAGCAGTGATTTTCATTGAATTATTTCCACCAGTTTATGGCCGCCGGTTGGTTCGGAAAATACTCATTAACATGCCAACCCGTGGACTACTCGAATTCGCCGGATGGTATGAGAATGGCTAGGGCATCTTATCTGTACTTCCTATCGAAATTTCCCGAGCTCGCCGATACCATATTCTTTGTGCTCAGAAAGAAGAACAAGCAGATTACAATATTACACGTTGTTCATCATTCACTTACGCCCACATCCGTGTGGTTCGGTATGAAATTTGTAGCAGGTAAGTGTTTAATATTACAAATCAACCGACAGTTACAGCTTAAAAAAAAATCCGAATACCCCCGTAGAAAATATGCATTAAACCTTAATGTGAGTGAGACCGGACTGAAACGAGTCTGAATTAGTGGCAAAATTCTAGTTAATTCGAGACTTTCTAGTCAACAGCCGATCCCATAAGTGAATTTTGAGTCTACTAGAATTTTTCCACTAGCTCAGAGTAAAT
Source organism: Amblyjoppa proteus (assembly GCA_963922035.1). Lineage (NCBI taxonomy): Eukaryota > Metazoa > Arthropoda > Insecta > Hymenoptera > Ichneumonidae > Amblyjoppa > Amblyjoppa proteus. The sequence goes on from OY998230.1 coordinate 16,944,319, forward strand.
CTCGGCTTGATCTCACTCACGGTGGAAACTCGGTATGTGTATCATGTAGTCACGGTGACCTTACCTATACATGGTGGCCCTTTTTCCCTGGAAAAAAATTCCCTGACTTTTCACTGACCAAATAAAAATGTTTCCTGACCAAATTTTTAACCACTTCTATAAAAAAAAAAAAAAAAAATATGATGCAAATGAAAATGCCCAATTGTTATATTAATATTTAATTCTATTTTTTGTTTTCGAAAATATTGCTAATTTTTTTTTTTTAAGATTCCCTTTCATGTACTTCTTATTTATTTATCGAAGGTTCGGAGACAATTTACTTTTTCCCTCACCAATTTTGAAATTCCCTGACTGTTCCCTGATTCCCTGACCAAGATATTTTTCCCTGACGTTTCCCCGTTTTCCCGGTTACTTGCGCGAGGGACTATAAAATGTGCCCCACCAGGCGCGGGTAAGACTTAGTGGGGGCACAAAAGTGGGAATTTTCCGTACAATCGAGGTCCCCAAAATCGAGGTCCGAGTGTATTGCAGTTGCTGCTTCGTAACTATGCAGTCGTACGCTTATTAAGGTAGTCTTTGCCAATAGTGTTCACTTCACTTAAGTTTCCGAGAAATGAGAGGGAATTGCAGAGACTTCTCGATGATAAAAAAATCTGAAAAAAATTAAGCGTATTAAAGATGCCGAAAGGATTAATTTTGCATAACAATAATTCCAAAATGTTATTAACAAATTGATGAAAAATAAAATTGTTCAACAAATCTCTCGGAAACATAACTTCTTTTTTTAATGAAAATTATTCGTTCATTTTTCTGAATACGTATGAATTTTTTCAGATTTTTAAATTCACCTTGAATTTTCTGACTTTCCACACGTTTTACCCATATATAAAAAAAAAAAAATCAAAGTGAATTTAAAAATCTCAAAAAATTCATACGTATTCAAAAAAATGAACAAATAATTTTCATTAAAAAAAAAGTTAGGTTTCCAAGATATTTGGTGAACAATTTTACTTTTCATAAATTTGTTAATAACATTTTGGTATTATCATTATGCAATATTAATCTTTTTGGCACCTTCAATACGATTGATTTTTTTTCAGATTTTCATATAACCCAGAAGTGTTTGCAATTTCCTCTCATTTCTCTGAAACTTATGCGAAGTGAACACTATTCGCAAGGACTACCTTAACGTCGTAGCTCAATGAACCTAAGATTCTGTTCCATTTTTAATTGAGTCCTTGGCCTTTGATTTTCGTATAAACCTTTGCATCGGCATAACACCCACCAATTCTTCACCTATGCAAGGACAAACATATTTAATGGCAAATTTATCAAATTATTTCTATCAATTGCAGTCAGTCAATATTACGATAAAAACAATGAAAATAGCGACTTTCGTCGTTCTATGACTAATACAATTTCTCACTTCCTTTGTATTTGTCTCTGATCGCAGGTGGCCACGGTACGATCCTCGGTCTTCTCAATAGCTTTGTACACATATGGATGTATCTGTATTACTTCCTGGCCGCCCTAGGACCGAAGGTTAAGCCTTATCTCTGGTGGAAAAGGCACTTGACGTCCATGCAAATGATCCAATTCATCATTCTCTTCGTTCACAGTACTCAATTGCTCTTCATTGAGTGCGACTATCCGATGTTCGCCGCCTACACTATGATCTTTCACGCAGCTTTCTTCCTACTTATGTTCAGAGACTTTTACAGCAAGGCTTACAAATCGATGGCAGGAAAGAAGAGTGATTGACGCGAAAGTCCTCGAAGTTGATCCTCATAGTAAATCTTGTAATCAAACGAAATTCGAGCGAGATTAAGCCGGACTAAACTCAAGCAACGGTCGGCTATGAATCGCTTTGTCAACGATTCATTGTGTTCGATGGGTAGCGCACTTACAACGATTCCGGCGATCTTTCGCTTGTCGGAAACCCACCAACGGTCGGTCATCTAGCGGCCAAAATTCTAATCAAAGTTTTAGTGGGGCGATCCGCGAGTTAAGCGACGTAAGAGAACTGCGGCTAGGAAAGGCAAGCCATTTTCAGCTACCATGAAACAACGTTTGCTTTATAGTCATTGTCATTTAGTTTTCAAAGGTATGTCATCAATGAAAATTGCGTGTATTCACATCCCACTTTTATACCCGATGTCACGCAATTGATTTGGAAAAATGTTGTTCCGTATTCTCTATGTTAAAAATGCTAAAACATCACTGACTCTCGCTAGTAGCGAGCAAGCCGAATCAACGCGAACGCAGTCGTCAGAGCTGTAGGCGAAAAGTTCCTAGTTTCCTTTGGGGACCAAACAGAAGTAACTAGCATTAATTGTAGAGGTTTAGAACCCAAATTTCTTTGTATAACTTCCACCTCCGGTTTACTGCGAGCAAGAACTCTGTAAAAAAAAAAACAAAAACAAACAATTTACAATAAAAAAACACTTGTTTCCGGAATTCCACATTCCTTGGATGCAATACCGGCGGAAAATCGCTTACTATTGCCCAACGATCATTATTAACCTATACAGTACTGTTTCATTACTTCCTAGAGAATAATAGGGCTCATTATTCCCTCTGGATCCCGATCGCATCCGGGTATAAACGATATACCGTCTTCCGTAGGATCGTAGCATGATTAGAATCTTGAATTCTATACTCCATAGTTGGCCCGAAAAAAGTTGGCTCTGTCCAGAGCGACCATGTATTTTTTCGTGCCAAGCGTAGATCGGACGAAGTGAAACGTGACGATGGAGTATTTTTTAACGTGCTGAACCTGAATCGACCAGCTGTTTGCATAAAAGTCTAACAAGGCGTTGACATTGAAAAAAGTTGAAAATTGAAATTTTCATATCGCTTTTTCATAAAGTTGAAAATTGAAATTTTCATATCGCTTTCTCATAAAAGTTGGAATTCGAAATTTTCATATCACTTTCTCATGATATTCCGTTATTGTGCCCTACACTACATGGGTAACATATATAAGTGGCCGAAAGTAAAACCTACACCATGACCAGCCTCATAAAAAGCGAAGTTTCTAGCGCAGTACGTCTCTCAAATAATTTGCGTAAAACGGGAAAATGTTCGCTCTTAAGGGGATGCTGGAGCTGTTTTTTTTTCTTTTTTTAAATTGTTTTACCTGTTTTTCCGTCGGAACTAGACAATTTTTCAGTTCCGTCGGCAAAACAGGTAAAGCAGGTTAGGGGGATGTGGCACAGACTCAGTCGGTAACAAACCGCCTTCCCTATTTTCTCCAAAACGATTGATACGACGAGCAAAAGCAAATTAGGTTCTCATACTTATATCTATTGACTACAAATACCTAATTTGATTTTGGTCGAAGCATCAACCCATCACGGAGAAAATAGGGAAAGCGATTTGTTACCATCAGAGCATTGTTACGTGTATGTCACATGCCCTTGAAAAGGAAAAATCCCCTTAACAGTAACAGTTAAATGCATTTTTTTTTTTTGTTTATCGTGATTGCTCTATTCGAAATCTTATCCCTAGTCGTAGTATGTTCTCGAAAAAGTTTACGAAAAAGAGAAATAATGTAAAAATAATGAAATTTTTTTTTTATATATCATATACTGTCACACATGCTACAAGCTATATCTATGAAATTTTATCTGAACTGTTAAAACTGCAAATGTAAAAAGGTTCGCCCCATAAATAAATAAATAAATAAATAAAAAAGTAAATAAATAAATAAATAAATAAATAAATAAGTAAATAAATAAATAAATAAATAAATAAATAAATAAATAAATAAATAAATCGAACGAAGCGGCGATGCTTACGCGCAGGGTAACTCGTGGATTGCGTCACTGGCGAACATTTTTCGGAAGTCACGTGGTCTTCCGTACCATCGGAGGTTTCACTTTTGTCTCGGATAGACGGAGTTCTACTGTATGTGCTGCAGAACCCCACTAATAAAAGAAAAATTGTCTCCGATAAAAAATATTTTCAAGTGCATTTGTTTTTGATCATCTTTATCGATAACATGATTGGTGATTTCGCCTACAATTCGCAATGGGTTTTAGTCTATATTGTATGCATAATCTATATCGTCCTTTCACTCACAGTTTGTACTGAAATCGTCTCCGCTACTCGAGTATAAACTGACGAATCAAAAGATGACCGCCGTACCGTGTCGCTTCGTCGCTCTGCGCAGCGCACGCGAGTACGCTCGTATCATGAGGAGCGTGTTGACTTTGAGGTTAGATTGCACAGGGTTAAATTCCGGCGAGAGATGCTGGATGATATTGCGTTGCATCAGAAAATAAGGAAAATCGTCACGAATGACCAGCGGTGTTTTTCCAAACGTTTGGAAATCGTTTCTCCGTCACGGGGAGTACACGACATATCGTTTTCACTCTAATTACATACCAAGAAAATCCGGAACCAAACCCGATACAATGCCCAGAGACAAAATGCAGCTGCTCGTTATGCAGCGGCAACGTCAGAAGATCAAGAAGAAGAGCGAGAGATTCGTGCCGAGCACAGTGTCCTTACAGGTAAAAACAATCAAAAGAAATCGCTCAACGATGTCACTAGTTCTTTTTTTTTTTACGATTTCTAGTTTTTTTTTTTGGTCCTGGAAAAATCCTGCAACAATTCGCGTTCTTAAAAAAAAATACAAATTTTTATCTTTCAATATTTCGTAAATCTCGAAATGATTGCTGCTAAAATTTTTTCATCTTTTTTTATTTATCTTTCAGCACACAACGAAATTTGAGCGAGCTTACGCATGAGTTTGGTTTGTTAGTTTTTCAAAGTAAGCTGGAGCAGAGCGCTCGATTTTATGTTGATGGTATATCTCTATATATCCAATAAATATAGATATACCTTCCACGTAAAATGGAGCGTTCTGCTCCGGCTCATTCTAAAAACGAATAGAACTATTGTTTGTTTTTTATTCGTCGCGTATGGGATCCGTGCTGAGCGCATTGCGCTGTACAACGAACGCTTAATTTGCGAAACCGTTCATGATATCGAATTTGGGAAAAATCCTCTTCGAATGATCACGACATTATATGTGTTTAGTATCGTTTATTGCATAATATTGCATTGCACAGACTTTTTGTACAAACTGATGATGTAATATAATATGATCGAGTATCACATGGGCGAGCGATATTGTTCATGAATATTTCTCCGAAAATTGTAAATTCTTTAATTTATTTATACCGATAAATTTTTTCACGATTCCGTACTAAAGTTTCAGAACACTACATTTTGGAGCAACTTCCAAACAAACATCTCGTACCACTGAAAATTTATGTGGTGTCGGGTCGTTGATTCACTAAGTCCTTGGACAATTCTTATATTTTCTTTTTTCTCAAATGGTCCTGGAAATTTCCTTGAATTTTGAATATCCTAGAAGAGTCCTGAAAACGATCTTGCAAAATCGTGTAAAAGTCCTCGAATATTTTGTCGATTAATTTATTCCATATATATTTAATGCAATAATTATTTAATATAATTATTGCATTATATAACAATAATGTATAGTATATTACATTATTGCATTATATAGTAATATATATTATACTAATTATTTAATATAATATATTTAATGCAAATCCATGGTGGTAAGCAAAAACCAATTACAGTGATTTATAGTTCCACGAATGAGTCGTTCTAAGTTTCTGAATTTTTTTGTTCGACGAAAGGTGCTTGGAAGCGGTGCGCGGGGGGCGCCGAGAAGCCTCTACGTGTCCACGGATCACACCAAGTACCTCTTCAACTGCGGCGAGGGATCGCAGAGACTGTCGTACGAGCATCGTCTGAGGCTCGGCAAGCTGGAGCACATTTTCTTCACAACGCCGTCGTGGAGTAACATCGGAGGTCTGCCGGGCCTCGCGCTGACCATCCAGGACGCCGGAGTTCCGGAAATAACGGTTCACGGTCCGGCCGGTAGTTCGGATCTCTTCAAGGCCGTCGAGCGTTTCGTAATACTGAAGAACCTCACCGTGAGCGAATCGGTGTGCAGCCCGGACGAGGTTTTCGTCGACCAGGCGATGACGGTGCGCTACGTTCCCCTCTTCAAGCCCGCGACGGAAAGTTCCTCGGACAGCGACAACGAGAACGAGAACGTGCTCGTCGACGATGTCGACTATTACGCCTACGAGGTCAACGGCAACGGCAAGAGACCCTCGTCGCAGGAGAGAAATGCTCGGAAGATACCGAGAAACGAGCCGACGACGATACGCGGACGCATCGCCGGGACGATGTCGTACATCTGCAAACTTCATCCGAAACCGGGCACGCTGTTGCTGGAGAAATGCGTCGACAAGGGCGTTCCACCCGGACCTCTGCTCGGAGATCTCAAGGCCGGCAAAGACGTTACCCTTCCCGATGGGACTGTCGTTCTCAGCTCCGAGGTCACGAGTCCCATGGATCCTGGACCAGTTTTCATTGGTACGACGATATTTCGTGGTCCTCGTCTGATACCGTTTTTAGGTCGAAGCGACATCCGATAAGAAATTTTTGTACTTCCTCGTTCGATAAAAATTTGATGAAAAAAAAAGAATCGACGAAGAGATGAGGAAGTTGCCGGTAATATTGATCTTCGCGTAACGGTCAAAATTAATCACAAATTGGTAAACAATTATCATTGTTTAGTATATAATTAGAATTTTTCGTGTGGGACGATTTCGTAAATGTTTTCGTGAATACGCATGACATTTTTCAGAATTTTTTTTGTCAGTAACATTTTTGCATACTCTGTTTTTACAACTTTTTTTTAAAAGGTTGTATCTGTTAATCTGAAGATTTTTCGCGTGTACTCTGGTCTAATGTTACGAAAAAATTTCAAAAATTCGCGACTTTTCACCGAATTCGCAAGATGTTGAGAATATAAATTAAATTTCACGACGATAAGATAACTTTGAAAAAATTTATAGGCGTTCAGAAAAATCGACGAATTCGTTTCATACGAAAAGAAAACATTTCCGGTCTATTGTGAAACCATTTTTTTTAATCAATTTGTTAATAACTTTTTCGTATTACTATTTTCCAAAGTCCGTGTTCTTAAGATCTTTAATATGGTTGATTTTTTTCAGATTTTTGTCGATTCGGGAAGTACTGAATTTCGACCGAATCGAACTTTCGGTCGAGAAAACGTCCTTAGGCAGATCCAGCGAAAATAATTACCTATGGGAAATATCGTTTAAAAAAGCTATCAATTTTTATTTTTCCATGTAATTATCGATCATTCAAATAACACAAAAAAATATCAAGCACGTTTGATTTTGCAAATTTGGAAAAAGTAATAATATCGAGAAACTGACACGATTTTCTCTTCTTTTACAGAATTGTACATAGTAGAAATTTCAATTTTATTAATTTTTTTCACGTGTAATATACATTTCTTAATTGAAACGCTACTTGAAAATTCGGTATCTGTGAAATTCATCGAGTTCCATAATTCGAAAAAAAAACATTTATTAATTTTTAAAATTCCGTCATTTTACCAAATCGCTTGGAAGCTATAAAAAAAAAGTTAAGATTTTAATTTTTAAAAATTATTAGTACCGAATAAAAATTCCCTTCTGCACGATTTATCGACGAGACTATTTTTTTTAAAGAATCCGAATTTCAGTTCTCGAGTGTCCGGACGAGGATTATCTTGACGCCTTTGTGAGTTGTGAAGCTTTCGAGAAGCACCAGGCTGAAACGTCGACCGACGAGACGGAGGTGGCCAACTGCGTAATTCACTTCACTCCCGAGGAAGTCATAAAGGATCCTCGTTATCGCCGGTGGATGGAAAAATTCGGTCGCTCGACTAGGCACATGATAATCAACGAGGAAAATAATTGCACCGGTAGCGAGGCAATCCACAGGATTCAGCACAAGCTGCATCTGTTGCATCCAACAATCTTTCCGTTTCTGGACGAGGAAGGAATCACAATTGGGGAAACTCCGACAGTTAAGCCGTTCAGTCTTCGCGAGGAAAAAGAAGAAAATAGCGAAACATCATCGTCGTCGAAAATCGATGAGGTACAAATACTCCCGTTTCCCTTTAAATTCGTCGAACAAAAAAATTATCGAAATTTTTGTGATTATTTTATTTCTTCACTTTTTAAAAACTGTACCAATTTTTGTTTTTCTAGTCAATCAAAGATGAATTTCCTTTGATAAACCGTGTAAAAACCCTCGACACGATGCATCTTCGTCCGCTGAGAGGTTTCGACACGACCGGCGAGCTGGTACTGACGGCGCGCCAATACATTGACGAAGCTTTTGCTGTTGACGGATTTCTGGACGTCCTGGCGGAGCTCCAGACGGAGATAAATGCCCGGGAAACGAAAGACGGTGACAAACCGGCCGAGTACCCAAAGATCGTGATGCTCGGCACGGGCTCCTGTATACCTAACAAAACGAGAAACACGAGCGGAATGTTGTTGCGGGTCGACCAAGAGACGAGCATTATTTTGGACTGCGGAGAAGGAACTGCCGGACAACTTGTACGATTTTATGGCAGAAAGGAAGTGGACAAGGTTCTGTCGACGATAAAGGTGACACATGGGCAAGATTTTTTAGCCGGCCAAGACGGCGCAACTGTACAGCCCTATGCCGTATCTATGTGTCTATTACGATACGGTACAAGTCCAACTTGAAACGGAGCCGTAATTCGGTGGACTGTTTGCGCATCTCGCACGTTATGCTTTAAAAACACAAGCCCACCTTTACTTTAACATTACACCGTACAGTACGTTTTTTTTCAATACGGTATTATTCCAAATACATTAATCGTGAGAACCGTCACTATACCGTGGCCATAATATGATAAATTTTCAACACTGATAGTGGCTAGCGACTATCTGAATTCTGAGTTGAGTGATAGCAACGATAGTGGTTAACCACTATCACCGTCTAGTGATAATGGCCAGCCACTGTTGACGTTCTAAATTCGTCATATTATGGCGAACGGTATATCGACACGTCTCACGGGTGAGAATGAATTTGGCACAATACCGTATGACAATAAACGTGTAGAGTGCAATGTTGAATCTGTGTAAACGATAACGCGCGTGATGCGCAAACAGCGTATACTGCGTAAGATTTACGAGCGGACAAAAAAATATTTTTCAAAATATTTTGTAATATTGGTAAAATATTTGCAATATTTAAAAAAAATATATATATATTTTGGAAACATCTCAGAAATATTTCCGTACTATGTGGATTATACCGTACTTGCGTTATAAACTCATGCTATACGGCATCACGGTACTTTTCAAGTTGCGCTTGTTCTTCTCAAGCGTACCGTGATGCGATGCACATACCGTGTACGGTATCACAGTATATCCCAGGTGGGCTCGTCTACTCCTACTGTGTAAAAACTAAAAACGAACCATACGTTTTTGGATTGGTCCTTATTCGGTTGTGGAAACCGAGGAAGGACCGAACGTTTTTTATTACAATTTTTGCCAAAGTTTTTTAATTTTTTGTTTGTTTTGCTTTTAATTCGATTTTGTAATTAAAGGGCAGAATAAAAATACTATCTTGGTGGTTTTTCGGTTGCGGGAACGCGAAAACTGACTAGAGCAAATTTTTCGAAAAAAAAAAAACATTTCGGTCCGTTTTCGGTTCCCGCAATCCGAAAAAAGACGCCAAATGCCAACAAAAAATATACGATTCGTTTTGTCGTTTTTTGACGTGTCCGTTCTTCTCGGTCCGTTTACGGTCCGTCAGCTTGCCAGGGTACCGTGTACAGTACATTTGCGCGCTGGGAATATTTATTATACCGTCACCATGTCCCAATAGAGACTTCCTCATAAATTATCGCTGTGATTTATACTCAACGCCATACTAACCACAAATTCCAATGGTAATTCGTTAATCCCAAATCGTCGCATCTCCATTGCAAATAAAAATTGCACTTGCGATTAGGCACGAATGATCATTGCATGCATTGCCAATTATTGCTGGATAGTGGTTAGAAAAAATTTTACAACAAAAAACATTTATCAAAGAATCGAAACAAAAAAAATTAATTTAACAAATAAACAATTCTTTTACAGGCTGTATACGTATCGCATCTTCACGCGGACCACCACATAGGCCTGGTTGGTTTGTTGAAAGAGCGCTCGAGGGTGACGAAAGAACCGGTGACTCTTCTCGCTCCGGAGCAAATCGGCGCGTGGTTGCGCTTCTATCACAAACGATTCGAGCCCATCGCCGACAAATACGTTCTCGTTGCGAACAAGGATCTGTTCTTGGTGCATCGAGACTCGAGCAAGGCCGTTACCGTCGAGCTCGAGATGGAGCGGGCTCTTAGGGGCATCAAATTCCGCACCGTGCGCGTAAAGCACTGTCCACATGCATTCGGCGTTTCGGTCACACTGGAGAATGGCTGTAAAATCGTTTACAGGTATCTTATCAATGTTTTTTGTATTTTTTTTTTTTTTTTTATTTCGTTACTCCGTCTGGTCGGATTGTAAATTCGATAATATTCAATTCGCTTAGTTCAATTATTAAAAATAATGATTTTTTTTAAATTAATTTTATGAATCTGATTAAATTAATTAAAATTTTCTCAATGCTATGAAATCTACCGTAGGAGAATGGGAACAAAAAATGTTGCCAACTCGTGATGAAAAAAAATTGCGACTTACCGAAACAGGTATTTGAAAATTCACGTCTCCGGGACTGTCGTAAGCACATTATCGTGATACTTTCCATTATCAAAAATCGAAAAAAGTTTATGAAAAGAAGTTACATATAGAGATATTTAAAGAGCCATCCTTTAAAACACTTCTAGATCGAGCTTGTTCTACAATTTTTAATAGTTAGAGCTGCCAATTTCTTTTACATACTCGGACGAAGATATGAATTTTGTCGAATTCAAACAATCGATCACACTCAAACCACTTTCGGTTACCAATCAATTTACTATTCTCCTCAGTTTTCAATTTTTGCCAAGTTGCAATTTTCATTGATTCTTCACTATGGCAAATTTTATCATTTTTTGTCGATTTTCAATTTTGACAAACATCGAAATGACATTTATTTATTCACGTTTTTATCACAGCCGAGCGTAAGCGAAATCCCCTCCAAATTATTTTGTTCATTTATTGTTTTATAAACATTTTAATTGAAATTTTGTTTTTTTTTTTTATATAAATTTATCAGCGGCGACACGATGCCTTGCGATAGCCTCGTCGAGCTGGGAATGGACTGCGATCTGCTGATCCACGAGGCAACGATGGAGGACGAGCTGGAGGACGAGGCACGGATGAAGTATCACTCGACGATATCCCAAGCGATAACCGTGGGCGAGCGTATGCGAGCGAAATTCATTCTGCTCACTCACTTCAGTCAGCGTTATTCGAAAATTCCACACTTGCCGGAGAGCGAAACGAGCCCGAATCTCAGCCGAGTGGGCATAGCTTACGACAACATGCAAGTCAGCCTCTCCCAGCTCAACCTCTTGCCGCTTCTGTACCCGAGCCTCAAACTCATGTTCAGCGAATTTTGCACGGCCCTCGAGGAGAAGGCTCTGAAGAGGCAAATCCGCCTCGAGCGAGAAGCCCGAGAAATTAGAAACAAACTTCCGTAAAAAAAAAATCCAACTCTTCGCTGCGATCGATAGAAAATTTTTCATTACGCCTTTTTCATTGTTGCTCGCGTACCCTTTTTTATTTCGTCGATTGCGGCTCGATAAGATTGGCTATGTTGAAAAAAAACAACAAAAAAAAACCATCTTCCCCGCGATCACATTTTCATACGACGGACGTTCTCGTGTACCATAAATTTTGTCGATAAATTGTTATCACGGGTGAAAATCGTTTTACACCTGCAGATAAAGGACCGATGAAAAATAAAGGCGTAAAAAACATCTAATAGAAATAAAATAAAATATTCTAAATATAGAAAAAAAAAAACGAAAAATTAAGAGTTCTTCCTATCCGTGCTCGTATGATATAATTATTATTATTATTATTGATGATATAATAATAATGGCTAACATTTAAAATTGGCAAGGACAACAAAGTGGAGCGGGAGGGCGGCGATCGATTGTCTGTTGTTTGTTTGTTTGGGTTTTTTTTTTTTTTTTTTTTTTCGTACGAAAGATACAGACAGATCGATATTAATTATTACAAGTCGGTGCAATAGTATCGTAGGAATTGATGAGAGTACAAAGTTATCATCTTTTTATATTTATTTACACAAAAGGGGAAAAATCGGAAGTAAAGCGTTTCGTTTTTTACGCGCTTCAAAGTTTTCGTTGATAAATAAAAAATGGAACACGTTCACGAAGCATTGTAAATTACTCGTAGAAAAAAAAAATTACCATTTTTTTTTCACGCCCTCGCTCGGGAGAATTGAGCGATGGAGACATGTCAATTCGATTTGCGGAACAAACTGGGACTGGGAAAAACTGGTAGTCATACCGTCGATGTCAAAAAAAAAAAAAAAAAAAAAAAAATTTGCTTCAGTGCGTGCTAACGTTAAAATACGAGTGGAGCGGGAGGGAAAAATTAAGTTTTTTAAATCGATGGCTTTTAATTACTATTATGAATTATTTAAAAAATAGAAAAAAATGCTCGCAAAAAAGAAGAAAAATAAGTGAAATTCAGACAATTTTGAACTTACTTATTTTTCTTTTATGTCGAGCGAATATAAACTTGACAATTTTTTTTTTTTTTTTTATCAGCAGTATGTCTTGAATTTATTAATCCAATAATCGCACTATGTAGCGTCCGTCCTGTACAATCGCGAAAAAAAAATCTCAATTTAATCCGACTAGTCTCCATCGCTCGGTTCTCTCCGAGCTTTCGTCAAATTTTTTTATTTTTATTTATTTATTTTTTTGGCGTTGTAAGAAAAAATTTGCAAAAATCCTTCCAATAGCTTTCTCACACCTCGTTATTCGATATAAATACGTTGTATAATAATTATATAAATGTATTGCGCGTACGTATACACACGGTCGGTATAAAAGTACACAATGGAGTCACGTGTTTATGCATTTTTATATATATAATATATATATGTTTAAATATATATATATTATAATATGTATATGTATATAAAAAAAATGAGACGATATGAAACGAAGATTGCGCTTCGTTACTTGCGTGATTAGGTCGAATTGGAATGGAATGGGTCGGCACGTCGGCTCGCGAGGAACGTTATAAAATTGTGCGAAGCGTGATTTTTTTTAAGTAACTCTTTCCGATATCATTGAATTCGTTACAGGTGACCGACGTACGAGTGATTATCGCGATGCCGTTGGATGAAGGCGATGTGAATTTCCACGGTCGGTAATAAAAACTGTAATTATTTATATTTTACCATACTCACCATTTACGTTCCAATGGCAAAGTGCTTGCACGAATTCGAAATTTCTTTCGCGTAAGAATTTACTTTTAACCAAAAATGGTCGACATCGGTGGAAATTTTTTTTTACATTTTTTGTTACCGACCGGGCTCTGGTTGGGCGGAAAGGAAAGGGTTTCACATCGCCTTATGTACGAGGATTTCGGGAAGGGAGATGAAGGAACGAAAGTTTAGTGAAAAAAAAAAAAAAAAGAAAAGAAAAATGATCGTGAAATAACAAATGGAAATTACGAAGCGTGTTTATAATGTACCCGCATGATGCTCTCCAGTATTGTTATATATTCTTCGATATTGTGTTGCTTTTTTAAGTACGAGTCGTGAGTCACGATTTATCCTCGGATTCCACGACCTCAGTCCGTTTTGCGAAGAGAGGGAAAAACGAAAAAATGCATCTTTACCGATCGATCGAAGTCGTACAATCTCCGAGACTCGACGTTCGACGAATTGTCGATTTCGCGACGACACGCTCGGTTCGCGGTTTTTTTTAATCTTTTATTATTATTATTGTTATTATTATTATATTTTTCTTCAAATTCGTGCCGAGCGATCGATGTGCGTTTTTTTTTTTTGTTTTTTCGTTCTCTCTCGATCGACACTTAAAATTCCCACTTCGTGGCGGAATCGTGGTCGGTCTCGCCGAGGCGCAACGCCCCGTTCTTTCCGGCGGTCAAGTAACGACCGTCGGTGCACTTGATGCACAGACGCGATGGCTCTCGCAGCTCGAGATAAAAACCCTCGGCCGGCAGATCGGAGTCGACGGTGACTCCTTCGCTGTCGGCGTGCCAGTACTTGCCGTTTTGGCCTGCGAAAATAAAAAAAAACACACATTTTTCAACGACATATTCTCTATGATGCAATAATGTTGGTAAGTTTTCATTAACATTTTTTTTCATTATTATTATTATTATTACTTTATTTCATTGATTACAAAATTTACTCCACGAAATGGCTTCGCGAACGATTATGCATGAAAATAGTTCCAGAGTTCATTGACACTGATTATAGTGGTGCGACATTATAATTTTCAATCCGTCGCGCAATCGCAGTTTTTTCGGCGATCTGAAGGAATAAGCCGAACTATGACCGAAAAAAACTGCGTTTGCACGACAATTTGAAAATCATAATTTTCGATCGCGCACAATGTCGCATATTTTTTTTCCATATTCCTCGGTTCATTTGGCGAACAAAAGCCCTTTACAATTTTCGTCTACGACCGTTTCGATATTTTCGGCGCTACAAGTTTGTTAAGTAGAGCAGTTTTGGCCTATTTCCAACTTTCAATAATTCATTGACTCGAATCTATAAGTTATAGAGTAAAATTGCACAAATCCTTTTCGACTCAAAATCG